>CM035230.1:41014520-42214520 GCA_020226215.1 Sindora glabra | reverse complement strand
AATTATTAGATGAAGATAAGAAAAATTATAAGATGCATTATATTAATATATTATTATATAATATATAAATTTTAATTTTTAAAAATAATAAATTTAACATATAATTCAATTTAATAACATATTAATATGCCATAACTTAAATAATATATTAAAATATCTCACGATAAATTTGTTTCACATTGTTCCACTCGCCTTTCATCCACTATTTTCGAGTCTTAACAAAACAAAAGAAGCCCACCACAATTGGGTCAGCAATCGAGTGTCTGCTCATTCAGACTCAAGTTCAATAAATATAAAGGGAAATGCCACAGAAAATTTCTCTCCCTAAAAAAAAGCACATTTATATTATTAAATTATATTTAATATATTAAAATTTATAATTTTAATTTTAATTTATTTATTTTAATATTCAAAAAATATAATTTAATAATAATAATACACAATCTCTCAAAAAATAAAATTTCTTATAATATTATTCTAAAAATAAACAAATATAAATTTGAGAACAAGCTTATTGAATTTTCAAAATTTGTGCTCAAACTCAACTATTAAATAAACTTAATTGAATATATACAAATTTAAATAGACTGTGACATATTACATATTTTCTCAGCAAATACAAATTAAAAACTTTCAATTAGATCCTAATATAATGATATTTTATAATATATTTGAATATTTATATTAAACTAGAACCATGTTTGTCTAAAGATTTCTATTAGTTTATTATTTATGTCATTAAATTAATATTATAATTTTTATATTCAAAGAAAAAATAGTAAAAATTACTAACTTATATATATAAATATAAAAATTAACAATCTTTATATTTATATTTATATTTGATATAAAAGTTCCGCAAAGCTCACAATTAATGCCTTCTTATTCGACTTAAGAACATGCAGGGGGGGTTGACAATTGAATTCAATTTTTTATGGGAAGACATAAAAGTTAAAATCTGAAATAATTATTCCTACTCCCACCGAAACAGAAAGAACTCAGTTGTCCTAGAAAACTTTGTTGTCAAACCCGGGTTCGATTGGCATTAACATTTTTAAAATTAATTTTATTTTATTTAAATAGAAATAATTTCAAATCATTTTAAGAAATTTTATTATTTAAAATTTTTTATAAAAAATGATAATTTTAATTTATTTATAAATAAAAATTTTATTTGAAATGTGTTGCAAATATATAGATTTCAATTAAAGAATAAATCTTAATAGTATCACAATAAATACAACATTAGAAAGAAAATAAATTTTTTATAAATAAAATAAATTCTAATTCCTGTTAAATTTAATTCCATAATAATATAAAAATAATTAAAATAGAAATTATAAATAAAATAAAATGAAATCCTATTTTAATTAAAATTAAACACCATGTTAAAAAGATAATCCCTTGAAAATAAAATGAAATTTTATAGTTTTAGGTACGTTAGGGAAGCATAAGAAGCAATGGCGGAGGTCCATTGGGAAGAGGCCTCCAAAAATTTTTTAATTTTATAACAGTATTGTATAATTATGTGTAAAAAATTTTAGATCTTTGAAAGAGAGAAAAAAGTACTTAAAATAAAATTAATTTCTAATATGTTCTAATTTAATAATTTATTCACTTTTTAAAAAAAATTTAACAATAATTAATTATAAAAATATGTTTGAAATATGTAATGATACATAAAAATACTAAAAGTTATATAATATTTTTAAATAGCATTAATTTTTTACGTATTAAAAATATTTATCAGTCCCAAAAAAATCACAGGCGTCTCAGTCAAGCGCCGCCTAAGAAGTAACAAAATTCTGAGAGAGCGAATATCAGGTCCTGTTTGTTTATTATTTTTAAGAATAATTTTTATCATTTTTAATAAAAAATTATTTGATAAATTATTTTTAAAATATATTTTTATAAATATATAATTTTAAAATAAAAATAAAAATAATTTTTAAATATTTTCAAAAATTAATTTCTTATTCCTGATGTTAGATTTATAATTATATAAAATATTATTTATTTATAACACTAATTATATTTTATTTTCTATTTTTATTCAGTCAAAAATAATTTTTAAAAATTTTTTGAATATAAAAATAAAAGTACAACTTTAATTTATTTGGATTGAGAGAAAGGAAGTAGAAAAAGAAAAAAAATTAAAATTGTTTCTCCCACCTTATTTTGGATGAAAAAATATGAAAGAAAGAAATATTAAAAATAAAATATATGAATATAATTTCCTAATTAACTTAAATTTTAAAAATCTCAATTTAAATTTTTTTTTTTTCTTTCTTTCTTCTCAGCCAAACGAAGGTGGGAGAGAAATAAATCAATATTTTTTATACTAATTTTACTGTACAGTGATTTTTTCCTTTAATCTGACCGACGGTTTCTCTCTCCAAAATTAAGAGGATTTTGGATGTTAAAAAATCTGGTATTATTCTTTTCCTACTACTTTTCTCCTGGTGCGCTCACTCCCCTCTTAATATTTAAGATTAGTTTAATACGTACAAAAAATAATTTTATATAAAATTAAAATTTGAAGAGATATCATTTTTTAAAAAAAATATTTAAAATTATTTAATTTACAACATATAAGAAGCAATATTTTTAAAAAAATAATTATTAAAACTATCCAAAAAAATTACAATGTTCCTAAATAGCTGTAAATTTTTTTAGTATACATAAAAAAAAATTTATCTAATGACAATCGACTCCCTTAAATTAAAAATTTTTGGCCCGCCAATGCGGTTAATAACTTTCCTCTCATTTTTTTCACCTATTTTCTTTTGCACACAATAAAAGTATGAAAATATAAATAACATCGCATTATCTTGTGCGATCAAACTAAATGGTTATTATTTTTTAATTTTTTAACCTTTTTTTACAACTTTTAAAAATTATTTGTTTAAGAATTTGTAATTTAATTAAAAAATTATAATTTTATAAAAAAATTTAGATAATAAATGTGCAAAAAAACTTTATCCAAAGCTTATAATAAATACATTTAAAAAAATTATGACTCATTTCATTAAAAAATAATAAAAAGTACAAAATTTTCAAAATCAATATAAGATTAATTATATCCAATTTTCTCAATTGAAATGAGATTATATATATATATATATATATATATATATATATAATCAAATTTTTTATTATATAATTTTTTAATAATATATTAATAAATTTTAATATAAATATTTATTTTAAAATTTAGATTTGTACTTAACTCAAATCAACTTTGATTTTAAGCTGCCATACATAAACATTTAAATCACTAAATAGAGTTAACCCTATATCCCATATAATGAATTAGATTAAAATTTATTAGATTTAGCCTAATAAGCCCCGAAACCCATAAATACCTCTAGCGTTAATCTTACTATCTTGTGTTGATTCTTTATTCACTTTTATCTTTAAAACCATAAACTTTATTATCTTTTAAACAAGTAAATACTTACGCTTAAAAAACAATATGAGTATCATTTACCTAACTTTTATAAAGTCACATTTTACCATCTCAATTGTTTCGTGGATTCTAATCAATTGGTACAAAATATAATTAATGTTAAAATATATTCATAAAATAGCATTTTTTGAAAATTGATTTGTACTTTACTATATTAGGGGGTTATATAATATTATTTATTTTCCAATAAAAATAACATTTCCCCTTGAACAATAAATATTCTCGTAAGCTAGATTTGGTTTCAACAAAAAATGGAGAGTGACCCAAAAGTTAAGGGATTAGATGGCTGAGATTATTGTTGGTGATAATTTAAAAAAAAAAATGTAATCAGAAAATTGACACAAATGAAACTATCGGCGCAATCGATGGAACAATATCCAACATGTGAAAACAGGGCCAAATTGAAAAGGGAGCAATCGTAAATTATCCCCGCTAATTTTAGAGTTATTAAATTTTATTTCTTTTAATTTTAAAAATTTATTTTATAAAATTTAAAATTAATATTCATTATCTAGTAAATTAATCATTTTTATTAATTTATATATTTTTTATGAAGTTCTTAAATAATAATCAATATATTATAATGTATTTGCTTTTTAATTATTTTTGTCTCCAGTTTTATATTATATAATTAATAAAAACTAAATAAATAATAAAATTTTAATTAAATAATTATCTATGAATTACGAAATTATTATCTATAAAAATAAATTAATATTTTATAATATTTTAATTTTTATTTATAAATTTTATAAAAAATTATATATTTTAATAAAATAATTAATTAACTAAAAGATAAATATTATTTTTAAATTTTATAAAATTTAAAAATTATTTTCAAAATTTTAAAATTAAAAAGATAAAATTTAATCACTTTAAATTTGAGGAATTAACTTATATTTTCTCTAACTAAAAATAGACAAATAAAAAGAGTGAAGGCCGGAACGAGGCCTAAAAAAGTATTTAATACAATATTCCTCATTTTTTTTTCATTAAACCAGTTTATTTTCTTTGAATATATTATAATTATTTAATTTTTATCCACTTTTAAAAATAAAAAATTATAAATTATAAATTATAAATAAATTATATTTAATATTTATTTTAAAGAATTTATAATTATTTATTTTTATTCAAATATATTTTATATTTTTAATAAATATATGTTAATATTGTAAATATTATAATATTCTTACATATGTACTTAATATTATTATAATTATAATGCTCGTATAAACATATAGTTTATATTTTTTATCATTTTATCTTATAAAAATAATTCAATTTATGATAAATATATATTTAATTTTTATTTTATAAATATATTTTAAAAATATTTTTTTCATAATATTATTTTTTCATAATGTTACTTAAATTTAATAATTATTACAGTATATTTTTATTATATTTTAAATTATTTTAAATTTTAAAATATTAATTTTGTAATATCACTAATATTCTTATTAATCTCAAATTTAAAAAAATTTCTAGAATATTTATGTAATGTAAAATAATTTTTTTATTCAACTATATTTTATATTCTTAATGAATTATTTATATATGTTCATATTACAAATTATTATAATACTTATGAATAATAAGTTGCAATGTATTTATTGATAAAAGGAGTGATTATTATACTTTTAAATTAATTTTGAAAAATGTAATTTTGATATGATTGAGCATTTAATCTTTTAAATTTTTATTTTTATTTGATTATTAATTTTAATATCTTACATTAAATTTTTTATAAAATAAAAAATTTTATAAAAAAATTAAAAAAAGTATATGTTTAAATATATTTTTTATATTTTAATTATATAAATTATATTAACTGTTTAATAATTTTTAATAATATTTATTTATAAAATATATATTAATTTTGATTAAAAAAATATTCCGTGTGATGCACGAGAGCTAAGCTAGTTATCTCTATTCAGAGAATAAAGTACACGTATGTATGTAGAAAAAAATAGGCTGAGTCTATTGTGCCCAGGAAAAATTTAGGCTAGATATACCCCGAACAAATGTATGAAATCTTTTAGTTCTTTATTTGATTTAACAATTATACCTAATGCATGTGAAAAAAAAAATTAATAAGAAAAAGTACGAAGTACCATTCGTCCGTAGCCGTAGTACATGAATATGATTATAGTACACACACAATAATATATCCAATAATATATCACTACATTATTGAATTTAATTATTAATTTATTATTATATAATATATTAAATTTAAATTTTATGAAATAAATTTAATATATAATAAAATATTAATATACTATATTCTCTTTTCATACTACATGGGTATCTGACGTGCAAATATATGGAAATCCATCTTCCCTCATTTTACTTAATAATAATAATAATAATATCTATCCTCATGGTTACCTCATTTTTAATTTTCTAGCAAAATTAATTAGATTTTAAAATAAAAATATTTATGAAAATACAAACTTAAATATATTAATAAAATTTCCATCTAGTATTTACTTTTATAATTTTAATGTTTTTAGACAAAATATTATTATCATTAAATCAATATAAAATTAATTATAGAAGATATTTAATTATTAAAACTATGAAAAGGGAAAAATATAAACTGGTAGTACGATACTATTTAAAATTCGTCCACTCATCTACGACTAAAAGTGTGAAAGGTCAATTTTAACTTGCACCGGTAATATTATATCAACCGGTATTAAATTGTCAACTAAATTAATCAAATTGATCACAAATAAGTCATATACCCAATTATTAACCTTGATTTATTCTAATTTAGTTCAAATTTTATCTTTATTTTCTACTCCCATGCTCTCATCATCATCTTCTCTTCCATTAATTTGGATGAGATGAAATTTTACTCACCTATACTTTTTAAATAAGTTTTACTTTCTATACTATTTATAAATATAATAATAAAATTATTCTAATTAAATTAATGATAATTAAAATTAATAAATTTATATTATAATAATATTAAAAATATAATAGTCATTTTATCAATATTTTTTAAAATATTTAAAATTATCGAATAAGATATAAAAAATTACTTTTTAAGAAATATTTTTCCTATATATCAATCAAATAAGTTTAAATACTTTTTAAAAAATTCACATAAAAAATATTTTTTAAAAAATTTAATTTTTTAAAGAAGATACTTCGTGAACTAAATAATTGCTAAACTTTTTAGCTATGAACTAATATTTTAACTAATAACTAACTTAATAGTTACCTGCACTAAAAAAATTTTAAATGAATTTTTCTTAATATTGAGAAGTAGAGATCCACGTAGATTTAAAATTAGACAATATTTAAAAGATGAAGATTGGTCTCCTTTGAATCTTGACTGTTCCTCGATGCAGCGCAAGCCATTAATGGGAAGACCTATTTAAATTCTCTAGATGTGAATTTATTTTACTTCATTTTTAAATCACTAATATCAATAAAATAAAATTAAATAAATTAATATTTTATAAATATAAATTAATTTAAAATATTTCAGAATGATAAAAGTGAAAAAAAAATTAATTTTGCATGAAAAAATGATTTACATATTTCTTACGTCTATTTTTTATTTCAGGTGAAAAAAATCTTGCTATCAAAGGAAAACAAAAGTGTCTTTTTCCTTTCAAACCACACGTCCTATCACCATTGGTTTGTTTTTCTTTTCAGCATCGGATTCCTTTTAGATGCCAGAATCCACTTTTATTATTATTATTTATTATTATCGACACTTCAATCGTTCAACATGAATATCAACCAATACTAAACAACTAAAAATCTTTATTTCCTTATTTTATTATTTGTTTCCCATGAGTTGTCACCTTCTCAATGCTTCTTAATTTCACTTTTTCCTCCGAATCTCTCTTTTTCCGTGCTCTAATTATTTCACTCAATTTCTCGCGGCAATGGGGTGATATTTTTTGGGTAATTCTACGGTACTCGTGTGAAAAATATGAGTACCGTAATAAAACTTAATACAATTGATGGACTCAATCATATCCCAACATTGATTAAGAATCATTTTTATCAATCGTAATAAAGTAAATGAAAATGTAAAATATCATATTTGCCCTTCATGCAAAAGAATGCATATATATGTAATATAATTTATTATTATTAATATTTATTTCAATAATTATATTATTATATATGAAATTATTATATTATATATTTGCGTAATATAAAAAAAGTAAAGTAGGTAGAAAAAAAGACTAAGAAAATAATATTTGGTATAACAAGGAGAACACTTACATCTCTACATATGCAAGACCAAAAATTTTCGTATATTGTAAATTCTCATTTCAAATTATCGAGATAAAAAGGAAAAATATAAAAAAGGTAAATTTTCTTGAATTTATATTATATATAATATTATATGGATTATATATAATTTATACTATTATTATTTGCTTTTTGCTTTTGTTATTTTATATAGTGTAACTTCAATGTCATCAATTTATTGCATATATTTAATTTAAAACATAATAATTTAATTTGAAATATAAATAGAAAAATTGATTAAAAATAAATAAATTTAAAATAAATAAATTTATTTTAAGTTTTGAATATTTTTATATGAAAATGAATTATGTAATTAACTAATTCAATTAATAATTTTTATAATAAAGATTTAAATTATTTTTATAATAAAAATTTTTGTATTATATATATATTACTTATATTAACATTTACACTAGAGCCATTAAAATAGACTTAGGTCCATAAAAAATGCGAATTACAACTTATAAAAAATGAGTCTATTTAAATATAAACATAAATCAATCCAATCTGTGGTCCACCCAATTGAATATAGTAGATAAATATATATATATATATATATTTATCTTTAAATTGAACTAATATACTATAAAAATCTTTAATCAATTAATCTAATACTTACTTTCAAACTCAATTTTTTATCTTTGAAATTAACTTAAATTAAATGAATTATTTTTAAGTTAATGATTTTATTTCTAAATTAATAATCTTAAAGTTAACAAATTTTATTATAATTTATTTAATCTTAAATTGTTAATGTACATTAAAAATGTATTATATATGTGATTTTTAAATTCATAATTATCATTTTAATTTTAAAATTATTTTAAAATTTTTAAAAATTATTTTTTGTAAAATAAAAGAAAAAGTTAGTGGATGCAATTTGCATACCTTAGAACTCAAATTTCTATTTAAGAAGTTTGCAATTTTCGCAAATCAAATCCAATTCTATTTGCTTACGATCAATTCATGAATAGATTGACTAGGTTTGTTTAACATCTTTAATTTGAATTGTAGATCATAAAAGTAAATAAGAAAAATAAAATTTAAAAACTTGCAATGAAACAAGTAAAATGAAAAAAATAGTATGTGAGTTATAAAATAATAAAAGTTAAAAATAAAATATATAGTTAAGTATTTTGGTAAGTTAAATCTTTTATTTATTTAAAATAATTTTATAATAAATAGAAAATATATAATGTTATATTTATACTTTTAATGATATTGGCATTTGAGTTAAGGATTACAAAAGTGAACCCTAAAAAAATGTAATGTGAGTCATTAAATTTTGATAAAATTCTAATTAATATATATTTCATTTGAGATAGATTATATGAAAACTCATAACTTCAAAATATAGATGAAGTTTAAATAATATACACTTGATTTTAATTTTAATGCACTTTTTTAAGGAATATATATGAAATTAATTAATTTAATTGATGCTTTATATATTAAAAGGTATTTATAAAAATTAAAAATATATTTTTATTTTCATTTTCAAATATTTTCATTATAAATAAAAATATAATTAATTAATTTAATTAATAGTTTATATATTAAAATTTTAATGTATATAAAATGTTATTATAATAAAAATAAAATACATAATATTTTATTTATATTATTCATTGATATTAGTGATATTAGTGACTGAATTATAATAATAGGAATGGATATGAAAAAGAAATAAAATTTAAAAATAAGAAAAATAATATGTAAATTATAAACCAATAAATATTAATAATAGAATATATTATTAAAAGTACAATATGGCTGCACGTAAAAAAAAGTATGAAATGAAGCAAACAATAAATCCAAAATTTTATACATTTATTATAGATTTTTTAATTAATCATAATTTTAATATTGAAATTTAGAATATGAAAATTTTCAAAATTTTGCTTATTTATGGTTGCCTTGGCTGGCGGGATCTTTCATCTTCCATGCAGACGTTTTTGGTGGAATGTGCAAGAGGCAAATTTGGTTATTTAATTAGCTTTCCTGTGATTGGGATTGGCAGGAACAATATTGGAAGCTAGGTGTAAGGAATTCGTTGCAAATCAACCCTTAGTACCTAAGAGTATGGATTAAAAGTGTACCAAAGAAACCCCCCTAATTTTTTAGACCTTTAATATTTTTGTTTTGTGGACCGGTGGACAAAATTTTAATTTCATCTTTACCTTCTTTCTTTAGTCAAATTGCATGCTTCACATTAAGCGTAATTTCCAAGATTGCGAAAGAGGAGAATTGTTATTCACCAATCTTACTTTTTTTATTTTTATGTTGCATTCTTTGAATTTTTCCCTTTTTCTTTTCTTTCACAGAATTCACTTTAATAACTAAGGCTTTATCTATTTTTTTATGATCTTGCACTTGTATCTTTTTTATAACAATGATGTTATCTAGATTGTTGAAGATTTAGCTCCAGTTTAAATTTTCGAAGGAGACCCTACAAATTTATCTCTCATTCCAAACCTTATTTTTGAAATTCGATTCATCAAAAAATCCTAACAACCTTCTCATTGCATTTCAAAAAGGTAATTATTTTGCTTGAAATCTATATCCTATTTAAAATTTTTTGAAATACTATTATTTATCTACATCCTATCATACTTTTATTTTTGCCTTGTCCTTTGTTTTCATTCCTAAAACTATGCAAAAAACTCTCTCTCACCAAGGTAGCATCAAGCAATATTAGATGAGATAACTGCATTACATATTAATGATACATGGGATTTAATGCCTTTGTCCACTAACAAATCTTTAGTTGGTTGTTTGTGGGTAGTTACTATTAAGGTTAGCCCTAATGAGAAGATTGATTAATTGAAAGCTCAATTTGTGGTAAAAGACTATATTTAAATCTTTAGTTTAGATTAGGGGGATATATTCTCATTCGTTGTAAAAATTACTTCAATTTGAATTTTTCACTCTCTAGTTGCCATTTTATCACTAGCCTTTACATCAATTAAGCATTAAAAATGCCAGCCCAATCAATTAATTTATTTATAAAATTACAATTTTTGTTTTTATCTTTTTATATTGATGAAATTAAAAAGAAAGCATACTCTTTTGAAAAGTTCATAAACAAATTGTTAAAATCATAGTTTTATAAAACAATAATTCTTAAATTGAATCACGTGAAAAGATAATATTAAATGTAAATAAAATAACTTATTATTACCTAATAGATCCATTTGCAATAAATGTAGAATCTGAATTTGCTATAGGTTATGAATTATTCACGATCAATCTTGATTATAAACTCTAATAAGAATTCGCTATTTTTATTAACCCTAGATGAGAATTTGATTATGGAGGTTTTCTAACATTAATGTAAAATGTTAAGAATCAATTATAAAATTTAGAAGGAGCAACTTTTATTTATATTAATAATACTAGTGAGTCGACTCATTGCTAAAAACCATCCATTATCACATTATTTTGATTAAACTACTATTAGGTTTAAACTATTTAGTTATTTTAATATCAGGTCAAATCCTTTTATATGTTATTTATTATTAAATTAATAAGTCTATAATAGAAAACTAACAATCTCCCACTTGGACCATATAATTTAATAATAGTGGCCATTTTAATAAGATGTAAAAGAAGACTAGCATTTTTATACTCATTAGTCTAAATTAAAATCATAAATGTTTAGTAATATAAAATATAGTATTTGATAATGTCTTGTATACTTGCATCTCGTTGATCATATACAATATCTAATAGGGATATACATAATAAGATTATTGTTACGTGTGAAATGGTTTATGATTTAGCACAAGTGCACACTATCGTAAACAAGTAATAAAGTGATGAGTAAGTATCGTTCCCACGAGGATTGTTTCACTAAGTACCAAAATTCATAATCCTAATACTATTTGGCAAATCGATTAGTTGGAGTTGAAATGAGTAAATAAAGATCGATGCAAAAATATTTAAAATAAAGATGAATGTAATGGAGTAAAGATAAAGATGAATAAAAGACCTAGGGATCAAACTTCACTTAACAACTTCGGATTGAATTATCTATCTACACTAATCCAATTTTACTCCCTTGATTGATAGTCGAGTTTCCCTAAATTTATTACTAGCCTCTTCCAAGGTCAAGTAATTCTATAATTAATTGCCAATTCACTATATTCCTATGTGAATTGCAACAACTAATCATGCATTAGGATTTATGGAACTCATTAAGATTACATAAATCATATGAATATATTCCTATTTCATATGCAATTTATGGTTTTAATTATAGGTTCCATACACATGTATCTCCTTCCGGTCTCAACATGCATATTGAGTTCATTCAAAAGGTAGCAAATCAATTGAAAGCATTAAGAGCAATAATTAAAACTCAATCTAGGAAATAAAATCAAAATTAGTTTCAATAGACTAGAATTCAATCCGTTATTATCAAGTTACGCCATCACCCTAGGAAGATAAGAAATTAGAACATAATAAAATAAAAAACAAACTCAAAATAAAATAGAAACAACATCACATTCATGATACAAACATAAAATACAGTTACAAATGCATGAAAATAGAAATACTATCCATCCATTAGGAGGTAGAACCTTCCATGTAGGAGGAGAACCTAGCCTTCCATGTAGGAGGTAAAACCTTCCATGTAGGAGGCATACTAGAATTAAAAATGCATAAACTAAACTACTATCTACAATGCATGAATGAATGAATGCTTGGATGCTTGGATGCTTGAATGCTCTCCACTACCACCTATTTATAGGTGAATGAGTCAGCTGCAAGTCATGAATCTTGACCACCAACTACCAATCACATGCTTCATCTACCACTCACATGCTTCATCTACCATTCATGGTCTCCAACTACCCTTTTTTGATTTTCGCAGCAACCATTCTTCTAACTTGTTGGTAATTTTTGACCACCAGAATGGTAGATTTACGTCTTCTTGTCAACATAGGAGTTGTAGGGCCGGATCTTCTCTTCAAAATGCATATAAAGAACTCCTAATTTGGACGTTTCTAGCTCAAGTTATGATTAGATTAGTAGCCATATGTCAAATTCCGTCAAAACTACTGTTTCATCTTCCAAGTCGAATTTGAGATCCTTAGGTCCCGAACTGGGCTTTTCCTTAAACATGAAAGTTGTAGGGATTCTTCTTAGCTTTCCATCCATATAAAGATCAGCCCAATCGGACATCTAGAACTCCAGATATGGCCTAAATACTAAAACAGGGTCAAAATACAGCATTATCTAAAATATTTGATTTCATTTCAAATTCAAGACTCATTCACAAAATGCAACTAAATTTATTAAATTTAACAAGATAGCATCCAAAAATACATCATATAAGGGAAAATAAATATGTAAATATTTTACGTATCAAATTCTCCCACACTTAGCTTTTGGACGTCCTCGGACAAACACAAAACAAAAGAAAACTAATACTAATACTAATACTAGTCTACCCATGAGATAAAAAGTATAAAAACATAAGAAAGATAATTAAAGTACAAAGATATCATAGCATTCATGAATCAACAAATCTTGACATATAAAACCAAAAAGGAATTGCAACTTCATTTGAGAAGGATTGAACCAGAATGATATAATCACTACAACTCATCCTCTCTCAAGTGTTTATGGGTAAGTGTTTCACTCAAATTCATCCTATCAAAGATTGCACTACCATAGGCTTGCATAAATTCTCAATTTCCATTACCTGATTTACATGCACACTTCAAATCAAAAGGTCTTATTAAGGGTTGTAATGAGGCCAAGGTAAAGGAAAGATAAAACAGGGATATGAAAGGCTGAAGTAAGGAGAGAAATTAATAGAGCAATTAAAACATGGGTAATCTCTAAATAATTTTATCTCAACATAGCAGCCCACGATTCAAATTCAAGTACACATCAATTTCTCTCTTCTTTTTTTTCTTTTTTTTATTTTTTTATTTTTATTTTTTTTCTTTCTTTTTTTTTTGAAAGAAAACCCTTGCAACTTTAAAGTTAATAATACATATTCCCCCATACTTTGTCAAAAACTCATTGTTCAAATATTTAAATGCTCTACTAATCCCTAGGGTTAAGTAAAGACAATTGATATTTCATTAAATGACATATTAATGGGTTAAAGCAAAGAAACGATTAATCAGGCTCAAAGGGGTTTATTAATGGTAAAACTGCAGGGTTGGCTATTTGGTTCTAACTGAGGAAAAAAAATACCTTTATCATATTTGAGTATGCATGTAAATTGTAATCTCAACCAGATTTTATGCAAGTTCTAGAGTGACAACTTAACAAGTGAATATCACACACAAGAAATATAATACTGATTCAACAAGTAGGCTCAAAATCTCACGGTTAAAGGTTTCTAACTCAAAATCCATTACCAAACCCATTAATTCTAAGAAGTAAGAAAGTTGTTCAATCATGCTATGAAATCTTTTAAAATTATTGAAAAACTAATAAGCAGGAAAATATATTTTTTTATTTTTTATTTTTTTTTATTTTTTTTAGGATGCGTATCAAGAGCAAAAAGCTCTTTACTAGGCCGTATCAAGAGCAGAAAATAACTCTTTACTCGACCATCCTTTTTTTTTATAATAAATCTCATGGTTTTACTACTAAAAAAAATCCTAAAAAGTAAATTTTTTTTTTATAATTTTCCCCCCACACTTGATGTAGACATTGTCCCCAATGTCTTCAGCAGATTAGCAAAAAGGGTTTATTAAAAGAAATGCATAAGCAACTCACACATAAAAGAAATTTTGACAGTAAAACTATAAGAGTAAAGAAAGTTACAACCGGAGAGTAGTGTCGGGCTCATGCTTCTGATTGTTGGATGGAGATTGCCAATCTATCTTTTTCACTGATGGATCTGGTTCAGGTTTATAGCCTTGTAGTTGGTCAATCAACTGATCAGCAGTTGAGGCAGACATTATGGCATGACGAGTCGCTTGGGTTATGAATCCCTGTTCCACAGCTTGATCTAAAAAAGACAGCAAACTATCATAAAAACCATTAACATTTAATAAACTTACTGGCTTCTGATGAAAGTTCAAGTTAATCCAATATGCAATGCTGGAAATTCCATCTAATGCTTCTAAACCACCAGGTAAAGTAATAAAGGCTTCAGCACTGTAAAGCATGCATCCAATTCGTTCAGGCAAGTTTGAAACCTTTAATGTTTTACCGATGGCGTATTTCTTATCATCTAAACCATTCACAAGGATACTCAGTATTTTGCTTCCTCTGATATAGGCAGAAATTGCTGCACTTCCTTTTAAGCTATTGTTACCGTGTGAAAGGTTTATCAATTAGCGCAAGTGTACACTATCGTAAACAAGTAATAAAGAGATGAGTAAGTATCGTTCCCACGAGGATTGTTTCACTAAGTACCAAAATTCATAATCCTAATACTATTTGGCAAATCGATTAGTTGGAGTTGAAATGAGTAAATAAAGATCGATGCAAAAATATTTAAAATAAAGATGAATGTAATGGAGTAAAGATAAAGATGAATAAAAGACCTAGGGATCAGACTTCACTTAACAACTTCGGATTGAATCATCTATCTACACTAATCCAATTTTACTCCCTTGATTGATAGTCGAGTTTCCCTAAATTAATTACTAGCCTCTTCTAAGGTCAAGTAATTCTATAATTAATTGCCAATTCACTATATTCCTATGTGAATTGCAACAACTAATCATGCATTAGGATTTATGGAACTCATTAAGATTACATAAACCATATGAATATATTCTTATTTCATATGCAATTTACGATTTCAATTATAGGTTCCACACACATGTATCTCCTTCCGGTCTCAACACACATATTGAATTCATTCAAAAGATGGCTAATCAATTGAAAGCATTAAGAGCAATAATTAAAACTCAATCTAGGAAATAAAAATGAAATTAGTTTCAATAGATTAAAATTTAATCCGTTATTATCAAGCTACGTCATTACCCTAGGAAGATGAAAAATTAGAACATAATAAAATTAAACACAAACATAAAATAAAATAAAAACAACATCACATTCATGATACAAACACAAGATTACAAATGCATGAAAATAGAAATCCTAGCCTTCCAATAGGAGGTAAAACCTTCCAGTAGGAGGCAAACAAGAACTAAAAATGCATCAAAATAGAAATCCTAGCCTTCCAATAGGAGGTAAAACCTTCCAGTAGGAGGCAAACAAGAACTAAAAATGCAAGAACTAAAAATGCATGAACTAAACTACTATCTAAAATGCATGAATGAATGATCCAATGCTTGGATTGCTGAATGCTCTCTACTTCCACCTATTTATAGGTGAATGGATCAGCTGCCAGCCATCAAATTTGACAATTTGCTACCAATCACATGCTTTAGCCACCAAACACATGCAGCCACCATTTTTTATTTTCGCAGCAGAATTTTTCTGACTTTGTTGGCCATTTTTTACCACCAAAATGGCAGAACTGGGCTCTTCTGTAAACATGAAAGTTGTAGGGCCGGATCTTAGCTTTGCATACAAAAAATTTCAGCCCAATCAGACATTTAGAACTCCAGATATGGCCTAAATACTGAAATAGTGTCAAATTCCGCCAGAACCACTGTTTCATCTTCCAAGCAGAATTTGAGATCCTTAGGTCCCGAACTGGGCTCTTCTAAAAACATGAAAGTTGTAGGCCTTCTTCTTAGCTTTCCATACAAAAAATTTCAGCCCAATCGGACATCTAGAACTCCAGATATGGCCGAAATACTGAAACAGTGTCAAAATACAGTATTATCTAAAATATTTGATTTCATTTCAACTTCAAGATCCATTCACCAAATGCAACTAAATTTATTTAATTTAACAAGATAACATCCAAAAATGGATCATACAAGGGAAAATAAATATGTAAATATTTTACGTATCAAATTCCCCCACACTTAGCTTTTGGACGTCCTCGGACAAACACAAAACAAAAAAAAACTAATACTAATGCTAATGTTAGTACTAATCTACCCATGAGATAGTTAGAAAAACATAAGAAAGATAATTAAAGTACAAAGATATCATAGCATTCATGAATCAACAAATCTTGACATATAAAATCAAAAAGAAATTACAACTTCATTTGAGAAGGATTGAATCAGATTGATATAATCATTGGAACTCTTCCTCTCTCAAGTGTTTATTGGCAAGTGTTTCACTCAAATTCATCCTATTAAATATTGCACTACCATAGGCTTGCATAAATTCTCAATCTCCACTACCTGATTTACATGCATACTTCAAATCAAAAGGTCTTATTAAGGGTTGTAATGAGGCCAAGGTAAAAGAAAGATAAAACAGGGATATGAAAGGCTGAAGTAAGGAGAGAAATTAATAGAGTAATTAAAACATGGGTAATCTTTAAATAATTTTATCTTAACATAGCAACCCACGATTCTCATCAATTTCTCTCTTTTATTTATTTATTTTATTTTATTTTTTATTTTTTATTTTTTGAACTATTTTTTTTCTCTTTTTTTTTCCTTTTCTTTTTTTTTTTTGAAAGAAAACCCTTGCAACTTTGAAGTTAATAATACATATTCCCCCACACTTTGTCAAAAACCCATTGTTCAAAGATTCAAATGCTCTACTAATCCTTAGGGTTAAGTAAAGACAATTGATATTTCATTAAATGACATATTAATAGGTTAAAGCAAAGAAACAGTTAATAAGGCTCAAAGGGGTTTATCAATGATAAAACTGCAGGGTTGGCTATTTAGTTCTAACTGAGGAAAAAGAAAATGCCTTTATCATATTTGAGTATGCATGTAAATTGTAATCTCAACCAGATTTTATACAAGTTTTAGAGTGACAACTTAACAGGTGAATATCACACGCAAGAAATATAATATTGATTCAACAAGTAGGCTCAAAATCTCATAGTTAAAGGTTTCCAACTCAATCCAACTCAAAATCTATTACCAAACCCATCAATTCTAAGAAGTAAGAAAGTTGTTCAATCATGCTATAACATCTTTAAAATTATTGAAAAGAACCTAATAAGCAGGAAAATATATATATATTTTTTTATTTTTTTTTTAGTTTTTTAAAATTTTTTTTACCAAAATATCCTACAAAGTAAACAAAAATAAAAATAAAAATAAAAATAAATTTTTTTATTTTTTTTAATCCCCCCCACACTTAATGTAGACATTGTTCCCAATGTCTTTAGCAAATTAGCAAAAAGGGTTTATTTAAAGGAAATGCATAAACAACGCACACATAAAAGAAATTTTGGGAGTAAAACCATAAGAGTAAAGAAAGTTACAACCGGAGAGTGGTGTCTGGCTCATGCTGCTGACTGCTAGTTGAAGATTGCCAATCTATCTTTTCCATTGATGGATCTGGTTTAGGTTTATAGTCCTGTAGTTGGTCAATCAGCTGATCAGCAGTTGAGGCAGACATTATAGCACGGCGAGTCGCTTGGGGTATGAATCCTTGTTCCATAACTTGGTCTAAAAAAGACAACAAACTATCATAAAAACCATTAACATTAAATAAACCTACTGGCTTCTAATGAAAGTTCAAGTTAATCCAATATGCAATGTTGGAAATTCCATCTAATGCTTCTAAACTACCAGGTAAAGCAATAAAGGCTTCAGCACTATAAAGCATGCATCCCATACGTTCAGGCAAGGTTGAAACCTTTACTATTTTACCGATGGCACATTTCTTATCATCTAAACCATTCACAAGGATACTTAGTATTTTGCTTCCTCTAATGTTGGCAGAAAAGGCTGCACTTCCTTTTAAGCTATTAAGCCCTCCTCTATACACGCAAGCAATCTTTCTAGCAGCTAATGCATGACCAAGTTCAGTTGCTGCTAGCATAAATTCTACATTCTTTCCAGCAAAAGATTCACTAAAAACACAGATAGATTTAAGTCCACATTTTGATGGTTTTTCTACATCTTCCTCCTCTTTACTCTCGTTCTCAGACATTTTGCAAAGTGTGATTGCTGAAATGCATTCTTATAATACAAAAGCAGAAACAAAGAAATCATGCAAATCAGATAATATCAGAAAAATACTGTACAAAACTGACCAGTGTAATAATGGCATGAACAAAGTAGAATACGGAATGTAAAGAAAGTCAAAAAGTTACTGAAAAGGTAAACTTAAAAAGAAGAGAAATGTACGAAAAGTTAAAAAGCAGCTGTAAAGATAAAAAGCTAAAGGAAAAGTAAAGTAGACAAACATATGTACAGTAGTTGTGATTGTGGCTCACATCTTCCTCTGATTTTTCATTCAGTAACGACTTAAACGGCTTCTATGAGCCGAGGATTTGCTTCCCATCCAATTTTCTTATAAACTGGCAAACAGGGTCTTTTACAGTCAGATCCCCAAGACTGTAGCGCTCCTTTTCTGTATGGAATAAGTTCATTTAATCAAGAAGAACAATATGAACATCTCCGCTAGGATGCGTCTCAAGAGTCTGAATAATATTATCCAATGACTCTTTACTCAATCCATCCTTTATGAATCGGATTTTGTCCTCTCGATTTACTGAAACCATTCCTTTACTCCTACAGAGCCTATTACAGTTCCACCTTGCACACTTATGACAGACTCTCATTCTTTTAGCTTTTCTCTTTTTAGAGTAAGAACTTCTTCCCATACCCGGCATATGTCTAACAAATGATTCATGAAACTCACCTACTAAACGTACCTTAGCTTCAATAATCCAACGTATGTCCTCGGGAAAACCCAAACGCTTAAATGCCCTCATTCTTTCAAGTCGACAGTTGTAGATTTTCCTGAGCACATCTTTGGGAAGAGTAGGGAATCTGCTCTTGAGCTTTACAAGGCATTCCTCCATGATGAAAATGATGAAAGCTGAAATTGTGAGTGAAAAATGCTGTGCGATGTGTGCTTAAATAAGAAAAGAAATGAGAAGAGAAAGAAATCTTGGGTTGCCTCCCAAGCAGCTGCCCTTCTTTAACGTCTTTAGCTAGACAAAGTCCTAACCTATTGCTTTATTCTCTTTTCTTTTTTTCTTTTTCTTTTATATTTACCAGCTGGCTCCTCGAGCGTGATGACAGTCATGATGGTCTTGAATGCACTGTCATTGTATTCTTTCAATCTTTGCCCGTGGTTTATCTCAAGGCAACTAATCTGCTTCAGGATTTTAGGATCAATAGACTTTGATGCATCAACCATTCCTACCACTAATGGCTCTTTTGTGCAGGTGTTATGCATTACATCTTTCATGCAATTGGTCAGTGTGTCTACTCTGTAACAGATATTATCATCATATGGAAAAGCTTTAAAAATATTGAAAGATACTTGATCATTTTGAACCTGTAAAGTTAGCTTTCCCTTCTGCACATCAATTAGAGCTCGTCCAGTTGCAAGAAATGGTCTCCCAAGAATAATAGGAATTTCTTGGTCTTCTTCCATGTCAAGAACTATGAAATCTGCTGGGAAGATGAATTTATCAACTTTCACTGGCACATCCTCAAGGATTCCACGTGGATGCTTTATTGAACGATTTGCTAGCTGCAGTGACACGGTAGTTAGTTTCACTTCTCCCAATCCCAGCTTCTTATAGACGGATAATGGCATCAAATTCACGCTTGCACCAAGGTCACATAAGGCTTTTTCGAATTCACATTCTCTAATGGTATAAGGTATGTAGAAACTCCCAGGATCTTTAAGCTTTGGTGGTAGTTTCTTTTGGAGAATTGCACTGCACTCTTCAGTTAAGGCCACTGTTTCGAAATCCTCCAGTTTGCGTTTCTTTGATAAAATCTCCTTCATAAATTTTGCATAACTGGGCATTTGGGCTAAAGTTTCAGCAAATGGGATGTTGATATGCAACTTCTTGAACACCTTCAGGAACTTGCTAAACTGCTCGTCTAGCTTAGCCTTTACCAATCTTTGAGGAAATGGAACTGGTGGAACATATGGTGGAGGATTATCTGGAAAAGTCATTCTTCCTGGAATCACCTCTTCTTCTTTCTGAGCTTCTTCGTTTTTCTTCCTTGATTCTGGCTCATTTAACTGCTTCCCACTCCTTAATGAAATAGCCATTACGTGCTCTTTAGGATTTCTTTCAGTGTCACTGGGTAGAGTGCCTGGTTGTCTGGAATTCAGTACACTTGCAATTTGGCCCATTTGCACCTCCAGATTTTTGAGTGAGGTTGCTTGAGTTTGCATGTTTGCTTCATGATTCTTGAGTGTAGCTTCTATTCTAGCCATGAATTGAGAAGTATTCATGGTTAGTTGAGCCAATGCTTCTTCTAAATTCACCTTTGGTTGTGGTGGTGAGTGCTGAATTTGCTGTTGATAATTTCCTTGAGGTTTGAACACATTCTGATTATTCCTCCACCCTAAATTAGGGTGGTTTCTCCATCCTGGATTGTATGTGTTTGAGAAAGGATCATGATTCCCCACATAGTTAGCTTGTTCAGGTTGAGAAGGAATGAATGGATTTCCTTCTTGGCATTGTGTGCTCATGTGAGGGCCTCCACATAAATCACAAGCATTTGCAGGAGTTCTGATTGCATTTGCTTGATCTGTTAATGAACTCACTTGCTTGGATAAAGAGGTAACTTGAGAAGACAAAGTGGTTAGAATTCTAGCTCATGGACTCCAAGTGCTTTCTTTGAAGTGTTGCGTTCAGAAGGCCATTGGTAAGCATTTGCTGCCATTTCTTCCAACAGCTCCATAGCAGCTTCAATGCTTTTTCCCATTAATGATCCACTAGCTGCAGCATCTACAAGTGTTCTGGTAGCATTAGACAATCCATTATAGAAAGTCTGCAACTGTAGCCAATCTGGTAGCCCATGATGAGGACATCTTCTTAGCAGCTCCTTGTATCTTTCCCATGCTTCATAAAGGCTTTCCATGTCATGCTGGGTGAATGAAGCAATTTCATTCCTCATTTTTGCAGTTTTAGCTGGAGGAAAGAATTTTGCTAGGAATTTTTGTGCCAATATGTTCCATGTAGTGATGCTCTCCACTGGTAAAGAGTGTAACCAGCTTTTAGCCTTATCCCTAAGTGAGAAAGGGAAGAGTCGCAATCTTATGGCATCATCAGAAACGCCATTGTGCTTGAATGTATCACAGATTTCCAGAAAGCTGGCTATATGTGCATTCGGATTTTCTATTAGAGAACCTCCAAACTTATTTGCTTGCATCATTTGAATTATGGCTGGCTTGATCTCAAAGTTGTTGGCTGGTATAGGCGGTCTCCTGATCCCAGAAATAGTATCCATGACTGTTGGTGTGGCATAGTCACGGAGTGCTTTGGTGTCTTGTTCTTCTCTCAAATCTGCCATTGCTTCACCTTGATTTACAGTTGACTGCTTCTGTATCTTTCGATTCCTTCGACAAGTTCTCTCGATCTCAAAATCAATTAGCAGTGGCTCAGCAACTTTTGATCTGGTCATACACTAGAACAAACCTGAAAAGAGAAAAGAAACACCAAAGAAAAGAAAAAAAATAAAAACCAAATTAGGATTAAGATTACTTGGTATTGATATTAATGATAACAATCCCTGGCAACCGGGCCAAAAACTTGTTACCGTGTGAAAGGTTTATCAATTAGCGCAAGTGCACACTATCGTAAACAAGTAATAAAGAGATGAGTAAGTATCGTTCCCACGAGGATTGTTTCACTAAGTACCAAAATTTATAATCCTAACACTATTTGGCAAATTGATAAATTGAAATTGAAGTGAGTAAATGAAGATTAATGCAAAAATATATTTAAAGTAAATATAATGCAATGGAGTAAAGAAAAAGATGAATAAAAGACCTAGGGATCAGACTTCACTTAACAACTTAGGATTGAATCATCTATCTACACTAATCCAATTTTACTCCCTTGATTGATAGTCGAGTTTCCCTAAATTAATTACTAGCCTCTTCCAAGGTCAAGTAATTCTATAATTAATTGCCAATTCACTATATTCCTATGTGAATTGCAACAACTAATCATGCATTAGGATTTATGGAACTCATTAAGATTACATAAACCATATGAATATATTCCTATTTCATATGTAATTTACGGTTTCAATTATAGGTTCCACACACATGTATCTCCTTTCGGTCTCAACACACATATTGAATTCATTCAAAAGATGGCTAATCAATTGAAAGCATTAAGAGCAATAATTAAAACTCAATCTAGGAAATAAAAATGAAATTGGTTTCAATAGATTAAAATTCAATCCATTATTATCAAGCTACGTCATCACCCTAGGAAGATGAAAAATTAGAACATAATAAAATTAAACACAAACATAAAATAAAATAAAAACAACATCACATTCATGATACAAACACAAGATTATAAATGCATGAAAATAGAAATCCTAGCCTTCCAAGAGGAGGTAAAACCTTTCAGTAGGAGGCAAACAAGAACTAAAAATGCATCAAAATAGAAATCCTAGCCTTCCAATAGGAGGTAAAACCTTCCAGTAGGAGGCAAACAAGAACTAAAAATGCATGAACTAAACTACTATCTAAAATGCATGAATGAATGATCCAATGCTTGGATTGCTGAATGCTCTCTACTTCCACCTATTTATAGGTGAATGGATCAGCTGCCATCCATCAAATTTGACAATTTGCTACCAATCACATGCTTTAGCCACCAAACAAATGCAGCCACCATTTTTTATTTCCGCAGCAGAATTTTTCTGACTTTGTTGGTCATTTTTGACCACCAAAATGGCAGAACTGGGCTCTTCTGTAAACATGAAAGTTGTAGGGCCGGATCTTAGCTTTGCATACGAAAAATTTCAGCCCAATCAGACATTTAGAACTCCAGATATGGCCTAAATACTGAAACAATGTCAAATTCTGCCAGAACCACTGTTTCATCTTCCAAGCAGAATTTGAGATCCTTAGGTCCCGAACTGGGCTCTTCTGAAAACATGAAAGTTGTAGGGCTTCTTCTTAGCTTTCCATACAAAAAATTTCAACCCAATCGGACATCTAGAACTCCAAATATGGCCGAAATACTAAAATAGTGTCAAAATACAGCATTATCTAAAATATTTGATTTCATTTCAACTTCAAGATCCATTCACCAAATGCAACTAAATTTATTTAATTTAACAAGATAACATCCAAAAATGCATCACACAAGGGAAAATAAATATGTAAATATTTTACGTATCAGCTATGAAGCCTTCCTCCATACACACAAGCAATCTTTCTAGCAGCTAATGCATGACCAAGTTCAGTTGCTGCTGTCACAAATTCTACATTCTTTCCAGCATAAGATTCACCAAAAACACAAATAGATTTAAATCTACACTTTGATGGTTTCTCAACCTCTTCCTCTTCTTTACTCTCGCCTTCAGACATTTTTGCAAAGTGTAATTGCTGAAATGCATTCTTATAATACAAAAGCAGAAACAAAGAAATCACGCAAATTAGATAATATCAGAAAAATACTGTGCAAAACTGACAAGTGTAATAATGGCATGAACAAAGTAGAATACGAAAAGTCAAAAAGATGCTGAAAAGGCAAACTTAAAAAGAAGAGAAAGGTACAGAAAGTAAAAAAAAATAGCTGTAAAGATAAAAAGATAAAGGAAAAGTAAAGCAGAAAAACATATGTACAGTAGTTGTGATTGTGGCTCACATCTTCCTCTGATTTCTCGTTCAGTAATGGCTTAAACGGCTTCTATGAGCCGAGGATTTGCTTCCCATCCAATTTTCTTATAAACTGGCAAACAGGGTCTTTTACAGTCAGATCCCCAAGACTATAGCGCTCCTTTTCTATATTGAATAAGTTCATTAAATCATGAAGAACAACATGAACATCTCCGCTAGGATGCGTCTCAAGAGTCTGAATGATATTATCCAATGACTCTTTACTCAGTCCATCCTTTATGAATCGAATTTTGTCATCTCGATTTACTGAAATCATTCCTTTATTCCTACAAAGCATATTATAATTCTACCTTGCACACTTATGACAGACTCTCATTCTTTTAGCTCTTCTCTTTTTAGAGTAAGAACTTCTTCCCATACCTGGCAAACGTCTAACAAATGATTCATTAAACTCACCTGCTAAACGTACCTTAGCTTCAATAATCTATCGTATGTCCTCGGGAAGACCCAAACGCTTAAATGCCTTCATTCTTGCAAGTCGACAGTTGTAGATTTTCCTGAGCACATCTTTGGGAAGAGTAGGGAATCTGCTTTTAAGCTTTACAAGGCATTCCTCCATGATGAGAATGATGAAAGCTGAAATTGTGAGTGAAAAATGCTGTGCGGTGTATGCTTAAATAAGAAAAGAAATGAGAAGAGAAAGAAATCTTGGGTTGCCTCCCAAGTAGCCGCCCTTCTTTAACGTCTTTAGCTAGACAAAGTCCTAACCTATTGCTTTATTTCCTCTTTCTTTTTCTTTTTCTTTTTCTTTTAAACTTACCAGCTGGCTTCTCGAGCGTGATGACAGTCTTGATGGTCTTGAATGCACTGTCATTATATTCTTTCAATCTTTGCCCGTAGTTTACCTCAAGACAGTTAATCTGCTTCAAGATTTTAGGATCAGTAGACTTTGATGCATCAACCATTCCTACCACTAATGGCTCTTCCGTGCAGGTTTCATGCGTTACATCTTTCATGCAATTGGTCAGTGTGTCTACTCTGTAACAGATATTATCTTCATATGGAAAAGCTTTAAAAATATTGAAAGATACTTGATCATTTTGAACCTGTAAAGTTAGCTTTCCCTTCTGCACATCAATTAGAGCTCCTCCAGTTGCTAGAAATGGTCTCCCAAGAATAATAAGAATTTCTTGATCTTCCTCCATGTCAAGCACTATGAAATCCGTTGGAAAGATGAATTTATCAACTTTTACTAGCACATCTTCAAGGATTCCGGGTGGATGCTTTATTGAACGATCTGCTAGCTGCAATGACACGACAGTTAGTTTCACTTCTCCCAATCCCAGCTTCTTGTAGACGGATAATGACATCAAATTCACACTTGCACCAAGGTCACATAAGGCTTTTTCAAATCCACACTCTCCAATGGTACAGGGTATGCAGAAACTCCTAGGATCTTTAAGCTTTGGCGGTAGTTTCTTTTGGAGAATCGCACTGCACTCTTTAGTTAAGGCCACTGTTTCAAAATCCTCCAGTTTGCGTTTCTTTGATAAAATCTCCTTCATAAATTTTGCATAACTGGGCATTTGGGCTAAAGCTTCAGCAAATGGGATGTTGATATGCAACTTCTTAAACACCTCCAGGAACTTGCTAAACTGTTCATATAGCTTAGCCTTCACCAATCTTTGAGGAAATGGAACTGGTGGAACATATGGTGGAGGATTATCTGGAAAAGTCATTCTTCCTGGAATCACCTCTTCTTCTTTCTGAGCTTCTTCGTTTTTCTTCCTTGATTCTGGCTCATTTAACTGCTTCCCACTCCTTAATGAAATAGCCATTACGTGCTCTTTAGGATTTCTTTCAGTGTCACTGGGTAGAGTGCCTGGTTGTCTGGAATTCAGCACACTTGCAATTTGGCCCATTTGCACCTCCAGATTTTTGAGTGAGGTTGCTTGAGTTTGCATGTTTGCTTCATGATTCTTGAGTGTAGCTTCTATTCTAGCCATGAATTGAGAAGTATTCATGGTTAGTTGAGCTAATGCTTCTTCTAAATTCACCTTTGGTTGTGGTGGTGAGTGCTGAATTTGCTGTTGATAATTTCCTTGAGGTTTGAACACATTCTGATTATTCCTCCACCCTAAATTAGGGTGGTTTCTGTTCGTGTGTGTCCTAGAACCAATCATATAAGATGATTAGAGTTATACACAATGTATTATATTTTATTTTAGGTAATTTAATTATTATATTTTATTTTTATTATTATTATTATGCGCAATTTATAACTTAATATAATAATTATCCTTGGAATAGCTTTGCTATTCCTAAAATGCTCCTAGTCAAGTATTATTACGAAAAGGATAGTAATAATACATCGAGACTAGCATGTATAGTGACTGATGATTACGAATCATGGATATGTGATATCAAGTCAATACATGAGTACATTGCTAGTGAACAATGTACTAGACTGACCCACTATGAGAATATTGCATGGAGAAATATGTTATAAGTTATTCTCATATGATCACAACTACGCATAAACCTTTGATCTGAAGTCATTACGGTTCCCTACATGAGGAATTACTCACTTTAATATTGTCCTATGTCACCTTTAATCAGGATGACAAGTAGGGCATTGATTGGGTGTGTCATAAATAATGCAGAGGGAAGTGATTGATGTAAATGGGATTTTGTTACTCTTGTATAAAAGAGAAATATCCTTGGGCCCCTTGATTGAGTAAGACTTAGAAATGCATGGCCATGCTCAGTTAGATTAATATGTGATATTAATTATTTATTTTAAGTCTACTCAGCATCAAGAAATATAAATTGAACATTGATGAGGATGACACATTCCATGCCTCTAGTTCAATTTGGATATTATTACAAAAGGGTTATGATGCAAAACGTTGATCATGTATTAGGTGGATGTCGAATCACAGACATTCTTACTACTTGAGTGGTAGTGATGTATTGCTAGATACCGCTTACTGTCTATGGCTCAATAATGAGTCATTGTCAACGTAGTAAGAACCTACAGGGTCACACAAAAGGAGTAAGAATAAGACAATGATTAATTGGACTTTAATTATATTAATATCCAATTAATTGGACTTATTTTCGTGCATATATATTATTAAAAATAATAAATTCACGTTTTATATATATATATTATGTGATATTATTTGATATTAAAGTAATATCAAGTAATTATCTTATCAGATATTAGATAAATATATTATTCTGATATTTGATAACTATATGCAATTATCTAATAATTAAGATATTTATATTATGAGATAATATTATTATCTAATATTAGATAATTAATAGATAAGTCTTATCTCTTCCCATTATCTCTAGGATAAGGATAAGATGAGTTGTTAAGTGTGATTAGGATTTTGGAAGCATTATCCTAGTAGGACTAGGATTATGGCTTGCCTAAGTTCTATAAAAAGGGACTTGAGGGCAGCACTTAATAATCACGTCCAAAGCTTCCATATAAACCCTAAATCACTCAGAAAACATCCGATCCTAATTCTTAGAGAGAAAAACGCATCCTAGCAGACGCGTGGAGGGTGAGAGGTCGTTGTTCACTCCGTGTGGATACCGTAGAGATGCTGTACCTTCTGGCCGGCGTTTGATTCACCCACTCTCAAGTTTTGATCAGTAGAAACACGAGTGCCTAATAGGTAAAACCCTAATCATTAACTTATGCTTTTTGCATGGATCCTAGGTAGAATTCGGATCAAAATTTTAAAATTCCGCTGCATGAGATAATCCGAATTCCCAACAGTGGTATCAGAGCATCTTGCAAAAATATATAGTTCTGATTATGTGTTTTACCATTTTGATGAATATTTATATGATAAATACATGTCAAATCTGTTTCGGTTTAAATCAGAAGTTACACGTTTTGATGAATATTTATGTGATAAATTAATATCAAATCAGTTTCTGTTTAAACTAGATATATATGAGATATATGCTGACTCGTGTATGATTCTGATTTTGTAAATATATATATGATATATATGATTTGAATTTTGAATCAGATTATCAATTGATGAGATTAATTGTATGAATATGATCATGCGTTTTTCTGCTTCATATATGCGTAGAATCTGTTCTGAACATGTGATGTTCTCTGCATTTAAAGCATATAACCTAGTCAGCATAGAATTGATGTGATTAATTCTGAATCTGTAAAGACTTGTTTAAATTCGTTTAATATGATTAAGTTGAATCTGGTCTATGAGGTATATGTATGCTTTAAATTATTTGAATATGGCTGGATTTGTTTTGATATGATTAAAATTATTCAAAGTGTTTGGACGTAAATCCTATTTTAAACTATGATTTGAATGTCAATCATATAGTCGAATTGTTCGACTTAGGGTGTGTCAATTGTTGGCAAAATGAGTCAAAATTTGAATGTCAGATGTATATGTCAATCATCCTCTTTATCTTAGTTACATATATTTCCTAGCAATTATTACATATGATGCATGAATGTATTGCATAGTATGGCCCTTGGAGTTTTTAATGGATGGATTTTAAAATACGACCTGCGTGTCGTGTCTTCCTCTATTTCTCTAATGTATATTCTCTTCTCATCTCAATTTCCCCCGAATGTAACTCGGGGTTTCTGTTGCAAATTTGTAATTGCAATGGAGTATTCTTTGCTTGGAACAAGGAGAAGCTAAGGAGCTATGAGACAAGAAGAAGCTAAGGAGTTAGTTAGGAATGTCATTAGAAAATAGAATTTTGGGCCATACTATGCGACATTTTGATTTCTTTATTATGTGATGATATTGATGAGCATGCATTTATTATGTGATAGAATGTGTTCCTACTATGTGATAGTTCTATTCATTGCATGATATATGATATATGGTAGTCTATTTTATTCATTTACTTTATGATATATGAGATATGCTAGATATATTGCATGAATAAATAAGCTAGTTATGGTGAGATCTGATAATAATTAAGTTGAAATCCCTCATCCAAAATATTAAGTCAGTAATAATTAATGATGCCTTCCAATATTTGGCACTCATCAAGGCCTCGATCGATACAAGGTAGGTTTGCCAAAGCAAGGTACCTCGTTTATCTTGGTGAGATGCGACTGGATAATAGTGATATCCGAATGTCAAATATTGGGTCCGACTTAACTAGGATATCTCAATAGGATTGAGACCTAGAGGCATAGAGTTGGGCTTTAGTTCATAAGATGGACTAGGACAAATGTTGTTCACCCAACTATCCAAGAGTTGTATATGATACAATTGGCAAGTGTTGCTTACCTAAATAACTAAGTTTTAAGTGATTAGCCAAAGCTAACTTAAGGCTTGGTGAAATATGGATCTTGGCCCACTAGAAAGCTTAAATACTATGACTTTCCGAATTAATAGTGAGGGCTATTAATTTGAATGAAATAGTGGGAGGTACATTTAATAAAAGACCTTATTAAATGTTTTAAATTTAATACTTACTTTGCAAATTTCTGTCGTAGATAACTAATGGCTAATACATCAAATAACTTATCACTACGATCAGTCCTTAAGAAGGACAAACTGAATGGAACAAACTTCCTGAACTGGTACAGGAATTTGAGGATAATCCTCAAACATGAGCACAAAATGTATGTCCTAGAGGGACCTGTTCCTCAAGAACCTGAAGCTACTGCCCCTCGAGCCCAAAAGGATGCTTATAAGAAGCATCATGATGACGCATTAGATGTCGGTTGTCTCATGTTGGCTACCATGGACTCTGAGCTTCAGAAGCAACATGAGAACATGGAAGCTTATGACATGCTTGAGCATCTTAAGAAGCTTTATGAAGGCCAAGCTAGGCATGAGAGGTTTGAGGTGACAAAAGCCTTGTTTCAGTGCAAACTGGCAGAAGGAAACCCTGTTGGGCCTCATGTACTCAAAATGATTGGGTATGTTGAGAACCTTGAAAGATTGGGTGCACCACTAGGTCAAGAGTTGGCTACTGACTTAATTCTGCAATTGTTGCCACAGAGTTATGGTCAATTTATCATGAATTACAACATGAATGAAATTGACAAACCACTACCAGAATTGTTAAGCATGTTAAGAACTGCTGAACAAAATTTGCAAAAGACTAAGCCTAATACCATAATGATGGTTCAAAAGGGCAAAGGAAAAGGAAAAGGCAAGGGCAAAAACAAGAAGGATTCCAAATCCAAAGGGAAGCCCAAGTCTAAATCCTCTGCACTGAAACCAAAAGGGGCTGTGGCTAAGGAAGGGACATACTTCCATTGCGGTCAAACCGGACATTGGAAAAGAAACTGCAAGGTCTATCTGGAAGATCTGAAAAAGAAGAAGGGAAGTGAGACTTCCGCTTCAGGTATCTATGTTATAGAAATTAATGTTTCAACTTCTACATCTTGGGTATTAGATACCGGATGCGGTTCTCACATTTGTACAAATGTGCAGGAACTACAAAGGAGTAGGACTTTAGCTAAAGGCGAAGTGGACCTACGAGTTGGCAATGGAGCAAGAGTTGCTGCGCTAGCTGTAGGGACATATTATCTATCTTTACCTTCTGGTTTAGTAATAGAATTAGAGGATTGTTATTTTGTGCTTGCTATCAGCAGGAATATTATTTCTATTTCTTGTTTGGACAAGAAAGGTTTTTCATTTATAATAAAGGACAAAAGTTGTTCAGTTTATTTAAATGAAATGTTTTACTGCAGTGCACAAATGTTCAATGGGCTCTATATTCTTGATCTTGAAATGCCTGTCTATAACATAAACACTATGCGATTTAAATCAAATGATTTAAATCCAACCTATCTCTGGCATTGTCGTTTGGGCCATATAAATGAGAAGCGCATATCCAAGCTTCATAAGGATGGATTCTTGGATTCATTTGATTTTGAATCATATGAAATATGCGAATCTTGTTTGCTAGGAAAAATGACTAAAACATCATTCACTGGACACAGTGAAAGGGCTAATGATCTATTGGGTCTCATACATACTGATGTATGTGGGCCTATTAGTTCACCTGCTAGAGGAGGTTTTCAGTACTTCATTACATTTACTGATGATTTCAGTAGATATGGATATGTGTATCTTATGAAACACAAATCAGAATCCTTTGAAAAGTTCAAGGAATTCAAGAATGAAGTGCAAAACCAACTTGGTAAAAGTATTAAAACACTTCGATCAGATCGAGGTGGAGAATACTTAAGCCAAGAATTTGATGACTATCTAAGGGAGTGTGGTATAGTATCACAACTCACTCCACCTGGAACGCCACAATGGAATGGTATTTCAAAAAGGAGGAATCGTACCTTGTTAGACATGGTACAATCTATGATGAGTCATATAGATCTTCCAATCTCCTTTTGGGGGCATTCTCTAGAGACAGCTGCTTTTACGCTCAACCGTGTTCCCTCTAAAACGGTTCAAAAGACACCATATGAGATATGGACAGGGAAACGTCCTAACTTGTCTTTTTTAAAGATTTGGGGTTACGAGGCCTATGTAAAACGTCAAGTTTCTGATAAGCTTGGACCTAAATCAGACAAGTGCTACTTTGTAGGGTATTCTAAAGAAACTAAGGGATACTATTTCTATAATCCTACTGAAGGTAAAGTGTTTGTCGCACGAACTAGTATTTTTCTGGAAAGAGAATTTATCTCTAAGAAAAACTGTGGGAGAAAAATAGAAATCGAAGAAGTACGAGACCCACAAAGTAACACTGAACCTATAATAGAGCCTAGAAAAAGACCACAAGATGTTGTGGGTTAGGAACTAGCTCAAGTAACACAAGGCCCATGTAAGTTTGGTAGGATACGCCATGAGCCCGAGAGATATGGATTTCTTGTAACTCAAAATGGCGATGTTTTGCTCATGGATCAAGATGAGCCTACAACTTACCAAGAAGCTATAAAAGGGCCAGACTCTGAGAAGTGGCTTGATGCCATGAAATCTGAGATGGATTCCATGTATACTAACCAAGTATAGACTTTGGTTGATCCACCTGAAGGGGTAAAACCCATTGGGTGCAAATGGGTTTTCAAGAAGAAAACCGACATGGATGGTAACGTGCAAACCTTTAAGGGACGATTAGTCGCAAAAGGTTATAGGCAAGTTCATGGTATAGACTATGATGAGACTGATACGTAAAATATTTACATATTTATTTTCTCTTGCATGATGCATTTTTGGATGTTATTTTGTTTAATTTAATAAATTTAGTTGCATTTTGTGAATGGATCTTGAAGTTGAAATGAAATCAAATATTTTAGATAATGCTGTATTTTGACACTGTTTCAGTATTTCGGCCATATTTGGAGTTCTAGATGTCTGATTGGGCTGAAATTTTTTGTATGGAAAGCTAAGAAGAAGCCCTACAACTTTCATGTTTACAGAAGAGCCCAGTTCGGGGTCTAAGGAACTCAAATTCTGCTTGGAAGATGAAACAGTGATTCTGACGGGATCTGACATATAGCCACTAATTTGACCATATCTGGAGTTCTAGATGTCCGATTGGGCTGAAATTTTTCGTGTGCAAAGCTAAGATCCGGCCCTACAACTTTCATGTTTACAGAAGAGCCCAGTTCTGCCATTTTGGTGGTAAAAAATGGCCAACAAAGTCAGAAAAATTCTGCTGCGAAAATAAAAAATGGTGGCTGCATGTGTTTGGTGGCTAAAGCATGTGATTGGTGGCAAATTGTCAAATTTGATGGCTGGAAGTTGATCCATTCACCTATAAATAGGTGGAAGTAGAGAGCATTCAGCATTCCAAGCATAGGATCACTCATTCATGCATTTTAGATAGTAGTTTAGTTCATGCATTTTTAGTTCTTGCATTTTTAGTTCTTGTTTGCCTCCTACTGGAAGGTTTTACCTCCTATTGGAAGGCTAGGATTTCTATTTTGATGCCTTTTTAGTTCTTGTTTGCCTCCTACTGGAAGGTTTTACCTCCTATTGGAAGGCTAAGATTTCTATTTTCATGCATTTGTAATTGTATGTTTGTATCATGAATATGTTTTTATTTTATTTTATGTTTGTGTTTAATTTTATTATGTTCTAATTTCTCATCTTCCTAGGGTGATGGCGTAACTTGATAATAACGGATTGAATTCTAGTCTATTGAAACTAATTTTGATTTTATTTCCTAGATTGAGTTTTAATTATTGCTCTTAATGCTTTCGATTGATTAGCTACCTTTTGAATGAACTCAATATGCATGTTGAGACCGGAAGGAGATACATGTGTGTGGATCCTATAATTAAAACCGTAAATTGCATATGAAATAGGAATATATTCATATGGTTTATGTATATATCTGAGTATGCATGTAAATTGTAATCTCAACCAGATTTTATGCAAGTTCTAGAGTGATAACTTAATAGGTGAATATCACACACAAGAAATATAATACTGATTCAACAAGTAGGCTCAAAATCTCACGGTTAAAGGTTTCCAACTCAATCCAACTCAGAATCCATTACCAAACCCATCAATTCTAAGAAGTAAGAAAGTCGTTCAATCATGTTATGAAATCTTTTAAAATTATTGAAAAAAAAACTAATAAGCAGGAAAATATATTTTTTATTATTATTATTTTATTTTTATTTATTTATTTTTAAATAATTTTCCCCCTACACTTAATGTAGACATTGTCCCCAATGTCTTCAGCAGATTAGCAAAAAGGGTTTATTTAAAGGAAATGCATAAACAACGCACACAAAAAAGAAATTTTGGGAGTAAAACCAAAAGTAAAGAAAGTTACAACCGGAGAGTGGTGTATGAATCCTTGTTCCACAGCTTGGTATTTTGATGGTTTCTCAACCTCTTCCTCTTCTTTACTCTCACCTTCAGACATTCTTTTTTTTTTTTTTTTGCAAAGTGTGATTGCTGAAATGCATTCTTATAATACAAAAGCAGAAACAAAGAAATCACACAAATCAGATAATATCAAAAAAAGATAAAAAAATACTATGCAAAACTGACAAGTGTAATAATGGCATTAACAAAGCAGAATACGGAATGTAAAGAAAGTCAAAAGGATGCTGAAAAGCTAAACTTGAAAAGAAGATAAATGTACGAAAATTTAAAAAACAGCTTAAAGGAAAAGTAAAGCAGACAAACATATGTACAGTAGTTGTGATTGTGGCTCACATCTTCCTCTGATTTTTCGTTCAGTAATGGCTTAAACGGCTTCTATGAGCCGAGGATTTGCTTCCCATCCAATTTTCTTATAAACTGGCAAACAGGGTCCAGTCAGATCCCCGAGACTATAGCGCTCCTTTTCTGTAATGAATAAGTTCATTAAATCAAGAAGAACAACATAAACATCTCCGCTAGGATATCCAATGACTCTTTACTCAGTCCATCCTTTATGAATCGGATTTTGTCCTCTCGATTTACTGAAATCATTCCTTTATTCCTACAAAGCGTATTACAATTCCACCTTGCACACTTATGACAGACTCTCATTCTTTTAGCTCTTCTCTTTTTAGAGTAAGAACTTCTTCCCACACATGGCAGACGTCTAACAAATAATTCATTAAACTCACCTGCTAAACGTACCTTAGCTTCAATAATCCAGCGTATGTCCTCAGGAAGACCCAAACGCTTAAATACCTTTATTCTTGCAAGTCGACAGTTGTAGATTTTCCTGAGCACATCTTTGGGAAGAGTAGGGAATCTGCTTTTAAGCTTTACAAGGCATTCCTCCATGATGAGAATGATGAAAACTGAAATTGTGAGTGAAAAATGTTGTGCGGTGTGTGCTTAAATAAGAAAAGAAATGATAAGAGAAAGAAATCTTGGGTTGCCTCCCAAGTAGCCGCCCTTCTTTAACGTCTTTAGCTAGACAAAGTCCTAACCTATTGCTTTATTTCCTTTTTTTTTCTTTTTCTTTTTCTTTTATACTTACCAGCTGGCTTCTCGAGCGTGATGACAGTCTTGATGGTCTTGAATGCACTGTCTTTCAATCTTTGCCCGTGGTTTACCTCAAGGTAATTAATCTGTAAAGTTAGCTTTCCCTTCTGCACATCAATTAGAGCTCGTCCAGTTGCAAGAAATAGTCTCCCAAGAATAATAGGAATTTCTTGGTCTTCTTCCATGTCAAGCACTATGAAATCCGCTGGGAAAATGAATTTATCAACTTTTACTAGCATGTCCTCAAGGATTCCACGTGGATGCTTTATTGAACGATCTGCTAGCTGTAGGGACATGGTAGTTAGTTTCACTTCTCCCAATCCCAGCTTCTTGTAGATGGATAATGGCATCAAATTCACGCTTGCACCAAGGTCACATAAGGCTTTTTCGAATTCACACTCTCCAATGGTACAGGGTATGCAGAAACTCCCAAGATCTTTAAGCTTTAGCGGTAGTTTCTTTTGGAGAATCGCACTGCACTCTTCAGTTAAGGCCACTGTTTCAAAATCCTCCAGTTTGCATTTCTTTGATAAAATCTCCTTCATAAATTTTGCATAACTGGGCATTTGGGCTAAAGCTTCAGCAAATGGGATGTTGATATGCAACTTCTTGAACACCTCCAAGAACTTGCTAAACTGCTCGTCTAGCTTAGCCTTCACCAATCTTTGAGGAAATGGAACTGGTGGAACATATGGTGGAGGATTATCTGGAAAAGTCATTCTTCCTGGAATCACCTCATCTTCTTTTTGAGCTTCTTCGTTTTTCTTCCTTGATTCTGGCTCATTTAACTGCTTCCCACTTCTTAATGAAACAGCCATTACGTGCTCTCTAGGATTTCTTTCAGTGTCACTGGGTAGAGTACCTGGTTGTCTGGAATTCAGCACACTTACAATTTGGCCCATTTGCACCTTCATATTTTTGAGTGAGGTTGCTTGAGTTTGCATGATTGCTTCATGATTCTTGAGTGTAGCTTCTGTTCTGGCCATGAATTGAGAAGTATTCATGGTTAGTTGAGCCAATGCTTCTTCTAAATTCGCCTTTGGTTGTGGTGGTGATTGCTGAATTTGCTGTTAATAATTCCCTTGAGGTTTGAACATATTCTGATTATTCAACCACCTTAAATTAGGGTGGTTTCTCCATCCTGGATTGTATGTGTTTGAGAAAGGATCACTTTGACGATTTTGATTCCCCACATAGTTGGCTTATTCAGGTTGAGAAGGAATGAATGGATTTCCTTCTTGGCATTGTGTGCTCATGTGAGGACCACCACATAAATCACAAGCATCTACAGGAGTTCTGATTGCATTTGCTTGAGCTGTTAATGAACTCACTTGCTTGGATATAGAAGCAACTTGAGAAGACAAAGTGGTTAGAATGTCTAGCTCATGGACTCCAAGTGCTTTCTTTGAAGTGTTGCGTTCAGAAGGCCATTGGTAAGCATTTGCTGCCATCTCTTCCAACAGCTCCATAGCAGCTTCTATGTTTTTTTCCCATTAATGATCCACCAGCTGCAGCATCTATAAGTGTTCTGGTAGCATTAAACAATCCATTGTAGAAAGTCTGCAACTGTAGCCAATCTGGTAGCCCGTGATGAGGACATCTTCTTAGCAGCTCCTTGTATCTTTCCCATGCTTCATAAAGGCTTTCTATGTCATGCTGGGTGAATGAAGCAATCTCATTTCTCATCTTTGCAGTTTTAGCTAGAGGAAGGAATTTTGCTAAAAATTTTTATGCCAATATGTTCCATGTAGTGATGCTCCCCACTGGTAAAGAGTGTAACCAGCTTTTAGCCTTATCCCTAAGTGAGAAAGGGAAAAGTCGCAACCTTATGGCATCATCAGAAACGCCATTGTGCTTGAATGTATCGCAGATTTCTAGAAAGCTGGCTATATGTGCATTCGGATTTTCTATTGGAGAACCTCCAAACTGATTTGCTTGCACCATTTGAATTATGGCTGGCTTGATCTCAAAGTTGTTGGTTGGTATAGGCGGTCTCCTGATTCCAGAAATGGTGTCCATGACTGTTGGTGTGGCATAGTCACGGAGTGCTTTGGTGTCTGCTTCTTCTCTCAAATCTGTCATCGCTTCACCAAAGAAAAAGAAAAAAAATGTAAAATAAAAATCAAATTAGGATTAAGATTACTTGGTATTGATATTAATGATAACAATCCCCGGCAACGGCGCCAAAAACTTGTTACGTGTGAAATGGTTTATCAATTAGCGCAAGTGCACACTATCGTAAACAAGTAATAAAGTGATGAGTAAGTATCGTTCCCACGAGGATTGTTTCACTAAGTACCAAAATTAATAATCTTAACACTATTTGGCAAATCAATTAATTGGAGAATGAAGCGAGTAAATAAATATTGATGCAAAAATGCTTAAAATAAATATGAATACAATTAGAGTAAAGATGAAGATGAATAAAAGACCTAGGGATCAGACTTCACTTAACAACTTCGGATTAAATCATCTATCTACACTAATCTAATTTTACTCCCTTGATTGATAGTCGAGTTTCCCTAAATTAATTACTAGCCTCTTCCAAGGTCAAGTAATTCTATAATTAATTGCTAATTCACTATATTCCTATGTGAATTGCAACAACTAATCATGCATTAGGATTTATGGAACTCCCTAAGACTACATAAACCATATGAATATATTTCTATTTCATATGCAATTTACGGTTTTAATTATAGGTTCCATACACATGTATCTCCTTCCGGTCTCAACATGCATATTGAGTTCATTCAAAAGGTAGCAAATCAATTGAAAGCATTAAGAGCAATAGTTAAAATGCAATCTAGGAAATAAAATCAAAATTAGTTTCAATAGACTAGAATTCAATCCGTTATTATCAAGTTACGCCATCACCCTAGGAAGATGAGAAATTAGAACATAATGAAATTAAAAACAAACATAAAATAAAATAAAAACATATTTATGATACAAACATAAAATACAATTATAAATGTATGAGAATAGAAATACTATCTATCCATTAGGAGGTAGAACCGTCCATGTAGGAGGAGAACCTAGCCTTCCATGTAGGAGGTAAAACCTTCCATGTAGGAGGCATACTAGAACTAAAAATGCATAAACTAAACTACTATCTACAATGCATGAATGAATGAATGCTTGGATGCTTGATCCAATGCTTGGATGGATGCTTGAATGCTCTCCACTACCACCTATTTATAGGTGAATGAGTCAGCTGCAAGTCATAAATCTTGACCACCAGCTACCAATCACATGCTTTAACTACCAATCACATGCTTCACCTACCATTCATGGTCTCCAACTACCCTTTTTTATTTTCGTAGCAACCATTCTTCTGACTTGTTGGTAGTTTTTGACCACCAAAATGGCAGATTTACGTTTCTTGTTAACATGAAAGTTGTAGGGCCGGATCTTCTCTTCAAAATGCATATAAATAAGTCCTAATTTGGACGTTTCTGGCTTAAGTTATGATCAGATTAGTGGCCATATGTCAAATTCCGCCAGAACCACTGTTTCATCTTCCAAGCCAAATTTGAGATCCTTAGGTCCCGAACTGGGCTTTTCCTTAAACATGAAAGTTGTAGGGCTGGATCTTCTCTTCAAAATGCATATAAAGATCAGCCCAATAGGATATCTAAAACTCCAGATATGGCCTAAATACTGAAACAGGGTCAAAATACAGCATTATCTAAAAGATTTGATTTCATTTCAAATTCAAGACTCATTCACAAAATGCAACTAAATTTATTAAATTTAACAAGATAACATCCAAAAATACATCATATAAGGGAAAATAAATATGTAAATATTTTACGTATCAGCATTGTTTATGCATTTTCTTTAAATAAACCCTTTTTGCTAATTTGCTGAAGACATTGGGGACAATGTCTACATTAAGTGTGGGGGGATTAAAATTTTTTTTTATTATTATTTTCGTTTACTTTGTAGGATATTTTGGTAAAAAAAATTAAAAAACTAATAAAAAAATAAAAAAATATATTTTCCTGCTTATTAGTTTTTTTTTCAATAATTTTAAAAGATTTCATAGCATGATTGAACAACTTTCTTACTTCTTAGAATTAATGGGTTTGGTAATGGATTTTGAGTTGGATTGAGTTGGAAACCTTTAACCGTGAGATTTTGAGCCTACTTGTTAAATCAGTATTATATTTCTTGTGTGTGATATTCACCTGTTAAGTTGTCACTCTAGAACTTGCATAAAATCTGGTTGAGATTACAATTTACATGCATACTCAGATATGATAAAGGTATTTTTTTTTCCTCAGTTAGAACTAAATAGCCAACCCTGCAGTTTTACCATTGATAAACCCCTTTGAGCCTGATTAACCATTTCTTTGTTTTAACCCATTAATATATCATTTAATGAAATATCAATTGTCTTTACTTAACCCTAGGGATTAGTAGAGCATTTGAATATTTGAACAATGGGTTTTTGACAAAGTGTGGGGGAATATGTATTATTAACTTCAAAGTTGCAAGGGTTTTCTTTCAAAAAAAAAGAAAAAATAAAATAGTTCAAAAATAATAATAATAATAATAATAATAATAATAATAATAAATAATAATAATAATAATAATAATAAATAAATAAATAAAAGAAAAAGAAAAAGAAGAAGAGAGAAATTGATGTGTACTTGAATTTGAATCGTGGGCTGCTATGTTGAGATAAAATTATTTAGAGATTACCCATATTTTAATTGCTCTATTAATTTCTCTCCTTACTTCAGCCTTTCATATCCCTGTTTTATCTTTCCTTTACCTTAACTTCATTACAACCCTTAATAAGACCTTTTGATTTAAAGTTTGCATGTAAATCAAGTAGTGGAGATTAAGAATTTATGCAAGCCTATGGTAGTGCAATCTTTGATAGGATGAATTTGAGTGAAACACTTGCCCATAAACATTTGAGAGAGGAAGAGTTGCAGTGATTCTGGTTCAATCCTTCTCAAATGAAGTTGCAATTTCTTTTTAATTTTATATGTTAAGATTTGTTGATTCATGAATGCTATGATATCTTTGTACTTTAATTATCTTTCTTATGTTTTTATACTTTTTATCTCATGGGTAGATTAGTATTAGTATTAGTTTTCTTTTGTTTTGTGTTTGTCCGAGGACGTCCAAAAGCTAAGTGTGGGAGAATTTGATACGTAAAATATTTACATATTTATTTTCCCTTATATGATGTATTTTTGGATGCTATCTTGTTAAATTTAATAAATTTAGTTGCATTTTGTGAATGAGTCTTGAATTTGAAATGAAATCAAATATTTTAGATAATGCTGTATTTTGACCCTGTTTCAGTATTTAGGCCATATCTGGAGTTCTAGATGTCCGATTGGGCTGTTCTTTATATGGATGGAAAGCTAAGAAGAAGCCCTACAACTTTTATGTTTTAAGAAGAGCCCAGTTCGGGACCTAAGGATATCAAATTCTGCTTGGAAGATGAAACAGTGGTTTTGGCGGAATTTGACCTATGGCTACTAATCTGATCATAACTTGAGCTAGAAACATCCAAATTAGGAGTTATTTATATGCATTTTGAAGAGAAGATCCGGCCCTACAACTCCTATGTTGACAAGAAGACGTAAATCTGCCATTCTGGTGGTCAAAAATTACCAACAAGTTAGAAGAATGGTTGCTGCGAAAATCAAAAAGGGTAGTTGGAGACCATGAATGGTAGGTAGACAATGAATGGTAGGTGGACCATGAATGATAGGTGAACCATGAATGGTAGGTAGACCATGAATGGTAGGTGAACCATGAATGGTAGGTGAACCATGAATGGTAGGTAGATCATGAATGGTAGGTGAAGCATGTGAATGGTAGGTGAAGCATGTGATTGGTAGTTGGTGGTCAAAATTTTTGACTTGCAGCTGGCTCATTCACCTATAAATTGGTGGAAGTGGAGAGCATTGAGGTATCCAATCCAAGCATTGGATCATTCATTCATCTTAGATAGTAGTTTATGCATTTTTAGTTCTAGTTTGCCTCCTACATGGAAGGCTAGGTTCTCCTCCTACATGGAAGGTTCTACCTCCTAATGGATGGATAGCTTTTCTATTTTCATGCACTTGTAATTGTAATCTTGTGTTCATGAATGTGATGATGTTTTTATTTTATGTTTGTTTTTAATTTCATTATGTTTTAATTTCTCATCTTCCTAGGGTGATGGCGTAACTTGATAATAACGGATTGAATTCTAGTTTATTAAAACTAATTTTGATTTTATTTCCTAGATTGAGTTTTAATTATTGCTCTTAATGCGTTTGATTGATTGGCTACCTTTTGAATGAACTCAATATGCATGTTGAGACTGGAAGGAGATACATGTGTATGGAACCTATAATTAAAACCATAAATTGCATATGAAATAGGAATATATTCATATGGTTTATGTAGTCTTAATGAGTTCCATAAATCCTAATGCATGATTAGTTGTTGCAATTCACATAGGAATATAATGAATTAGCAATTAATTATAGAATTACTTGACCTTAGAAGAGGCTAGTAATTAATTTAGGGAAACTCGACTATCAATCAAGGGAGTAAAATTGGATTAGTGTAGATAGATGATTCAATCCGAAGTTGTTAAGTGAAGTCTGATCCCTAGGTCTTTTATTCATATTTATCTTCACTCCATTGCATTCGTATTTACTTTAAATATTTTCTGCTTAGATATTTATTTAATTATTTTATTCTCCAACTTATCGATTTGCTAAATAGTGTTAGGATTATAAATTTTGGTACTTAGTGAAACAATCCTCGTGGGAACGATACTTACTTATCACTTTATTACTTGCTTACGACAGTGTGCACTTGCGCTAATTGATAAACCATTTCACACGTAACAACTGCCGTTAAGAATATCCTTAAGTACTTAAGAAGGACTAAGGATTCATTCTTAGTTTATGGAGGAGAGGAAGAACTTGTTGTAAAAGGTTACACTGATGCTAGTTTCCAATCCGACAAGGATGACTTTAGATCGCAGTCAGGTTATGTATTTAGCCTGAATGGTGGTGCTGTATGTTGGAAGAGTTCAAAGCAGGAAACAGTGGCCGACTCTACTACAGAGGCTGAGTATATTGCTGCATCTGATGCATCAAAAGAGGCTGTTTGGATCAAAAAGTTCATTACTGAACTTGGCGCTGTTCCTAGCATTGCAAACCCAGTGGATCTCTATTGTGACAACAATGGAGCCATTGCACAAGCCAAGGAACCCAGATCTCACCAGCGATCCAAACATATACTTAGGCGCTTCCATCTCATTCGAGAAATAATTGATAGAGGAGATGTGAAGATATGTAAAGTACCAACAAATGATAATATTGCCGACCCACTGACAAAGCCTTTAGCGCAGAAAAAGCATGATGGTCATACTATGTCACTTGGTATTAGATACATGAGTGATTGGCTCTAGTCCAAGTGGGAGATTGTTGGTGTGTGTCCTAGAACCAATCATATAAGATGATTAGAGTTATACACAATGTATTATATTTTATTTTAGGCAATTTAATTATTATATTTTGTTTTTATTATTATTATGCGTAATTTATAACTTAATATAATAATTATCCTTGGAATAGTTTTGCTATTCCTAAAATGCCCCTAGTCAAGTATTATTACGAAAAGGATAGTAATAATACATCGAGACTAGCATGTATAGTGACTGATGATTACGAATCATGGATATGTGATATCAAGTCAATACATGAGTACATTGCTAGTGAACAATGTACTGGACTGACCCACTATGAGAATATTGCATGGATAAATGTGTCATAAGTTATTCTCATATGATCACAACTACACATAAACCTTTGATCTGAAGTCACTACGGTTCCCTACATGAGGAATTACTCACTTTAATATTGTCCTATGTCACCTTTAATCAGGATGACAAGTAGGGCATTGATTGGGTGTGTCATAAATCATGCAGAGGGAAGTGAGTGATGTAAATGGGATTTTGTTACTCTTGTATAAAAGAGAAATATCCTTGGGCCCCTTGATTGAGTAAGACTTAGAAATGCATGGCTATGCTCAGTTAAATTAATATGTGATATTAATTATTTATTTTAAGTCTACTCAGCATCAAGAAATATAAATTGAACATTGATGAGGATGACACATTCCATGCCTCTAATTCAATTTGGATATTATTACAAAAGGGTTATGATGCAAAATGTTGATCATGTATTAGGTGGATGCCGAATCACAGACATTCTTACTACTTGAGTGGCAGTGATGTATTGCTAGATACCGCTTGCTGTCTATGGCTCAATAATGAGTCATTGTCAACGTAGTAAGAACCTACAGGGTCACACAAAAGGAGTAGGAATAAGACAATAATTAATTGGACTTTAATTATATTAATATCCAATTAATTGGACTTATTTTCGTGCATATATATTATTAAAAATAATAAATTCACGTTTTATATATATATATTATGTGATATTATTTGATATTAAAGTAATATCAAGTAATTATCTTATCAGATATTAGATAAATATATTATTATGATATTTGATAACTATATGCAATTATCTAATAATTAAGATATTTATATTATGAGATAATATTATTATCTAATATTAGATAATTAATAGATAAGTCTTATCTCTTCCCATTATCTCTAGGATAAGGATAAGATGAGTTGTTAAGTGTGATTAGGATTTTGGAAGCATTATCCTAGTAGGACTAAGATTATGGCTTGCCTAAGTTCTATAAAAAGGGACTTGAGGGCAGCACTTAATAATCACGTCCAAAGCTTCCATATAAACCCAAAATCACTCAGAAAACATCCGATCCTAATTCTTAGAGAGAAAAACGCATCCTAGCAGACGCGTGGAGGGTGAGAGGTCGTTGTTCACTCCATGTGGATACCGTAGAGACGCTGTACCCTCTGCCCAGCGTTTGATTCATCCACTCTCAAGTTTTGATCAGTGGAAACACGAGTGCCTAATAGGTAAAACCCTAATCATTAACTTATGCTTTTTGCATGGATCCTAGGTAGAATTCGGATCAAAATTTTAAAATTGCGCTGCATGAGATAATCCGAATTCCTAACAATTTCTCCATCCTGGATTGTATGTGTTTGAGAAAGGATCATTTTGACGATTTTGATTCCCCACATAGTTGGCTTGTTCAAGTTGAGAAGGAATGAATGGATTTCCTTCTTGACATTGTGTGCTCATGTGAGGACCTCCACATAAATCACAAGCATCTACAGGAGTTCTGATTGCATTTGCTTGAGTTGTTAATGAACTCACTTGCTTGGATATAGAAGCAACTTGAGAAGACAAAGTGGTCAGAATGTCTAGCTCATAGACTCCAAGTGCTTTCTTTGAAGTGTTGCGTTCAGAAGGCTATTGGTAAGCATTTGCTGCCATCTCTTCCAACAGCTCCATAGCAGCTTCTATGCTTTTTCCCATTAATGATCCACCAGCTGCAGCATCTACAAGTGTTCTGGTAGCATTAGACAATCCATTGTAGAAAGTCTGCAACTGTAACCAATCTGGTAGCCCGTGATGAGGACATCTTCTTAGCAGCTCCTTGTATCTTTCCCATGCTTCATAAAGGCTTTCCATGTCATGCTGGGTGAATGAAGCAATCTCATTTCTCATCCTTGCAGTTTTAGCTGGAGGAAGGAATTTTGCTAAAAATTTTTGTGCCAATATGTTCCATGTAGTGATGCTCCCCACTGGTAAAGAGTGTAACCAGCTTTTAGCCTTATCCCTAAGTGAGAAAGGGAAAAGTCGTAACCTTATGGCATCATCAGAAACGCCATTATGTTTGAATGTATCACAGATTTCTAGAAAGCTGGCTATATGTGCATTTGGATCTTCTATTGGAGAACCTCCAAACTGATTTGCTTGCATCATTTGAATTATGGCTGGCTTGATCTCAAAGTTGCTGGCTGGTATAGGCGGTCTCCTGATTCCAGAAATGGTGTCCATGACTGTTGGTGTGGCATAGTCACGGAGTGCTTTGGTGTCTGATTCTTCTCTCAAATCTGCCATTGCTTCACCTTGATCTACAGTTGACTGCTTCTTTATCTTTCGATTCCTTCGACAAGTTTTCTCGATCTCAAAATCAAATAGCAGTGGCTCAGCAACTTTCGATCTGGTCATACACTAGGACAAACCTGAAAAAAGAAAAGAAACACCAAAGAAAAAAAATGTAAAATAAAAATCAAATTAGGATTAAGATTACTTGGTATTGATATTAACGATAACAATCCCCGGCAATGGCGCCAAAAACTTGTTACGTGTGAAATGGTTTATGATTTAGCGCAAGTGCACACTATCGTAAACAAGTATTAAAGTGATGAGTAAGTATCATTCCCACGAGGATTGTTTCACTAAGTACCAAAATTCATAATCCTAATACTATTTGGCAAATCGATTAGTTGGAGTTGAAGTGAGTAAATAAAGATCGATGCAAAAATATTTAAAATAAAGATGAATGTAATGGAGTAAAGATAAAGATGAATAAAAGACCTAGGGATCAGACTTCACTTAACAACTTCGGATTGAATTATCTATCTACACTAATCCAATTTTACTCCCTTGATTGATAGTCGAGTTTCCCTAAATTAATTACTAGCCTCTTCCAAGGTCAAGTAATTCTATAATTAATTGTCAATTCACTATATTCCTATGTGAATTGCAACAACTAATCATGCATTAGGATTTATGGAACTCATTAAGACTACATAAACCATATGAATATATTCCTATTTCATATGCAATTTGTGGTTTTAATTATAGGTTCCATACACATGTATCTCCTTCCGGTCTCAACATGCATATTGAGTTCATTCAAAAGGTAGCAAATCAATTGAAAGCATTAAGAGCAATAATTAAAACTCAATCTAGGAAATAAAATCAAAATTAGTTTCAATAGACTAGAATTCAATCCGTTATTATCAAGTTACGCCATCATCCTAGGATGATGAGAAATTAGAACATAATCAAATAAAAAATAAACTCAAAATAAAATAGAAACAACATCACATTCATGATACAAACATAAAATACAATTACAAATGCATGAAAATAGAAATACTATCCATCCATTAGGAGGTAGAACCTTCCATGTAGGAGGAGAACCTAGCCTTCCATGTAGGAGGTAAAACCTTCCATGTAGGAGGCATACTAGAACTAAAAATGCATAAACTAAACTACTATCTACAATGCATGAATGAATGAATGCTTGGATGCTTGATCCAATGCTTGGATGGATGCTTGAATGCTCTCCACTACCACCTATTTATAGGTGAATGAGTCAGCTGCAAGTCATGAATCTTGACCACCAACTACCAATCATGGTCTCCAACTACCCTTTTTGATTTTCACAGCAACCATTCTTTTAACTTGTTAGTAATTTTTGACCACCAGAATGGCAGATTTACGTCTTCTTGTCAACATAGGAGTTGTAGGGCCGGATCTTCTCTTCAAAATGCATATAAAGAACTCCTAATTTGGACGTTTCTAGCTCAAGTTGTGATCAGATTAGTAGCCATATGTCAAATTCCGTCAGAACCACTGTTTCATCTTCCAAGCCGAATTTGAGATCCTTAGGTCCCGAACTGGGCTTTTCCTTAAACATGAAAGTTGTAGGGCTTTTTCTTAGCTTTCCATCCATATAAAGATCAGCCCAATCGGACATCTAGAACTCTAGATATGGCCTAAATACTGAAACAGGGTCAAAATATAGCTTTATCTAAAATATTTGATTTCATTTCAAATTAAAGACTCATTCACAAAATGCAACTAAATTTATTAAATTTAACAAGATAACATCCAAAAATACATTATATAAGAAAAAATAAATATGTAAATATTTTACGTATCAATTATACTTAATAAGTTTTACATAATAAAATTATGATAATCATATATAAATCTTTATACACTACTGTTACGTGTGAAATGGTTTATTATTTAGCGCAAGTGCACACTATTGTAAACAAGTAATAAAGTGATAAGTAAGTATCATTCCCACGAGGATTGTTTCACTAAGTATTAAAATTAATAACCCTAATACTATTTGGCAAATCGATAAGTTGGAATTGAAGCGAGTAAACAAAAATTGATGCAAAAATGCTTAAAATAAATATGAATGCAAATGGAGTAAAGATGAAGATGAATAAAGGACCAAGGGATTAGACTTCACTTAACAACTTCAGATTGAATCATCTATCTACACTAATCCAATTTTACTCCCTTGATTGATAGTCGAGTTTCCCTAAATTAATTACTAGCCTCTTCCAAGGTCAAGTAATTCTATAATTAATTGTCAATTCACTATATTCCTATGTGAATTGCAACAACTAATCATGCATTAGGATTTGTGGAACTCATTAAGACTACATAAACCATATGAATATATTCCTATTTCATATACAATTTACGGTTTTAATTATAGGTTCCATACATATGTATCTCCTTCCGGTCTCAACACACATATTGAGTTCATTCAAAAGATGGCCAATCAATTGAAAGCATTAAGAGCAATAATTAAAACTCAATCTAGGAAATAAAATCAAAATTAGTTTCAATAGACTAGAATTCAATCCGTTATTATCAAGTTACGCCATCACCCTAGGAAGATAAAAAATTAGAACATAATAAAATTAAAAACAAACTCAAAATAAAATAGAAACAACATTACATTCATGATACAAACATAAAATACAATTACAAATGCATGAAAATAGAAATACTATCCATCCATTAGGAGGTAGAACCTTCCATGTAGGAGGAGAACCTAACCTTCCATGTAGGAGGTAAAACCTTCCATGTAGGAGGCATACTAGAACTAAAAATGCATAAACTAAACTACTATCTAAAATGCATGAATGAATGAATGCTTGGATGCTTGGATGCTTGAATGCTCTCCACTACCACCTATTTATAGGTGAATGAGTCAGTTACAAGTCATGAATCTTGACCACCAACTACTAATCACATGCTTCATCTACCAATCATGGTCTCCAACTACCCTTTTTGATTTTCGCAGCAACCATTCTTCTAACTTGTTGGTAATTTTTGACTACCAGAATGACAGATTTACGTCTTCTTGTCAACATAGGAGTTGTAGGGCCGGATCTTCTCTTCAAAATGCATATAAAGAACTCCTAATTCTGACATTTCTAGCTCAAGTTATGACCAGATTAGTAGCCATATGTCAAATTCCGCCAGAACCACTGTTTCATCTTCCAAGCCGAATTTGAGATCCTTAGGTCCCGAACTGAGCTTTTCCTTAAACATGAAAGTTGTAGGGCTTCTTCTTAGCTTTCCATCCATATAAAGATCAGCCTAATCGGACTTCTAGAACTCCAGATATGGTCTAAATACTGAAACAGGATCAAAATATAGCATTATCTAAAATATTTGATTTCATTTCAAATTCAAGACTCATTCACAAAATGCAACTAAATTTATTAAATTTAATAAGATAACATCCAAAAATACATCATATAAGGGAAAATAAATATGTAAATATTTTACGTATCAAATTCCCCCACACTTAGCTTTTGGACGTCCTCAGACAAACACAAAACAGGAAGAAACTAATACTAATACTAATCTACCCATGAGATAAAAAGTACAAAAATATAATAAAGATAATTAAAGTACAAAGATATCATAGCATTCATGAATCAACAAATCTTGACATATAAAATTAAAAAGGAATTGCAACTTCATTTGAGTAGGATTGAATCAGAATCACTGCAACTCTTCCTCTCTCAAGTGTTTATGGGCAAGTGTTTCACTCAAATTCATCCTATCAAAGATTGCACTACCATAGGCTTACATAAATTCTTAATCTCCACTACCTGATTTACATGCACACTTCAAATCAAAAGGTCTTATTAAGGGTTGTAATGAGGCTAAGGTAAAGGAAAGATAAAACAGGGATATGAAAGGTTGAAGTAAGGAGAGAAATTAATAGAGCAATCAAAACATGGGTAATTTCTAAATAATTTTATCTCAACATAGCAGCCCACGATTCAAATTTAAGTACAAATCAATTTCTCTCTTCTTTTTTTCTCTTTTTTATTTTTTTTATTTTTTTATTTTTTTTGAACTATTTTTTTTCTTTCTTTTTTTTTTTTGAAAGAAAACCCTTGCAACTTTGAAGTTAATAATACATATTCCCCCACACTTTGTCAAAAACCCATTGTTCAATGATTCAAATGCTCTACTAATCCCTAGGGTTAAGTAAAGATAATTGATATTTCATTAAATGACATATTAATGGGTTAAAGCAAAGAAACGGTTAATCAGGCTCAAAGGGGTTTATTAATGGTAAAACTGCAGGGTTGGCTATTTGGTTCTAACTGAGGAAAAAAATGCCTTTATCATATCTGAGTATGCATGTAAATTGTAATCTCAACCAGATTTTATGCAAGTTCTAGAGTGACAACTTTAACAGGTGAATATCACACACAAGAAATATAATACTGATTCAACAAGTAGGCTCAAAATCTCACGGTTAAAGGTTTCCAACTCAATCCAACTCAAAATCCATTACTAAACCCATTAATTCTAAGAAGTAAGAAAGTTGTTCAATCATGCTATGAAATCTTTTAAAATTATTGAAAAAAAACTAATAAGCAGGAAAATATATTTTTTTTTATTTTTATTTTTTTTGGATGCGTATCAAGAGCAAAAAGCTCTTTACTAGGCCATATCAAGAGCAGAAAATAATTCTTTACTCGGCCATCCCTTTTTTTATAATAAATCTCATGGTTTTACTACTAAAAAAGTTTTTAAAAAGTAAAAAAAATTTTTTTTTAATAATTTCCCCCCCACACTTAATGTAGACATTGTCCCCAATTTCTTCAGCAAATTAGCAAAAAGGATTTATTAAAAGAAATGCATAAGCAACTCACACATAAAAAAAATTTTGACAGTAAAACCATAAGAATAAAGAAAGTTACAACCGGAGAGTAGTGTCGAGCTCATGCTTCTGACTGCTGGTTGGAGATTGCCAATCTATCTTTTTCACTGATGGATCTGGTTTAGGTTTATAGCCTTACAGTTGGTCAATCAGCTGATCAGCAGTTGAGGCGGACATTATGGCACGGCGAGTCGCTTGGGTTATGAATCCCTGTTCCACAGCTTGATCTAAAAAAAATAGCAAACTATCATAAAAACCATTAACATTTAATAAACCTACTGGTTTCTGATGAAAGTTCAAGTTAATCCAATATGCAATGCTGGAAATTCCATCTAATGCTTCTAAACCACCAGGTAAAGCAATAAAGGCTTCAGCACTGTAAAGCATGCATCTAATACGTTCAGGCAAGTTTGAAACCTTTAATGTTTTACCGATGGCGTATTTCTTATCATCTAAACCATTCACAAGGATACTCAGTATTTTACTTCCTCTGATGTAGGCAGAAAATGTTGCACTTCCTTTTAAGCTATGAAGCCCTCCTCTATACACACAAGCAATCTTTCTAGCAGCTAATGCATGACCAAGTTCAGTTGCTGCTGTCACAAATTCTACATTCTTTCCAGCATAAGATTCACCAAAAATACAGATAGATTTAAATCTACACTTCGATGGTTTCTCAACCTCTTCCTCTTCTTTACTCTCGCCTTCAGACATTTTTGCAAAGTGTGATTGCTGAAATGCATTCTTATAATACAAAAGCAGAAACGAAGAAATCATGCAAATCAAATAATATCAGAAAAAGATAAAAAAAAATTGCTGTGCAAAACTGACAAGTGTAATAATGGCATGAACAAAGCAAAATACGGAATGTAAAGAAAGTCAAAAAGATGCTGAAAAGCTAAACTTAAAAAGAAGATAAATGTACGAAAAGTTAAAAAGCAGTTGTAAAGATAAAAAGATAAAGGAAAAGTAAAGCAAACAAACATATGTATAGTAGTTATGATTGTGGCTCACATCTTCCTCTGATTTTTTGTTCAATAACGGCTTAAACGGCTTCTATGAGCCGAGGATTTGCTTCCCATCCAATTTTCTTATAAACTGGCAAACAAGGTCTTTTACAGTCAGATCCCCAAGACTGTAGCGCTCCTTTTCTGTATTGAATAAGTTCATTAAATCAAGAAGAACAACATGAACATCTCCGCTAGGATGCGTCTCAAGAGTCTGAATGATATTATCCAATGACTCTTTACTCAGTCCATCCTTTATGAATCGGATTTTGTCCTGTCGATTTACTGAAATCATTCCTTTATTCTTACAAAGCGTATTACAATTCCACCTTGCACACTTATGACAGACTCTCATTCTTTTAGCTCTTCTCTTTTTAGAGTAAGAACTTCTTCTTATACCTGGCAAACGTCTAACAAATGATTCATTAAACTCATCTGCTAAACGTACCTTAGCTTCAATAATCTAACGTATGTCCTCGGGAAGACCCAAACGCTTAAATGCCTTCATTCTTGTAAGTCAACAGTTGTAGATTTTCCTGAGCACATCTTTGGGAAGAGTAGGGAATCTGCTTTTAAGCTTTACAAGGCATTCCTCCATGATGAGAATGATGAAAACTGAAATTGTGAGTGAAAAATGCTATGCGGTGTGTGCTTAAATAAGAAAAGAAATGAGAAGAGAAAGAAATCTTGGGTTGCCTCCCAAGTAGCTGCCCTTCTTTAACGTCTTTAGCTAGACAAAGTCCTAACCTATTGCTTTATTTTCTTTTTTTTTCTTTTTCTTTTTCTTTTAAACTTACCAGCTGGCTTCTCGAGCGTGATGACAGTCATGATGGTCTTGAATGCATTGTCATTGTATTCTTTCAATCTTTGCCCGTGGTTTACCTCAAGGCAATTAATCTGCTTCAGGATTTTAGGATCAGTAGACTTTGATGCATCAACCATTCCTACCACTAATGGCTCTTCTATGCAGGTTTCATGCATTACATCTTTCATGCAATTGGTCAGTGTGTCTACTCTGTAACAGATATTATCTTCATATGGAAAAGCTTTAAAAATATTGAAAGATACTTGATCATTTTGAACCTGTAAAGTTAGCTTTCCCTTCTGCACATCAATTAGAGCTCGTCCAGTTGCAAGAAATGGTCTCCCAAGAATAATAGGAATTTCTTGGTCTTCTTCCATGTCAAGCACTATGAAATCTGCTGGGAAGATGAATTTATCAACTTTTACTAGCACGTCCTCAAGGATTCCACGTGGATGCTTTATTGAACGATCTGCTAGCTGCAGTGACACGGTAGTTGGTTTCACTTCTCCCAATCCCAGCTTCTTGTAGACGGATAATGGCATCAAATTCACACTTGCACCAAGGTCACATAAGGCTTTTTCGAATTCACACTCTCCAATGGTACAGGGTATGCAGAAACTCCCAAGGTCTTTAAGCTTTGGCGGTAGTTTCTTTTGGAGAATTGCACTGCACTCTTCAGTTAAGGCCACTGTTTCGAAATCCTCCAATTTGTATTTCTTTGATAAAATCTCCTTCATAAATTTTGCATAACTGGGCATTTGGGCTAAAGCTTCAGCAAATGGGATGTTGATATGCAACTTTTTAAACACCTCCAGAAACTTGCTAAACTGCTCGTCTAGCTTAGCTTTCACCAATCTTTGAGGAAATGGAACTGGTGGAACATATGGTGGAGGATTATTTAGAAAAGTCATTCTTCCTGGAATCACCTCATCTTCTTTCTGAGCTACTTCATTTTTCTTCCTTGATTCTAGCTCATTTAACTGCTTCCCACTCTTTAATGAAACAACCATTACCTGCTCTCTAGGATTTCTTTCAGTGTCACTGGGTAGAGTGCCTGGTTGTCTGGAATTCAGCATACTTATAATTTGGCCCATTTGCACCTCCAAATTTTTGAGTGAGGTTGCTTGAGTTTGCATGATTGCTTCATGATTCTTGAGTGCAGCTTCTGTTCTGGTCATGAATTGAGAAGTATTCATGGTTAATTGAGCCAATGCTTCTTCTAAATTCGCCTTTGGTTATGGTGGTGATTGCTGAATTTGTTGTTGATAATTCCCTTGAGGTTTGAACACATTCTGATTATTCTTCCACCCTAAATTAGGGTGGTTTCTCCATCCTGAATTGTATGTATTTGAGAAAGGATCATTTTGATGATTTTGATTCCCGACATAGTTAGCTTGTTCAGGTTGAGAAGGAATGAATGGATTGCCTTCTTGACATTGTGTGCTCATGTGAAGACCTCCACATAAATCACAAGCATCTGTAGGAGTTCTAATTGCATTTGCTTGAGCTGTTAATGAACTCACTTGCTTGGATATAGAGGCAACTTGAGAAGACAAAGTGGTCAGAATGTCTAGGTCATGGACTCCAAGTGCTTTCTTTGAAGTGTTACGTTCAGAAGGCCATTGGTAAGCATTTGCTGCCATCTCTTCCAACAGTTCCATAGCAGCTTCTATACTTTTTCCCATTAATGATCCACCAGCTGCAACATCTACAAGTGTTCTGGTAGCATTAGACAATCCATTGTAGAAAGTTTGTAGTTGCAGCCAATCTGGTAGCCCATGATGAGGACATCTTCTTAGCAGCTCCTTGTATCTTTCCCATGCTTCATAAAGGCTTTCCATGTCATGTTGGGTGAATGAAGCAATCTCATTTCTCATTTTTGCAGTTTTGGCTGGAGGAAAGAGTTTTGTTAGGAATTTTTGTGCCAAAATGTTCCATGTAGTGATGCTTCCCATTAGTAAAGAGTGTAACCAGCTTTTAGCTTTATCCCTAAGTGAGAAAGGGAAAAGTCGCAACCTTATGGCATTATCAGAAACGCCATTGTGCTTGAATGTATCACAGATTTCTAGAAAGGTGGCTATATGTGCATTCGGATCTTCTATTGGAGAACCTCCAAACTGATTTGCTTGCACCATTTGAATTATGGCTGGCTTGATCTCAAAGTTGTTGGCTGGTATAAGCGGTCTCCTGATCCCAGAAATGGTATCCATAACTGTTGGTGTGGCATAGTCATGGAGTGCTTTGGTGTCTTGTTCTTCTCTCAAATCTGCCATTGCTTCATCTTGATCTATAGTTGACTGCTTCTGTATCTTTCGATTCTTTCGACAAGTTTTCTCGATCTCAAAATCAAATAGCAGTGGCTCAGCAACTCTTGATCTGGTCATACAATAGGTCAAACCTGAAAAAAGAAAAGAAACACCAAAGAAAGAAAAAAATGTAAAATAAAAACTAAATTAGGATTATGATTACTTGGTATTGATATTAATGATAACAATCCCCGGCAACGGCGCCAAAAACTTGTTACGTGTGAAATGGTTTATTATTTAGCGCAAGTGCACACTATCGTAAACAAGTAATAAAGTGATAAGTAAGTATCGTTCCCACGAGGATTGTTTCACTAAGTATCAAAATTAATAACCCTAATACTATTTGACAAATCGATAAGTTGGAATTGAAGCGAGTAAATAAAGATTGATGCAAAAATGCTTAAAATAAATATGAATACAAATGGAGTAAAGATGAAGACGAATAAAGGACCTAGGGATCAGACTTCACTTAACAACTTCGGATTGAATCATCTATCTACACTAATCCAATTTTACTCCCTTGATTGATAGTCGAGTTTCCCTAAATTAATTACTAGCCTCTTCCAAGGTCAAGTAATTCTATAATTAATTGCCAATTCACTATATTCCTATGTGAATTGCAACAACTAATCATGCATTAGGATTTGTGGAACTCATTAAGACTACATAAACCATATGAATATATTCCTATTTCATATGCAATTTACGGTTTTAATTATAGGTTCCATACATATGTATCTCCTTCCGGTCTCAACACACATATTGAGTTCATTCAAAAGATGGCCAATCAATTGAAAGCATTAAGAGCAATATTTAAAATGCAATCTAGGAAATAAAATCAAAATTAGTTTCAATAGACTAGAATTCAATCCGTTATTATCAAGTTACGCCATCACCCTAGGAAGATAAAAAATTAGAACATAATAAAATTAAAAACAAACTCAAAATAAAATAGAAACAACATCACATTCATGATACAAACATAAAATATAATTACAAATGCATGAAAATAGAAATACTATCCATCCATTAGGAGGTAGAACCTTCCATGTAGGAGGAGAACCTAGCCTTCCATGTAGGAGGTAAAACCTTCCATGTAGGAGGCATACTAGAACTAAAAATGCATAAACTAAACTACTATCTAAAATGCATGAATGAATGAATGCTTGGATGCTTGGATGTTCTCCACTACCACCTATTTATAGGTGAATGAGTCAGCTATAAGTCATGAATCTTGACCACTAACTACCAATCACATGCTTCATCTACCATTCATGGTCTCCAACTACCCTTTTTGATTTTCGCAGCAACCATTCTTCTAACTTGTTGGTAATTTTTTACCACCAGAATGACAGATTTACGTCTTCTTGTCAACATAGGAGTTGTAGGGCCGGATCTTCTCTTCAAAATGCATATAAAGAACTCCTAATTCTGATATTTCTAGCTCAAGTTATGATCAGATTAGTAGCCATATGTCAAATTCCGCCAAAACCACTGTTTCATCTTCCAAGCCGAATTTGAGATCCTTAGGTCCCGAACTGGGCTTTTCCTTAAACATGAAAGTTGTAGGGCTTCTTCTTAGCTTTCCATCCATATAAAGATCAGCCCAATCGGACATCTAGAACTCTAGATATGGCCTAAATACTGAAACAGGGTCAAAATATAGCTTTATCTAAAATATTTGATTTCATTTCAAATTAAAGACTCATTCACAAAATGCAACTAAATTTATTAAATTTAACAAGATAACATCCAAAAATACATCATATAAGAGAAAATAAATATGTAAATATTTTACGTATCAACTACGTCGAGACATTTACTCAAAATGCTAAATAAGAATCATAATTCTCTATACAATATTAAGACAAAGTCTAAATGTCTATACAAATATGCCATAACAAAAATATATATGATATATGGTAAAACCTGAATATTTCATTTATATACATCTTGAGAAAATAATATACATCATAAAACTTCCATTAAACTAAAACATCAAAAGACTTTGTTAATTTTATATTGATTACATAATTATGATATACTTCTACTACTAAACCTTTGATCATTGAATCTGCAAGCATACAATCTATGGAACTATATTCAATATATGTGATATGCTCATGTACCTTCTTTCCCATAAATTGGTACTATATATCAAAATAATTTATGCAAGTAGAATTTTTATTGTTATGAAAGAAGTTTACTATAATAATATTATCACAATAAATGATTAAGGATCTTGAGATGCTCTTTATAATTTTGAAACCAGCCATAAAATTCCTTATCCATACAATAATGTAAGTGATTTTATAACACGCGATCTATTTTGCTTTTATAATAGAAGTTGTTATTAAGGACTATTTGACACTTTTCCATGACATAATTCCTTTTACCATCATAAAAATATGTAGCCAGATGTAGATTTGTGATCATCTAAATAACCAATAAAATTTAAATCTGATTAATATATAACTGTGGGATCTCCCAATCTCCTATAGATCAACATATAATCTTTTGCACCCTATAAGTATCTTATGATTCTTTTTGCAGTAATCCAATTTCTTTGACCAGAATTACTTAAGTATCTCTCTAGTATACTAATAGCATAAGTTATGTTAGGATGTGTACATATTTGAGCATACATCAGCTTACCGATAATTCGATGTATATGGGACACTTTTCATTCTTTCCATTTCAACATTATTTTGAGGATACTAAAACTTAGAGAAAATTTTCTCTTTTAAAATTAGTATGAAAGCTTGAAAGCAGATTGATATGTTGAACCTCTTTAATACTTTCTTAATGTCAGTTTGTTATGACAAACCAAGCAAACTTTAAGACCTGTCATAATAGATTTTTATCCCTAAAACATAAGAAGCATTTCCAAGACCCTTCATATAAAAATGCTTAGATATATTTGTTTTGTCTCAATTAATAGGTTCACATCATTACTTACAAAGAGAATTATTGTCTACATGTAGTACCAAAATGACAAAACTTCTTGCACTTATTAACATATAAATACTTTGATCCACTGCATTCTCCTTAAACCTAAGAGAAGTCGTTGCCTTATCAAACTTGAGGTACTACTATTTAGAAGCTTATTTTAAGCCAAATATGGACTTCTTAAGCTGACATACAAAGTGTTTTTTTTCCATCTCTTGGAAACTATCTAACTAGTTTATATAAACAGTCTTTGATAGATTACCATTTAAGAAAGCTATCTTTACATCTATTTAATGCAACTCTAAATGAAAATGAGCTATCAAAGCCATGACAATGCAAAATGAGTCTTTAGTTGAAATTAGTGAAAAAAATTTCTTGTAATTTATACATTTCTTTTGGGTATAGCCTTTTACAATCAATCTAGCCTTGTACCTTTTAACTTCACCTTGAGCATCTCTTTTAGTCTTCAAGATCCATTTGCATCTAACTAGTCTACAACCTAGAGAAAACTTTACTAAATCCCACACTTAATTTTTATGCATTAAAGCTAATTCATCCTATATAATATCCATCAAATTAGAATAGTTTGAATTAGATGTAGCTTGAGAAAAAGTTGTAGAATTAGTATCATTATTAATATCATATTTATGCTTCTACATATATACAAGACAACCATTAAGAATTATCGATTTGTGAACTCTACGAGATCTCGTTAATGGAATTTTTTCATTTACTTTATCTAGTTCAATGTCTTTTACTATAAGTTATACTGAATCAATTGATGGAGTAATAGAAAATGAATCTTCTAATGTTGGAATGAATGGAAAAATTGTTCTATCTTTAGAGAAATCCATGATTCATAGTATTTGACTTTCATTATTCAACTCATCCTCAAAGATGAAAGCTTGATCATACTCAATTACTTTAGTCGAATAAGTTAGATAGTAAAATCTGCTTCCTTTCAAGCCATTACAATTGCACATCCAAACCTGATCGTGACTAACGTATATCCCAATACTTAGTATCTACTAGCCTTAACACTAATTAGTTTATTTGTATTTAATGAAAATCTCCTTATTTCTACAAAAAATTAAATTATACTTTAAATTTTGTAGAAAAACAGATAAAATTTTTCTTATTTTTAGACACTTCTTATGAGCCACATACCCTGTACCATGAAACCTGGATATTTTTTTAGATATAAAAGCATCATCAACATATACAATACCATACAATCTCACATGTATAAATAGATAAATAATTTAATACATCAAGTGTTGAATTAACCTAATCTTAATTACTATACTGATCTTAATCTTAAGAGAACTCCAACTATCAAATCTTTCAAATTAGGAGATCTTTAATTTTTCACAAATGCAACATGGTTCTAAGATACCTATCTTAACTTGAAAACATTAAGAATAAATAGAATGAGTTATGAGAATTTAGTGAGCATATATCTACTACTTCTCAATCATATAAGTCAATTTTATATTAATTAAATCTTAAGATGGAAAGTCGTTGCAACCAAAGTAAACTTAATTATCTTTAAAATAATAGGTAATTTGTTGAAAACGGAAATAAGATAAAGAAGTTATCCATATTTAAAGTTAGTGTAAAAATTCTGGGTTTATGAATCGATTAATTAATTAATTCACCTGTCCAGTTTTGCCTTTAGACCCTTAGAATTAGTTAGTCACTTAATTTTGAAACCTAGCTAAACCTCTAAAATCAATTGATCACTTGACTTCCATATGAAAATATTAGTTTTTTTTATAAAAATTTCATTATTCATTTGATCCTGAATGCCCTCTAAACACATACTTACACATTAAATGTCCTCTATACACCTATTTAATGTCTCATATCACCTCTCCTTATCATTTATTACTCTTACTATATCAAATTAAACATGATCCAAGTAAAATCATAAAATAACACATATTTCATCAATACCATCATATAACCACAAAATCTATAAAATTAACCTTGTATGGAAAAGGATGCTAAAAGGCTAGTGTTACGTGTGAAATGGTTTATCAACTAGCGCAAGTGCACACTATCGTAAGCAAGTAATAAAGTGATAAGTAAGTATCGTTCCCACGAGGATTGTTTCACTAAGTACCAAAATTAATAATCTTAATACTATTTGGCAAATCGATAAGTTGGAAATGAAGCGAGTAAATAAAGATTGATGCAGAAAATACTTAAAATAAATATGAATGCAATGGAGTAAAGATAAATATGAATAAAAGACCTAGGGATCAGACTTCACTTAATAACTTCGGATTGAATCATCTATCTACACTAATCCAATTTTACTCCCTTGATTGATAGTCGAGTTTCCCTAAATTAATCACTAGCCTCTTCCAAGGTCAAGTAATTCTATAATTAATTGCCAATTCACTATATTCCTATGTAAATTGCAACAACTAATCATGCATTAGGATTTATGGAACTCATTAAGACTATATAAACCATATGAATATATTCCTATTTCATATGTAATTTATGATTTTAATTATAGGTTCTATACACATGTATTTCCTTCCGGTCTCAACATGCATATTGAGTTCATTCAAAAGGTAGTAAATCAATTGAAAGCATTAAGAGTAATAATTAAAACTCAATCTAGGAAATAAAATCAAAATTAGTTTCAATAGACTAGAATTCAATCCGTTATTATCAAGTTACGCTATCACCCTAGGAAGATGAGAAATTAAAACATAATGAAATTAAAAACAAACATAAAATAAAATAAAAACATCATCACATTCATGAACACAAGATTATAATTACAAATGCATGAAAATAGAAAAGCTATCCATCCATTAGGAGGTAGAACCTTCCATGTAGGAGGAGAAACCTAGCCTTTCATATAGGAGGCAAATAAGAACTAAAAATGAACTAAACTACTATGCAAGATGCATGAATGAATGATCCAATGCTTGGATGCTTGATCCAATGCTTGGATACTTGGATGCTCTCCACTACCACCTATTTATAGGTGAATGAGTCAGTTGCAAGTCATGAATCTTGACCACCAACTACCAATCACATGCTTCACCTACCATTCATGGTCTCCAACTACCCTTTTTTATTTTCATAGCAACTATTCTTCTGACTTGTTGGTAGTTTTTGACCACCAAAATGGCAGATTTACGTCTTCTTGTCAACATGAAAGTTGTAGGGCCGGATCTTCTCTTCAAAATGCTTATAAAGAAGTCCTAATTTAGATGTTTCTAGCTCAAGTTATGATCATATTAGTGGCCATATGTCAAATTCTGCCAGAACCACTGTTTCATCTTCCAAGCCAAATTTGAGATCCTTAGGTCCCAAACTGGGCTTTTCCTTAAACATGAAAGTTGTAGGGCTGGATCTTCTCTTCAAAATTCATATAAATATCAGCCCAATCGGACATCTAAAACTCCAGATATGGTCTAAATACTAAAATAGGGTCAAAATACAGCATTATCTAAAAGATTTGATTTCATTTCAAATTCAAGACTCATTCACAAAATGTAACTAAATTTATTAAATTAAACAAGATAACATCCAAAAATGCATCATATAAGGGAAAATAAATATGTAAATATTTTACGTATCAAATTCCCCCACACTTAGCTTTGGACGTCCTCGGACAAACACAAAACAGAAGAAAACTAATACTAATACTAATCTACCCATGAGATAAAAAGTATAAAAATATAAGAAAGATAATTAAAGTACAAAGATATCATAGCATTCATGAATCAACAAATCTTGATATATAAAATTAAAAAGGAATTGCAACTTCACTTGAGTAGGATTGAATCAGAATCACTGCAATTCTTCCTCTCTCAAGTGTTTATGGGCAAGTGTTTCACTCAAATTTATCCTATCAAAGATTGCACTACCATAGGCTTGCATAAATTCTTAATCTCCACTACCTGATTTACACGCACACTTCAAATCAAAAGGTCTTATTAAAGGTTGTAATGAGGCTAAGGTAAAGGAAAGATAAAACAGGGATATGAAAGACTGAAGTAAGGAGAGAAATTAATAGAGCAATTAAAACATGGGTAATTTCTAAATAATTTTATCTCAATATAGCAGCCCACGATTCAAATTCAAGTACACATCAATTTCTCTCTTTTTTTTTCTCTTTTTTTATTTTTTTTTATTTTATTATTTTTTTTGAACTTTTTTTTTCTTTCTTTCTTTTTTTTTTTTGAAAAAAAACCCTTGCAACTTTGAAGTTAATAATACAAATTCCCCCACACTTTGTCAAAAACCCATTGTTCAAAGATTCAAATGCTCTACTAATCCTTAGGGTTAAGTAAAGAAATTGATATTTCATTAAATGACATATTAATGGGTTAAAGCAAAGAAACGGTGAATCAGGCTCAAAGGGGTTTATCAATGGTAAAACTGCAGGGTTGGCTATTTGGTTCTAACTGAAGAAAAAAAATGCCTTTATCATATCTGAGTATGCATGTAAATTGTAATCTCAACCAGATTTTATGCAAGTTCTAGAGTGACAACTTAACAGGTGAATATCACACACAAGAAATGTAATACTGATTCAACAATAGGCTCAAAATCTCACAGTTAAAGATTTCCAACTCAATCCAACTCAAAATCCATTACTAAACCCATTAATTCTAAGAAGTAAGAAAGTTGTTCAATCATGCTATGAAATCTTTTAAAATTATTGAAAAAAAAACTAATAAGCAAGAAAATATATTTTTTTTATTTTTTTTTATTTTTTTAGTTTTTTAATTTTTTTTACCAAAATATCCCACAAAGTAAACGAAAAAAAAAAATAAAAATAATTTTTTTTTAATCTCCCCCACACTTAATGTAGACATTGTCCCCAATGTCTTCAGTAAATTAGCAAAAAGGGTTTATTTAAAGAAAATGCATAAACAACGCATACAAAAAAAAAATTTTTGGAGTAAAACCAAGAGTAAAGAAAGTTACAACCGGAGAATGGTGTATGAATCCTTGTTCCACAGCTTGGTATTTTGATGATTTCTCAACCTCTTCCTCTTCTTTACTCTCACCTTCAGACATTTTTTTTTTTGCAAAGTGTGATTGCTAAAATACATTCTTATAAAACAAAAGCAGAAATAAAGAAATCACGCAAATCAGATAATATCAGAAAAAGAAAAAAAAATACTGTGCGATGTGTGCTTAAATAAGAAAAGAAATGAAAAGAGAAAGAAGTCTTAGGTTGCCTCCCAAGTAGCCGCCCTTCTTTAACGTCTTTAACTAGACAAAGTCCTCTCCTCTTTTTTCTTTTTCTTTTTCTTTTAAACTTACCAGCTGGCTCCTCGAGCGTGATGACAGTCTTGATGGTCTTGAATGCACTCTCATTGTATTCTTTCAATCTTTGCCCGTGGTTTACCTCAAGGCAATTAATCTGCTTCAGGATTTTAGGATCAGTAGACTTTGATGCATCAACCATTCCTACCACTAATGGCTCTTCTGTGCAAGATTCATGCATTACATCTTTCATGCAATTGGTCAATGTGTCTACTCTGTAATAGATATTATCATCATATGGAAAAGCTTTAAAAATATTGAAAGATACTTGATCATTTTGAACCTGTAAAGTTAGCTTTCCCTTCTGCACATTAATTAGAGCTCGTCCAGTTGCAAGAAATGGTCTCCCAAGAATAATAGGAATTTCTTGGTCTTCTTCCATGTCAAGCACTATGAAATCTGCTGGGAAGATGAATTTATCAACTTTTACTAGCACATCTTCAAGGATTCCACGTGGATGCTTTATTGAACAATCTGCTAGCTGCAGTGACACGGTAGTTGGTTTCACTTCTCCCAATCCCAGCTTCTTGTAGACGGATAATGGCATCAAATTCACACTTGCACCAAGGTCACATAAGGCTTTTTCGAATTCACACTCTCCAATGGTACAGGGTATACAGAAACTTCCAGGATCTTTAAGCTTTGGTGGTAGTTTCTTTTGGAGAATTGCACTGCACTCTTCAGTTAAGGCCACTGTTTTGAAATCCTCCAGTTTGCGTTTCTTTGATAAAATCTCCTTCATAAATTTCGTATAACTGGGCATTTGGGCTAAAGCTTTAGCAAATGGGATGTTGATATGCAACTTTTTAAACACCTCCAGAAACTCTTCTAGCTTAGCTTTCACCAATCTTTGAGGGAATGGAACTGGTGGAACGGAACTGGTGGAATATATGGTGGAGGATTATCTGGAAAAGTTATTCTTCCTGGAATCACCTCATCTTCTTTCTGAGCTTCTTCATTTTTCTTGATTGATTCTAGCTCATTTAACTGCTTCCCACTCCTCAATGAAACAACCATTACGTGCTCTCTAGGATTTCTTTCAGTGTCACTGGGTAGAGTGCCTGGTTGTCTGGAATTCAGCATACTTACAATTTGGCCCATTTGCACCTCCAAATTTTTGAGTGAGGTTGCTTGAGTTTGCATGATTGCTTCATGATTCTTAAGTGTAGCTTCTGTTCTAGCCATGAATTGAGAAGTATTCATGGTTAGTTGAGCCAATGCTTCTTCTAAATTCGCCTTTGGTTGTGGTGGTGATTGCTGAATTTGTTGTTGATAATTCCCTTGAGGTTTGAACACATTCTGATTATTCCTCCACCCTAAATTAGGGTGATTTCTCCATCCTGGATTGTATGTGTTTGAGAAGGGATCATTTTGATGATTTTGATTCCCCACATAGTTGACTTGTTCAGGTTGAGAAGGAATGAATGGATTTCCTTCTTGGCATTGTGTGCTCATGTGAGGACCTCCACATAAATCATAAGCATCTACAGGAGTTCTGATTGCATTTGCTTGAGCTATTAATGAACTCACTTGCTTGGATATAGAAGCAACTTGAGAAGACAAAGTGGTCAGAATGTCTAGGTCATGGACTCCAAGTGCTTTCTTTGAAGTGTTGCGTTCAGAAGGCCATTGGTAAGCATTTGCTGCCATCTCTTCCAACAGCTCCATAGCAGCTTCTATGCTTTTTCCCATTAATGATCCACCAGCTGCAGCATCTACAAGTGTTCTGGTAGCATTAGATAATCCATTGTAGAAAGTCTGCAACTGTAGCCAATCTGGTAGCCCGTGATGAGGACATCTTCTTAGCAGCTCCTTGTATCTTTCCCATGCTTCATAAAGGCTTTCCATGTCATGCTGGGTGAATGAAGCAATCTCATTTCTCATCTTTGCAGTTTTTGCTGGAGGACAGAATTTTGCTAGGAATTTTTGTGCCAATATGTTCCATGTAGTGATGCTCCCCACTGGTAAAGAGTGTAACTAGCTTTTAGCCTTATCCCTAAGTGAGAAAGGGAAAAGTCGTAACCTTATGGCATCATCAGAAACGCCATTATGTTTGAATGTATCACAGATTTCTAGAAAGCTGGCTATATGTGCATTCGGATCTTCTATTGGAGAACCTCCAAACTGATTTGCTTGCACCATTTGAATTATGGCTGGCTTGATCTCAAAGTTGTTGGCTGGTATAGGCGGTCTCCTGATCCCAGAAATGGTATCCATGACTGTTGGTGTGGCATAGTCACGGAGTGCTTTGGTGTCTTCTTCTTCTCTCAAATTTGCCATTGCTTCACCTTGATCTACAGTTGACTGTTTCTGTATCTTTCGATTTCTTCGACAAGTTTTCTCGATCTCAAAATCAAATAGCAGCGGCTCAGCAACTTTCGATCTGGTCATACACTAGGACAAACCTGAAAAAAGAAAAGAAACATCAAAGAAAGAAAAAAAATGTAAAACAAAAACCAAATTAGGATTAAGATTACTTGGTATTGATATTAATGATAACAATCCCCGGCAACGGCGCCAAAAACTTGTTACGTGTGAAATGGTTTATCAACTAGCGCAAGTGCACACTATCATAAGCAAGTAATAAAGTGATAAGTAAGTATCGTTCCCACGAGGATTGTTTCACTAAGTACCAAAATTAATAATCCTAATACTATTTGGCAAATCGATAAGTTGGAAATGAAGCGAGTAAATAAAGATTGATGCAGAAAATACTTAAAATAAATATGAATGCAATGGAGTAAAGATAAATATGAATAAAAGACCTAGGGATCAGACTTCACTTAACAACTTCGGATTGAATCATCTATCTACACTAATCCAATTTTACTCCCTTGATTGATAGTCGAGTTTCCCTAAATTAATCACTAGCCTCTTCCAAGGTCAAGTAATTTTATAATTAATTGCCAATTCACTATATTCCTATGTAAATTGCAACAACTAATCATGCATTAGGATTTATGGAACTCATTAAGACTACATAAACCATATGAATATATTCCTATTTCATATGTAATTTATGGTTTTAATTATAGGTTCTATACACATGTATCTCATTCCGGTCTCAACATGCATATTGAGTTCATTCAAAAGGTAGCAAATCAATTGAAAGCATTAAGAGCAATAATTAAAACTCAATCTAGGAAATAAAATCAAAATTAGTTTCAATAGACTAGAATTCAATCCGTTATTATCAAGTTACGCCATCACCCTAGGAAGATGAGAAATTAAAACATAATGAAATTAAAAACAAACATAAAATAAAATAAAAACATCATCACATTCATGAACACAAGATTATAATTACAAATGCATGAAAATAGAAAAGCTATCCATCCATTAGGAGGTAGAACCTTTCATGTAGGAGGAGAAACCTAGCCTTCCATGTAGGAGGCAAATAAGAACTAAAAATGAACTAAACTACTATGCAAGATGCATGAATGAATGATCCAATGCTTGGATGCTTGATCCAATGCTTGGATGCTTGATCCAATGCTTGGATACTTGGATGCTCTCCACTACCACCTATTTATAGGTGAATGAGTCAGCTGCAAGTCATGAATCTTGACCACCAACTACCAATCACATGCTTCACCTACCATTCATGGTCTCCAACTACCTTTTTTTATTTTCGCAGCAACCATTCTTCTGACTTGTTGGTAGTTTTTGACCACTAAAATGGCAGATTTACGTCTTCTTGTCAACATGAAAGTTGTAGGGCCGGATCTTCTCTTAAAAATTCATATAAAGAAGTCCTAATTTGGACATTTCTAGCTCAAGTTATGATCAGATTAGTGGCCATATGTCAAGTTCTGCCAAAACCACTGTTTCATCTTCCAAGCCAAATTTGAGATCCTTAGGTCCCGAACTAGGCTTTTCCTTAAACATAAAAGTTGTAGGGATGGATCTTCTCTTCAAAATGCATATAAAGATCAGCCCAATCGGACATATAAAACTCCAGATATGGTCTAAATACTGAAATAGGATCAAAATACAGCATTATCTAAAAGATTTGATTTGATTTCAAATTCAAGACTCATTCACAAAATGCAACTAAATTTATTAAATTAAACAAGATAACATCCAAAAATGCATCATATAAGGGAAAATAAATATGTAAATATTTTACGTATCAGCTAGTTTGAAGATCTTTTAACCCTAAGCATATCAAAATACATAAGTTTTAGAGTTAAGCTTAGAATGCCCAAGAAAATCAAATAAATCCCAAATTCTTCATCAACCAAGAAGAGATTCTTAATGAAAGCAATATTTTTACCTTGATTAGATAAAGAAATTAAGAAGATTTGAAGTCCCTTTACTTAATTAAAAAGATTGTGTAGAAAGAGTTGAAAGAACTAGATATATAAAGAGAAATGAGAGAAACAGGACTTGGGGCTAAAATGAGAGATAATAAAGTTTTAAGGGTATTTTTGAAAAATTACTCTTAATCCTCTTCCATACTCACACACTCACTCATATCAATATATAAGATTCCTAACTTAATTAAATTTACCAATTCCTCAAATATTATTTCTCACAAAATAATTTTTAATTTACTATAATTTAAGGAGAATGTAATAGCAGTACCCAATGAAGTATTCACTAATAGTCTTTGAATCAAGTTTCTTTATGGATGGAATGTACGACTTTATTTTAGCTTTGTAACCCTAATTTCTTAAATATTCTTTCTCATAAAATAAGTTTTAATTTACTATAATTTAAAGAGGATGTAATAGCAGTACCCAATGAAGTATTCACTAATAATCTCTGAATCAAGTTCCCTCATGGATGGAATGTATGACTTTATTTTAGCTTAGTAACCCCAAGCTCGAAAAATGTCTTATACTAAGCTTCTTATGGTATAACAGTTTATATATAGTCTTAGGTATTGACTTACTAGGAACCTAATTTAAAATGCATGTCACTATTCTTAATGCATCACCACATAAAAATTTTGGTAGCAATATATCAGCCAACATACATCTCATTATGTCCATAAGAGTCCTATTTCTCTTTTCTGTAATTCCATTGCTCCAATATACCAGACATGGTGTAACTTGCTTGAATATCGGTATCTTACAAAAATATCAAGTTTTTTTCCTATTTCATCGTACCTGTCATAATACCCACCACCTCCATCAGAATTAATTCACTTTATTTATTTTCCCAATTTTAGTTTCACTACTGCCTTGAATAACTTAAAGGCTTTTAGTAATTCTAACTTTTCACAGCTCCACCCAACTAAATTTAGAGTAATCGTCGATGAATATGATGAAGTATTTGTAACCTCTCATAGTATTAAGTGTGATAGGCTCACTAATATTAGTGTGAATCAATTCTAGAATATTTTCCTCTTTATTTCTCTTACCTTTTATAGCTTTAAATATAAATTTTCTTTTAATACAATTTACACATGTTCTAGAATTTGAGAAGTCTAGATCAAAAAATATTTCTCCCTTTGCACGACTCTGAACTTTTTCTGTAGAGATGTGTCCTATTCATTAATGCCATAACATTAAGAATTTTTCATCAATTTAACATCTTTTTTTTGCCCACATAGAGTTTATTAAGTTCAAGAAATTAAGATCTAAATTAACTTCATATAAACTATCACACATAGAACTATTACTAACAATAGAAAATTCATAAAATAATTCAACCTTTTCATTTCCAAAATAACAAAAGTATTCAACGGAATCAAAAGTAACAATTAAAATTAAATTTCTTCTCATAGAAGATACATAAAGTATATTATCCAATAAAAGCTCATGTCCAATCTTCAACTTCAACTTCACTAATTTTATATGCGCCATTTAAATTCTTTCTCTATTTTTGAGTCTCACAATTAACTCTTTTTCATTTGGTTTCCTCATATTTATTAATACCTAAAAATAATTAATTACATAAATAGTCACACTAGTATCCAACCACTAAGAGTTTAATGGTATATTAACAATGTTTAACTTAAATAAACTAGAATTAGATGGATACCTTTCTTTTTCTTCACAATCTATTTCTTGTAATTAAAACAATCTATTTTCTTATGCCATACTTCTTGCAGAACATATAGTTATCCTTAAGTTAGGCCTTATTAGGTTTATAATGTTGTTGTTTATTATATTTACCTTTCTCACCCTTCTTCCTTTATGGTTATAACATCCTTTGTTGTCTTTCTAATTAGACCTTCCACCCTGATCTGGATGTAAGTCATGCGATGTGTGATTAACTACCCAAGCCTTTCCATTCTTCATATCTTTCTTAACCTGTGTAATGATGGAAATAAGGTCATTGATAGTCCATTATGATTTCTGAGTATGATAGGATATTTTTAGAATGTCAAATTGAGATGAAAGAAACTTCAATATGTGCTAAGTTAAATAACTTTCTCTCAGATCAACTTACATAGTTTTTAGTTTGTTGTAATAGTTAACCAATCTTAGAATATGTTTTCTTACTTCATCGACACCATTGTACACTCATTTTTCAATTAATGAAAAATATCATCCTTTCTCAACCTTATCAAATTTCTTATATCTTTTGGCTACAAAATTTAGGAATTCTTTTGCATTTATCATTTCAGGAATGCTCTCTTTTATTGTTTTATCCAAACACACTCCATTAGAATAGGTCTACTTTTCATGGTGATTTTTCTGATCTGTTGTAGAATTAGCATTGATTTGAGGTTTTATTTTCCTAATTGCTAAATTAAGATTAGAGATTGCGAGATATAGTTTCAACGATTCAACCCAGTTCTCATAATTCATCTTATTAAACATATTAATCATATTTAATTGTATAAGTAAAGGAGTTGAGGGAATAAATTTAAAATATTAATGCATGTTTAACCTTAATCATGCTAAAAATTTCTCTTAATAAATTATTATGCAATTAAACTTAGTATTATATTATAAGGTTCGATACTAATGGAACATTAAAGACCCTATAATGTAATACAAGGACTAATATCACATTCCTAAATATCACACACACACACACACACACAAATTAGTGAAAATTTTCATCTAAAAATATTTTTCAACAAACCAAACAATTCCTTAATTCACAAGCACTACTATCTCCTATGTCATTTACATTACATATCCTAAATTGTATTATTTATATGATTTTTTGACAAATGATTGTGTGAAAGATCTAAATAAAAAGATTGAGAGTGGGATTGGCTAAATAAAAAATACATTTTATAAAATTAATGGCATTTGTTTGTATTTATAATTATAAAATATTAAAATAATAAAATCTATCTAATATTATACATAAAAAATACAGTAAAAAAACTACCATTTTAAGAGAGAAATTATTTTTTTGTCACTATCATATATATTAATTTATTCTATTAATCAGAAGGTATACAAGAGGTGGCATAAAAGTTTTTATTTATATATAAGTAATTGATTTTTTAAATACCTTCCAGTAAAACACAGAGCCAAAGTGCCAATAGTCAATAATTGGAAAAATAATGAATATGTATTGGGGAAAAAATTAATGGATAGTTAGTAGCATGCAAATAAAGAAGGGGGAATACATATATAAAAGAGGAAATTTTAATGTAATTTTACCTCAGTATACAATTTGAAGATCAATTGGATCGAAGAGTGACATAGATTGATGAAAGAGAACGGGGGAGAAGAGAATAGAGAATAAGGGTACTTCTTTCTACAGCCACAGCATCACATATTCCCTTGTAAATTCATAAATGCAATTTGAGAATTTTACCTCTTACCGGTAACAGTGACCCCCACTCCAATGTTGTCTTCTAATTATGATACAAAATGATTACAAATTTTCTAAACTTTTTACATTACAGATGTAACTGTTTTAAGAAGAAAAACCAAAAAAATCTTGTTACTCATTGCTTTAGTCTCAAGTTACTTTTTCACGCCGAAGCTCTTTTAGCAAGAATAGAATAAACTCTGAGGGCCAATGGTATTTATAACAAAGAAACGTGTAACTTAAGAATTATATACTTAATTTACTATAAGTGAAAATTAATTTTATATTATTATTTATTAATATGTTATGACACTAATAAAAATTATTAAAATTATCTTATTATTGAAATTTTTTTTAATTAGTATTACTTTTTTAATTATATGTCATTTTCTTATTCATTAATAATGTAAAATATAACAGTACATTAAATTTAAATTTTATTAAATATTAATAGATGATTTCCCAGGTTGATATACGAGTCTCGATAATGGTTCTTCTACAAATGAACACCAAACAATAGGTTACTGTTCCTATTTTATTTTAAATTTTTTTAATGAAAAAACAACAACAACAACAACAAAATGTTAATACTGTTCAAGCAAGTTACTATTATTATTCCTTAACCGCAGAAGGCGTTTAGTATTCATTCTTTTTCTTGTTGGTTTGTTGCAAAACCACTCTCCGCCTTTTGTGGGGCAGCATTGCCCTTCTTTCAATACAAAGTTATTCATACTAGTTACCCGTTTCTTGTCAGCAGTCACATTCAATCCAATAATTTTTTTATTAAAATAAATTTTTAATAATAATATAAATAATAATCCATTAAAAATACATATATAAAATTTTCAATTTACATGAAAAATAAAATTCAGTAATATCAAGTGCCACTATTCCAAGTGATGATTAAAATGTATTTTTTCATTTAAATTTTTTATCATATGCTTTTTATTTTAAATAAATTTTTTGGCTAAAATATACTTTTTATTACATTCTTATTTGTAAATTCGATACAATATTAAGGTGTTTTGAAATTAGGCCATTTATGAAATTAAAAATCATACTGATTTAACAAATTGCTAAGTAGGATTAGAACATGTGGCTGATTGAATTAAAAATTGAAAATAAAAATGGTTTTAAATTTATTGTCACTAGAGGGAAAGCCTCTTCTTTACCTGGGGGCGGCAATTTTTCAGGCATTTATGATCCAATTTACGATTTATTCTAAATTAATTTTTTATCTAAATAAATCAATTAAAGATGATAAATAAGACCATTTAAATAAATAAATTAAACTTATTTTTTTTATATACTTGGTTTGTAAGTTTATCAAGTCATCCTATTTAATAATTAGTAAATTTATATATAATATAATATAACATCATATATAATATATTCATTTATAAAATATATAGATAGTATTAATATAATTTTAATACATGTAATTATAAATGTAAATTAAATTTAAATTTTGGCCATATATAAATTAATACAACAAGTTTAAACAAAAAATTTATAAAATAAATTTGAATTATTTAAATTAAAATTTAACTTGATTTAACTTATTTCTACGAGACTTACTAGTTATTATCAAATTTTCTAGTGTAGAAGTTGTTATTTTTAGGTTAAAATATAATTCTAATCATCTAAAAATACACATAAAAAACATTTTGTGTAATTTTGCTCCTTGATTTAAAATTATTTATTTTAATTTTTTAAATATTTAATTAATACAATTTTATTCATTCTATTCAATTTTTATCAATTTCTTGATACTATTTTCATTCAATATTAATTTGAAATGGGTTCTACGTAAAAATAAGAGGTAAAGGAAATCATTGTCCGGAGATCAAGGGCTTTTTGGATTATGGTTTTTAAAAATAGTTTTTTGTTCTTTTATTTTTTTAGAAATAGAAGTTCCTATTTAGCAAATTATTTTTACAACCTATTTTTAAAAAATTATAATTCAAATTATATAATTTAAAATTAAAAAGAAATAAGTTTTTGATGTTTGCTTAACTTGTTCTCTTATTTTGAATGTTAGTTTTGTAATTAAATGAAATATTTTTTATTTGGTTATTTAAACATCCTTTATTCTTTTTTTTTTAAATTTGAAAATAATTTTTAAAAATAAAAGAATAATTTTTTAGAATAATTTTTAAAAATTAAAAGATAAAAACATAACCAAACATATCCTAAATTTTTTCAACAAAATCAATGAATTATATATATGAAAGTTTGAATTATTTTGAGAGTTTATTATTTTTAAATATTAAAAAACGTGATTTCTTTAAGAAATAATGCAATGAAATATCTAGAGATCTAAGGGAAGTTGATGGATAATTAATGGAAATCAAGCACGGAGATCAAAATTATATTAATTAAATATTTAAGATGATTAAAATAAATTATTTTAAATTATAAAGACTAAAATTGCCTAATTTATATTTTAAGGGATTAAAATTATATTTAAAAATATATTTTGATGCATTTAATCCCCTTTTTTGAAACTTTTAAATATTTACACCAAGCTTTTTATTATTTATTATGGATTTAAATTTGATTGTATCGTAAAATATTTAACATTATTAATGAATTGGAAGGTGTCATGTTAATAAAAAAAAGTAATTAAGAAATTTTGTTAATAATTAAAATTTTTTAATAATTTAATATGATAATATATAAATAAATAATAATGTAAAACCTATTCGTACGATCAAATTTAAATCTATCTATTATTCAGCATCTTTAATATTATTTTTGTTTGCCTCAACTCCTGGTCATTGCTTTCATCCTAGATTAGCATGGATTTATGATGATTAGTTCATCAAAATTCTGTCACTTTAATTAGTACTCAACTCTATCAGTAATTTTAATAATTTATTTATACGTCTTAAATTTCGTTCTAAAATATTGCATATATATTAAATAGTTTCATCTTGTATATGCATTAAGTAATTTTAAATATTATATATATATATATATATATATATATTAAGTGAATTATCACTCATATAATAAAAAAAATCTAATTGATCAGCCTGATTATTAGTCTGTACAATTTTTTTTGGTTGTGTATAATTATTAGTTCTGTAAATATTAATCCTTTATTCAAGGAGTTTAAATTTAATCTATATCAATATAAAGTATTTTATACTATAATAAATAAATAAAAAGATGACATGTTATTAAAAAATAATAATAATTAATAATTTTTATTTATATAGTAATATATAAATAAATGATAATATAAAATTGATTTATAAATCAAATTTAAATGTCAAATGCACATATGAACAAATTAAAATCCTCAAATTGAATATAGCCAATATTAAAAAATTCTAAATTTTTTGTATTTTTTATTTAGATCCATCGTCTATCATATATTTAAAATCTTAAATTTTTAAGCATTTGGAATATAACATATGAATAAATTTTGAAATTTCCTTTTTTTATTCAAATCTATCAATTATTATATATTTAAAATCTCATCTCAGAATTCATCTATTTTTCAAAACAAATTTTTTATAACAAAATTTCATATCTTTCTACATTAATAAATAAGTCAAATATTATTTTTATATTTATTATTAAAAATAATAATATCTAAAAATTATGATAATAAAAATAATAATTTATTTTTTAAAAGTATTTTTTTATCAAAACAAGAATAATATTAATTTTTAAGCAACGAAGGAAAGCTAGACGAGGACCAACGTAGACGCAGTTGGATTCTTGCAATACTGCAGTCGGGACTATTTCGTAATTATACTATAGTTCAGGGGTAAACTTGAAAGACGGTGGCAGTTTGTCCCATGGATTCCACGCGCCCATGGTCGGAGTCTACAGTAGACAGTTCTAGGCTTCATAGATCAATTCAATCGCTTCTTTGATCTGTGTTGGCTCTGATTTTCCGGGAAAATCCAGTTGGAGAAAATGCACGATTTCTGTTTTACGATTCCGTACGGGTTGATGTTGGTCGGCGGTGGACTCTTTGGATATCTTAAGAAAGGTAGCGTGGCCTCTCTAGGTGGAGGAGTCGGCTCTGGTTTGGTTCTTATTATAGCTGGCTATTTGAGTCTCAAAGCCTATGGGAAGAGAAAGAATTCGTATTTTGCTCTGATTCTTGAGACTGGTACGCCTTATGTTTCTATTCGATGTATTGGTATTGCGGATTGCAATTGCTGTTTAAACATGCCTATAATAGAATAAAACTTTGGTTTATTTCTATTAAGTTTGCATTTATTTCGTATAGGTGTTTGTGTATGAGCAAGAACTGATTGAATGTGCTGTAAGAGTGAGCCTAGATGTGAAATTATTATAATTAGCAGTTTAAGAAGAATGCATATGGATGGATAAACAGAAATTAACTTTTTATGACTTATCTAAGTTCAATATTTTTAAGGGTATTGCAGTTGGGTTTATGGCTTATCTAAGTTCAATATTTTTAAGGGTATTGCAGTTGGGTCATCTATTTTTCAAACAGATGAGTTAATGGCTCATGTTTAATGATTGATGGATCTTAGAGGATGTGAGAGTTGATGTCAATGACTTTAGATCCCACGTAATAGCCTTAACAGAACTGCATCTGGACTAGAAACCACAGTATTTTTGTTTAAGCAACCTTGTTTACACTAAGCTCCTGAGTTGTATGATACTGTTTGAATTCAGTGAAATTTCTACAATGTAACACTAATTTCTGATTTTCTTATTTAACTGTATGTCCTATAGCTAGTTTGTGTTCATGGCAATTATCCCTCCAGAACTTCTCCATAATTTATGAAAGATAATCTCTTTGCATTGTGTGAATAGATTTTTTTTTTTCTCTTTCTCTGACTTACTAATTTATGTCCTGCAAAACAGTTTGTTCAGCCATACTCACATACATCATGGGACAGCGTTATATGGATACATCTAAGTTTATGCCTGCTGGTATTGTTGCTGGGATCAGGTAAGAAGCATTAATTATATGTACTCTTGCTCATATTCTGGGAAGAATATTATATCCAAGTACTTAATATCCAATATGTATATTTTTTATATCTTAAGTGTTTTGCTGGTAAAAATTTTGAAGCAACATGTGGTATTCTGTTGTATTTATCATTCATCCAGACCTGAGGATATTACACCTGTTAGCACTGAGTTATATTGCAAATACAGGTCTTATTTATAGTGAGGAATCATTTTTATCATCACACCACTAAATTTTCACCAAGGCTTTTCAAACATGAAAAAAATTCTTTCAATATATGGATTTTTTTGCTGTGTCTTTCTAATTGAGCGTGCTCAAACGGAAAGTAGAGTGTACTACACAAGTAAAAACTGTGTTATATTGCATATAAAAGTCTTTTTTAAGATTGAAAAGTCATTTCTAGCTTGACACCCCTAGATTTTACCCCAAAGTCTTCTTTTTAATATTCTGTTTATATGGACTTCTTTGCTGTATCTGTCTAATTGATCTTGCACGAGAAGAAAGTGCTGAATTAGGAGAAACTGGAAATTAAAAATTGTCTTGCAGATAATTCAGCTATCGCGGCAAATGATGCAACTTTTTGTTGTTTGGCAATCTATTGGTAAACATAATGGTTTGCTGTAATCATAATGTTGATCAACTTTCCAAGACATTAATTTGCTTTATTCTTAAGATGAGTCTGTCACTTAGTGGGGTAAGGATTTATTGTTGTTATTGTTGTTGTATTCTTAAGATGAGTCTGATGTGATGAGAACACTCAAAAACTTTTAAGGAGCTTTCATATTTTTGCACTTCTATCTATTTCCTTCTTATCACTTGGTTCCTATCACTATATATATATATATATATATATATATATATATATATATATTCGTTTCCTTGCAGTGCTCTCATGACTGGATTTTATCTTTACAAACTAGCAACTGGGGGCAACCATCTTCCCGCCAAGGCAGAGTGATTACATAATTCTTGTTCTAACAGCATTGTACTACTATCCTGGGCAAACTAGGGCACTCGTTTCATGTACTTGTACGCCAAAATGTTACGTAATCTATTTGTTGTGTTCATAGGTGTAGTAAACTTGGTGGACCGATACCCGGGTGGTCTATTACCTAAACAGCTCACTTCTGTTCTTTTTACACTTTGTATTTTCCCTTTATAGTACTGATTTTGCCCTGTAATTTAGTATACAAGACAAGTAAATATCCTTTATTGTTGCCGGATGCCTTTTGCCTGTTGTTGAATAGTCGTTGCTTCAAATTCATAGTGAAAGTATTTCCATAACTAGCATGATTGACAAACTTGTATGGATGCGCTAGAAGTTTCAAATGATATTTGTGAAGTCTTAATTGCCGGCTTATTTTATTTGATTCTTGTCATGTAAACAGTGAAGTTGAAGCAAATTTTCCGCTTGGGGACAAAGAAGTTTGAATTTTTCTACAAATAAATTTGATTTTGAAGTTATATACAACACATAAGGCCAAGTAAAATGATACCCAATATTAAATAACCAGTGTTTTTGATTGGAAGCATATGTTTTTCTTCTCTTGGAGGAGGTCTGAGAAATATTTCATGAAAGCTTTATTCAGCACCTGGATAATGATAAAGAAAGTCTTAGGATCTGATTATAGTAAGCAGGGCTCCAATTTTGAGTAATTGAGTCAATAATGGTGTATTAATCATGTAAAAACAATCACATGGTGATTGATTATGTTAATTATCCTCCATATCACTTATATTTTAAACAAAAAGATTACAAGTGACTGGCATCATGCAACGCCTAAATTTATGTTATTAAGTGACTTGATACTACTGTTATAAAGGAAATAATAAAATGAAAATTCTTTAGATTTTTTTTTTTTAAAATTAAATCATGTTGGAGTTCTTTTTCTTTTTTGGTGACAAATTATGTTGGAGTTTGAATTGTAGACTAAAAATTTAAGAGATCGTTTGGTTCAATCAAAGAAAGGGAAATGAATTAATAAAGGGAAATAGAAGAAAAAAGAATGAAAATCTCATGATTATTTATTTTGTTTGGTTTAAACAAGAAAGGTAATTAAGTATTTCTAATTTATTTTATTAATAATTATTATATTAAAATAATTTACTTATAATTATTATTGAAATAATTATTATAATTATTATTTTATTACTCTTATTTTAGTTACTAATATTATAATTATTTAATTATTTAATATTAATTATTAATATCTTATTAAAATTATTTTAATTATTACTTTTACTATTTAGATTATTATTAATATCTTAATAATAAGTAATATTATTTCAATAATATTAATTATTATTTTTAATAGTTATTATATTAATATATTATTTTTTTATTATTTTATTTATTACTATATTGTTTTTGTAACTATGATAGTTATTATTTTATTATAAATATTTATTATTATGTTTAAATTATTAATATTTTATTAATATTATTAATTTTTATATTATAAAATAATTTATTATAATTATTATTTTTAATTATTAATATCTTGTTAATATTATTTAAATTTTTTAAATTATTATTAATATCTTAATAATAAGTAATGTTATTTCAATAATATTAATTTTTATTATTTATTTAATTATTTTTTTATTTTTATTATATTTATTATTTTATTATTAATATTTATTATTATTTTATTAATATTATTAATTATTTTTAGGTTACTAAATATTTTATATTAACTAATATTATTATTTTCATAATTATCTAAATTTAATTATTAATATTTTATTTATTATTGTATTATTATTTTGTTATTATGATTAAATTGTTAATATTTTACTAATATTATTATTTTTATATTATTAAATAATTTATTATAATAATTATTATATGATTATTTATTTTTATTTAATTAATTTTATTATTAACTATTATTTAATAATTATTTTATTTTTCTTCTATAATTATTTTATAATAAATTATTATTATTATTATTATATTGAAGGTGATAAATTTAAAACTCAAAATGAGGGAATGAGATTCCCTAAAAAATTGGAAGGAATCATCATTCCTTCATCTCGGATAATTCCATTAAGGGAAAATGGGAAAAGAAAATAAGTTTTTGTTGAACCAAACAAAAATAAAAGGAATGAAATTCTATTATTTTTTCCCCCTTACTGATTACTCCTAATTAAACGGCCTATAATATAGTTGCCATAACATTGTGTGAAATAATTATTAATGTAACATTAAATGTGCACAGTTATGCCATCTATTAGGGGTGAAAATTAAGTGGTTAGAAGCAGTTAAATACTTTAAACTAATCGCCCACCTAAAATTACACGAATAAAATTGGACTCGCAACCGCTTATAAAAATCATGTCACCCACTTAGACTCGAACGTTGCGGATACTTGTAAGTGTGGGTGGGTTAAAAGCTAAACTTGATTAGAAGTTTAGTCCTATGAAAGCTTTACCATAAGTTCTTAGGGAATAAATAATTAAATAAACATAATTAGAATTGAAAAGAAGTAAAAAAAAGAAGAGAGATTTATCAATTATTAGGATGTAAGATCCACAATATTTACAATAATAAATAAAGATTAGAGTAAGTACCATTTGAAGTAACATCCTCACTTTTATATGATTTAAATACAACTTTTGATATTATACTATATATTCACTAATACTTAAGGTAAACAGTAAAATATTATGCTCCTTAACATACAGTATTAAAGGATTACTATCATTAAGGAATTCTAACATTTAATTCTATCGAGGATTTAGAATTTTATACATAATTTATAAGATAATTTAACAAATAAACACAATAAGTAGGGAGAATCATAAATAGTATATGAAAACTAATATATTTTACAATTTTTGCGGGCGGGTTGTAGTTAAAATAAAATAGTAAATTTTAAATCATCTTTGCCCGCATACCTAAAATCTTCATTTAAATTTTGTCTACTTTTATCTATTATAATATTTAATTTAATCAAAACTGCATAATTACGGTTTATAACGGGTGATCCAAAACTTTCAATCCTACCATCTGCGCATCCTTAAAATCTAGCCTCCCACAGACCAAGAGCACCTCCAAGGACCAGATTTTCTCCTTCGTTGACTTCAGAAACAAAGGAAGAAACATACAAAAACAATGAGCATTTTCATCACTACAATCCTTATCCTCATCCCAATCCTTCTTCTGCTTCTTCTTCCCAGCAAGATAAGAACATCCAAAAGGGTCCCTCCAGGTACCCTGGGAATCCCCATAATAGGCCAAAGTATCGGCCTTCTTCGATGCTTGCGCTCCAACACTGCAGAAAAATGGCTTCACGAGAGAGTGCAAAGATATGGTCCAATATCAAAGCTAAGCCTGTTCGGAAAACCGACAGTTTTCATATACGGACAGGCTGCCAATAAGTTTGTGTTCACCAATGATGGGAGCAAACTTAGCAACCAGCAGCCGCAGTCGGTGAAGATGGTATTGGGAGAGCGGAATCTGCTGGAACTGAGTGGCCATGATCACAAGCGTATAAGGAATGCAATTGTGAATTTCTTGAAGCCGGAATCTTTGAAGCAGTATGTTGGGAAGATGGATGATGAGGTTAGGAGCCACCTTGATAAGTATTGGCACGGCAAGCAGCAAATTACGGTATGTTGCTGTTGCTAATTCTTTTGGTATGAAATTGTTATAACTGCATCCTGCAATCAGTTTTTGTGATTTCCAATGTATGAAGATTGAAAAATCAGATTTTTAATACACAAAACTAACTAACAGATAATCGGTTTTCATTTATTGAGTGGGACTAAAGTAAAAACTTGTATTGTAGTTAGAGTCAGTTGAAACAAGCCAAAATGCATTTGGATGACAACCTAAAACTCGAATAGTCGGTTCACCGTGTGGAAGTTATTCTATCCAAAAAAGTTTTTACTTTAAAATATCAGCTAAAATAATTAGTGCCTTTTTTGACCATGTAGTTATTTTATTTGAAAAAATTGCCACTTTAAAATATCGGATAAAATAATTAGTACTTTTTTTTAAAAAATGATCAATCATTGGTTTTTCATCTTGGTGGATTCCATCAAAACAGTAGTGAAGTTCATTAAAATAGAGGGTTGAATTTTGATAATATTTCATAGCACTATTTTCTTAATCTTAATCCTTCTTAAACGAAAGAGAGTTGTTTATGAAGTAATATTCAACAATGAGATAACCATATCTATTTATAATTGAATATGTATAAAAATAAGTTATATTATGCCTAAAACTCAGCTGGACTCATAAACTCATAACTCATAAGTCATACGCCTTGGTAATTATTGATAAAGCAAGCGGTAGATCTCCATATGTTGTTGCCTCTATAAGTTTTTTAGTATGGAAATTGCTATTTGTGATTTCTAATGTTTGAAAATTTTAAAAATTAAAATTTTAATGTATATAAGATCTATAAGAATTAATAAAAATGGATAGCAAAATTGACAATCAATCTTCATTTAATAAGTAGGAGTGGAGTAAGAACATGTGTTATATTTAGAGCAAGTGGATACAAGCTAAAATGCATTTGGGTGATTAAGTTAAGATTTGGGAATCAAATAGATTTGTTACTAATGTAGAAGTTACTTTATCTAAAAAAGTTGCCACTTTAAAATATTGGGTAAAATAATTAGCACTCTTTTTTCGAGGTGCTTATAATACACAAAAAAATGATACTACCCATGGCACCAAATGTTAATTCTTTACTTGGATTGGTTACATAAAAAAGTGGTGAGGCCGATCAAGATAGAGGATCAAATTTTAGTAGTATGTACAGTACTATTTTTTTTCTAAGTGTTGTGATAAAATTCATCCTTTTTGCCTTTATTTAGAAGAAGTCACTTTCGATTATTTATTTAATATAGTGTTGCATGGTTTAAAATATTGGCCCCAATATCGCTATTTCTCTAGTCTCCACAAGGAACGCAATCACAGTTTTACTAAATGAGAGCTGGGTTTTTTACAGTAATTTTGATAATCATCAACACAATTTAAAACTATGATTTTGTGTATTACTGATATAGGTGTTGCCATTGATGAAAACCTTGACATTTGACATGATTTGTTCCCTTCTGTTTGGCCTTGAGCGTGGCAAACAAAGAGAAGAATTACTGTCTTCCTTCACAGATATGGTGAAAGGAGGTTGGTCAGTTCCTTTGAACCTGCCTTTCACAACCTTCAACCGTAGCCTCAAAGATAGTGCAAATATTGGAAAGATGGTGAAGGGTCTTATACAAAAGAGAAGAACTGAACTAGAGCAGAATACTGAAGGAGTTCAACCTCAACAACATGACCTTATAACTTCCATGCTTAAAAGTGAAGAAGTGATTACCGAAGAGGAAATCATTCATAATGTTAAGGTTGTTATGGTTGCAGGACATGACACCACTGCGGTTTTACTTACCTTCATTATCCAACTGTTGGCTAATGAACCTGCTGTTTATGAAGCTGTTCTTCAAGGTATGCAGGGATACGATGATAGTGATAGTTGTTCACACATGGTGGCATAGTACATTCTGAATTAAAGTGATACCTCCTATTCAAAGAAAATGTGCATCCATATCGTGTTATTAGAAAATATATATATATATATATATATATATATATAAAAGGATAGTGTGTGTAACTAATATTTTTGATATGATAATATTAGCGTGTTACTACTATACTCATTTTTTCTTTCACAAATAATTACTCATTATGTACACGGTAGAATTCAATTTAATCTTAAAATGATTATTAATTGGTGGAATTACTAATTAGGCACAGGTGTTCACAATGGCAAATCTTCATATAATGCTTTGGAGGGATAAAAAAAAATTATTTTTTAGAAGGATAAAGGAAATAAAGAAATTTAATTTTTTTTATAAAATTGCATTATATTAATACATGATTTTAAAAATTTAGAGTGCGAAGGGTCTCTTAGTCCTTCTTAAGCTCCACCATAAGGTGTTTAAATTCCATAAATTGTGCACACAAGTGAACTGAACGAAATGCACAAAAATTATGTGTTTGCCACTTTAGCAGGTGCCTCAACAGTCCTGGTAACATTGTTGATAGTAAAACTAGGTTTAGACCAAAGAAAAAAGGCATATTCATATGCTTAAAGAAATGAGAAAAGATTTTTTTTTAAAAAAAAAGAAAAGAAAAGAAAAAGAAATCCTATATTTTCACCTAGCAACGAAAAATTTAAGGTTGATTATTTTTTTGACATGATAATATTTTTGAAGAAGTGGTGATAGTGAAGGATTAAGGCTAAATTAAAAGGAAATAAAGGTTGCAAAATGGCTCAGTTCATATAAGACTAATGTTAAACAGCCTTCCAAAGCCTCCTCCACCATATAGCTAAATCTTTAGTTGATTAACTTTCCGTCATGTATATCAATATGAAAGAAAGACAGTACTTCATTCCAGTTCTAAATCATGACAAAGGCATTTTGAGGGGGATGTCATGATGCGGTTGCAGAACGGTCCTGTTTTTAATCATAAAAGTTGCTATTTATTATATTAAGTTTGCTCTTTTGGGATGAATTTTGTTGCAGAACAAGAAGAGATAGCAAAAAGCAAATTGCCGGGGGAGCCTCTAACATGGGAGGACCTTGCCAAGATGAAGTACACATGGAGGGTAGCATTGGAAACTCTTAGGTTAGTTCCTCCCGTCTTTGGTGGCTTCAGAAAGGCTACGACAGATATTGAATATGAGGGATACCTTATACCAAAGGGGTGGCAAGTAAGTGATAAAAACCTCAAACTTATTCTTCATAATGATAGTGATTTACAAACTTTCACTTTTTTATACGTGTCACAATCTGAATTAAATTAACCTTCAATGAGATTCTGACAATTGTGCTATTTATGCACTTAAGTTCAATTGGCACTTTCCTTCTACGACCAAACTACTAAAACCTTCCGATCATCCTTTTTATGCTGCCCACATTCTGTTTCACATACTTTCTCTCATTCACAAATATGTTAGATTCAAATTCAGTTGGACTTATCTATTGAGATTCTGATAAGAGTAAAGTTTATGCATTTAAGTTCAATTAGCACTTTCTTCTTTATATAACAAAACTGCTAAAATCATCCATCATCCTTGTGACGACGCTTACATTCTGTCTCAACCTCTCACTCATTTACACAGACATTACAATCTGAATTAAACTAGACCCCTCTATTGAGATTATGCAAGTGTGTAGTCTCCACACTTTTTCAGTTAGCACTTTTCCTTCTTCACATAATCATCCTATAATAATGCCTTTCTATAATTTTTTGTAATATTTAGGTCCTCTGGGTTACTGGAATGACACACATGGACAATAGCATATTCCCAGAGGCAACAAAGTTTGATCCAAGTAGATTTGAGAACCAAGCAGCCATTCCATCGTATTGCTTCATACCATTTGGAGCAGGACCAAGAATATGTCCTGGTTATGAGTTTGCCAAGATTGAAACGCTAGTGGCCGTCCATTATATGGTGACAAGGTTCACATGGAAGCTGTGTTCTTCTGACAAATTCTTCAGTAGAGAACCAATGCCAATACCAACTCAAGGACTGCCAGTTCAAGTTTTTCCGAGGAAACAGTCTTAAAGATGCCAAGTTCTCTCATTTCAAGAATTGCGGAGCTTCCCAAACAGAGTTTGGGACAAAAGTATAATGAATAAGGACTTGAAGTAGCTTTTTCACATTCTACTTGTTCACTTAAATGAGATCTATATGCCTAATGCAAGATTTGTAGCACAATATATATATATATATATATATATATATATATATATATATATATATATATATATATATATATATATATATATATATATATATATTGTATGTATGTAGATTCCTCCGCTAAATTTTATGTCTGTAGGATCTTGTGCTGAAAAATTAATGTCCTAATAAGTACATGACGAAAACACCACTTTGGACCCTTACAAATGCATGTAAACACATTTTACAATGTATTGATTTTATCTTTTGATCATATGATCAGGGATAAGATATGAAACAAAACAAATCAGTTCATACATTGTCTTATAGTAATTTCATTTTCGGGTTGATACAAGTTTAGTGATATATAAGCACCTTTTTTGAAAAGTTAGGGTTAGGGATGAACTGAGGCTTAGGTAATTGACAATTTAAGGTTCTCAAAGGGATTCATTCATTCAAGAGGGCATGCTATAAATATACAAAAACCTTTAGGTGTTTAGCTTACCGCTATGCAAACAAAATAAGCACAATATCTTGCTCCTCATAACAATTTTAGTGACTTTCAATGTTGTGAACTGTAACCATAACATTTGTTACATTATAGTTTTCATATTCTGGGATGAACAGGAAGAGACAGTAAAAAATTAAGTTCCAAGGAGAGTTTTTGACATGGGACGAGCTTGGCAGGAGGAACAAAAATACTAAACCTACACCCCACAATGTGGATTTGCCACCCTTCTAATATAGGGTGTAGGTGAGAGAGTGGGAGTGTCATTGTTGCAAGAGGAAATAAACATGCAAAGTCGCAATGGCAACTCTTAGATAATTCCCTCAGTCTTTGGATCCTTCAGGGAGGCTATAACAGATGTTGAATATAATGGATACCTTGTACCAGAAGGTTGGAAAGTAATGATCAAAACCTAAGGTTTTACAAGAAAGTTATTCTTCTTATAACCATACAAGTAAAGACTTTCCTTCACTTTTCTTGAATCCACATCCTCTGTGTTACAGACCATATTCCCAGAACCATTGGAGTTTGATCCACCTAGATTTGAGAACAAAGCAGCCACTCCACCATATTAGACCAAGAATTTTCCCTGGTTAGTAGTTTACCAAGCTCGAAACTCTTATGGTATGGCCATTCATTATCTAGTGACCAGATTCAAATGGAAGCTATGTTCTGCTGACGACTTCTCTAGTTGGGAATCATTTTTGGTATCAAGGACTACCAATTTAAGGTTCTCCTAAGAAACTACCTTAGTTGTCAAGTTCTCTTATTTCAAGAACCGTGGTTCTCTGAAACAAAGTGGTAGGGAAAAGGATAAAAACTTGACAATATCTTTTCCACATCCAGCTGTTTAAAATCAAATGCACTGCGTGCCCTCTGGAAGAATCATGGCACAGCATTTATCGTGCATCCTGCTCTCCCCCTTATATAATAGGTCTGTATTTTGCTTTAAGTCTTCCCTTAAAAAATATTTTATGCCTTGTAATCTAAATTTAATTCAGAACAGGAAAATTTGTTTCATCAATGCTCCTCTCCTTTTAGCTCTCAAGAGTTTCATATCAGTAATGAGATGATATTGTTATATTAATTACATCATAGATGATCATTTGAGTAAGACTACTATAATATGGATGTCAATTATAAAGAAGAGAAAGAAAATCATCTTTTGACGAGTTCCAAAGGTAGGCGGCAAAAGCTATTTTGAAAGGCTTTATTGTGAGCTACACATAGAGTACTTGAGTGTGACCTTCCTTCATGGTGAAGAAATTTGCCTACAAAAGGCACTGTGTTCCTTTATTAATACACAGTGATATACAGCGGAAGTAAAGCAATATTGCTTTTCATTGCGTCAGTCCTTCTTTAGTCACTGTTTCTTAATTATATTATATTTATTTTTTAACATGTCATCAACATGAAACTCTACTCAATTAAAGTGAAAATTTGAAGTAATTATTTTTACTTACATAGCAGCCTATTCTCCTAAACTCATTTCTTGTAAGATATATTCTATTTGTTATATTATATTATTTACTTTTAACATATTATCTATTGTTTTTATTTTTATTTTTAATTTTATCTCATATATAGATAATAATGTTTATCATATTTTTCTATTATTTGTACTATAATATATTATTCATATTTTAATTAACATATCATTTTTCCAATTCAAACATTATTTATATTTTAGTTATTACCAAGGCAAATCTCACAAAATTTGAATTTGCGACTCTTGATATTATTGGAAAGAATTATTTGTCATGAATATTAAATGCTGAAATACATTTAAAATCAATGGATTTTAGAGATATAAGCAAATAAGAAAATAAATAATCATTACAAAAACATGTAAAACCAATGATTTTCTCTCATCATTATCTTCACAAAAGATTGAAAAAATGAGTATCTTATATTAAAAGATCCCTATATCTTTTGGAAAAGCTTAAAAGAAAAATTTGATCACTAGAAAATTGCAATTCTTTTAAAATCTTTTTATGATTAGATGCATATATATTTTCAAGATTTTAAATTAGTAAGCTAATATAATTTGGCAATATTTAAAATTAGTTTTTTACTAGAATTATGTGGAAACAAAGTTACTTAAGAAGACATGTTTGAAAAAACATTCTCTATTTCATGCATCCAATGCTTTTATGGTAACAATATAAAGAAAAAGGTTTTAAAAAATATTTTGAATTGATTTTATGTATTCTTGTGGTTGAACAAAATAACAAACTCTTAATGAAAAATCTTAAAACCCATTCAACTAGTTCTACTCAATTCCTTGAAGTAAATGTATTAATAACTAAAAGGTTTAGACAAGGATGAGGTCATGGTTATAGCTGTGGTTGTGGAAGAAATCAAATTAATTATCACAATCATGGTCGTTGTAAAAAGTATAAATAATCATAAAATTGCTTTTCACAACCAAAAGTGGGAGAACAATGAAGAAAAGGAACAATATAATAAGAACTCAAGAGACTAAAAAAAATGTATGTTATTGACATGGTATGAAAAGGCATTAATCATGTACTTGTATACGTCCAAAATTTTTCGTTGAACTTTATCAAGCTTCATTTAAAGAGAAACAGAAAAATGTGAAATCAAATTTCGTTTATGAGAATGATACTTTAAGCCATGATCCAATGCAATTAGATGTGACAAATTTCTTCAAACACCCTGAAGGAAGAATTAACCATTTGATTGGTGATGGTAATATCCAAAATTAAGAGAATTTATTTTTTAGCTTTTGTAATTATGTTTCTCTTTTATCCATTTGTTTTAATTTAAAATTTTATATGTAATATTTCCTTTTGTTCTATTGCAAAATTTGATATGTAAAGTTTTCCTTTTGTTATTTTACAATTTTTCTCACAATTTTCTTTGTTTTGCTTTAACAAAGAAAATATAGACACTTTCCAATTTTTTAAACCAAAAGCCAATGTTAAAGATTTGTATCTTATGAATAGTGCAACAACACACACTATTCTTAAGAGTAGAAAACATTTTTCTCAATTAAAAAATGGCAAAAATAATGTCAATATGATATCTAATAGTATCAAGTTGATTAAAGTTTCCAAAAAGTTAATATAATTTTACTAGGAAGAACACAAATGAATTATAAATGATGTATTATTGTCTACCAAGTCTAGAAGAAACTTATTAAATTTTAGAAACATATGATAAAATGGATATCCCATTGAGATAGTGAATGAAAAAATTATTGAATATCTTTACATTATAGTGGTTGTCTCAAATGAGAAATATTTATTGAAAAAAATTGTTATCTTTTTCTTCTAGCTTATATTACATCTATATCAATTCAATTGAAATAAATGTTATAATGAACAAGAAGTTTACTAACCAAAATATTTTTATTGTTTGGCATGATCGTCTAAAGCATCTTGGATCAATAATGATGGAAAAAATTATTGAAAATTCATATGATAATTCATTGAAGAACTAGAAGATTCTTCAATCTAATGAATTTTCATGTGCTACTTATTCTTAAGGCAAATTAATTATGAGGACATCACCAGCTAAAATTAGGTTAGAGCCTTCTGCATATTTAGATAGAATACAAGTTGATATGTGTGGAGTTATTCATCCAGTGGACCATTTAGGTATTTTATAATTTTAATTCATGCTTCTATAAGATGATTACATATGTGTTTATCGTCAACTCATAACCTATCATTTACCAAATTACTTATTCAAATAATTCAAATTCAAGCACAATTTTTTAATTATCTAATTAAGATAATATGTCTTGGTAATGCTAGTGAATTTACATCTAAAGCCTTCATTGATTATTGTATGTCAATTGGAATAGGCATTAAACATCCTCTAGCACATGTTTATATGCAAAATAGTTTAATAAAATTATTTATTAAAACCTTTAGCTTATAGCTAGATCATTGCTTATGAAAATAAAACTTTCTATTTTGGTTGAGGACATACCATTTTACATGAAGGAACACTTGTACTTATTAAGCTAATAATTTATCATAAACATTCCTCTTTATAATTAGCTTTTGGTCAAGAGTTGGATATTTCTCATTTAAGAATTTTTGAATGTGCAGTATATATATATTCTGAATGCTCCACCACAATGCACAAAGATGAGTCTTCAAAGGAGGTTAGGGATATATATTGGATAAAAATCTTCTTCAATTATTAAATATCTTGAAATACTAAGAGGAGATGTTTTCACTATTCATTTTCTTGATTGTCATTTTAATAAAACAAAATTTTCAATATTAGAGTGAGAAAATAAGCAATTGGAAAAAGATATTATCCGGAATACATCATTTTTAGATCACTTTAATCCTTACACAAAACAAAGTGAACTTAAAGTTCAAAAAATTATTCATTTGCAAAGAGTAGCAAACCAGCTACCAAATGTATTCACTAACTTAAAAAGAATAACCAAATCATATATACCACTTGTAAATGCTCTAGTTTGAGTTAATGTCCTTTCAAAACAATTCGCATTTGTTGTAGCAAATGAATTTAAAGCATGTCTAAAGTGGTTAACTAATTAGTTCCAATAATAAGAACCCTCACAAGAGAAAGGGAATAAATGAGGGAGAGGAGACAAATGCTCTTGAATAGAATCAAACATAATTGATAATAAACTTTAAGAAGAAATTTAGGTAAAATAAATAAATATCAATAAATTATGTTTCCATATTAGAAAAATGGAACCCAAGTTGATAACATTTTTTCCATATAATGTAACACTTAATGTTCTACAAATAGTGAGGATTTTGAACCAAAGACATTTGAGGAATATCGATACAGAGATGATTGGCTAAAATGAAAAGATGTAATTCAATTAGAATTGAACTCACTTTCAAAATGTAAAGTTTTTACACCAATAGCCTAAACATCTAAAGTTGTAAAGTCAGTAAGGTACAAATGAATTTTTATGTAAAAAAGAAATAAGAAAAATGAAATTAAAAGACATAAAGTATAACTTATAGCACAAGATTTCTCTCAAAGGCTTGGTATTGATTAAGAAAAAACATATTCCCTAGTAGTGGATACAACTACATTTAGATATTAGCCTGACAGTGCAAGAAAAACTCAATATATGTCTAAAAGAGATAGTTATAGCTTATTTATATTGAAACCTTGTATATATATATATATATATACACACACACACATACATATACATATATATATGTATGTATGTATGTATGTAAGTATGTATGTATATGAAAATCCTTGAAGGATTTAAAATATTTAAAGCATGCAATTTGAATTCTTGAGAAATGTATTTGATTAAATTACAAAGATTTTTTAATGGATTAAACTAGCTTGAATGAATGTGCTATAATTGTCTTAGTAAATGTCTGTTGAAAGAAGGAAACAAAAATAATCTTATTGCCTTTGTGATTTTATGAAGAAATCTAAATCTAAATTTGCCATAATTATTATATATATTGATGATTTGAATATTATTAGAACTTGTAAAGAATCCTCAAAGGCAATAAAATATTTGAAAAGGAAGTTTGAAATCAAATGTCTTGAAAAAATAAAATTTTATCTTAGTTTGCAAATTGAGCATTTGATTGATGGTATCTTTGTTCACTAAGCAAATTATATTGAAAAGGTCTTATCATGCTTTTATATGAATAAATCATATTCATTGAGTATCTCAATAGTTCTTTGTTCATTTAATATTAATAAGGATCCTTTTTTACTTCAAGAAGAAAATGAAGAACTTCTTGATCTAAAAGTACTATATCTTAGTGTAATTAATGCACTAATATATCTTACTAATAACACATATCCTAATATTTGATTTTTAGTAAATTTATTACAAGATATAATTCTTCTCCTACTTAAAGATGTTAGAATGGTATTAAACATATATTTGATTATCTTTAAAGAACAACTGACATGTGATTATTTTATTCATATGATTTTAGAATAGAATTAGTTAGTTATACAGATGCAAGATATTTGTTAAACTTGTATAAAATTCAATTTCAAATTGACTATTTATTTATATTTGGTGGTACAACTATATTATGACATTTGACAAAACAAACTATAGTTGCTATTTCTTCAAATTATATAGAGATAATAGCAATTTATGAAGCAAGTCATGAAATAATGATTTTACTATTATTTAAATATTTAAATTTTATATAACAGTTTTACTTTAGTTTTACACGTAAATATTACTCTCATAGTCTAAAATTTTTGGATTTGTCACTGCTTGTAGGCAGGACTTCATTCTTTCTTTTTTCTGTGAATCCTATAACATTATTTCATGCATATTTTCATTTTTATCTCATTATACTTCTTCAAAAGCTTTGGATTTCCATCATTCTTCCAACACTCGCGCTGCATTTTGGTGAAAACAAGTGGAAATTTGTCAATGCTTGTAATAATTTTATTTAAATTTGTCACTGCTTGTAAAAAAATATTAAAATAAGTTAAATTTTACTATTATTTAAATATTTAAATATTTAAATTTTATGTAATAATTTCAGTTTAATTTTATACGTAAGTATTACTCTCATAGTCTAAAATTTTTGGGTTTGTCTCTGCTTGTAAGCAGGACTTCATTCTTTCTTTTTTCTGTGAATCCTGTAAAATTATTTCATTCATATTTTCATTTTTATCTCATTATACTTCTTCAAAAGCTTTGGATTTCCATCATTCTTCCAACACTTGCGCTGCATTTTGGTAAAAACAAGTGGAAATTGGCGATTCGTAGGATTGTTCTATCTCAATTACGATTAAGGGGAATTTGTCAAACAAATTATCAAATAAGATTCTGCCACAGAGACTGGTACACCTTATATTTCTATTCGATGCATTGGTATTGCGCATTGCAATTGCTGTTTAAACATGCTTGTAATAGAATAGAACTTCGGTTTATTTCTATTAAGTTTGCATTGATTTCGTATAGGTGTATGTATATGAGCAAGAGCTGACTGAATGTGCCGTAAGAGTGAGCCTAGGTGTGAAATTATTATAACTAGCAGTTTAAGAAGAACGCATATGGATGGATAAATAAAAATTAACTTACTATGGCTTATCTGAGTTCAATAATTTTAAGTGTAATGCAGTTGGGACATTTTCCAAACAGATGAGTTAATTGCTTATGTTTAATGAGTGATGCATCTTAAAGAATGTGAGAGCTGATGTAAAATCCCACATAATAGCCTTAACAGAACCGCATATAGACGAGAAACCACAGTATTTTTGTTCAAGTAACCTTGTTTACACTGAGCTCATGGGTTGTATAATAGTGTTTGAACTCAGTGAAATTTCTACAATGTAACACTAATTTCTGATTTTTCTTATTTATGTATATGTCCTATAACTAGTTTGTGTTCATGGCAATTATCCCTCCGGAATCTCTCCATAATTTATGAAAGATAATCTCTCTGCATTGCGTGAATGGATTTTTTTTCTTTCGCTGACTTACTAATTTATGTCCTGCAAAACAGTTTGTTCGGCCATATTCAAATACATCATGGGACAGCGTTATATGGATACATCTAAGTTTATGCCTGCTGGTATTGTTGCTGGGATCAGTTAAAAAGGATTAATTGTAGGTACTCCTGCTCATATTCTGGGTAGAATATTATATCCATGCACTTAGTATCCAATATTTATATTTTTTTTATGTCTAAAGTGCTTTGCTGGTAAAAATTTTGAAGCAACATGTGGTGTTCTGTTGTATTTATCATTCATCCAGACCTTAGGATATTACGCATGTTAACGCTGAGTTATATTGCAAATACAGGTCTTATTTATCGTGAGAAATCATCTTTAGCTTCACACCACTAAATTTTCACCGAGGCTTTTGAAGCATGAAAAAATTTCCTTCAATATATGGACTTCTTTGCTGTGTCTTTCTGATTGGACATGCTCAAGCAGAAAGTAGAGTGTACCACACAAGTAAAAACTGTGTTATATATCATACACAAGTCTTTTTTAAGATTGAAAAGTCAGTTCTAACATGACACCTTCTGTCCCTATGGACTTCTTTGCTGTATCTGTCTAATTGATCTTGCACGAGAAGAAAGTGCAGACTTAGGAGACTGGAAATAAACAGTTATCTTGCAGATAATTCAGCTATCTAGGCAAATAATGTAACTTTTTGTTGTTTGGTAATCTATTGGTAAACATATTGGTTTGCTGTAATCATAATGTTGATCAACTTTCCAAGACGTTAATTTGCTTTATTCTTAAAGGTGAGTCTGATATGATGAGAACTCTCAAAAACCTTTTAAGATGCTTTCATATTTTTGCACTTTTACCTATTTCCTTCTTATCACTTGGTTCCTATCACTATATATATATACATATATATTCATTTCCTTGCAGTGCTCTCATGACCGGATTTTATCCTTACAAACTAGCAACTGGGGGCGACCATCTCCCCGCCAAGGCAGAGTGATTACATAACAATTCTTTTTCTAACAGCATTATACTTCTATCCTGGGCAAACTAGGGCCCTCGTTTCATGTACTTGTACACCAAAATGTTACGTAACATATTTGTTGTGTTCATAGGTGTAGCAAACTTGGTGAACCGATGCCCGGGTGGTCTATCACCTAAAACAGCTCACTTCTGTTCTTTTCACACTTTGTATTTTCTCTTTACAGTACTGGTTTTGCCCCGTAATTAACTACACAAGACAAGTAAATCTATTGTTGCCTGGTGCGTTTTGCCTGTTGTTGAATAGTTGTTGCTTCAAATTCATAGTGAAAGTATTTCAACTAGCATGATTGACAAACTTGTTTGGATGTGGTAAAAGTTTCAAATGATATTTATGAAGTCTTAATTTGCCGGCTTGTTTTATTTGATTCTTGTCATGTAAACAGTGAAGTTGAAGCAAAATTTCCGCGTGGGGACAAAAAAGTTGAATTTTTCTACAAATAAATTTGATTTATACAACACATAAGGTCAAGTAAGATGGTACCCAATATTAAATAACTAGTATTTTTTATTGGAAGCGCAAGTTTTACTTCTCTTGGAAGTCTGAGAAATACTTCATGATTTTTTCTTTTTTTTGGTGGGGGGGGGGGGGAGCCTATCAGATGGAAGCTTTCAGCACTTGAATAATGACAAAGAAAGTCTTAGGAGCTATACTCCCTTCATTCTATTTTATTTATTATATTTTTAAAAAAAATTATTCTTTTTTATTATTACTTTAGAATTTCAATAAAGTATTAAATATTTTTTTCTAAATTTATCATTCTTTTTATTAATAAATACTTTATTATTTTATACTATTAACCAATTTACATTTATTTCTTTAAATTTCTCCTTCTATTTTGAACTATCTTGAATTTTATGTATAAAGGATAATCTTGTAAAGTTTACTAAAATAAATAAATAAAATTAATTTTTAATATATGTGAAATTGGTTAATAACGACAAATAAATAAAAATAAAAGAAATAATAAATTGAGCTCTAATTTTAAGTAATTGAGCCAACAATGGCTTATTGTAGACAAATTGTGTTAGGAGTTTTGAATTCTAGGATTTATATTATAAATAAAAAATTTAGGAGTCGTTTGATTTATATGAAATAACTTCTTGTAGAAATTTAAACTTCCTAGGAAATATAAAAAGTAATTTCCTAAAAAGCACTCAAAATTTTTTAGTTGATATATAGGAAGTGAAACTTTCTGAAAAATAATTTTTTATGTCTTATTTAATTTAATTTTAAATATTTTAAGAATATTAATAAAATAATTATTATATTCTCAATATTATTATAATATAAAATGATAAATTTTAGTTATCATTAATTAAATTTAATAAAAATAATTTTATTATTGTATTTATAAATAACATGGAAATAAAACTTACCTAGGAGAGAAGTGGACAATTAACATCCCATATTTTATATAAATTAAATTTTTAAAAGAATTTTATTTCTATAATTTGTGAGATAATGATAAATTAAATAATTAATTAATTTTTTATTTTTCAAAAAGTAAACCAAACTTCTTAATTAGTTGCCATAACATTGTGTGAAATAATTATTAATGCTATATTAAATGCGCGGGGTTCTGCCATCTCCCCATCCTCAAAATCTAGCCTCCCCCAGGCCAAAGAGCATCTCGAAAGACCAGATTTTCTCCTTCGTTGACTTCAGAAGAAAAGGAAGAAACATACGAAAACAATGAGCATTTTCATCACTACAATCCTTATCCTCATCCCACTCCTTCTTCTGCTTCTTCTTCCCAGCAAGACAAGAACATCCAAAAGGGTCCCTCCAGGTTCCCTGGGAATCCCCATAATAGGCCAAAGCATTGGCCTTCTTCGATGCTTGCGCTCCAACACCGCAGAAAAATGGCTTCACGGGAGAGTGCAAAGATATGGTCCAATATCAAAGCTAAGCCTGTTCGGAAAACCGACAGTTTTCATATACGGACAGGCTGCCAATAGGTATGTGTTCACCAATGATGGAAGCAAACTTAGCAACCAGCAGCCGCAGTCGATGAAGATGCTATTGGGAGAGCGGAATCTTCTGGAACTGAGTGGCCATGATCACAAGCGTATAAGGAATGCAATTGTGAATTTCTTGAAGCCGGAATCTTTGAAGCAGTATGTTGGGAAGATGGATGATGAGGTTAGGAACCACCTTGATAAGTATTGGCGAGGCAAGCAGCAGATTACGGTATTAAGTGACTTGATACTACTGTTATAAAGGAATCTTCTGGAACTGACTGGCATCATGCAACGCCTAAATTTATGTTATTAAGTGACTTGATACTACTGTTATAAAGGAAATAATAAAATGAAAATTCTTTAGATTTTTTTTTTTAAAAATTAAATCATGTTGGAGTTCTTTTTCTTTTTTGGTGACAAATTATGTTGGAGTTTGAATTGTAGACTAAAAATTTAAGAGATCGTTTGGTTCAATCAGAGAAAGGGAAATGAATTAATAAAGGGAAATAGAAGAAAAAAGAATGAAAATCTCATGATTATTTATTTTGTTTGGTTTAAACAAGAAAGGTAATTAAGTATTTCTAATTTATTTTATTAATAATTATTACATTAAAATAATTTACTTATAATTATTATTGAAATAATTATTATAATTATTATTTTATTACTCTTATTTTAGTTACTAATATTATAATTATTTAATTATTTAATATTAATTATTAATATCTTATTAAAATTATTTTAATGATTACTTTTACTATTTAGATTATTATTAATATCTTAATAATAAGTAATATTATTTCAATAATATTAATTATTATTTTTAATAGTTATTATATTAATATATTATTTTTTTATTATTTTATTTATTACTATATTGTTTTTGTAACTATGATAGTTATTATTTTATTATAAATATTTATTATTATGTTTAAATTATTAATATTATTAATTTTTATATTATAAAATAATTTATTATAATTATTATTTTTAATTATTAATATCTTGTTAATATTATTTAAATTTTTTAAATTATTATTAATATCTTAATAATAAGTAATGTTATTTCAATAATATTAATTTTATTATTTATTTAATTATTTTTTTTTATTTTTATTATATTTATTATTTTATTATTAATATTCATTATTATTTTATTAATATTATTAATTATTTTTAGGTTACTAAATATTTTATATTAACTAATATTATTATTTTCATAATTATATAAATTTAATTATTAATATTTTATTTATTATTGTATTATTATTTTGTTATTATGATTAAATTGTTAATATTTTACTAATATTATTATTTTTATATATTAAATAATTTATTATAATAATTATTATATGATTATTTATTTTTATTTAATTAATTTTATTATTAACTATTATTTAATAATTATTTTATTTTCTTCTATAATTATTTTATAATAAATTATATTATTATTATTATTATTATTATTATTATTATTATTATTATTATTATTAATTATTATTATTATATTGAAGGTGATAAATTTAAAACTCAAAATGAGGGAATGAGATTCCCTAAAAAAATTGGAAGGAATCATCATTCCTTCATCTCGGATAATTCTATTAAGGGAAAATGGGAAAAGAAAATAAGTTTTTGCTGAACCAAACAAAAATAAAAGGAATGAAATTCTATTATTTTTTTCCCTTACTGATTACTCCCAATTAAACGGCTTATAATATAGTTGCCATAACATTGTGTGAAATAATTATTAATGTAACATTAAATGTGCGCAGTTATGCCATCTATTAGGGGTGAAAATTAAGTAGTTAGAAGCAGTTAAATATTTTAAACTAATCGCTCACCTAAAATTACATGAATAAAATTGGACTCGCAACTGCTTATAAAAATCATGTCACCCACTTAGACTCGAATGTTGCGGATACTTGTGAGTGTGGGTGGGTTAAAAGCTAAACTTGATTAGAAGTTTAGTCCTATGAAAGCTTTGCCATAAGTTCTTAGGAAATAAATAATTAAATAAATATAATTAGAATTGAAAAGAAGTAAAAAAGAAGAGAGATTTATCAATTATTAGGATGTGAGATTCACAATATTTGCAATAATAAATAAAGATCAGAGTAAGTACCATTTGAAGTAACATCCTCACTTTTATATGATTTAAAGACAACTTTTGGTATTATACTATATATTCACTAATGCTTAAGGTAAACAGTAAAATATTATGCTCCTTAACATACAGTATTAAAGGATTACTATCATTAGGGAATTCTAACATTTAATTCCATCGAGGATTTAGAATTTTATACATAATTTATAAGATAATTCAACAAATAAATACAATAAGTAGGAGAAATCATAAATAGTATATGAAAACTAATATATTTTACAATTTTTGCAGGCAGGTTGTAGTTAAAATAAAATAGTAAATTTTAAATCATCTTTGCCCGAATACCTAAAATCTTCATTTAAATTTTGTTTACTTTTATCTATTATAATATTTAATTTAATCAAAACTGCATAATTACGGTTTATAACGGGTGATCCAAAACTTTCAATCCTACCATCTGCGCATCCTTAAAATCTAGCCTCCCACAGACCAAGAGCACCTCCAAGGACCAGATTTTCTCCTTCGTTGACTTCAGAAACAAAGGAAGAAACATACAAAAACAATGAGCATTTTCATCACTACAATCCTTATCCTCATCCCAATCCTTCTTCTGCTTCTTCTTCCCAGCAAGATAAGAACATCCAAAAGGGTCCCTCCAGGTACCCTGGGAATCCCCATAATAGGCCAAAGTATCGGCCTTCTTCGATGCTTGCGCTCCAACACTGCAGAAAAATGGCTTCACGAGAGAGTGCAAAGATATGGTCCAATATCAAAGCTAAGCCTGTTCGGAAAACCGGAAAACCGACAGTTTTCATATACGGACAGGCTGCCAATAAGTTTGTGTTCACCAATGATGGGAGCAAACTTAGCAACCAGCAGCCGCAGTCGGTGAAGATGGTATTGGGAGAGCGGAATCTGCTGGAACTGAGTGGCCATGATCACAAGCGTATAAGGAATGCAATTGTGAATTTCTTGAAGCCGGAATCTTTGAAGCAGTATGTTGGGAAGATGGATGATGAGGTTAGGAGCCACCTTGATAAGTATTGGCACGGCAAGCAGCAAATTACGGTATGTTGCTGTTGCTAATTCTTTTGGTATGAAATTGTTATAACTGCATCCTGCAATCAGTTTTTGTGATTTCCAATGTATGAAGATTGAAAAATCAGATTTTTAATACACAAAACTAACTAACAGATAATCGGTTTCATTTATTGAGTGGGACTAAAGTAAAACTTGTATTGTAGTTAGAGTCAGTTGAAACAAGCCAAAATGCATTTGGATGACAACCTAAAACTCGAATAGTCGGTTCACCGTGTGGAAGTTATTCTATCCAAAAAGTTTTTACTTTAAATATCAGCTAAAATAATTAGTGCCTTTTTTGACCATGTAGTTATTTTATTTGAAAAAATTGCCACTTTAAAATATCGGATAAAATAATTAGTACTTTTTTTAAAAAATGATCAACCATTGGTTTTTCATCTTGGTGGATTCCATCAAAACAGTAGTGAAGTTCATTAAAATAGAGGGTTGAATTTTGATAATATTTCATAGCACTATTTTCTTAATCTTAATCCTTCTTAAACGAAAGAGAGTTGTTTATGAAGTAATATTCAACAATGAGATAACCATATCTATTTATAATTGAATATGTATAAAAATAAGTTATATTATGCCTAAAACTCAGCTGGACTCATAAACTCATAACTCATAAGTCATACGCCTTGGTAATTATTGATAAAGCAAGCGGTAGATCTCCATATGTTGTTGCCTCTATAAGTTTTTTAGTATGGAAATTGCTATTTGTGATTTCTAATGTTTGAAAATTTTAAAAATTAAAATTTTAATGTATATAAGATCTATAAGAATTAATAAAAATGGATAGCAAAATTGACAATCAATCTTCATTTAATAAGTAGGAGTGGAGTAAGAACATGTGTTATATTTAGAGCAAGTGGATACAAGCTAAAATGCATTTGGGTGATTAAGTTAAGATTTGGGAATCAAATAGATTTGTTACTAATGTAGAAGTTACTTTATCTAAAAAAGTTGCCACTTTAAAATATTGGGTAAAATAATTAGCACTCTTTTTTCGAGGTGCTTATAATACACAAAAAAAATGATACTACCCATGGCACCAAATGTTAATTCTTTACTTGGATTGGTTACATAAAAAAGTGGTGAGGCCGATCAAGATAGAGGATCAAATTTTAGTAGTATGTACAGTACTATTTTTTTTTCTAAGTGTTGTGATAAAATTCATCCTTTTTGCCTTTATTTAGAAGAAGTCACTTTCGATTATTTATTTAATATAGTGTTGCATGGTTTAAAATATTGGCCCCAATATCGCTATTTCTCTAGTCTCCACAAGGAACGCAATCACAGTTTTACTAAATGAGAGCTGGGTTTTTTACAGTAATTTTGATAATCATCAACACAATTTAAAACTATGATTTTGTGTATTACTGATATAGGTGTTGCCATTGATGAAAACCTTGACATTTGACATGATTTGTTCCCTTCTGTTTGGCCTTGAGCGTGGCAAACAAAGAGAAGAATTACTGTCTTCCTTCACAGATATGGTGAAAGGAGGTTGGTCAGTTCCTTTGAACCTGCCTTTCACAACCTTCAACCGTAGCCTCAAAGATAGTGCAAATATTGGAAAGATGGTGAAGGGTCTTATACAAAAGAGAAGAACTGAACTAGAGCAGAATACTGAAGGAGTTCAACCTCAACAACATGACCTTATAACTTCCATGCTTAAAAGTGAAGAAGTGATTACCGAAGAGGAAATCATTCATAATGTTAAGGTTGTTATGGTTGCAGGACATGACACCACTGCGGTTTTACTTACCTTCATTATCCAACTGTTGGCTAATGAATCTGCTGTTTATGAAGCTGTTCTTCAAGGTATGCATGGATAAGATAACATAGTTGTTCACACATGGTGGCATTGTACATTCTAAATTAAAATTGATTCCTCCCATTCAAAGTAGATCCGCATTCATATCTTGTTATCAGAGAAAATATAAAAGGATAGTGTGTGTAACTAATATTTTTGATATGATAATATTTGTGTGCTATTATATTCACTCATTTTTTTTCATAAATAATTACTCACACTATGTACATGGTAGAAGTTAATCTAAATTTAAAACAATTATTAATTAGTCAATGGAGTTCACAATGGCAGATCTTGACATAATATTTTAGAAGGGTCAAAAAAAAATTTTTTAGTTTGGAAGGATGACAATAGAAATAAAGAAAGTTCTTAAATTTCTTTTCAAAATTGCATGATACTAATATATAATTTTAAAATTTAGAGAGCAGAGGCCTCCTTAGTCCCTCTAAATCTCCGCAATTAGGTGTTTAGATCCATCAATTATGCACATGAGTGAACTTAGCAAAGTGCAAAAAATTATGTGTTTGCCACTTTTGCAAATGCCTCAACAATCCTGCCAACACTGTTGATAGTAAAACTAGGTTTATACCCAAAAAAAAAAAAGGAGCATGTTCATGTGCTTAAAGAAATGAGAAAAGATTTAATAAAAAAAAAAAGGAAAAGAAAAAGAGGTCCTATAGTTTCACCTAAAAAGGAAAAGAAAAAGAGGTCCTATAGTTTCACCTAACAACTAAAAATTTAAGTGTGATTATTTTTTTGACATGATAATATATTTTAAGAAGTGATGATGGTGAAGGATTAAGACTAAATTAAAAGGAAATAAAGGTTTCAAAATGGCTTAGTTCATATAAGACCGATGTTAGACAGCCATCCAAAGTCTCCTCCACTATATAGCTAAATATTTAGTTGATTAAGTTTCTGTCATGCATATCAATATAAAAGAGAGACACTACTTCATTCCAGTTCTGAATCATGACAAAAGCATTTTGAGATGGATGTCATGATGTGGTTGCAGAACAAAGATACAATATAATCAAATTGGGATTTTTTGGTTACATTCCTGTTTCTAATCATAAAAATTTCTATTTATTACATTAAATTTGCTCTTTTGGGATGAATTTGTTGCAGAACAAGAAGAGATAGCAAAAGGCAAATTGCCAGGGGAGCCTCTAACATGGGAAGACCTTGCCAAGATGAAGTACACATGGAGGGTGGCAATGGAAACTCTTAGGTTAGTTCCTCCAGTCTTTGCTGGCTTCAGAAAGGCTACGGGAGATATTGAATATGAGGGATACCTTATACCAAAGGGGTGGCAAGTAAGTGATAAAAACCTCAAACTTATTCTTTATAGTGATAGTGCTTTACAAACTTCCACCTTTTTATACATGTCACAAATTGAATTAAATCAATCTGAATTAAATTAACCTTCAATGAGATTCTGGCAATTGTGTTATTTATGCACTTAAGTTCAATTGGCACTTTCCTTCTACAACCAGACTACTAAAACCTTCCTATCGTCTTTTTTATGCTAGCCACATTCTATTTCAAAAACTTTTCCTCATTCACAGACACGTTAGATACAAATCCAGTTGGACTTATCGATTGAGATTCTGACAAGAGTAAAGTTTATGCATTTAAGTTCAATTAGCGCTTTCCTTCTTTACATAACAAAACTACTAAAATCATTCCATCATCATTGTGACGACACTTACATTCTGTCTCAACCTCTCATTCATTTACACAGACATTACAATCTGAATAAAACTAGACCCCTCTATTGCGATTATGCAAGAGTGTAGTCTCCACATTTAATGTCAATTAGCACTTCTTCTTCAAATAATCATATTATAATAATGCCTTTCTATAATTTTTTTAATATTTAGGTCCTCTGGGTTACTGCAATGACACATGGACAATAGCATATTCCCAGAGGCAACAAAGTTTGATCCAAGTAGATTTGAGAACCAAGCAGCCATTCCACCGTATTGCTTCATACCATTTGGAGCAGGACCAAGAATATGTCCTGGTTATGAGTTTGCCAAGATTGAAACTCTTGTGGCCGTCCATTATATGGTGACAAGGTTCACATGGAAGCTGTGTTCTTCTGACAATTTCTTCAGTAGAGAACCAATGCCGACACCAACTCAAGGATTACCAATTCAAGTTTTTCAGAGGAAACAGTCTTAAAATGCCAAGTTCTCTCATTTCAAGAATAGCAGAGCTTCCCAAATAAAGTTTGGGACAAAAACATAATGAATAAGGACTTGGACATGGAGTAGCTTTTACACATTCTACTTGCTCAGTCAAATGAGATCTATATGCCCAATGCAAGACTTGTAGCACAAAATAAATACATATATCCAGATTCCTCCTCTAAATTTTATGTCTGCAGGATCTTCTGCTGAAAAACTAATGTCCTAACAAGTACATGACTAAAACACCAATTTGGACCCCTATAAATGCATGTAAACACATTTTACAATGTATTGATTTTAACTTTTGATCATATGATCAAAGATAAGATATGAAACAAAACAAATCAGTTCATATACTCTTATAAGAATTTCATTTTCTGGTTGATACAAGTTTGGTGATATACAAGCACCTTTCTTTGAAAAGTTAGGGTTAGGGATGAACTGAGGCTTAAGTAATTGACAATTTAAGGTTCCCAAAGGGATTCATTCATTCATGAGGGCATGCTATAGATATACAAAAACCTTTAGGTGTTTAGCTTTCTACAATGCAAACAAAATAAGCACAACATCTTGTTCCTCAGAATAATTTTGGTGACTTTCAATGTTGTGTAACTGTAACCATAACATTTGTTACATTATAGTTTTCATATTCTGGGATGAATGCGGTTGTAGAACAGGAAGAGACAGCAAAAAATAAAGTTCCGAGTAGCGTTTTTGACATGGGACGTCCTTGGCGGGAGGAACAAAAAATGCTAAACCCACACCCCACAATGTGGGTCTGCCACCCTTCTAATAGAGGGTGTGGGTGAGAGAGTGGGAGTGACATTGTTGCAAGGGAAATAAACATGCAGAGTAGGAACGGAAACTCTTACATAATTCTTTCAGTATTTGGATCCTTCAGAAAGGCTACAACAGGTGTTGAATATGACGGATACCATATACCCAAAGGTTGGAAAGTAAGTGATCAAAACCTAAGTTTTAATAAGAAAGTTATTCTTCTTATAACGATACAAGCAAAGACTTTCCTTCACTTTTCTTGAATCCACATCGTCTGGGTTACACACCATATTCCTAGAACCCTTGAAGTTTGATCCATATAGATTTGAGAACCAAGCAGCCACTCCACCATATTAGGTCAAGAATTTTCCCTGGTTATTAGTTTAATAAGCTTGAAACTCTTGGGGTTCGTTTGGCATACACTTTTTTTAGAATTGATTTCATTTTAATTTAATAAAAATAATTTTAATTTATTTGTAAATGAATTTTATTATTTGGCAGCTTTGTTAAAAATAATAATTTTAATTCATTTGTAAACAAATTTTTTTTGTAATATATTAGAAAATACATAGAAATCAATTAAAAAATAAATTTTGATGGTATCATAATAAATAAAATATTAAAGAAAGGATAAATTATTTACATAAAATATTTTTTAGGTCAAATGAAAAGAATTCTAGTGAAATCTTTATAAAATTAAATAGATTTCATAATGGTAAAATTGTAATCAAAATGAGAATTATAAATAAAATGAAATAAAATAAAATATTTTTTTACTTAAACTCAAATACCATATTAAAAAAATTTATTTAAAAAATATTTTTGATCATGCCAAGGAGTTATGACCATTCACTATCTAGTGACTAGATTCAAATGGAAGCTATGTTCTGCTGACAACTTCTCCAGTAGGGAATCACTTTTGGCACTGGCCCAAGGACTACAAATTTAAGTTTTTCCCAGAAAACTACCTTAGTTGTCAAGTTCTCTCATTTCAAAAACTGTCGTTCTTTAAAAAAGGATAAAAACTTGACAATATCTTTTCCACATTCAGCTGCTTAAAATCAAATGCACCACGTGCACTCTGCAAGAGTCATGGCATAGCATTTATCATGGATCCTGCTCTCCTCTTTATATTGTTGGTCTCTATTTTGCTTTAAGTCTTTCCTTGAATCTTAAAAAATGTTTTATACCTTGCAATCTGAATTTAATTCAGAACAGGAAAATTTGATTTCATATCAATAATGAGATGATATTGTTATATTAATTACATCACAGATGATTATATGAGTAAAACTACTTTAATATTATAATATGGATGTCAATTATTAGAAGAAAAAGAAACTCATGTTTTGATGAGTTCCAAAGGTAGGCAGCAGAAGCTGTATTGAAAGGTTTTATTGTGAGCTACACATAGAGTACTTGAGTGGGACCTTTCTTCGTGGTGAAGAAATTCGCCTAAAATAGGCAGTGACATACAACAAAGGCAAAGCAATATTGCTTCTCATTTCGTCGATCCTTCTTTAGTCACTATTTCTTAATTATATTATGTTCATTTTTTAACAAATGATCAGCACGAAACTTTGCTCAATTGAAGTGAAACTTTAAAGTTATTATTTCAACCTACTCTCCAATTTTCGAGTTCAAGTTTCCCTCTTTAAATTCATTTCTTTTAAAATACATTTTATTTATTATATTATATTATTTACTTTCAATATATTATTAGTTGCCTTAATTTTTATTTTTAACTTTATCTCATATACAGATAATAATGTTTATCATAATTTCTTATTATTTATATTGTAATATATTATTCATATTTTTTGTTGGCCTTGGCAATCCACACCCAAGAGGGGGTGAATTAGGTATTTTTAAATTTTATTTTATTTTTTAAATTCTTTTTAATTTTTTTTTGATTTTGGGAAGTCATAAGAATAATCTTGATTTAAACACTTTCAAGAAAGCTTTATGGATATGTTTATTGCACTTAAGATATAACAATTCAAAAAGCTAGTGCAAATTTACTCATTCAACTATCCATAAACAAATTATCAAGAAGTAAATTCAAAATAGTTTATTAAAAATGTTTGCACACAACATTTAGCAATTCAATATATTTGTGCAAAATAACTCATTCAATTATGCATAGATAAGAAATAAGAAGCCAATGCATAAATGAAATTTTCTTTCAACCATTCAATTATTTAAAGATCAAGATCAATATGAGAGTATTTCTCTTTCAACCATTTAATTACTCAAGTGATAATCTAAGCATTACAGCACAATGCATTCAACAAACAGCAACATCAAAAACAGATTGTATAATCAACAAAATAGAGCAATGTTGCAAAAAAATAAAAGAGATAGGGTAGAGAGATCAAACACAAGAATTTATAGTGGTTCCTTCCTTGGATATCCTCACCAAGGTGTACATCCATTCTCTAAGCTCTCCAAGCTTGTGTTAATCCACTATCCCTTCAAGTTTCAATGGTACTTGAAGAAGCCTTATAATTCTTTGCTCTTCCTTAAGCAAAAATCCCTCTTACAAGGGATTCCTCACCCTTTTAATAATTCTCTAAGGGATACCTCACCTTTCATAGTTCTAAAGTGATACAAGATGGATATCAATTCATAACAGCTCTCTTAAAGAGTGGATAGAATAAATGAAGTCCTAGAATAGAGAAATTTTACAAAGATAAGCTCAAATCATGATTTGAATTAAGAAGGATGTAAAATGATGTTTAAAGATGTAGTTCAGGCTCTTTCTACATTGTATTTTGTGTTTCTTAACTTATATATGAAGCCCATGAAGTATTATAGCCATTTGGGGTTGTTAGGAATGAAAACTAGTCATTACTAGCCGTTATTTACGCACTAGAACAGCTACAATCAAGTGGTGAATCGATTCAGGATGTCCAGAGTGCTCTTTGGATGTCTGGAATTGATCGGCCAATCGATTCACCCATTCAGAAACACAGACTCAACTTTAAAAGGTCATAACTTTTTCATTTTAAGTCCGTTTTAAGCAAATGACCTGTCATTGGAAAGATAATTGAGTCTTCTTTCAAATGGGACTATTTTCATGCTCATATATGATGTAATTTTTAAGATATATTCAAAACAATGAGAAAAGGTCAGAAATAGTGAATCTGTAAAAATCTAATTTTGAGACTTAACTTATAAAAATCATAACTCTTTCATATATTAATTATTTTAAGTAAATGATATGTTCGTGGAAAGCTCTTTGAGTCTATTTTCATATGGAAAAATTTTGACAATAAAAACATAAGTATTTTATGAGATATGATTGAGAGAATGACCAAAGGTCAAAACTGAAAACATTAAAAACTCATATCTCATTTGTTTTTGAAATGTCCCCATAGGTTATCTTGTAAAAACATGATTGTGGGCTATATTTTAAAGCATTTTGATCAAGCTAAGATTATGAAAAATATGTTTGAGCTCTATATCATGAAATACTCTATTTCACAAGAAAGTCTAAGCCTAAAATGAAAAGACTATACAAATAAAGTTCCTTAGCTTTTCTTGATGCTTCCAAGCTTTTGATCTTCTCAATCTTCAATACTTGGATCACATCTCCTTTCCTATCTTTCTTTCTTGTTCTTGAGTTGAGCATGATATGATATTCTATTTCTTTGCTTCAATGCTCACTCTTCTTCCTTTTGGATTTTCTTATATACAAATTCATAAACTTTGCAAATCATATAGTTAGTCTAATCTCATATATCTTATATTGATATGCATGATCCATATAAAACCAATTAGCATAAGAACATGCATAATCATTCTTTTATATATCTTGATTAATCATATGCTTAATGATGCTTGTATAAAGTATAGATCTCTAGCATATAATCAAGCATATGCATCAACCATAACATAATATGTCTATAAAACTTATATAATAAATTACTTTAGCACAAGACATACAATACTATTGCAATACCTATTTATCATTATCAAAACTCATCAAATATAATCTTAAGGCTAACAATCTCCCCTTTTTTTATGATAACAAATCACCAGAGAAAAATATGTATAAGATAATGATTTAACCTAGTAAGCATATGATGATATCAAACATTAAGCATATAGCATATTTTTCTTTTCTTCTTTTTCCCCTCCCCCTATTTGACATCAACAAAAAGGATAAGCAATCATATGAAAGCATGTGATGTCATACAAGTGATATCATATAAGACATATCATATTTTCTTTTTCATCTTATTCTCCCCTTAATCTAGTGACATATTGAAGCAATTTATGTCATGATATTCTCCTCTTATTTTTCTTCTCCCCCTATTTGCTTAAAAGATAATCATAATTGAAAGCCACATTATTTATATTTTGTAAGCAAAAGGCATATTCATGTCATATGATCTTAGCAAGATTATCAAGGAACACATATCATGATCATATGAAAAAAAATATTCATCAAATAAATGAGTTCAAAGGATATAACATTTTTACCTTCCTTCTTTAAGTAAGCATGATTAGACATGAAATGTGTATAAACACTTGAAGCCCTTCATGTCAAGAGAAATGTGAGCTATAATATAGATCAAATATAAGCAAAGCTCCCTCTCAAATCATGCTATTTATTTTATCTAAGCTCCTTTTCAAATCATGTTATTGATTTTGCATAAACTCCTCCTAATCATTTTTTAAGCCCCCTTAATGAAACAACAATGATTTTCTCATAGCTTTCAAAAATATGCTCCCTTTTTCAAAAGATATAAAATGGATTAGAAATATGAAGAGCATAAAGGATTAAAACATATATAGTTATCAAGGTATATAATCATATCTATAGGCATGGAAAACATGATCCCTTTTTAATCTAACAAAAAAATATTTGAATTGCTCCCCTTTTCAAAATGCTTTGTTGAAACTAAAAATTTCAAGCATGGTTATTTGAACAATTTGAAATCAATGATTTTTTTTTTCAAACTAATTTGAAAAAGAAATCATTTCAAATAATCAAATGTATTCATGTCTCCTTTCCTTTATGAAATGGCATGAGTAGCATAAGTTCTAAGCAATCAAGAAACTTAACTCAAGCACATCGTGAAAAAAATATGCAATAGGGATAGAAGAGATAAAAACTATCCAGCTTTCCTTATAGTGATGAGAATGATCATGTAATAACAATAATTAAGCACATTTTCATCACAATCAAGCATATTTTTCATAGTCATATTCTAACCAACCAAGAACAAGTAAATAAAAAGTATCATACAATCCAAACATTTATGATTCATAAAAAAAGAATAAGGATAGTGATACTTATTAATTGTAGGAATATATGATGCTCCTTGGTTGTAATCATCTTCTATCTCATCACTTGTGAGGTGAATATCATCAAGCTTCATGAGTGATGACTTTTTCTTAGTGTGCTTGCCTTTGAAGGAGGATTTGAATCCTCTTATAACAAATTTTCAAATCAAGGCATGACCTTCCAACTTTTTCAACACTTCACACACTTAAAGATGATCTTTTGAATGATCTCCTAAAGAATCTTGTAAACTTTTAAGCACAAAACTCAAGATTAGAGATTAGAATGATACAAATCAAATAATAATGACATCTCAAGTAAAAGATAACATCATTCAAGCTTTTAAACATAACAACTCAAGATAGGAGATAAGGATATACCAAACAAATTCTAAACATTCTCCAATGAATTGTTAGCTATAAGCATCATTCTAGCACTTCTTGGAACATGTATATGATTAATAGAAAAATATTTGATAAGTACTATATTATGAACCATGTAACTTTGAACTTTTAAGGAGATAAGGAAAATCTAAATGAAAACATTTTCAAACTAATGAGAATTTTTGAAAAAGTAATCTATAATTTTAGAAAACATATGAAATCATCAAAACTCATAAAACCATTTTGAGGGAACAAGCATATAAGAGCAAAAGTTATGATCAACCATTATATATGTACCAATAAATGAAATAAGCTCCTTTTCAAACTTTTGTAAATTTTGATCTTTTAAAAACATAAAGCTATTTATCTTTCCAAACTTTGAAATATAAGTAACATATAACCTTCCTTTAGCACAAAGATTACATATCATTTTGAAAGATAAAGCCAATCATAACAATGATATGTCTAATCCTTAACTATCCATACTTAAGAGATATATAAAGTAACTTAAGCATAGAGATAGGATAGAGTATACTAATATTTTGAATTTTATTCCTCTTTGAAGAAGTTAACTTTGAGATGAAAGATGAGTTGATCTAGCCTCAAATTAACCTTGTCATCCATTTTGCTTGAGGTAGTATCACACTTCTTTCTTACATAAAGTTTTAGATAACTTCTTTAGTACCCAATTGAGACTTGGGTCCATGGGGGGTTAGTGACTATTAATGTAATATGCTCATGAAAGATTAATCAATTCAAACAAGTGAGCATAATGATCATATTCTTTTAAAGCATTTGCATATTCTCCATATATAATCAATAGACAATGAAACTCAATGGAAAATATACTAGGCATTGCATACCCTTATATTATGTTATATCATCAAAGGGCTATGGGTATGTGAAGGTAAAGTAAATCATGCATTTAGATTTCAATTCTAATAAAACAAAGGTGGAGAAAAATGAAGTTGTTATTGCCCTTAGTCATTTATATAAGGGATTCTGTGAATTGATTGGTGAATCGATTCATAGATGAATATGATCATCTATGAATCGATTGACTACTCAATTCATGGCCAGAAAATTTAAATTTCAAACTTCTTTTCACATGTTGTTAATCGATTAGTGAATCGATTCTTAGCTTCCAGAGATGAACATGCCTTTTTGGAATTGATTTATCACTCGATTCACTCCTTTTCTACAATCAATTCACCACTCGATTCATGAGTGTTGAAATCTCTTTTCACATTATTTTTCATCTTAAATGGCTTGTAAGCATTTATAATAATGAAAGAATAACTTATATGCATGCATGATTTAATCAAGGTGAGTCATATCCTTCAAGCAATGCTCATACTTTGAAATCAACAACCTCTTTTCAATAAATATCAAATAGAGTAACATAAGAGGTTTAAGGAGTTAATACCTTATCCTTTACAATGAAAGGATTACTCTTTCTTACCTATTGTTTCTCACTAAAATGTTTGAGCTTTGGAATAGCACCATTATGTGTTAGAGAAGCTTTAGATATGTTAAGTCTTCTTTGTCTAATCATCAACTTTAGAGAAGCTCTTGAAGACTTCTTCTTTTTTTGACCAAATTGCCTCCTCTTGCATGAAAATTTTTGCATAGTCAAATCACTAAGAGGACATTTTGGTACCCATTTCATTTTGCATCCTTGCATGTTAGTATTCAAGCATTTAGATACCTTAGGAACCCAAATTTCTTTCTTTCTCATAAAAGATTTTCTTCTAATTGGACATAAGTGAGAAATATGGCTTTCATGACCACAATAATTACAAATAATAGAATTCTTTCTAGAATTTGATTTTTCATGAAAGACACATTTAGAGAATTTTGGCTTTTTATAGAAATTCCACTTAGATTCAAACTTGCCAAAAGGTTTTCTTGACTTTCCAATATTAAAATCTATATCTTCACTCAAAGACTTGGAAAGTGCACAAGTTGAGTGTTCAACTTCCTTTTTAGATAAATCATTCTCAATCTCAAAGTTACAAGAAGTTGAACAATCAAGTTCTATAGAAATTCTATCATCATGCAATTCATTAAAAGCAAATAAGTCATCATCACAAGGACTAGTACTAAAATTAGAATCATGTACCTCTAAGTCCTTTTGAGCCATAAAGTATGAATCTTCCATTTAAAGCTTAATTTGTTCATCTTTAGAATCATCCTTCCTTTCATTTTTGAATTTTTCATCAAGAAGTGTTGAATATATTTCATTCTCTTGCACATCCTTTTGAAGAGTCTCCTTAGATATAACCTTCTCTTGCTCTTTTTCTTTTTCTTGCTCAACATGAACACACTCAGTAATAAAAATATGGCTATCAAGATAGAAATCAATAAGAGTGTTCCAAATTTCCTTAGCACTAGAGCATTTAGACACAATAGCATATGCATAATCATTTAAACTACTATGCAAGATTTTCATAACTTGAATGTTTAGAGCAAATTTCCTTTTATAATCATCATCCCATTCATTTCTTGGTTTTAAGGTAAAACTATTCTCAATGATTTCCCATGCATCAAAATCAAAGACTTCAATATAACACTCCATTTTTCCTTTCCAAACTTTAAAATATGAACCATCAAAGTATGGGGGTTTGAAAATATCAACATATTCAAACATTGGAGCATTTAAAATATTAAAATTCTTTTTCAAAGAGTTGCCATTAATGGTTACCATGGATCCTCTTGAGACAGTTAAATCCTTTAAACAAGAGTCTAAAGCTCTGATACCAATTGTTGGCCTTGGCAACCCATACCCAAAAGAAGGGTGAATTAGGTGTTTTTAATTTTCATTTTATTTTTCAAATTCTTTTTGGAAATATTTTAATTTTAGGAAGTTATAAAAATAATCTTAATTTAAACACTTCCAAGAAAGCTTTATGGATATGTTTGTTACACTTAAGATATGACAATTCGAAAAGCTAGTGCAAATTTGCTCATTCAACTATCCATAAACAAATTATTAAGTAGTAAATTCAAAATAGTTTATTAAAGAGGTTTGCACACAACATTTAGCAATTCAATATATTTGTGCAAAGTAACTCATTCAATTATGCATAGATAAGAAACAAGAAGCCAATGCATAAGTGAATTTCTCTTTCAACCATTCAATTATTTGAAGATCAAGATCAATATGAGAGTATTCTCTTTCAACCATTCAATTACTCAATTGACAATCTAAGCATTATAGCATAATGCATTCAATAAATAGCAACAGCAAAAATAGAGTATATAATCAACAAAACAAAGCAATGTTGTAGAAAAATAAAAGAGATAGGGTAGAGAGTTTAAACACAAGGATTTATAGTGATTTTTTCCTTGGATATCCTCACCAAAGTGTACATTCACTCTCCAAGCTCTCCAAGCTTGTGTTAATCTACTATCACTTCAAGTTTCAATGTCACTTGAAGAAGCCTTACAATTGTTAGCCTTAAGATTATATTTGATGAGTTTTGATGATGACAAATAGGTGTTACAATAGTATTATATGTCTTATACTAAAGTGATATATTATATAAGTCTTACAGATATACTATGTTATAGTTGATGCATATGCTTGATTATATGCTAAAAGATCTATACTTTATACAAGCATCATTAAGTATATGATTAATCAAGATATATAAAAGGATGATTATGCATGTTCTTAAGCTGATTGGTTTTATATGGATCATGCATATCAATATAAGATATATGAGATTGGACTAACTATATGATTTGCAAAGTTTATGAATTTGTATATAGGAAAGTCCAAAAGGAAAAAGAGTGAGCTTTAAAGTAAAGAAATAGAAAATTATATCATGCTCAACTCAAGAACAAGAAAGAAAAACAAGAAAGGAAATGTGATCCAAGTATTGAAGATTGAGAAGATCAAAAGCTTGGAAGCATCAAGAAAAGCCAAGGAACTTCATTAATGTAGTCTTTTTATTTTAGGCTTAGACTTTCTTGTGAAATAGAGTATTTCATGATATAGAGCTCAAACATATTTTTCATAATCTTATATTGATCAAAATACTTTAAAATATAGCCCACAATCATATTTTTACGAGATAGCCTATGGGGACATTTTAAAAATAAATGAGATATGAGTTTTTGATATTTTTAATTTTGACCTTTGGTCATTCTCTCAATCATATCTCATAAAATACTCATATTTTTATTGTTAAAATTTTTTCATATGAAAATAGACTCAAAAAGCTTTCCATGAACATATCATTTACTTAAAATAATTAATATATGGAAGAGTTATAATTTTTAAAAGTTGAGTCTCAAAATTAAATTTTCACAAATTCATTGTTTCTGACCTTTACTCATTATTTTGAACATATCTTAAAAATTATATCAGATATGAGCATGAAACTAGTCCTATTTGAAAGTAGACTCAATTATCTTTTCAATGATAGGTCATTTGCTTAAAACAAACTTAAAATGAAGAAGTTATGACCTTTTAAATTTGAGCCTAAATTTTTGAATGGGTGAATCAATTAGCTAATCAATTCCAGACATCCAAAGAGCACTTTGGATGTCTTGAATCAATTCAACACTCGATTGTAGCTGTTCTGGTCTGCGAGTAACAGCTAGTAATGGGTAGCTTTCATTCCTAACAACCCCAAATGGCTATAATATTTCATAGGCTTCATATATAAGTTAAGAAACACAAAATACAATGTAGAAAGAGCCTAAACTGCATCTTTAAATATCATTTTACATCCTTCATCCAAATTATGATTTGAGCTTATCTTTGTGAAATTTCTCTATTCTAAGACTTCATTTATCCACTCTTTAAGAGAGATTTTAAGAATTGATATCCATCTTGTATCATTGTAGAACTATGAAAGGTGAGGTATCCCTTAGAGAGTTATTAAGAGGGTGAGGAATCCCTTGTAAGAGAGATTTTTGCTCATGGAAGAGTAAGGAATTGTAAGGCTTCTTCAAGTGCCATTGAAACTTGAAGGGATAGTTGATTAACACAAGTTTGGAGAGCTTGGAGAGTGGATGTACACCTTGGTGAGGATATCCAAGGGAGAAACTACTATAAATCCTTGTGTTTGATCTCTCTACCCTATCTCTTTTATTTTTTTGCAACATTGCTCTATTTTGTTGATTATATACACTATTTTTGTTATTACTATTTGTTGAATGCATTGTGTTGTAATGCTTAGATTGTCACTTGAGTAATTGAATGGTTGAAAAAGAAATACTCTCATATTGATCTTGATCTTTAAATAATTGAATGGTTGAAAGAGAAATTCATTTATGCATTAGCTTCTTGTTTCTTATCTATGCATAATTGAATGAGTTACTTTGCACAAATATATTGAATTGCTAAATGTTGTGTGCAAACCTCTTCAATAAACTATTTTGAATTTACTTCTTGATAATTTATTTATGGATAGTTGAATGAGCAAATTTGCACTAGCTTTTCAAATTGTTATATCTTAAGTGCAACAAACATATCCGTAAAGCTTTCTTAGAAATGTTTAAATTAAAATTATTCTTATGACTTCCTAAAATCAAAAGGTTCCCAAAAAAAATTTGAAAAATAAGAAAATTTTTTAAAACACCTAATTCACCCCCTTTTGGGTGTGGGTTGTCAAGGCCAACAATTTTAATTAACATGCCATTTTTATAATTCAATCATTATTTATATTTTAGTTATTATCATGACAAATCTCACAATACTTGAATTTATGACTCTTAATATTACTAGAAAGAATTATTTGTCATGAATATTGGGTGCTAAAATACATTTAGAATCAATAGATCTTGGAAATTCAATTAAAGAAATAAATCAGGAACCATTACAAAAATATGCAAAGATAATAATTTTTCTTTGTTACCATCCTTACAAAAGATTGAAAAAAATGAGTATCTTACAATAAAAATCCTTTGTCTTTTGGAGAAACTTAAAAGAATGTTATGACCACCATAAAATTATAATTCTTCCAGAAGTTCATTGATGTATTTATGTTTTCAAGATTTTAAATTAGTAAGCAAATATAATTTGACAATGTTTAAAATTAGTTTTTAATTGAAATTGTATAAAGACAAAGTTACCAAAAAAGAAATACTTAAAAAAGATTCTTTAGTTTTTATGCATTCAATGTACTCTTATAGTAGCAATATAGAGAAAAAGGTTTTAAAAAATATTTTGAATTAATTTTACGTATTCTTATGGCCAAACAAAATGACAAACTTTTAATGAAAAATTATAAAAACTTGTCCAAATATATTAACAACTAAAATGTTTTAGACAAGGATGAGACTATAATTATAATAATAGTCGTGGAAGAAATTAAATTAATTATTGCAATTGTAGTGGTTATAAAAGTAGTATAAATAATCATAAAATTACTTCTCACCATCAAAAATGAAAGAATAATGAAGAAAAGGGACAATATAATAAAAATTCAAAGAGTTTAGAAAATGTATGTTATCAATGCGATATGAAAAGGCATCAGTTACATACCTATTATACATCCAAACATTTAGTTTAACTCTATCAAGTTTCACTTAAAGAGAAAAGAAAAAATATAGAAGTAGTTTTTTTTATGAGAGTAATGCTTTTAGCCATGATCCAATAGTGATGGAAATATTCAAAATTAAGAGAATTTATGTTTCAACTTTTCTTGTTATATTTCTCTTTTATCTACTTGTTTTAATTTAAAATTTTATATGTAACATTTCCTTTTATTGTGTAGCAAAATTTTATATGTAAGGTTTTCTTTTTGTTATTTTGTAATTTCTTTTACAATTTTCTTTGTTTTGCTTTAATGAAGAAAATATAGACACTTCCTAATTTTTTGGATCAAAAGCCAATATTGAAAATTTGTTTCTCATGGATAAAGCAACAACACACACTATTCTTAAAAGCAGAAAATATTTTTGTCAATTAAAGATTGGCAAAAATTATATCAATATAATATTAAGTAGCATCAAATTGATTCAAAGCTCCAAAAGAATTGATATAATTTTACCAAAAAGAATATAAATAATTGTAAATGATGCTATTATCTACTGAGTCTAGAGGAAACTTATTATGTTTTAGAGATATACAACAAAATGGAAATCCCATTGAGATGGTGAATAAAAAAGATGTTGAATATTTTTACATTATAATAGTTGTTTCAAATGAGAAAAATGTATTGAAAATTTGCAATCTTTTTCTTTTGGCTTATATTACATGTATATCAATCTAATTAAAATAAGTGTTATAGTGAACTAGAAGTTCGTTAACCAAATTTTTTTTTACTATTTAACATGATCATCTAAGGCATCTTGGATCAATAACAATGTGAAAAATTATCGAACCTTTATATGGTCATCCAATGAAGAACTAGAAGATTCTTCAATCTAATAAATTTTCATGTGCTGCTTATTCGTAAAGTAGATTAATTATAAGGTGATCACCAGCTAAAATTAGGTTTAAGTCCTTTGTATTTTTGGAAAAAATACAAGTTGATATATATGGACCTGTTCATCCTCTAAGTGGACCATTTAGGTTTTTATAGTTTTAATCAATACTTTCACAAAATGGTCACATGTATGTTCATTGTCAACTCATAACCTAACATTTACTAGATTATTTGCTCAGATAATTCAAATTTAAGCACAATTTCTTGATTATCCAATTAAGATAATATGTCTTAATAATGTTAGTGAATTTATATCTAAAGCACTCATTGATTATTGTACGTTAATTGAAATAACCATTAAACATTCTGTAGTATATGTTTATAAGCAAAATAGTATTGTAGCATCATTTATTAAAGCCTTTAGCTTATAACTAGGCCATTGCTTATGAAAACAAAATTTTTTGTTTCTACTTGCGAACATGCCATTTTCCATGTAGCAACACTTGTATGCATTAAGCCAACAAATTATCATAAACATTGTTTTTTCAATTGGCTTTTAATCAAGAGCCAAATATTTCTTATCTAAGAATTTTTAGATGTACAGTATATGTTCCAATTGTTCCATCATAACACACAAAGATAGGTTTTCAAAGGAGGTTGGGGATATATATTGGATATGAATCTCTTTCTATTATTAAATATCTTAAACTAATAACAAATGATGTTTTTATTGCTTGTTTTCTTGATTCTTATTTTGATGAAACAAATTTCCTAACATTAAGGCGAGAAAATAAGTGTTAGAAAAAGGTATTACATGAAATACATTATTTCTAAATCACCTTAATCTTTACATAAAACAATATAAACTTAAAGCTCAAAAGATTATTTATTTGCAAAGAATAATGAAACAACTATCAAATGTATTTATGCATTTACTAATTGAAAAAGAAGAACCAAATCATATATGCTAGTTGCAAATACTTTTGTTCAAATTGATATCCCTATAAGACCATCTATTGTAACAAATGAATATAAAGTATGTTTAAAGGGTGATAGACTAATCGGTTCAAATGATAAAACCTTTGTAAGAGAAAGGAAATAAATGAGAGAGAGATAAAACAAATAGCCATGAAAAGAATCTAAACAATAAATTTCCAAAAGAAGCTTAGGTATATGAGATTGTTGAAAATGAAGAAATATTAGTAAATTATATCTCCACTTTAGAAAAATAAAAAGTATGTAATTTGAATTCTCAAAAAATGTATTCGATTAAATTATAAAGATCTTTGTATGGATTAAAACAATCTAAATAAATGTAATATAATCATCTTAGTGAATATCTATTAAAAGAAGAATACAAAAATGATCCTATCAACCCATTATATTTTTATAAAGAAACCTGAATCTGAGTTTATCATGATTGTTGTATATGTTGATAATTTAAACATTATTAGAACTCATAAAGAACCCCACAAGCAGTAGAATATTTGAAATGAGGGTTTGAAATGAAAGATCTTAAAAAAATAAAATTTTGTTGTAGTTTGCAAATGAACATTTGATTGATGGTATCTTTTTCTATGAAGCAAATTATATTGAAAAAGTCCTATCATGCTTTTATATGGATAAATCACATTTATTGAGTATCCTAATGGTTGTTCATTCACTTGATATTAATAAGAATCATTTTTGGCCTTGAAAATAAAATGAAGAACTTCTTAATCCAAAAGTATTATATCTTAGTATAATTAGTGCACTACTGTACTTTACTAGTAACATGTGTCCTGATATTTCCTTTTTAGTAAGTTTATTAGTAAGATATAATTTTTTTTAATTAAAGACATTGGAGTGATATTAAACATAAATTTCATTATCTTTGAGGAACAATTGACATGGGACTATTTTATTTATATAATTCTAGAATAGAACTAATTAGTAATGTAAATGCAAGATATTCATCAAACCCACACAAAGTTCGATCTCAAATTGACTATTGATTTATATTTGGTAATACAATTATATCATGGTGTTCGACAAAACAAACTATGACTACTACTTCTTCAAATCATGAGAGATAATAGCAATTCATGAGACAAATAAAAAATGTGTTTAGCTAAAATTAATGATTCAACATAACCAAGAAGCATCTGGCTTAGATTTCAAAAAAGAAATTCGAACAAGGTTGTATGAAGTTAATGTTATTTGTGTATCATAATTGAAAGAAGGATACATTAAAGAAGACAAAATAGAGCACATTTCTTCAAAATTATTTTTCACTCACAATGTTTAAAAGAATAGTAATATTGATATTCAATAAATCTATTCAAGTGATAATTTAATAAATTTATTCACAAAGGTACTTCCTATATTAACATTTGAAAAATTATTTCATGAGATTGGATTGCACTGTTTTAAAGATCTTAAATGATACTCTCAATAGAGAGACTTAAACTATACTCTTTTTTTCTCATCAATTTTTTTCTATTGAATTTTTGTTGATAAGATTTTTAATGAGGTAGTTGTTGAAAAATTAAATATCCCTTTTCTTTTACTATTTTATTTTAGGATAGATTTTAATGAAACATATTCTTTGTAAAATTGACATCCAAAAGGAGTATTATAATATCATAACATAGATGTCAATTATAAAGAAGAAAAGAAGACTCATCTTTTGGTGAGTTCCAAAGGTAGGCAGCAAAAACTACACGAGCTCTACATAGAATACTTGAGTGAGACCTTCCTTCATGGTGAGGAAATTTGCTTACAAAAGGCACTGTATTCCCTTATTAATACACAACGACATACACCAGAAGCAAAGTAATATTGCCTTTCATTTCGTCAGTCCTTCTTTGGTCACTGTTTCTTAATTATATTACATTCATTTTTTGACATAAACAAAGTCAGTCGCGAGCAGATTTATTTAACGGTGCAAATTGCATTGTATGTAACATCAGAAAATAGAGACAGGGATAATGCAAGTACTAGAGACAAAACAAATTTTAAAGAATTTGAAATAAAAATAAATGCCAAATTATATGAACTAAAAGTTCATGGATGTTGACAAATGTTAATGTAAGCACTAGAGGCATTTATCTGATGTTGTGAAGCAAATAATATGTGAAATTAAAAGGGAAAAAGAAAAACAAGATATGGATAACAAATTTTTTAAAATGTGAGTATTTATATTAAATCAGTAGTAATTGTACACAAACCAAATACTCCTACTCAATGAAATTACAATCAAATACTACAGATATTCAAGGATGATCTAGCCAAAAAGATACATACACGATCTAATCGACTTCTAAGAATATATACAATGCTGAAATGATCTTTTTTCCTCCTCACATGCTATGTATGCAGGCAACATTAATTACCCATTTGGCATCTCCAGTAAAATCTAGAGGACAAAATAGTCTGATGAAGCAATCAGCACAAGAACAGGAAGATAACATTGAAGACTCCTAGCAATTTGGGGTTCTGTAGTACTTTGGAGGCAAAGACGGGCACTTTTCATTCATATGTGGATATGGCTGCAGCGTGTTGTATCCGGGTAACTCCATTCGGTACTTCCCTTTAATCTGACAGTAAGGGAGTTTCACAGTGTCTCCATCGTTGCACCACTTTGGCAAGCGACTTGAATTGGTCTCAAAAAAATTGAGTGAGTAAGCATCCTTTATCTGCATTTGTTTATAGAACAAAGATAATCTTACATGTAGTTTGTAAGGCTGATAATACTACTAATGCAGTTCTTTTAACTTCCTTTAAATTGATATAAGCATAGCTCTCAACATCATGATTTCATTTTTTGATAGATTGAAAGACAAGATGGGGCCAACATGTTGTATAGTAGTCATTTTAGTGCTTGAAAGTACCTAAAGGTTTCATTGAAGTATGGTCCAGACTCTTTGAAATTTGAAAAGAATCACACGTCAAAATCCTGTAAGACCGTATCCCATTTTAAGAAAAAGCACTAGACATACTCCGGTGAGTTTGCTCTCATATTGTTGGCTCTACCGTGTACTGGTTTAAATAAAATCCTCCACAACTCAAGCAGCATTAAATTGGTACTTGTAAAAGGGAGCTAGAATAATACTGAGTACAAAAATTGAAGTCAAGTCCAGCTAGAATATTGTTCTAACCAACTGTGCATGTCTGAATGACCAAGATAACAGGTTCTATCTATCCTTATTAGTAGATTTAAAAACCCAAAATTACTCCCATGTAGAAACCTAAATGCCAGAAACAATACCATCTAGGAAAACTCACCGTGAATTCTGTGACTTGAATAGAACTAGAAATTGGATCAAATAGTCCAGCCTCTTTGTACATTTCAAGAATAAAAGCAACACAAGAAGTTGACTTCCCATCACTATAGATCCAGTCGTCCTGTTCTGGAATTGTCAGCAGCTCATCAAAAGATGATCCACGCTTTTCAACTTCCACTAAAATTTCAGGAAGGGCGAATCCCTGCAGAAACAACAGAAGGCCACATAATTAACTCGTTTTTCTGAAAAATTGTCAGATAGATAGCACACAGATGACAGATATTAAGAGATGCCAAGTATGCAATATATACATAACTATATATGTCAAGGGTCTCAATTCCAAACCATGTTAATAAAAGATATAGAAACCAGTTTTGATTGCCAAATATGTACTTATCTATGAAATGAATCATTAGTATCTTATCTGCTGCAATAGAAGGCATTTTCTCAATTGATAGTGTCTTAAGCCAATATGTTTAGTATCATATCAGGAGAAGAAGTGAGGATTGAAGCATACTTCAGTTCCAAGTCTTTTGTTCAAGGCTTCATTCCACATATTAGCAGCATAATCAGGCTGGATTTGATTCCAAACTGTCATAACTGAAGCAACCTGCACACCAACATAGCAACCAGTCAAAAGACTCAATCGAGAGAGTATTCTTTGCAGTTTCATAAGAAACAGAAAGTGAGGGTGAACAACAGAAGTATCAATAGATCTAGTTGATATCACATTTTGTAAACTCTTTCATGGCCCTTTTTATGGCATGCAACAAACAATCACACACAGAAGCACAAAAGTTGATGATACTGTAGTAGAAAAAAGAAAATCTGTGCTAAAAACTCACTTAATATGTTCATAATTAACTTTTGACAAGACCAAGATTATGGTCATTTTAACTCTGTTGGAAAAAAATATTAACTATTTCAAAAACTGAAGGTCAGAATTGTTAAAGCTGGGCTTTTAGAGGGCAGTAGCTCAACTCCTCAAGATCATCAGTTTCAGCACAAATGTAAACTTAGATTGAAGTTTTAAGCAGAACTGCAGATTAAAATGAATACCAGATGAGCATCCAAAGGGGGTGGGTAGTTCCCAGTTACAGTGTCTATCCAGCTGAAAATCAAGTTATGATAACCATATGGTTTTCCTGCCATGCTCCTTGCATACTCCCAAGCAGCAGTCTCATTGAACTTGGCACGCATATCAGGGCGTAAAGGAAGTAGTGCAATATGGGGATTGGCATCATCTTTATGCAGCTCAAAGTCCCACCACTCATCCCATGGTAAGACAGCAATGACATCTTCTCCCTGTAAACAGAAGAAGGGGAAGGAAATAAACTGCTTGCATTCTTAACACCAAATCATGTCTCCACAGCCGACTGGGAAGAGCAAAGCTGGTGCTTACACACAAGTTGGTGGAAGATTTGTTACATCAAAATAACAACTATAAGTAATACACTGCCTCAAACCAACAGAAATTATGTTGCAATAATTTGCAACTTACATGGTTTTACCTTTTCATTTTCATTTCCCGACTCACCAACCCATAGCTTTCCATCAGAATCCCTCAAACACACAGCAGTGTGACCAGCATAAGATCCACTAACCCACTTCTCCATTGTCTCAAAACCACCCCAGCGACCTCGAATTTTGGAAATGGCAAGGAAATCTCCTGAGTGAATGTCATCAATGGTGATGTTTGTAACCCATGGCTGAGGGCGTGCCTCAAAAGAAGCTCCCATATGTTTCTTCAAAAAGGCAATATTGGAATTCTCACCCCATCCAGAATTTGTAAATAAAGGGAAGACATCCCACAGTGCTTGAAGTGTTCCCAACATCCCAGCTTTCATAAGGAAGATTGATACTCCTCTGTTTTTTACCTGATCACAAATAAAGTAAGGATCCCAACCAAAATAAACGTTTTGATACAAAGTATAACCTGGACTTAGTGATAATCTACCAAGTACTAAAGGAGGTTACTTACATACTCAAACTCAGCTTTCCCCTCCCACTCTTTGAACTCCAAGGTATGCTCCCGAGACAGAAAATAATAGTCCCAAGTTACACGATATGGGGTGGCAAAGACGTAGATATCCATACATGTCCAACTATGAGCCTTGCTAACCTGGATGAGCACATATAAATACTAATAAGCCAAATTTCTTCAAATGTCAAATATTAAACCTCATAGACAACTAATGACATAAAAACAATTAGCCGTTTGTGAATATTTCATGTTTTAGGCTGGGTTTTTAACTCTTTTGCAGGTTATAATGTCTTCAGCAAATAATTCTCAGAAACCACAATAATAACAAATGCAAAAGGAAGCATTCAAATATGATTAAGAGCTCATCAAACATTTCTAAAGTGCAGACACGAGGGATATGCATTAGAGTGAGGCTTTTGCATGCTCCTATCATTTAAGTATCCCTGCCTTTTCAATCTAATCTTTACATGATGGCAATCCCTGACAATTATATACATTAAAAAAAAATTCACAAACACGATCAATTTTTGTTTATATGTCATTTAGTATGAAGACCTCTCAAGTTTAGGCACACGTCCTAAAGATATTTTGAAAGTGCTTCAAATTGCATGGTGTCTACTGTACTGATCCAACCAAATATCCAACTAGAAAAACCTAGAAATAAGTTCAAACAGTGATGCTGAAAACCCTGTCATCTTAAGATCATAATTTCTACATCCAACTGCAAAAATCAAATATCTAGTTTTCAGCATTTTTAAAAAAATCATGGATGCCACTAATAAAAGAAAATAAAAATTTAACTACTGAGAACTTCAAAATAATATGCGCCGCAGTGTATTTACCAAGTTGAAATCAACATTTCATTACGCAAATCCACAGGATTAGATTCATCAAGCATAAACAACATTGATTCTTATATTCCAACATCTTAAAAATACTCCAAAGTTAATAAGACTCAAAATAATATCACTGAAACTAGCAAAATTCAGGCACTCAACTTGAGCAACAAAGTTCAATTTTTCATCTTATGTTAGTTCATTACACTAACACTTGCCATAAAATTTCAAAAAATTAAATAAACTCCCAGATGTCTACACCCTTCGGATTCATCCTGACAAATTAATATCAAAGAAAAATTGAATGAGAAATCAAACCTTTATATGAAGGGTTCCCCCGCCAAATTCGCTGCCACTCTTATTATGAAACTCCAACCAAGCTGTGTTTTTGTAAAAGCAGGCGCCTTTCCAATCCAGTGTATCATTCGAGGACGAAGCAGCGCCCACAAACGAAGGAAGGAGATCAACAGCACCATGGAGAGAGTTGAGGATAGGCCAAGACACTTGTCTGGGCAGCAGCGGAAGCAAGTCCTGCGGATGAAACGGAGATTTCAAAGAGAATGCTTGCAGACCCAGAAGAGATATGAGGGCGGCGACGCACACCGTACGCAAAAGCAAAGAAGAAGAGGAAGAAAAAGCCATGGCAAAGGGACAGAGAAGGAAGGTCAGGTGGTCGGGAAAAGGAAAGAGAACTATGCTTTTGACTTGTTAGTTTACACAAAAATCAAGCCTGTTTGGATTAGATGGTATACTGTCCAAAGAGAGACATAGGCACGGATTAAAATATATATATATATACAAATAGACGCGACCTGCTGGCCTGCTGCCCTCCTACAGTTGGAGATTGAGATGAGTGTACCGTTACTCTGAATTTTATGAACGGCAAGATTTTCACTAATTAGGGATTTGCTTTGTCGGTTATTGAAATATTTTCACATTGGGGGTGTTTGGCAAACAGCTTTTTCATTAGCTTTTAACTGGTTTGACCAAAATCAACTGGTTGACTTGCCAATAAGCTGATTTTGGTGTTTGGTAATCAACTTATTGAATCAGCTGATTGGTCCCAAAAAGCTAAAAACGAAAAAATTAAGAAAAGGAACTTTTTCAATTAGCTTATTTGAAAAATGACCAAATTACCCTAAATAAATTTTCATAGTTTTCATTTTATCCTTTCTAAAAATTCTTAAAAAATTTAATAATTATAAAAAGTAGATTAATTTAATTTTAAAAAATATTTAATATATAATAATATATTATTTATAATATATCTAATAAATTAATAATAAATTATAATAATTTTAAAATTTATTTAATAGAATAAATATATAATATTACTTATAAAAAGTATTTAATTTTAAAAATATCCAATAATTTATTAATAAATTATAATAATTTTGAAAATTATTTAATAGAATAAATATATAATAAATATATTGACTAATATATAAAATTTAAAAATATTAAAATAAAAAATACTCAAATAATTCATAAAATATACTCATACCCTTATATGTCATTTTACATACAAACAGCTAATATAAATAGCTAATTTTACTAAACACTCTTATTCAAACAGTTAATATAATCAGCTAGTCAAATCAGCTAATACAATCAGTTATAAGCTAACAACTAATCAAACCAGCTAACAGCTCCAGCTATCAGCTGTTTCCCAAACACCCCCATTATAAGTATGATTATTTATGTTGAAATTTCATTCCTTGCACATTTGCAAGTTTTTATAAATGGTAATATAATGGAAAGTTAAACTTTTTAGAAGCTAAATTTAGATTGTATTTTCTCAAATATTAAAGTAAATGAATTAAAATAAAAATTATGAACTCTTATGAACTCAAACTCCTCCGGGTGATAACAATTTATAAAACAGCCTTAAGTTATGCATAAAAAGTTATAAGTTTTATATTTAAAAAAAATCATAAAATCATGCACGGGATTATAGAAGAGTTCTAACTTTAAGATTTTTCTTTAAAAAAAGTACATGTAATTCTCTAAAAATTTAAATTGTTTTTAAAATTATTTTAATAATTTATACTTTATTTCCCTAAATATTTATATTTGAGGACATCCCTGACTCTTCTCCACACCTATTTCATGCATATAAAAATAAAATAATTCAAAGATTTGGAATATACTTTGCTTAGGTGGGTAAACAGTTGTGTGAAAATAGGGATTATAGCAGCGGTTTTACGTTTACTGTTTTCCAAAATCAAATTTTCTTTAGTTAAAAAAATTATGATTTAAAAACAAAATTTTTTGATTAAATTATAATTAATTTTTAAAAATCTTAATTTTAAACGAGCTATTATTTTGAAAAAATTTAAAAGCAATTATTTTGACAAATCAACTACCATTCAAATATGAGCATATTTTCCTCTTGCCAACTCTATCATAATTATATTTACTTTCAAAGTTTTCCCCACACTATTTTCTAAGAAAGTCAATAATTTTTTTCTTTTTTTATCATAGCACATAGTAGAGAGGTTTAGAATCCAAATCCAAATCCAGATAGCTACTCTATCTATCACCACCATCGATGGATTTGCACTAAATCTCACCAAGTAGTTTTCATTTGATAGGTCAAATAAGCCCAAAGCTGATGGAGCTTAGTATCCAGAACGCAAAACCTAATTTTTATACCAATAATTTAATAATTAGTGCTTTTCTCCATATTTGTTCATTCTTTCCTGTTCTTCCTCAGAAATCACAATGTTATTTATAATAAAAATTTGATCTGAATAATGAATATAAGTAGAAGTTAGATAAGTTAATGGTTAAGATTGATGTCATATAACACAAAATATAAAGAAATTGTTATTGAGATCATATAAGAAATAAATTTTTACAGCAAGATGAATTTATTAGGAAGTAAATTTTATTATAAATTTCTTGAAAAGTGCTAAAAGTTGCTTAGTTGACATTATAGAATTAATACTTCTCATGAATTAACTTCATGTGTTTTGTTTAATTTAATTTTAAATTTTTAAAAAATATTAACAAAATAATTAATATACATCCAAAATTATAATATAAAAATAAAAAATATTGGTAAATTTTAATTGTTTCTAGTTTTTTCCATCATAATTTCTTCAATTGCTAATTTCTTATTTTTTTAATTTACTATAAAAAGTAAAAAGGTCTATAAAAAATTACACTACAAAAAAGGACTATACAGATAACAAAAAGTTATCTGTATAGACCCATTTATAATATTTGTATAAATATTACAGACAATAATGTCGTTTGTATTGAGTCATCTATATAAAATTGTACCTGTTATAACTTATATAGATAACTTTTTTTTTGCCATTTATATAGATCAAGGCTAAATATCATTTGTATAGGTTAGATTATCGTCTGTATAACCTAAACTTATATAGATGACATTTGTCATCTGTATAACCTAAAAAATATTTATATAAAAATTGAACGATATGGAAAGTTAAAGGACATAATTTTGGAATAATATTATTTTCTAACCACTTCACAAATTAAGAAAATGCTTTTTAAAGTTATGTCATTTTTTTTTTTTACTCTACGTTGATTTTTTTCATATTTTCCTCCTATTATTTCTTCACTTGTTGGTCTGAACAACAAAAATACTTTCATTATTTTGTTTTCATTCATCCAAAGGTTTCAGTGCGTTTCCCAAATCAGTGTTAAAAATACATTTTCATGGAGAACATACAACATAATAGAAGACCAAAATAAGAAATTGATAAATTCTTCTCTAAAGGATTAATATTACATCAAATTAGTTTTAAATTTTATATTAGTATCAGTTGAGCATTTTGTTAGTCATTCCATTAGCCTTAAATTGAATAGGATTCAATTGATGTTAGTATAGAGTTTATAACTGATTTGATGTAATAACTATCTTTTGAAGATGAGTTTAATTACCCATTTCCTAAAAGAAATATTTATATAAAAAATTGATTAAATTTAAATTTTTACAATTTTGCTTTACAATTTTTTGTTAATTATGATTTTGATAATAATATTTAAAATATGTCATTTTCTAATTATTAATCATAATAATATTAAATTGCTTAATAAAATATTTATTATTTTTATTTTAAGAATATTATTGTCATTAATTAATTACTCTTCCATTCCATTCTTATATTATTTTGATATATTAAATATAAAAATAAAATGAAATGTCTCTTCTATTTCTTACTATACTAAATATATTTATAGAATGGTCATTTTATTTTATTTCATTTTATCATACCAAATGCAACATTATAAACGCAAATACAAAATGTTCAATCTAACCGCGATTAGAATTATGCAAAGGGTATTTCCAAATATTAATCCTCTCTTAAAGAACGCAAATTTGAACACAAAAATATGTACGCGTGACGATTCTCTTTCAAAAATTAACAGCCTAAATTATTTAAAGAAACAGAGAGAGAGAGAATTATTTTCTTATGTGAAAGAGGAAAATTTTAGAAAATTCATATTTATAAAGTTCTATAGGAGAGAAGCAAAATGTCTTTTTGTCAAATTTCAACTGATCAAAATAGAATTAAATGTTGCATATATAGGTTAAGTGAATTATTCCTCTAACCATTATAAAATAAAAACAAATTTACATGTTAGAAATTAGATTGAAGGATAATTTTATTATACCTCCAATAGGTCCTATTCTGCGAAAGTCGTTAGATATATAGTAAAAAAATATATAAGTCCAATTTTAAGAAAATAGAGGCAATAAGAATTCATCCATTAAAATTTTTGGTGAATAACCATTAATTTCTGAATAAACATAAAATCAATTACTCATTTGACGGCATTAATTATTATATATATATATCTTTAAATTTTATAATTAGCATTAATAATTCTTTATTTTTATTATAATTATATTAAAATATAATTATGCCTTCCTAAAATACAATTTTATCAAATTTTTGACCTCACATGGCCGTTTTCACTCAATGCTTCCCTATTAATTTGAAATGGGGAAAGATTATGGTATCCCTTGGAGTTTCAAACCCTGAGTAATGTGGTATAATTTCATCTAGTGGATGAGATTACTTAAGTCTTTAGTAATCTCATTTAATAAATGAGATTGTGCCATCTACCCAAGGTTTAGAAACTTTGGGATACCTTAGAATTTTCCTTTGAAATGACTTATATGTAAATATAAAAGAAAATCTTTATTTGGGCATTTAAAATTTTGAAAAAAAATCAAGAAATTACATTTGAAAATTTGAATCTTTTTTTAGATTTAATTGTAAATCCTAAAAATGGTATTTGTTTGAGAAACAATGAAGTGAGTGCTTGGAAATTAAAATAGGAGGACTAAAATTACTCCAACTAAATACTTTGAGGGACCAAAATAAATTATGCTAAATTAAGGAATGAAAAACCACACAATTTATATTTTAGGGAAATCAAAATTGCATTGGAGTTTTATAATTATTACTTCCTTCATTCATAATGCTCAAATAAATAATAAAAAGAAAGAATATAATTTTAAAATTAGTGTGCATTTGACAGTATTAAAATGGACTTTAACAAACTATTTTAATATTTTTTATTAATTTTAACACTATAAATAAATAGATCCACAAATAATTATAATACAAGCAAAGAAAAAAGATTACTAATGTTAATTATTTAAGTTGTACGTAGATATCTCTATAATACGAGATTAATCTCTATTTAGGACAAAAGCAATAAACGGCTATACCAATTAAACTTAAGATGTTTAGAATAATTTAAGACTATATCTGCTATTAGTAAGTTAATAAATTATTGATAAAAACCCAAAAACTGATTAAATATTGTATATATTCTTGATTCCTTAATTGAAAATGTTCTAATGGGTCAAATAATGACGGAGAAGCTAATTCAGTAAAAAAGTTTTACGAATAATTTCGTTATATCTGTAATATACGTTAAGTAAATTTTACTCTTCAAATGATTAGCCTATTTTTGTCATTATTCATGTACGTACAATTAAAAACTTTGTGCGACCACGTTCCAAGTTACTTCACATGTTTGAAGGTGTACATGATATTTATGGGGATCTACGAGCTTAGAGGGACGGATTGAGAATTTGAGACTCGTGCAGTCGTGCTTGCAAAGTAAAGGATCTTGTCTTGCAAATGGTACACTTGCATTAGATGTCATCTTTAGATCCTTCTTTCTTTCTTCCACATGAGTTTGAACTTGCAACATTAAATTTACATATTAAGTAGCTTGATAAGTCCTCTGTTATTTATTTTTTTTAAAAAAAGATTCTAATGACTAAAATCAGTTTTAATAATAGTGATTTTTATTGATTTACATATAAAATTTTTTACTTCAAACTTTGATGATTTGATTGAAATGATTACTTAAAAATAAATCGTTTGATTGTTTGTCAAAGAAATTATACTAAATTTGATTGATTTGTTGTTAGTATAAACAGTTTTATGTTATTATTATATTCACTCGTATATCGCCATATTGTTAAAAGCATTGTTAAAATATTTTTAATGTTAATAAAAAAAATTTAATTATTATCAATTTTTAATAATGTATTATTTTTTATTTATCAATAATATAAAAAATTTTATGTTGACAAAAAATTAAATTTAAATTTCTTTCTATATTGAAATTTATTAGCAGCGTGTGTGAAATAATTTTATACTATTAGTTATTCATATATTATCACATCATTAAAAATTATTAAAATTCTTCTATTACCAATAAATATTCTTAATTATTATTATTTTTAATAATATATTATCTTCTTATTTGTTTATATTTTTCACAAGGACAATCAAATTTAATCTCTTAAGTTTTAGTATAACCCCATCAAGTTATGCTTGATTTTATAATTTTAAAAGTTTTACATCAAATACAACCTATAAATAAAGTGAATTCGTGAATTATACACATCCAAAATTTCAGTGTTGAAATGGTAATAATAATTTTGAACTATTATTAAGCTTTAATTATTAATTTATAAATAATAATAAAATTAATATTAAAATAATATTTATTATTTCATTTCTAGTATTATAATATATTATTATTAAAATTAATATCTTTCGTTTATTATATTATTAAAAATAAAAATATTAAAAATAAAAATATTAAATATAATTAATATTTAACATTTAATAATAATTTTATTGCTGTCACTAGCATTTAGCTTATAAATCAATGGAATTATATATTTTTTTTCAATCGAGGTTGCCATCAGTTTCTTGCGAACAGGAAACAAGACACTGACGTAATAATAATAGTAATAATAATAATAATGTCTTCTCAAAAAAGGGGTGGATATTCCGGAAGGATTCTTTTATCTGTTCGAATATTCCAAATGGATGCTAATAGCACAAGGCAAAGACCCTTACACGAAGAATACTATTTTTTGAGGGTGACGCGTATAACATACAGTTCTGAAACTCAGAAACTTACCCATATTATGTTTTTCTGGCCAATATTTATATATTTTATTATGTAGACTACCATTAATAACTTTTTATATGAACGACCGCTATGTGTTATAAACTTATTTTTAGAGATGATTTGCATGGTTAGAAGAAGGGCTGTGCTATTCAAATTACAGTGGAGATGCTTTTTTTATAAGGATAAATTACATCCATTTTTTTATGAGATGTTTAAGTGTACTCATTTTTTTTTTAATTTTTAAAAGTGTATGTTTATATATATATATATATATATAGTTATCTATCTTTTTCTAATATTTTTTAAAAAAACACAACCTATATTATTCTTTTATTTAAATTTATAGTTTGATCTCCTTTTTCCTTTTATTTAAATCCACACTCACAAAAAAAAATGAAATGAGTATATATTTTTAAAAAAATATAATTATGAGTGTAACTGAATTAAATTTTAAGGGACATGAATATAATTCACCCTTTCGTGCTTGTATTTTCAAGTTTATCTCAATTCCATGATGTTAACAGAAAAATTACTGTACTGTAATGACGGATTTACATAGAGTTGTGATACAATTGCCCCCACAAACAATTTTTTTCATATATATACATATATATGCTTTAATGATATATATATATATATATATATATATTCTTATAAATTTAAGTAAAATTGTCCTTATAATTTATTTTTGCATCAGTTGAAAAAGAAAAATTTTGATCTAAATAATTTCAAACTCATTAATTATGTATAAATTCATACATGTTAAAGAAAATTTTAAAATAAATTAGATTTTACTTTAATTTAAATATATAAATTTTGTATAAAAATTTTATCTTAATTTTATATAGAGATACCATTTCCACAACTTAAAATTTCTAGATCTGTCATTGTTAACAATAGTGTTGTACTAGCACACCATTAAATCTAACCACATATTAGCTTTACATTTTTTTAAGTTAGATTTAACATTTTATATGATAATATATCCATGATCAAATTTGATGGTATATTAATACATCACTATATCAATGATGTATTATACTCATTTTCTCATATTAATTATTATTAATAATGATTACCATTAGGAGAAAAGATTCTCATGCATTTAAATTATGTTTACTAGACCTTTTCTTTTTAAAACAAAAAAAAAATCACATAATAAGCTACTAAATGGTTAGTTAATGGTATAGGATTTAGGTGCCGGAGATAAGGAATTTAAGTAATATACAATTTGAAAAAAAAAATAGCCCTTCATTTCTTCTGAATAGATATAAATATTTAAATTCACTTAGGATTCGTTTGGATGTCGAAGAAATAAAAAGAGAAAGATTTGGGGAGAGAAAAAAATAAAGGAAGAAAGAAAATAAAAGAAGATATATTATTTTTATTGTGTTTAACTGAAAAGAAATTTGAAAAAAAATAAAAATAAGAGAGAATTTCTTTTCCCTTATTTGGTCAAGTAGTAAAGTGAGGAGAAAGAAAAGTTAATATAATGAAATGATAATAATGTCCATAAATTAAGAAAAATAAATATTATTAAAAAATAGTTGTTAGTTATGATTTAATCAACAAAATAGGTAGCACAAATTTAATATATTTTTACTAAATTAATAAAATATCTTAAGCCTATTATTAAAAATAAATAATGGCTATTATTAAAGTTAATAAAATAATTAACAAAATCAAAAGATATTATTAAATTTACAACTTGCAAAAGAAAAATCACTTGCTTATATGAAAAATTTTACGGTACCTCCGAGGGTTTCAAATCCAGGGTGACGTGGCGCTCCCAGAAACCGTCGGATGAAATTATGGGAGCGTCACGTCACCCCGGGTTTGAAACCCTCGGAGTACCGTAGTGCTCCCCTGCTTATATAAGTAAATAATCGTATTTGATATCTACAATAATAATGCTCCTAATGAATTGTTTCATTGGAGCTAAAGTATTAATGTTTCCTGAGATCTCCGCATCTGCTAATATGTACAAATTGTCCCTGAAGGCAGTCAAGCATGTTGCTATCCCCGAGTAGAGGGTAGGATAGGAAAAACACTATTGTATCAGCTCTATTTCTAATTGCTTTCCAGATTTCTTTCTGTAAGGCGAGAGAATAAAAAATCAGCGAGCTCCACTCAAATTTTCTCTTTAATATTTTTTCTTTCTTATTTTCTTTTCAAATTCAAACAATAGAAAATCACTATTTTTCTCCTACTTTCTTCTCCTCAGTTTCTTTCTCTCGTATTTTCATTACAACCAGACAATGGATTAATGCAATCAAGATTCGTTTCCTGCGAAGCAGCCAATCTTATTTTGAAAAATTCAGGGTAGTATGTATCATCAATCATAACTACCTATTATTGTGCGTTATACCTTTTTTTTATAGTCATATATTGGAGAAGGAATGGCAATATGATCGGAAAAAAATAAAATATTATCTTATTTTATATTGTTAATTGATAATAAAATATTATTTTATCTCATATTTCTTGATTGAAAATAAAATTTATCCCATACCTTACAAGGTAACAAAATTCTCCATGGATTTACGAGGAATGATAAAAATTAAATTTTAAAATTAATGATTATAAATTTATATATATTTATTAAGTAATAAAAAATAAAAAAATATAAATTATATATTATAAATCATGTATAATTAATAGAATTTTATAACGTAAGTCCAAAATTATATATAATCAATTCAAATAATTTGAAACCTAAAAAAACATATTGATACATAATTAACAAAATATTATTATTTTTTAACTTTATTATTTCAAGTAAAATTTTAATATATTTTAAAATTTTAAATAATTAAATTATTAAAATGGTTATTAATTTATAAAGTAAAAAATATAATAATTTTATAATAATGAAACTCCACAAAATAAGATAAAGTATTATTATTTTATTCAAGATGAAAAACTTACGTCATAATTTACCTTGTAATAAAAAAAATTCATACTATCTTTGAGCTCTATTTGGATAATTCCCGCAATATATTATAAATTCAAAATATTTTATTGGGGAGGGGGAGGGGGATGGAGATTGGGTTGGGTGCGAGCCAAGCTCATACTTCTAGCCTTTGACATCACACATCTTGGAGGCACATGCGTTCACCGAGACCAAGCCTACCGTGGTGTGCGTTGTACGTGGAAGAGGCCCATCCTCGTATCCACTCTCCGGTTGGTCAGCAGCAATATCATGAAAAGTTTCATGCATAGACGGAAAGGAATGACAATTTCTGAATACTATCAAACTCTTCATTTACATTCGTTGTTCGTGTGCCACATGCCGTCCCATTCAAGCATCTTCCACCATTCAGCACAAGCAAAATATTGAAAGGACCACAGAGATTGCAACAGCCTTTTGTCCAAAGGAACCATCCAGATTGCTCCAAGGCAATCAATCTTTCTTCAATCAAATATATGACACAAATTCATAAGAGAACCTCCAAAGCCTCCTGAAATTTCCATAACCCCACGCAGCCTCCTTGCTCACCACATCATGCGTTCTATTCCTTACTTCCACAAAAACACCGTCTCTTCCCACAACCACTATTTTCTTTCTCCAAGGCTTTGTATACGTTGCTCTTCAGTTTCACGACCTTTTGATTTCTCTTCATCACCTCCAATGTCTACCTTGGCCCAACAAGAATGCTTTCTAGGTTCCCACCAACAAATTTGCACGCGCCGCCCCCTCCTCCGCCGCGTTCGAGATTGCTTTGCCACCACTAACCCAACTCAATCTAAGCCAAATGCCCAACCTTTGGTGGTTGAACCAAGGCTTGTGTCGCCACCATCTGCGGTGGTTACTACCCCTGGCCGGCCCCAAGATAACGATCCGAGTTTGCAATCAACATGGGCTCACCGAGCTTGGGTGGCAGCTGGGTGCACCACAGTGCTAGTCTCCCTGGCCAAGTCCATAAAGGGTGCGGCCGATTTGCACATGTGGGTTGAGCCCATTTTGGCTGGCTGGGTTGGGTACATTTTGGCTGACCTTGCTTCTGGAGTCTACCACTGGGTCATTGATAATTATGGGGATGGCTCAACCCCAGTATTTGGTAGCCAAATTGAAGCATTCCAAGGGCACCATAAGTGGCCATGGACTATTACAAGACGCCAATTTGCAAATAACTTGCATGCATTGGCACGTGCAGTGACCTTCACAGTGCTTCCTTTGGATCTTATTTGTCATGACCCAGTTCTCCAAGGGTTTGTTGCTGTGTGCTCCGGTTGCATTATGTTTAGCCAGCAGTTTCATGCGTGGGCACATGAGACAAAAAGCCGGCTTCCACCGCTCGTGGTGGCACTGCAGGAGGCCGGAGTGCTGGTGTCGCGGTCACAGCATGCGGCACACCACCGGCCACCGTATAATAGTAATTACTGCATAGTGAGTGGAGTGTGGAATAAATTCTTGGATAAGCAAAGAGTTTTTGAGGCGTTGGAGATGATCTTATATTTTAAGTTAGGGGTTAGACCCAGGTCCTGGAGTGAGCCCGGCACCGAGTGGACAGAGGAGATTGAGACACCTTCTCCAATCACAGCCCAATGACTCTATATATTTGTTTTCTCTCTCTGTGTCTGCCCCTCCCTCCCTCTATGTAACATCCAATTTGTTGTTTTATCCGATGGTTGGGCTCCATATACTTTCTAAAATATTTTTATAAAAAAATTTAATTTTTATGTATAAACGAGGAAGTATTATATTTTATGATTAAAAAATAATATATAAAATTATGATTGAGAAGGAAAATAATTTTTCTTTAAAAAAGTAATTATTTTTCACTTAACTCATTATATTCAATATTAAATACATAAAATTATTTTTATCATTTTATTATTTTATAATTATATTTTTATGAAAAATAATTTTTACTAAAATAAAATGAGAAAATCTGGAAAGAAACATCACAATTAATATTCATATTCATTAACCTTTCATTTATATCTATCCAATGTTTGAATAAATATAAATTGAATCATTATTATCTTATTAAATAAGAGTCATTCATAAATATTCATTTATTCATTTATATTTATATTTAATATTTGATAGAATTAAAAAGACAATATATTTACACTATCTTTTGGAGGATAAAGAAGATAATTTATTATTAGCATTCGGATGTTTACATTTATATTTATGGTTAAAGATGAGTTCATTGACGTTGATTTATGTTATATATTTAATATTTAATTTTATTTTTATTTAAATATTGGTGACCAGTTTTGTGTTCTATTAGAATCTCAACCTTTTTCTTTTTCTTTTTTTGTGTATAAACAAATACTTTTAATTCAACATGTATAGAATGCATAACTAATTAGGATAAAGTAAATAAAGAGTTAAATAATAATTTACTTAGGAGTTTAGAACTTTCTTTCTTGTATTCTTGAGAACTAGGAAGGAAATTAAAAATACTAATTACATTATTCCGAAAGATTTTTATGAAAGAAATAATCTCAATTGTTATTGTAGAATTTCTATATGATCTATTATTTTGGATGTTTTCAATTTTACTGTCATATAAATTTTGGATTATTAAACGAGTTTTATTTAATATAGGTTAATTTTTAAACATTTAGGCCATTGCATTTCGAGGAGGAACTATCCAAATAAGGGTTTTGCTTACTTATAGATATCAATCTTTCTTCATTATTTTTTATTGTGAAAAACTATTTGATTAAATTACAAATGAAGTCTTTTAAAATTTATTAGCTTAAAATAATGATTTAAAAATAGCATTTAAATAGAATATACCGTTAATAACTTGGAATGAGAATTAAAAATTTTATGATACATGCATAAGCTTAATAGATAAAAGCCAAATAATTACAATTAAATCGAGCATATATAAAATATTATATTTTTTATAATATAACCTTGCTCGACTAAATCTTGAACCACCGTTCACTTTGACCTTTTTCGAATAATGCATATTTATATGCTTTGCAATTCTAAACTCGACGCCAACATTGTATTATAAATTTTCCCTTAAGTATTCGTTCAAATCTGTCCAGTGATCTTTTCTTACATTTTAATCGTTAGATGATTTTTTTAGTAAGAATCTAGGAAAAATTTTGGTACAATAATTATTTTTATGGCACAAAAAATCAATAATATAATATAAATTTATGATTTCTATTTTAATTTCACCCTATATAATCACTTAAATTAATACTACAAGTAATACTGTAATATCTATCTAATTAAAAATATTTACTTTTATTAGTACATGTGAATTTTAAAGTGTATAAAAATAAGTATAATAAAATTTTATTTTTAACTTCATTTAATAATATTTTTTAATAACATTTTATGTGTGAACACCATTTTTGGTTTCACCCTTGACTGAATTTGATATTAAAACAAGGCTAAAGTACACATAACCCTCTTACACTTATTTCATATACAAAAAATTTCATGATATTTTAAATGGTATAAATAAACATTTAAGCTCTACATGTTGCGTGAAAAACGCCTTCCGTTATCTCCCATTCCACATCATTAATGATAAAGAGCCTTTTTGATATTATTCTTTTTATTGTGCTTGGTTATAAAAAAATTAACTTTTTAAAATTAATTTTATATCAAAAATAGATTTTAAATTAAGAATCAAGAATAATTAATTTTTACATTCAAAGGAATTATTTGAATATTACCAATATAAAATAATAATTTATAATCAATTTTTTAAATTAATTATTCATAATTTTTAGCCTTATTATTCATATCATTTTTATTAATATATTTAATTGCACAAAGACTGACTTATCAAAATTACTTTTATGTCTAAAAATGATTTTAAGTTAAAAATTGATAATAATAATCTTAACTTTCAAAGTTAATATTTAAATATTATCAAATGCAAAATGTTGATTTATAATCAATTTTCTTAAACTAATTATTCATGATCAATTATATTCAAAATTAATTCTTCCCATTGTTACTGCATTTTAAGCACTTTTCTTTTTTATGAATACAATTTTTTTAAAAAAATTATTTCTCTAATAATATATATGACATCGAATAACAATTAACATTTTATTTTTTTTTTACTTTCTTTCAAACCGCTAATAGAGCCTTCAAAATTAGGAAAAAAGAACATAGATATTTGAAATGAGGTTCATATGCTCATAACATATTTAGAAAAGATGAATTCAAGAATAAATTCTTAGAAAACATATTAAATTGAACGAAAATATTTTGTCCATAAATTTATTGGATACTATAACAAATATAGTTTATATATGTAAATTGTAATTAAATAAATTATTTTTAATGAAACCATTTTATGAATCAAGGGTACACCTAAATACATATCCAAATAAGTCATTGTTGTGAATCCACATTTTTCCAATATTTTTTGACAAAGACCTTGCTTCACATTCTTAAAGAAGAAAATATTAGATTTTGTCTAATCAACTTTTTAACTCGACATCCTTAAAAGTATGTGAAAACTATTCATTATTGTATTAATTTAATTTATATATATCTTTCCAAGTAAAAAAAAAATCATCAACAAACATGACATGTAAGATTCCTAACCCATTTTTACCAGCCCTTAGAGGTGTCCAATGAGATGTGATAACTTAACTGCTATAAAAAGGATAAAAATACAAGGAAAAAAAGAATCTCCTTGCTTAATACCCTTGGAAGGGTTAAATTCCTTAGTTTTATTGACATTCCTTAGAACATTTAAAAATGAAGTTTGAATATAATCCATAATTAGCTTTGTTATTCCTTCTACCATTCCAACTTAGGATAAAAACTCCTTAATAAAGCCGTAATCTAGTCTATCATAGGTTTTTCCCAAATCAACTTTAATTATAAAGAAACCTCTTTTTCCTTACATTTTCCTTATTGGATGAATCATCTCATAAGCAATAATGATATTGTCTTGGATACATCTTCTAAGAACAAAATTGGCTGAATAAAGGAACATTAGATTAGACAAAAGCAATTTGAACTAATTTATAATGGTCTTGGTCACACATCTGTGAAGGACATTATAAAGAGAAATTGAGTGAAACTTATTCATAAACTTAGGCTCCTCAATATTCGAGATAAGGCAAATTGATGTTTTATTCATCTCGTATAGTTAGGTATCCATCCTTACTAGGATATTTTAAGGCATCAATCAAAAAGATAAAATTACATGCCTCTTCTAAACAAACTTCTCAAATAAAAGCTTGGTTTTGATTTTCAAAACTTATGAGGAACAAAATTTTAGTAAGAACAAGAAGGTAGTCTTCAAGATTATCATTAAAAATTGCCTATAGAAATTGCATATGAGCTTGTCATAACCCATCTTAATTGTCACTAACATGAAACCTGTTGCTTGATTTCCATTAACCTTGCTATAAATTATGCAGACTCTAACCTACTAAAAATCCTTTCATTTTTATGGTGACTAACATTCAATACAAGTTTTTGAAAAATAATGGACAAGGTTTCTTTTGTTTATGGACATTTTCAAAGGGTCACATGTCTTATAGTGCAAAATTAATTACTTAACCAATAATTACTAAGGACTATGTATGAAAATAAACAAAATAATACACAACTTCAATCTAAACATAATTGGATCTAACCTTATTCCAATTGTTAAATATTGCTAACTAGGTGCTTTGAACCTCCAAAAAGGTAGCATAACAAGATAATTTAACTTAGCTTAAAATGTTAAAGTAATTAAAGAATGAGTTACAAGAGCTTAGTAAGCATATACTTACTAAAATAAAATTTCTTTAGAATTAAATCATAAATAAATGAATTAACTAACCAATTTGATACCTGGACGTTTAACTAAGATAATTAATTTATCTATTTCAAACATCTATTTGCACTTGACTTAGGATTTTCATAAATTGATGTCCTCACAATCATAAAATTATATATGCATAATTTTACACAATTTTACATTCACCTAAGGATACAATATAGCAATTTACACCTCAAAATATTAAGAATAATTAAGAGAAGAATAATTCATTTTCCTATCGGACCATTCTCCGATAAACCTTATTGTAATATATAATTAAGAATGCCATTATAACATGCAATAGCACAAAAAGATCCATTATATACATAGCATCATAATTAATTCATACAATGATAATTAATAATAATTAAAATCCAATTAATCACATAATATATGATAAACATAAATAAAAATGCATACATCTATCTCATGACTTCTAATTTAATCTTATATTCTACTCTCCTTTCCATCTTTGCTTTTCCTATACTTACCTTATGCCCTATCCTCCTTTTTATTGAGAATTGTCTATTCAATACTTATATCACCTTTAATACATTTCTCAATTTGCATTTACTCAACACTTTAATTTTCAATGTCATGGCAAAAGCCATATTCATTAAATCAATCATGCTCACAATATTAATTTTATCACATATCACATTTCATAATTTATCTAATAGTATATTTCTAATATATGTATGAGTATGTTATCAAGCAATAATTCCATACCTTTCTTACAAGGCCACAAACTATCCATTCAGTGATAATCAACAAGGATATATAAACACAATTATTATGTATCAATTTAAGCAACAATAATGCCATACCTTCATTGCATGGTCCCACACATCACATTTCATCTCACCATTAATCTATTTGCATAGAAACTATAATTTAGCATCATACAATGATTGATAGCATTTTCATGCCTTAAATGCATGCCCAGAGAAATCCATTTTTACTATAATAATGCAATTATATAATATAGAGTAATTATACATCACAAAACAACTAACCTATCTTCTAAGTAAGGAACAATTGAATCCATAAAAGAAAATTTCATATTTCCCTAAATCATGTATAAACATATGATCATGTGCACACACACGTGCGCATACAGATACATAGATATATTCCAATTTAAATAAGTAATTAAATGGAAATTTAGAATCCTAAAATATTATATTCTAGTAAAGTATACACTTACTATAATCTACACAACCTAAATATACTTTCCATCCCATTGAGTATATAAATAATTTCCATCACCCATTTTATAAGTACAATAAGTATTAGTATAACCATATAGATATCACATATAGATATTAACATATGCAATAAAATATGATAAATTAATGATTTTAATACTTTAGTAAGGTATATACTCACCTCTAGATGTTAACTCCCTTCACAAATTCCAAAACATCTAAGCTTCTCATCCTTATTTCATCTTACTTAAGAAATTTACAAAGAAAAATTATAAAGATATTCATATCAATTATTTTTCTTCTGAAAATACTTCCTCTAAAATTTAAACAATTCATATTAATTTTCTAAATCATAACTTTTTATGTTTTTAAAAAATTATTTCCAAAATTTTAAAAACAACCCTAAAAGTAAGGTTTTTGTATCAAGCATCAAATGGGTTTGCCTAGTCTAAAAAGGGCTAACCCCTAACTCAATAACAACCAAAACTCAATGGATTGTTGAAAAATGGTGGAGATTGAATAGCCTTTTTTGCTATTGTTTTTTAGTTTGCAAATTATAATCTTTCTTTATATTGTTGACATGCTGCCAGTGATGAAGACAAGGTGGAGGAAGGAAGGCACACGATGGCTAATGGTGGTCGAAAGTAACAAATTGATGGAAAGAAGAAGAGAAACCATGAGAGAAAGAGAAAAAAGATAGAGAGATTGAGATAAAGGGTGGGTTATGAAAAAAGAAAGAGGAAATTAGGAAAAAAGAAAAAAAGGAGCTAAGAGCTTTGATAGGGTATGTTGAATTTACCATGAGCTCATGCTTTTCTAATCTTAAGCCTTCCTTTGATTGACTTGGAAAAAAAGCTCAAATGGAAAAAAAAATGGTACAATAGAGAACATGGTAGACACAATTTAAAATCAATTATAGCCACTCCTTATTCATATTTCCACTTCTATTGAATCAAAGTCATTCTATATTATTTTATTTCCTTCCTCTTCCATAATAATCTTTGTTATCACCTAGTAAATTTAAGAACTCAAAAATAATTATTTCAAAATTTTATAAATCTTGGGTAAAATTATTTATTAAAACACATGTAAATACTTCAATAAATCTCTACACTCATAAATTTTGAAACATTCCCAATTTTATAAGAAAGTCGCCGTAAGAATTCATCCAAGAAAATTCTTAAGACAACACATGAATCCAATAATTATAATCATAATATAATATAACTAGGTGAAACTTAAATTTTTGAGTTTTATCATAAGGTAAAATAAATGGTGATTTAAACATTTATATATTCATATAATTATTTTATTTTATTCAAAGTTAGCTAAAATAGGATAATCCAAATAATACAACATGTTAAAATAAATACTTTGGAGCTTTGAAAATTTTGAAGAGTTCTGAAAATTAACTTTGGTATTACAAAGCTCCTTTAATTATTTTGGATTGTCTACCCATTCTCTATTTTGATTTTTGAGCATTCTAATTTTGTTTCAATTTTTTCTAACAATATCTTGGTGTAATAGTATCTAGTATTTCTATTTTGCTCAACAATCCATCTAACTCTTTTCTTGAATTAAAATTTGAGCTAAGTTCTTCTACAATAGAACTTCCAAATTCTACAAAAATGAATTATAATTTCTTTCTTCATATCTTTGAATACTTGCAATCTTTGTTCGAATTTTGTCTTTTTTTCTTTTCTTAATATGCCTAAAAACATTTTTATTCCAAACTTTTAGCCTTAGAACGAGATTATGTAACTCCATCACTTTACCTTCATCTTAACTCCAATTTTAAATTAAGAAATTCTAAATGTCCACATAAGTCAACCACAACATTAAAATGGAATGGTCTCCCTTCCTTGTTGCAACTCTCATACAAGTTCAATAGTAAAAAATGATGGTTTGTGAAAGCCTTGGGGAGAACTTTCACAAAAGCTTTATTGAATTTGATATGCTAGTCCACTAAGCACAAAGCTCTATCCAACTGCTTAAAAAGAGGATCATAACCCAAATGCTTTGGGCCTTTCCAAGTAAACCTCCCACCTTGTATCTCCACTTTTCTAAGACTACAATTATTAATTCTTTTACTAAATAAATTGGCTTGCTACCAATTGAAGGGAGCTCCACCTTTCTTTCTACTGGGGACTAATTATATTCTACTAGATAGCTACAAGCTCAACCTATAGAATTATCATTGTTTCTGCATTTGGATTAGCATAAACTATAGTGATGAATAGGTCCTCTTTAGTTTTGAATAAATCTCAAATGAATGAACTAGAAGTTTATCATCATAACCTCTATTGTGGCCCTATTCAACTTCCAAGCCACCCAAATACCACTTGAGTATTCATTACCATTAACAATCACTATTTGATGAAAAGAAATTTCAGCTCTCATTGCCTGAGTTCTTGTTTCTAGGAAAGTAAGAACTTTGGGAAACGAAGAACTCAGTACAGTGCCAACTTGTAGGACAAAATATTTGTGACCTGCACCACAACAATTCCGTAATATAAATTTTTTAATCATGATGCAAACAAAAATAAAAGGATTTATGCACTTGTATTCTTAAGCGAGATCCATCACAACTTTTTAGACTTCTTCCTTATCATTCACAATTTATCCCTCTTAGTCCATCCTGTTTACATCCATTTTACCTCCAACACAACCATCATCTAGAGGTTTTGGTTCAGTTGGAATCTCTGAACTATGATTAGGTTCAACATTTTTGGATATCTGCAGACCTGTCTCAACCTCCATGCACAATGGTGTTGAAGAAACATGAATGACATTGTCCAATGCTGCACTCTGCTTTTCCTGATTTTTCATTTGGACGTTCTTCCTTCTCAGTGACATCTACACCTTTTGAAAGTCATAATTATCTGCGCCTGGTGTAAACGAGCTATCCTCCGAAGCTAGCCATTCATTTAGATCTATGAGTTTTCCTTTTTGTAGCACATGATTTGTGCTTGTTTCAATTACTATAAACAATAACTTCCTTGTTTATGCGTTGACTTCTCTCATTTATAGTCTCATTTATTACAGGATTTGCCTTATCATCAAGCTCTTTATTAATGTCCTGATCACTTTCAAATTCTTCATTATTTCGGATAATAAATTTAGATCCTATTAAATGGATATTATTTGACCTCTATGATTGGCCTTGATTAACGGCACTAATTTCTTGCTTCTTCCTCGACCGTCGAGTGCGTTGAGCAACCATCCAGACACTGTAATGGTTGTTGATTGCCATATTTTCCCGCCTTACCTTGTTGTTTAGTGTTTATCCACTTCTTTATCCTTCAAAGTATCTTGATTCAGAGGATCACCTTTTAAAGCTTGACAAAATTCAGTGGTGTGTCCATATTTTCCACAACAAAAACAAATGATGTGGAGCCTTTCTTATTGAATACTGTAGTTCTTCCCATGAATTGAAAATTTTGAAAGCAATTCTTTTGGCAAATCAACCTTTGTGCGGATACGAGCATATTTTCCTCTTGCCAGCTCTGTCGTAGTTAATGTCGACTTACAAAGTTTTTTTCCACACTATTCCCTATGAAAGTTCAGAATTTTTTTTTTTATCATAGGACATAATAGGGAGGTTTAGAATCCAAATCCAAACAGTTATTTTATTCATCACCACATTCCATGGATTAAAATTCGAATCCCAAGATCTTATTATTAAATAATGATCATCAATAAGCCAAGACCTTTTGTGAGAGCAAAATCATAGTCCTCCACTGTACTAATCTCACCAAGTAGTTTTCATTTGATAGGTCAATTATCTCAAGAATGTTTTCCTAAGTCCAAAGCTAATGGAGCTTAATATCCAGAACACACACGAAACCTAATTTTTCATACCAACAATTTAATAATTAGTGCTCCTCTCCATATTTTTTCATTCTTTCCTCTTTCCTTAGTAATCACAATGTTATTTATAATAAAAATTTAATCCAAAATAATGAATATAAGTAAAAGTCAGATAAGTTAGAGGTTGTTTAACTCGCTTCAATAATATAGAAAGTTTTATTTTTCAGGAAATAGAAAATTGATGGATTATTTGATTAGCCATTATTAAATTTAGGGAAATAGAACTTCTTAACAAATCCTACTTCCTACAAAATATAAGAAGTTACTTACCCATCTCCCTCAGGTAAGTTTATTTCTGATGTTATTTATAGATATAATGATAAAATTATCTTAATTAAATTTAATTAATAACTAAAATTTCTTATTTTATACTATAATAATATTAAGAATATAATAATTATTTTATTAATACTTTCTATAATATTCAAAGTTAAACCAAATAAGGTATAGAAAGTTACTTCCCAAGAAGCATTGCTTCCTATATATCAACTAAAGAACTTTGAGTACTTCTCAGAAAATTTATATAAGAAATTATTTCCTAAAATGTTCAATTTCTCATAAGAAATTATTTTTTGTGTAAACCAAACAACTCATTAATTGTTAAGATTGATGTTATATAACATAAAACATAAAGAAATTATTATTTAATTTATATAAAAAGTAAATTTTTGCAATAAGATGAAATTATTAGGAAATAAATTTTATTGTAAACTTTCTGAAAAATGCTCAAAGTTATTTAATTGATACTATAGAATTAATGCTTCTTATGAACTAATTTTCTGTATTTCGTTTAATTCAATTTTGAAATTTTTAAAAAATGATGTTAAAATAATTAATATACATCCAAAATTATAATATAAAAAATAAGAAATATTGGTAAATTTTAATCATTTCTAGTCATCTTTTTTTAACCATATTTTTAATCCTTTTTATCATAATTTTTTAAATTGTTAATTTCTTATTTTTTAGTTTACTATAAAAAGTAAAAAGGTCTATATAAAAAAATTAAGATGTCTTATATATATATATCTTAATATCATTAAAATGAAATATAGTTTAAATAAAAAATATTAGTTAAATAATTTATATATTAAATAATTAATTCTATTAAATTTATATAAAATAAAGAGCAAATACACAATTTTTTATTTTTGTAATTAAATATTAAAATAATAGATAATTGATAAAATAATATAATAGATATATATAATAAATATGATTTTATTTAAATTAAATTTTTATTATTATTATATTTGTGATTATAGTTTTATTATAATTATACCCTAGCAGAACTGGTGAAAGCATTGGATCTCCCATGCCACGAGACCTAGCAGAGTTTTTCGATAAAAAAAAAGTAGTATTTATATTTTTAATAACAAAGTTTAAAGTAGGATATTTTTGTATTATTTATAAAAATTATTAAATTAAAATTTTAACAATTTTTCTTTAGCAAGATTATGTTATAATAAGATTTAAAATATGATAATTTTTTATTAGAGAAAATAGATAAATTTATCCCTAAAGGATAAATATAATATCAAGTTGGTCATAAATTTTATATTAATATCAATTAAGTTCAATTCTGTAAAGACTAACAGAAGGGCTTAATTGATGTCAGTATACAAAGTTTAAAATCAATTTGATATAACATCTATATTTCAAAGATAAATTTGCCCATTTTCTTTGGTATGCAAATCATTTTTATAATTATGTGTTGACTTTCTTTCATAATCTTTATGATTATGACTATAAAAATAAGGTAACAAAATTACTACAAAAATGCTTTCAAGAACAAATTATTGTCTTAAACTTCAGAATAACATTGAAATTACTTATATAAGAATGGAACAATATGAAAAGTTAGAGGACATAATTTTAGAATAATATTATTGTCAATAAAACCACTTCACAAATTAAGAAAATACTTTTTAAAATTATGGGATTTTTTTTTACTCTATGTTGATTTTTCCCATATCTTCCTCCTTTTATTTCTTGGTCTGAACAACAAAAATATTTTTGCTCTTTTGTTTTCATTCATCACAAGGGTTCAATGTGTTTCCCAACTTAATAATGGAGAATATACAAGATAATAGAAGACTAAAATTAAAACTGGACAAATTTTTCCCTAAAAGGTTAATATGAGATCAAATTAATCTTAAATTTCATAGTGGTATCAATTGAGTCCAATTTTGTTAGTCATTCTACTAGACTCAAATGGAATAGGATTCAATTAATGTCGGTACAGAGTTTATAAACAATTTGATTTGATGTAATAACTATCTTTTGAAGATGAATACACCCATTTCCTAAAAAATATTTATATAAAAAATTGATTAAATTAAAATTTTTACAATTTTGCTTCAATTTTTTTGTTAATTATAATTTGGATAATAATATTTAAAATATGACATTTTCTAATTATTAGTCATAATAATATTAAATTACTTAATAGGATATTTATTATTTTTGTTTTAAGAATATTATTACCATTAATTACTTTTCCACTCCATCTTTATATTATTTTGATATACTAAACACAAAAATGAATGAAATATCCATTCTATTTTTTATTATACTAAACTTAAATACAAAATAATCATTTTATTCTATTTCACTTTATCATATCAAATGGAACATTATAAACTTGAATACAAAATGTTCACTGCAATTAGAATTATCTAAAGGCTATTTCCAAATATCAATCCTCTCTTAAAAACTCAAATTTGAACATAAAAATATGTACGCGTAACGATTCTCTTTTAAAAATTAACACCGTAATTTTAAAAATAAAAAATAGAGAGAATTATTTTTTGGTATGAAAAAGAAATATTTTATAAAATTCATATTTATGAAGTTCTATAGGAGCCAAGTACAATTACGTCCTGCATCTATACGTTAAGTAAATTATTCTTTTAATCATTATAAAATAAAAGCAGAATTACCTGTTAGAAATTAGATTAAAGAATAATTTTATTATATCTCCAAGAGGTCCTCTTTTGTGAAAGTCGTTTGAGTTTATAGTGAAAAAAATATATAAATCCACTTTCATCTATTAAAATTTTTGGTGAATAACCATTAATTTTTGAATAAACATAAAATTAATTACTCATTTAGGGGCACTAATTATTTTATATATATAAATTTTATAATTAGCATTAATATTTTTTTTATTATAATTATATATTTAAATGAAATTATCGTCTTTCTAAAATACAATTTTATCAATTTATTGACCTAGCATGACCCTTTTCACCCAATCCTTCGTTGATATTAGTTGAAAATTTTTATTTGGGCATTTAAAATTTTGAAAAAAAAATCAAGGAATTACATTTGAAATTTTTAATATTTTTAAGATTTAATTGTAAATCCTAAAAATATTAAGTGTTGGGTAATTAAATAAAAATTAATAGAAATTAAATAGGAGGACTAAAATTATTCCAATTAAATTTTTGAAGGACCAAAATTATGCTAAATTAAGGGATGAAAAAGCCAATAATTTATATTTTAGAAAAATCAAAATTGCATTGAATTTTTATAATTGTCACTTCGTTCATTCATAATGCTCAAATAAATAATGAAAAGAAAGAATATAACTTTAAAATTAGTGTGTATTTGACATTATTAAAGTGGAGTTTAACAAACTATTTCAATTATTTTCATCTATTTTAACATTATAAATAAATAGATTCACAAATAATTATAATACAAGTAAAAAACAAAAGACTACTAATATCAATTATTTGAGTTGTACTTCCATACCTTTTGATACAGGATTAATTTCTATTTAGAACAAGAATAGCAAATGGTAAAACTCATCCTAATAATAATGTTTTTAAGGATCAAACTTAAAATGCCTAAAATATTTTAGGGCTTTATCTGTTATCACTAAACTAATAAATTGTTGATAAAAACTCAATGACTCACTAAAATATTCCGTTATATCTGTAATACACGTTAAGTAAATTTTACTCTTCCATTGATCAGCCTATTTTTCTCATTATTCATGTACAATTGAAAACTTTTAGGCAATTACATTCTGAATTACTTCACATGTTTCCAAGTGGACATGATATTTAAGGGGATTTATGAGCTGAGAGTGATCGATTGGGATTCGTACAATCTTGCTTTCAAAGTAAAGGATCTTGTTTCACTGGTGGTCCACTTGCATTAGAGGTCATCTTCGGATCCTTCCTTCTTCCTTCTATTATTATTAAAAAAAATAATAGATTCCAATGATTAAAATTAGTTTTAATAATAATGATTTTAACTGTTTTACATGTGAATTCTTTTACTTGAAACCTTCATAATTTGATTGAAATGGTTACTTAAAAATAAAGCGTTTGATTTTTTGTCAAAGTAATTATGCTAAATTCGGCTGATTTGGTGTTAGCATAAACAGTTTTATATTATTATTATTATTATATTCACTCATGTATGATCATATCATTAAAAAGTATTGTTAAAATCTTTTTAATGTTAATAAAAAATTTTAATTACTTTTAATTTTTTAATGACATATGATTTTTATTTATTATTAGTATAAAAAGTTTTATATTGATAAAAAATAAATTTAAATTTAATCTATTATTAATGTAAATTATTTTTTTTACTATCATTCACTCATATATTATTACATTATTAAAAGTTATTAAAATTCTTTTATTATTAATAAAAATTCTTAATTATTATTAATTTTTAATAATATATCATTTTCTTACTTTTTTATATTGTAAAAAGTTAATCCATAAGTTATGCTTGATTTTATAATTTTAAAAGTTTTACATCAAATATAATCTATAAATAAAGTGAATTATACACATCCAAAATATTCAATATTTACAAATCGGCAAATACTAATGATAGTTTCAGGCTATTATTAAATACTAATTATTAATTTTCAACTAATCATATTTAATATTTTTATTTTTATTTTTAATAAAATAATACATAAGGAATATTAATTTTAATAATAATATATTATTAAAAATAAAAATAAAATATTAAATATAATTAATTAAAAATTAATAATTAATACTTAACAATGATTTTGATGTTATCAGTAGTATTTGTCTTATGAATTAGTGGAATTATAATTTTTTGTTATTTAAAACCCGATTAGACTTTTCTCCAATTTAAGAGTGCTTAGTTGGCAAAGTGCATCGAATCAAGTCAAAGTTCGTACGGACCAAACTCATATTTAATGTGAACTTACCCTGATCAGGTCGGTCTATATTTAAAACTCCAAACTTTACCTCTTTTTACCTTAAAAAGATTATTAGTCTGTGACTCGGCCCGCAATTCACACGGATTCAGTCTGCTTGAACTTTGTCCGTTAAGCTCGCAAAAATACAAATCTATTTTTGAGACGAACCAATTTATCAAGCTTACAAATTTGGAACCGCTAAGCTCCCCTCCTTCAATTGAGCTTGTAATTAGTTTCTTGCTTACCGGATACATGACAGTGAGACGTTGATGCAACGTTACAACAATAGAATGTCTTGTCAAAAGAAGGGAGGGATATTCCAGAAGGATTCTTTTTCTGTTCTAATATTCCAAAAGGGTGCTAATAGCACAAGGCAAAGACCCTTACAAGAAAAAAAATCATTTTTAGAGCGTGACCCATGTAACATACGGTTCTGAAACTCAGAAACTTACCCTATATATATATATATATATATATATTTGGACATTATTTATGTACGTTTTTTATGTATACTACCATTTATAACTCTTTATATGAAGAACCAGTGTGCGTTATTAACTTATTTTTAGTAAGGACTTGTGTGCTTAGAAGAAGGACTGCGAGATGTCATTTTCCCATGAATAAATTACACCCATCTTTTTGTGAGATGTTGTTTGAATATACTCACATTTTTTATTTTTTAAAATCATATGTTTACATTTTACATATATATTTATATTTATCTCTTTTTTTAATATTTTTGAACAAAACATAACCTATAGTTTTCTTTTATATAAATCGGCACTCACAAAAGAAAATAAATAGAGTGAGTATATATGTCTAATAAAAAAATTATAATGTAATTAGATTAAATTTAAAAAAAAATAAATATAATTTTCCCTTTTTATATTTGTATTTTCAAGTTTATATAAATTCTATCATATTAAGGAGAGAATATAATACACCACTAACACAAGGGCATACTAGAGCATCACTAAATCTAATCATATATTGATTTCATTTTTTTTAAAGTCACATTAAATATGTTATACGATGACATATTAATAATTAAATTTATTGGTATATCAATATAATTTTATATTACTAATATACTACAATCATCTTCTTATATTAATTATTGTTAATTGTTAATAATTATTAGTATTAAGAGAAAAGATTTTTATGCATTCAAATTATGCTCACTAGACCAATCAAAAGATCTACATACTGAGCTAGTAAATGGTGAATTAATGGTATAGGATTTAGGTACCGGAGATAAGGATTTTTTTTTTTTTTGGTCGGAGAAGATAAGGAATTTAAGTAATATACAAGTATTTAAAAAAATAGCCCTTTTATGTGAATAGATACAAATAATTAAATTCACTTAATGCAATCAAGATTCTTTTCCTGCGAAGCAGCCATTCATATTTTGAAAAATTCAAGGTAGTATGTACCATCAATCATAACTACTTAACATTGTGCGTTGTACTCTTTTTTTCCCGCATATATTCTTAGGTTAGGAGAGGGTTGGAATCGCCATGAGGTTGGAAAAGATAAAATATTATCTTGACTCATATTTTATCCAATATTTTATAATTAGAAATAAAATTCATCCTATTTTTATATTTCATAAGATAATAAAATTTTATGAGGACCTACAATAAATAATAAAAATTAAAATTAAAAAAATTAAAAAATTACAAATTTATATATAATTGTTAATTAATTTTAAATATTAATAAATAAATAAGTAAATTTAAATTTAAATATTACAAATTATGCATAATTAACAAAATGTTATAATATAATTTTAAAGTCATATATAATTAATTTAAATAATTTGAAATTAAAAAAATAATATATATCAAATAAGATATTGTTACTTTCTATCTTCATTATCTCAAATAAAATCTTAATATATTTTTAATTTTTAAATAACTAAATTATTAAAATAGCTAAAAGATTATACATACATATGTATTTTGCCCTATTTTATTATTTAAAATAAAAAACTTACTTTATATCTTATTTTACAGGAATAAAAAATCACACCATTCTTAAATTTTATTGAAAACAAGCGGAAGAAACGGGGATGGGTGGGAGTTAAACTCGAACTCCTAGCCTTTGATGCTACACCGGAGGTACACGTGTACCACTGAAATCACGCCTACGGTGGTTTGCGTTGTACGTGGAAGAAGCCCGTCCTTGTATCCCCTCTCCGATTGGTTGGCAGCAATGTCATGAAAAGTTCCATGCATAGACGGAAAAGAATGACAATCTCTGAATACTACAAACTCTCCGTTTAAAATTCGTTGCTTTTGAGCCACATGCCATCCCATTCAAGCATTTTCCAGCATTCAGCATAAGCAAAATATTCCAAGGACCACAAAGATTGCTATAGACTTTTGTCCAAAGGCACCATCCAGATTGCTCTAAGACCATCAACCCTTCTTCAATCAATTGTATGACACACATCCATAATAGGACATCCAAAGCCTCTCGAGATTTCCCCAAACCCACGCAGCCTACTTATTCACCACACCATGCCTTCTCTCCCCTCCACAAAAGCGCCTTTTCTTCTCATAATCACTATTTTCTATCTCCAAGGCTTGTAAGCATTGCTCTTCATTTTCATGACCTTTTGATTTGTCTTAAACACCTCCAATGTCTACCGTCTCCCAACACAAATGCTTTCTACGTTTCCACTACCACATTTGTGCACCCCGCTCCCTCGTCCACCGTGCTCGAGTCCATTGCTCTGCCATCACTACCCCAACTCAATCTAAGCCAAATGCTCAACCTCTGGTAGTTGAACCTCGGCTTGTGTCGACAACATCGGCGGTGGTTACTACCAACGGCCGGCCCCTAGATAACCATCAGAGTTTGCAATCAACATGGGCTCAACGAGCTTGGGTGGCAGCTGGGTGCACCACAGTGCTAATCTCCTTGGCCGAGTCCATAAAGGGTGCGGCCGATTTGCACATGTGGGTTGAGCCCATTTTGGCTGGCTGGGTTGGATACATTTTGGCTGACCTTGGTTCTGGAGTCTACCATTGGGGCATTGATAATTATGGGGATGGCTCAACCCCAATATTTGGTAGCCAAATTGAAGCATTCCAAGGGCACCATAAGTGGCCATGGATTATTACCAGGCGCCAATTTGCAAACAACTTGCATGCATTGGCACGTGCAGTGACCTTCACGGTGCTTCCTTTGGATCTTATTTGTCACGACCCAATTGTTCAAGGGTTTGTTGGGGTGTGCTCTGGTTGCATTATGTTTAGCCAGCAGTTTCATGCCTGGGCACATGGGACAAAGAGCAGGCTTCCACCGCTCGTGGTGGCACTGCAGGAGGCCGGAGTGCTGGTGTCGCGGTCACAGCATGCAGCACATCACCGGCCACCTTATGATAATAATTACTGCATAGTGAGTGGAGCGTGGAATAAATTCTTGGATAAGCAAAGAGTTTTTGAGGCCTTGGAGATGATCTTGTATTTTAAGTTAGGGGTTAGACCCAGGTCCTGGAGTGAGCCCAGCACTGAGTGGACAGAGGAGATTGAGACAACTTCTCCAATCAAAGGCCAATTACTCTAACTCAAATATATTTGTCCCCTTCTCCTTCCCTCCTTTTTTTTTTTTTAATAATTTATGATTTATCCTATCCTATTATTGCAATAAAATTGGGAATGCTTTTGCATGCTTGTAACTGTATGGGACAAATATGTTTAATATGGACAGATTTTGGCCCTTAAATTTGAATAGAGTAAGATTAAATGTCACAATCTATGTATTTCAATGCTCTATTTATTCATCATATGAATAATTTAATTATACTTCCGAGCAAACAATATTATTATTTGAAACTCAAATTCATTAAGATTTGATTCGAATTTTTTTTTTTGAAAATAAACAGTAGTCTTGAGTTTATTCCATTTACATGTATCTCAATGCAAGAAAAATTAAAACAGATTAGATGGCACTGCATTTCGTTCTGGGAAAAATAGCTGTTTCAGAGGATATATTCTATATTTTTCAATTTCAAAATTCCTGTTCCAAGAATAACACAACTAAGGAAAAAGAACCAAAATGAAAAATACATTGCAATGCATTCTGGGCCTTCAAGAACCTAACCTCAGCTGCATTTCTGGGAAACCAAACGCTAGGAATCAGCTCCCACTGAAGCTGAAATGGGAGATACACAGGGAAACCAGTACCTGCGTTTACCATCTCTATGACCATCATCAATCATTGCAAGTCCTTCCTGCATCAGTTAAAAGTATTCTATCATTCTAAGAGTTTTCAAGTTTATGTATATTAATTTTCTTTGGGCAATGAAAGGGGTGTTAATATGAAAATGGTTGGCAAATTTACATCTAATAATGTATCAAGGGCATCAATTGCACGACCAGAAGTCCAAGATAGCCGTCTCTCTACCTCATCAACAGTCACGAATCCTTGAGCCTAGAGGGGGGAAAAATGTGTCAAGGAAATGTTAATAGAAATAATTTTTCTCAAGATAAGGCAAGTTGAGTGTACATAGCCAAGTATTTGTCATAATGGGGTAATCAGTAGATTCTTGATACTGTCAATATCCAATTTCATACGCTAAAAAGCATGATTTTAACCAGCTAGGTCTCTCCGCTACTAATTTAAACAATACTTTTCTCTGTGTCTCTCATCACAATCAATTTATCAAACCTATGGTTATTAAACATACTTTTTATAAACCACAGTTCTATTTATTTATTTATTTGGTAGTTCAACGAGTAGCAAGCTACTAAGGACATACATGCATCTTTGTTTTATTTTATAAGGCAAGTTCAAGAGATCGTGCACACAAAATCAAGAACCAGTGATCAATAGAGAAAAAAGGGCAAAGAGGCAAGTAAAAATGAGAGACATCTAAGTGGCAGGCCAAAATCTTCATGATCCAGAGAAAATACATTCATGGTACTAACATATCCAGGAGGCACAGAATTTTTCTTCTAACAAGAAAGACCAATCTCAATTCTAAGGAAAAACAAACATATAAAACATCACAAATATTTTAAGATGAAAATTGAAAGGCAGTGGAGAATAACAAATAGGTGTAACCTGGGCAAGTTCCAGAATCTCGTTGTGGTCTTTGTTTAACTCTGTTGGAACTGAGCGAACTAGTTTCCTCCTTCCAACAGAAATAACTTCAAAACCACTACCCAGCACCTGAGAAGTTCGTCTGATGTGTTAGTCCAAAAAATCACACAGCTATAGAGGATGAATGCAACAAAGACCTATGTAAGGTAGCAGCCAATCCAGGCAGTCTGCAATATGTAATTTAACTAAACCAACCTCAAATGAAGTAGCCATCCTTTACTAAGAGTGTGTGATAAATATATTGAATACGTCCTTCAAAACACAACCATTTTGAGATAATAAATAATAAAATACTAAGATGTAAGACCTTCAGCTTACTGATGGCACGCAGGCAATCATCTTCTGAAACAACTCCACGATCAGTTTTTCGCCGCTGACGAAGGAGAGCACAGAGTTCCTGCAGGTTGATCAGCCCTCCATTGTGGGGTCTGGTGGCCAAGCAAATATCAACAATTTGAACTCCTGCCTTGTCAAGTTACTTGGATAAGCATAGATATTTATATTATGAAAATAATGGCATCTAAACTTCTCGGATATAAAAGAAACATACAAGGTTTATTAGGATTTAAAAAAAAAGTAAAAAGCACATAAATTGTAACTGTAAATTATGATGTCATGTGAACAACTGTACATAAACAAATATGAACCATATTCATAAGAAACCATTTAACATGAGGACAAAAGCATGGTCAACAGTAGAAACCAGGATTGATAATCCTGCAAATAGGAATTCAAAATTGAAGAACTATCTGCTGCTACCACCAAGCTGAATATTTGAGAATCAAATAAGGGATTCAAGCTCTAACATGTAACTGATATTTTGGAAGATGTTACTTGAATGTAATAGTGAGGGGCTGTCAGCGACTCAGAGTCGTAGCAGCAGGATAAAAATACTACACTTTAGGCCATTAGGGTCTATAGATAGGATTCTACATAATAAGAAATTGCTGTGGATAAAGGGTTTATTGCAAAATACAAGTTTAATCAATTCAATGCACAGTTTAGTGTTTTCCTCTATACTTATTGGCATAAAATATTTGCCGATGGTTCAAATTCTCGGATGGCTTCTTGAATATTAGTGCTTTCTTCCCTGCAATTGATTTTGAAAATATAACAACTTAAAATACAGGTTTCCTCCTCTGGCAAGACTTGTCAATCTGTTTACTAGAATAAGACTTGCAATACTAAATTCAACTTTTACTCATAGCAGTAGACAAATCCTAAGAGGGTCTATCAGAATAGCATATGAAATCATCCACAGAAAATGTGCCTATATACATAAAAGACTTGTTCTATGAAAATGTAAACAGGATTAGGAAATATATAACCTACCAAGTTCATAGTAGAAGTCACCAATTCCCAACAGCTCTGCCCAGAAACCCTTATTTGAGGCTAAAGGATCCACTCCAACTTTAGCACACATCTCATGAAACTGTGATCTGAAGGCTGGGTTCTTGCGGATGTCATTCTGAACCAGACAAATAAACCTTATTTTAATTTAATCAATCATTAATTTAAATTTAGATAGGAATTCCTCCAATATCATTGAAGAATGTTTTATGCCCTTCAAAAACCTGATAATCTATCAAAACAGTACATTTGTATTTCAAAAATGCATTTTGTACATCCAATCTAAATCTGTGAGATACCCAGAATGAAAATTCAACTCGCAACACCAAAATACTGTTTATCATTCTAATTTCGTGAGGGATGCGGAATCAAAAAAACCAGTTCTTGGAATAAAAAATGTTTAAAGAGTGACGTGAAGCAGATAAAAACCAAAAAGACCTTGTGCTTCCGAGCGAATTCTTCGAGCTGAGAGCGAAACGTGGCAAGCTGCTCCTTCATCATATCGGTCCTGATCTTCGCTACATTTTCACCCAACAACCGATATTGATCCCTTGCAGCTATAGCTGTTTGTAAGCCACCAATTCCAGGCCTTCTTCTCATTCTCTTCTTTCGATTAATTCCAACAAAGGTTTGAATCTTCAAGATTTTCTGATAAAAATTTCAGACAATGGATCCTGGAACCACTATCCTCCTGTGCGAGCACTTGGGGAAGAATAGGGGATGCTGTTGATCTCATTTAAATCAAATATATAATATTTGTAGAGATTTACAGGTCAGCAATCAGAGTGGCGCAGCGGAAGCGTGGTGGGCCCATAACCCACAGGTCCCTGGATCGAAACCAGGCTCTGATATAAAGAGTAGCTTCTGGCCATTAAATTAGAGTTTTACCTCGTTACCTTTAGCTTCCAGCCATTAGATTTTTTTCTTTCTCCGAACATGGATGTAACTCATAAATTAGTATGGACATAATTATATAATCTAATCTAATTAAGAATATAGCTCGAGCTGCATTTCAATATTCATTTCAGTTCACTTATATTGGCTAGCAAATGTGATTCTATTTGGAAAATTAATTAATCTTTTTGAAAAATATTTATATCAATTTACTCCTTTATTTATTCAAGTGAAAAATATATTTTTCTCACATTTATTATGATTTGATTTGCAATTTGTCCACTCATAATTTAAAGTCTTAAAAAGAGGCAACATGTAGTTTGCACTTTTAACATTTTGTTCATTTGTATTATATTTTTATCCAAATTTAAAAAAATTATTATGCACAAATCATGTATTTCATTATTAACCCAAATTTAACATGATTTCATCCTAATTTATCCTTGATTCCTTGATTTCACTTGTTCTTCCCATTTTTTTTTTCTTTTGAGATTAAGATATTAGGATTTGAGATTGGGGAGCAACATATGATTGGCACCTTTAATACTTGTCCCATATGTATTATATTTTTATTCAGATTTAATAAAAATTATTATATGTATTTCGTATGCTCCTTTACTCACCCTAATTTAACATAATTTCATCCTAATTTATCTATAATTTTACATGTTCTTCCTCATTTATTTCTATGGGATTTAGGTATTATAGTTTGAAATTGAGAGACAATTTATAATTTGCACATTTAACACTTATTTCACATGCAATATATTTTATTTGAATCTAATAAAAATTAAATTTAAATATATTTTTGATCCCATAAAATATAAATGGATTCATTTGATCTTCTTAAATCCATTGTTGATCCTTAGGATGGAAATCAGACTAAAACAAGTCCTGTTTAATAACTTCGTCTAATTTCAAACGGAGAAGTCCATATAGCAAGTAGCAATTTATACTTTCATCCACGCTGGCACTCAAAAGAGAGAGAGAAATATGCTGTGTTCTCCCATTTTATTCCATCCTCTTCTAACTATTTCTCTAATTTTACCAGTTCAGGTTGCCTTTCTCGAAATTTTCAAAATCCACGCCTTTCTGTTGATCTCTAGTACGTAATACTTATAACAAAAAGTAAAATAAGATAAAATAAAACTTTACAAACTTTTATTAATGGGTTTTCATTCTCAACAAAATGGGATTTAACTTAATAATTTGCAGAGTTTAAAATTTTGGGTTTTTAACTTGATGATACTTGCTTATACTTTCCTAGCTATCACTTCAAAAAATCTAAAGGCAGTCCTCCCGCTCAAGCAAACACAATGGCCCTAGCAAGGATTAAAATAGATCGGGAGAAAAATATTATACCCCCAAAGCTTATCTCAACATGACGTTACCCTCCTAAACTTTAAAACATAATATTTCACCTCCCTAAACTTTGAAGTACAATGAAACGGTTAAATCACAGTCAAAACTAACAGAATAGATTCAGCTTATTGTCCTCTCCATACAGCAGTGCAATTAGAATGGAAGACCCCCGAAGATTAGAATGAAAGCTCAGTCATCTCAATCTAACTCCATCCAATGTTGGCTCCGGCGAAAATACAAGTTTGTGATTGTGATGTTTGTTGCATTGGCATTGGCAAACAAAGAATTGTGAACAACATTTTCGAAAATGAGAATAAATCATGTAAGAATAATATTTCAAACTCAATCTCATTTGACCATTGCACTTTGCATTTCATTCATCAAATATTAGGGCCTTCGTCTCTCTCTCTCTCTCTCTCTCTGTGGCATTCAGTTCAACTCCTTCCAACAGCGTGTGATCCTTCAAGCTTCTTCAACATCCATGGCTGTAGGATGAAAACATGGTTATTGTTGTTATTGTTTGTATCAGTTTCTAAACAGAAAAGCAGTGGCTTCTTCAACTACATTATCGTCCCCATCAAATTCTATCAAATCATGTTCTATATCATCTAGTCCATAGTTTCCTCAATCACTTCATCCCCAAGCTACTACGTGAGACAAATTTTTAGGATCAGTCCCTGATAAAACATATATAACCCATGCTTAACATTGATCTTTCTATATCTTCCTTATCAGTTTTCAATCAAGTTTGGTTCTTGTGCCAAATACCTTCCATGGTGCACCTCCAATATATTATGATCGGCCATAACTATTAAATGTGCAGGAAAAAAAACCCATTACGATATCATCATATATAACTCATTCCACAAGAAATTTGGAAACTTGGGTTGATAAATAAAAAAACACGGGTATCCCATATGCGATTACTATAAAGCCTTAAGTATATCGACCACAAATTTTAGCCATCATTGAATATTAAAAAAAAAAGAATTTTATGTTATATTTAAAAATAAAATAATTAATTTTATTAAAAATATTATATGGATTGGCATTAATCAATTATTGGAATATTTATTTAAGTAATTAGTTTTGTATTTTAACATTAAGCATAGAACAGATTGGGCCCTAGTTTAATATGTATGATCCATGATAGGTTGGATCATGCATAAGCCCATATGGGTAGAGGTCCCAACTTACAGCCCTTTAGTAGTCAGTAGTTTCCTATCACAAGTCTGACTATAAATAGAGAGATCAGGGTTATTATTTGAACACTCTGAAAAATAAGGATTCCCACTCCTAAAATTTTATCTCCCTTTTCTCTCTATCTGGATAACCTAAGGGGCGAAGTAAGTTGTAATTCTACTCATCATCATTCAGAATAATCATGGTCTCATCAAATTATGCTCCAGGTACGCTCATAATTTTATTATGATTAATTTCATATTTTGTGATTTTAATTCATACTTCCAACATTTTATTGCAATGGTTTTTATTCCATGAATACAGAACGAGATTAGAGTATTTTTTAACACCAGTAGAATATGACATTCAATTTAAAGGATAATTTTTTTTAACTTTATTTAGCATTAAAATTTGAACATAATTCAAAATTTTGTGTCCCACTTACTATTCATTTTCATACCCAGGCAACAAAGCATGAGTCTTTGGAATGAATCAATGGCACTGAGAAAATTAATTTGTGCATTCAAAGGAAAGTCAAAAAGCTATTAAAAATTTAGGTGCATGCTAATTGTCCTTTACTCTAATCCAAAATTTAGAGGACTTAAGTTTTATATTTTAAAATTCAAGGAAGTAATGTGTCACTCATCTAAACTTTAAGGGGTATAATGTATTTTCCCCCAAATAGAACCCAAAACCTTGACAAGTCCGTACATTGTTTATGGTGGCTGCAGCATATGTTGCATGGATGAAAATGATTGCATCATATACATATTTGACTTTACTGTTAACCCGAACTTTCATTGCATATAAACAAAAAGAAATATTGCAAAACATGTAATTATCAACCAGTATAATTTTGAGCCTTCAACTTTTGTTGGAAGTCATCCACGACATTTCTTAGCGACTGCAGGACCTCCCATTGGTGTTTCAACATAAAATATAACCCAATCATATCAGTGTTTTTAGGGGAAGTCAGATCTGAACTTGCTTTTGTGATCTCTTTGACTTGGGATCACCACCTTTCCATTCTTCTCCATCCACCATAAACAGTCACGGAAATCGGAATATCACTAAGACAGGCTCCATGTGCCAAGGTATATTGGTGCGAGTGGGAGGAATGAGAGGCTCTTTTACTTTAAGGAAACATATAGATAAAGAGAAGAAAAGAGTGCAAAGAGAAAGTATGGTTCCAGAAGAAGAAAGGCTATGGACGGTAACGAAATAGAGGATAAGAGTAGATCCATCTTCCCTCTCTCATGTCCTATTATTTGTAATAAAATATTACTTTACCCTGTGTTTCATGTTCGGGAGAAACATTCGTCTTATTCCCATGCTTCACGGGACGACAAAGTTTTAAGAGGATTTGCGGGAAATGTATAATAAACAAAAGAAATTAAAAAAATACAAATATTAAAATTAAAGATTATAAATTTATTAAGTAACCGTAGATAAAAAAAAAGGAAATAAATTTAAATTTGAATATTATGAATCATGCATAATAAAAAAAATTATAATATAAACTTAAAGTCATATATAATTAATTTAAACAATTTGAAACTAAAAAAATATTAATATATAATCAATAAAATATTATTACTTTCTATCTCCATTATTTTAGATAAAATCTTAATGTATTTTTTAATTTTTAAATAATTAAATTATTAAAATAACTAAAATAATCATATATATATATATATATATATATATATACATGTGTATATATATATATATATACATGTGTATATATATACATATATTAGTATATAATATAAAAATAAATAAAATAATTTCTTAATAACAAAGTTTCTCCAAGTAATGCAAGATATTATTGCTTCATCTTCATCATTTGATTCAAGATGAAAACTTGCCTTATGCTTTACTTTATAGGGCAAAAAAATATATTATTACTAAGCTCCTTCAACGCAATCCCCACAAAACATCATAAATTTGGGGTATTTTACTATCCCTAAGAGAGGCCTACATTAACAATATGATCCCATCTCTTTTGTTCTTTGTGTGCCATATGAACATCAGTTTACCCTGTAAGCATTTTCATCTTAACTACAACAGGATATAGGAGAATTAGACCTAAAGTAGACTTATTTTGATATTTTGAGGACCAAAATTGAATAATAAATTTAAGAGAATAAAATATAATCAATTTATATTTTAGATGGGCTAAAAATATATTTAAATCCAAAATATATTATGTGTATTATGTACTCTTTTGTCAACCCTAATTTATCACTGATTTCACCTATTTATCTCAATTCATTCTTCCAAAGTTAAAATATTAGAGTTTGAGATTGAAGAAGAAAGAGAAAAATTAATGATATAAATTATATTTTTGAAGTTGTATTATGATTTAATAGGTGATAATGAAAAACTCACGAGACATATGTATCAAATTACATTATATTTGGAGGAAGATTAAGTTCAAGTAAAGTGTTAATTATACAAATAGTACAAGCCAAAATTGATATATTTTTAACACTTTAAATTATAAGTGGACATGTTGTAAAGAGGATTATATCACGTGTAAGTAAAGTACATTTTCCCCCTTATTCAATCACCCAAGTTTCTTTAAGTAAATCTCCAAAAAAATTTAATATCAATTTATCCATTCACCTATTCAATCACACGCACTCAAATATTTTTATGAATTCTTTTATTAATTTAGTCTACTTTGTATAATCAAATTTTGTTTATCAACCTTCTATTATAATTATTAATAACTTTTTTGAATTTTTTGGCCGTTTGTTTTATGGAATGCTAAAGCCCCAAAAATGAAAAAGTTATCATAGAATACATTAGGGGGTCGTTTGGTTTGTATCAAAAATATAAAAAATCATATTTCTCAAGATATAGACTATCATAAAGTTGTTTAGTTGCACAAATGGAAGAAAATAGATCTTCCCGAAAACTTGTATTTCTCATAAAACCTAGGAAATCACTTACCCACTCTCCCTAGGTAAATTCTATTTCCTATATTTTTAATTAATTCATAGACAAAAATATCTTTACTAAAATTAATTTATATCAATTTTACCTTTTTAATTGATTATCAGGTTTCACTTCATGAATGCCATTTTAGTTGATATTACTGTTATTTTACAATTTACTTATATATATATATATATATATTACATGACATATTTTATTATTATTATTTTATAAAAAAAATTTAAATATTTAATTTAAATGAATTAGTTAACAACATACTTTTATTTAATTCCTACATTATTTTATAACCCACTCATTATTTTATTTTTTTATTTATTTTATTGCATAATTTTCTTTTACTTCTTTTTTATTTTATCTATTGCTATTATTTGAAAGTTAGATTCTAATTATTAAATAATATAAATGTAATATGATATATTTAATTTGATTATATAAATATTCTGAATAAATTAAAATTTAAATATATATTATATCAATTGCATTATATAATTATATATTCTATTTGTTGATTGAAATTATTTGAATATTAAAATTAAATTTTATTTAAATTTTATTAATATTTTTTAATATCAATTTTCAAGCACTATAACTCAAATTAAATACACACACACACACACACACATAAATTAGAATTAGAATTTTCTTAATTAGTTATTGTCTAGAAAATAAACAATAACATGTTATTATTTGACAATTTAATTTTTAATTAGACTTGATTTATCCATTTATTTCAGATTATCAATTGATGTTACTGTTTTGGAACGAAACAGTAACATGTTACTGTCTAGAGAATGAATAGTAATATACTATTATTTAATAATTTGGTTATTAATTATACTTGATTTATCTATTTATTTTAGATTTTCAATTAATGTTACTGTTTTGGAATGAAACAATAACATGTTACTATCTAGAGACTAAATAGTAACATGTTATTATCTATTTATTTAGAGTTTTCAATTGATATTACTATTTTACAACAAAACAGTAACATGTTATTGTCTAAAGAACAAACAGTTGCATACTATTATTTAGTAATTTAGTTATTAATTAGATTTGATTTATCCATTTATTTCAGATTTTCAATTGATGTTACTGTTTAGAGAACGAAACAGTAACATGTTACTGTTTAGAGAACGAAACAGTAACATGTTACTGTCTAGAAAATAAACAGTAATATGTTATAATCTATTTATTTGATATTTTCAATTGATGTTATTGTTTTCAAAACAGTAACATATTACTATCTAGAGAAAAAATAGCAACAAACTATTATTTGGCAATTTGATTATTAATTAGACTTGATTTATCCATTTATTTCAAGTTTTCAATTGATGTTACTATTTTGAAATGAAACAATAATATATTATTATCTAAAGAACAAACAGTAACATGTTATTATCTATTTATTTGATATTTTTAATTGATGTTATTGTTTTGAAATAAAATAGAAACATGTTACTATTTAGAGAACAAATAGTAACATACTATTATTTGACAATTTGGTTATTAATTAGACTTGATTTATCCATTTATTTTAAGTTTTCAATTAATGTTACTGTCTAGAGAATGAAACAGTAATATGTTATTGTTCAACATGTTACTATTTGTTCTCTAAACAGTAACATAATACTATCTAGAGAAAAAATAGTAACATACTATTATTTGGTAATTTAGTTATTAATTAAACTTGATTTATCCATTTATTTTAGGTTTTCAATTGATGTTACTGTTTTAGAACAAAACAGTAACATATTATTGTCTAGAGAACAAACAGTAACATATTACTGTCTAGAGAACAAACAGTAACATGTTATTATCTATTTATTTGAAATTTTTAATTAATGTTATTATTTTGAAATGAAACAGTAACATGTTACTGTCTAAAGAACAAATAGTAACATACTATTATTTAGCAATTTGGTTGTTAATTAGACTTAATTTATCCATTTATTTCAAGTTTTCAATTAATGTTACTGTTTAGAGAATAAAATAGTAATATGTTACTGTTTAAAGAATAAACAGTAACATGTTATTATCTATTTATTTGGGGTTTTCAATTGATGTTACTATTTTGGAATAAAACAGTAACATATTACTGTTTAGAAAAAAAATAGTAACATACTATTATTTTACAATTTGATTGTTAATTAAACTTAATTTATCCGTTTATTTCAGGTTTTCAATTGATGTTACTGTTTTGAAATGAAACAGTAACATATTACTGTCTAGAGAACAAACAGTAATATGTTATTATCTATTTATTTAAGGTTTTCAATTGATGTTACTGTTTTAAAACAAAACAGTAACATGTTACTATCTAGAGAACAAACAGTAATATGTTACTGTTTATTATTTGGTAATTTAGTTGTTAATTAGACTTGATTTATCCATTTATTTTAGGTTTTTAATTAATGTTACTATCTAGAGAACGAAACAGTAACATATTATTATCTATTTATTTGGAATTTTCAATAGATGTTATTATTTTGAAACGAAATAGTAACATATTACTATTTAGAGAAAAATAGTAATATACTATTATTTGATAATTTGGTTGTTAATTAGATTTAATTTATCTATTTATATCAAGTTTTCAATTGATATTACTAGTTTGGAACGAAACAATAACATGTTACTGTCTGGAGAATAAACAGTAACATGTTATTATTTATTTATTTGAGGTTTTCAATTGATGTTACTATTTTGAAATGAAATAGTAACGTATTATTGTTTAAAGAAAAAATAGTAATATACTATTATTTGACAATTTATTTATTAATTAGACTTAATTTATCCATTTATTTTAGGTTTTCAATTAATATTACTGTTTTAAAATAAAATAATAACATGTTACTGTCTAGAGAACAAATAGTAACATATTATTATTTATTTATTTAAAATTTTTATTTATTACTAGTTTGGAACGAAACAATAATATGTTACTGTCTGGAGAATAAACAGTAACATGTTATTATTTATTTATTTGAGATTTTCAATTGATGTTACTGTTTTAAAATAAAATAGTAACATATTATTGTTTAGAGAAAAAATAGTAATATACTATTATTTGATAATTTATTTATTAATTAGACTTAATTTATCCATTTATTTTAGGTTTTCAATTAATATTACTGTTTTAAAATAAAATAGTAACATGTTACTGTCTAGAGAACAAATAGTAACATATTATTATTTATTTATTTAGAATTTTGAATTGATGTTACTATTTTGGAATGAAACAGTAACATGTTACTGTCTAGAGAATATATAGTAACATGCTATTATTTAATAATTTGATTGTTAATTAGACTTAATTTATCCATTTATTTGAGATTTTTTATTGATGTTACTATTTTGGAACGAAATAGTAACATCATCTTCTTTGACAGTTTGATTGTTAATTAAGTTTGAAAAGAAACAATAACATGTGACTGTTTAGAGTACAAATAATAATATGCTATTATTTGACAATTTAATTGTTAATTAAACAAGATTTATCTATTTATTTGAGGGTTTTGTTTATGTTACTATTCTAGAATGAAACAGTAACATGTTACTGTTTAGAAAATAGACAGTAACATACTATTATTTGACATATTAGTTATTAATTAAACATGATTAATCTATTTATTTAAAATTTTTTATTAATATTACTATTTTATTTTAAAACAGTAACATATTACTATTTTATATTGAAACAGTAATATATTACTGTTTAGTCTTCAAATAGTAATAAATTATTCTTTACTAATTTTATTTGTTAAGAAAATTATTATAACACCACTAGACATCAAAAGAGTTAAGGAACAAAAATTTAATATAGAATTTGAATGAATTTGAATTAATAAAAATAAGATCAAAGTTAAAAAAATAACAAGAAAATAAAGAAAAATTTAAAAAATCATTGAAAAAGATTTTTTTTTGCTAAATCAGAGCTGGCAAAATTTGCCAACACGTAGATCTCGCAAAGTTATATGAAATAAAAAAAATTCACTTAAAACGAATAATCGAGCACAAAGTTATGATCGTTTAAAATTTTGAACTCAATTTACATATTTTTAATCAAGTAGATTTCGTCAAACCCACATTTTCTTATTTTTTGTTGAAAGATCATATGAAAACGATTGAAAATCCAGCGTTACCACCTCTTTAAAATCAATTAATATCTATTAATATATATTAAATTATTATTGAGGGTATTGTAATTATTTCATTATTATTTCCTAGGAAATTCAAAATTGAACCAAATAAAATATAAGAATTTATTTCTTGCAATGTGTAATTTATTTTATGTCAACCAAATAATATTTGAAATTTCTCAGGAAGTTCATATAGAAAATTACTTCCTAAGATATTTAATTTTCTATGAGAACTTATCTTCCATATGAACCAAACAACCCCTAGGTCACCGAAACTCTCAAAACATAAAAATGAAAAAAAAAATCCTAATAAATTTTTTTATTAGAGTAACAACGATAATACAAGACGAGATCGAGTAGCATTATGCAACATCATATCAATAAATTAGTTGCTATATTAACAATTTTGCCAAGGGTTCAAACGGTATATTGAGAAGAATTTAATTGGATCTAACCGAATATCTCAACAATTAAATTAATATTCTTTCAATGATCCAATTAATACAAACCAAATTAATGACATATCAAATAAGTCTCTAGGAAAGAAAAGTACACAAAAATACAATTAGTAAAACCTCGCCTCCTTATAGCCGTAGTCAACATGCCTTGAATGTGTTGGAACTTGTCCTCAGCTGAATTAGGTCCTTGCATGGTTCCCTACCAAAACTTCTTGTTAGAAGCGGACGTGCAAGTCAGCGGCAACCTGCATCTCATACCTCTTGAGCAACGAGTAACATGAAACAAAGGCAATTAAAAGAAAATTTTGTTGTGCACCGCTAATACAGTGGTGCACCTACAAATCATTAAATCTAACCATTGATATGATATGTGGGGCATGCCCTAAGAAATTATCAGCTTGATATGTGATTAGATCTGATAATACCAACACAACATTATTACCACAATAAAATCATCCTCACTCATGAAGGAGAGAAAATGATCCTTTCAAGAGTTAATGTAAAAAAACATTGATTGCAGCTATATCTGTATTGCCATTGCTCAATGCAGCAAATAAATGAATATCATATTCTTGTTCTGACTGGTAAAGATATGTAAAACACCCATCTTCTATTTCTCATATTGATTTAAGCAAAATCGCACTACAAGAGTATACACAAATCAATATCAGTGCTTCTCAAAAGGGAACTGTTTTTACGTATAAATCAGAGTTTCCCTAATTTTCTAAATCTATGTAGTCATAATCTAAGATGATATCCCTCCAGCTTCCTTTGGTATCAGATATAGAAAGGCAATTGGAATAAAATTGCAGACGGCGGGAATCGTGATGCCCAGAAGAAGGTTCTCAAATGATCCCAAACCAATGTTCAACATAGAAGCCAAACCACCACCCCCAAAAGATCCCAATGTTGACCCCAAGTTGTTGATTGACATGACGAGGGCAAATAAAGTCCCCTCAATTTTGGGCGGGCGTTGTTGTCCGGACAAAGTCAGGAAAGGCATGAAGCTAAAAATTCATTCAAAGCAGGTCAACATTTGGAACTTAAGACCTAACAGAAATGAAGGCTCAATAATATTTCTTGGGATGCAGCAATACGGAGGACTGAATGCACATGCGACAAACCATAATATATCTCCAAGCATATATATGCAGTCATAAGCATAAAAAGACAAAGTAGGATAATTGTGCAATGGATTCCTCATAATCTGATGTTTATATAGGTGTGTTTAGTATAAAATTGAATATGCTTTCTTAAATCACCATTTGCCTTCCACACCCATGCTTAACATATATTTCCATCTCAAATTTGAGATGAAAATGAGGAAAAGATGGAGTGCAACTGAGCTAAAATTAAAATGTGATACTCCAAAGCTTAACTCATTTTTCCATAAAATTCTTTTTTTTTTTTTCCTAAATAGAAAATCAAACTTTCATTGATTTTTTTTTCTAATACCTTTCTTGCCAAGCATATATTTATTAGAAAAGATTTTAGGAAGAGAACTGCAAGGAGAAAACATAGACATACTTAAATTGATTGATTGCAACAACAAGACCTGAGCCACAGAACACCATAAGCCTGTCAGATATTCCAAAAGCAATATTGATTCTAGACACTACAGCAATCTGTATAAGATTTCATAGGGACAGACCAATATGGGCACACCTGTAATCAGGTTGAAAACAAATCAGCAAATTAATCATCTAGAAAGAAAACCAGAAAACAAATGAAAGCATATAACACCCTTAGCTTCTTACATGAAAATTTTTGCTTGACTCAGACACTTCATAAAGTTACCAAGCATAAGCCCTAACCTTCGAACAACATGGACAGTGCCCAGGAAAGATGCTTCCAGCTTCAGAACCTCAGTTTGGTAGTAAGACAGGACCGTCGAAAGAACAGGAATGGTAACATGGGCAAGGAAAATCAAGACATAGTTACACCTTTCCCATTAAGAAATAAAAATTAGCACCAACTATATTAGAAAGGAAAAACAAGATTTGAAAACATATAATAGATTCCTAACTTGAACTAACTTCATTCTGCCGAGCCACAAAGAGAGAGAGAGAGGAGATTGATTAATACATATCTAGGACTTCGAAATTCAATATTTTATAATGTTGAGAAATAAAATTTAATTAGGAAAGAGAAGAGAAATAAAGATTAGGAGGATGAGATATCCTCCTAAATTCCAGAAGCAAAACCAAGAAACCCTAAATAACACTCCAATCCTGCTGTAAGTCCATAAGGCAAACAGTTGAAAGGAAAAACTGATCTGAAAACTATATGTTTTCATGTACAATGGATTGTTACATTTTATAGATAAATGCCCATGATTATCTTCCTAAAATAGGGCTAATTATCTTCCTAAAATAGGACTAAATTATAGGAACAAATCTGCCCTGATTGTCTATCCTAATATAGATTAAATTTATAGGAATAAATCTGATTGATTATCTATCCTAATAAAGAAAGAAGATATTGTACAAAAAATAATACAATCAAAACAGAATCAATCAAAGATAACAGGGAATCAGTAGAGTCAATCAAATACAATCTCAACACCCCCCCTCAAGCGGGTGAATGGATATCTAGCATTCCCAACTTGCTAATAAGTTCTTAAAATCTTTCTGTGAGAAGACTTTTAATGAGTACATCAGCTAATTGATGTCCTAAAAGAACATATGATGTGATGATTAACCCACTGTCCAGTTTTTCTTTGATAAAATGATGGTCAATTTCTATATACTTGATCCGGTCATGCTGAACTGGATTATGTGCATATACTAATAGCTGACTTGTTGTCATAGAACAGCTTCATAGGAGTTTTATATGTTATTTTCAAATCATCCAAAATAATTTTCATCCACAATAACTCACATATTCCCTGTGCCATGACTCTAAATTCTGCTTTTGCACTTGACCTGGCAACTATATTTTGCTTCTTACTTTTCCATGTTACCGAATTTCCTCCAAGAAACATGCAATAACCTGAAGTAGACTTTCTGTCAGTCACCGAACCTACATAATCAGCATCAGTGAAGAGTTCCATGGATAGGCTTTCATTCCTCTTAAATAATAATCTTCTTCCTAGTGTAGCTTTTAGATACTGCAGTACCCGATCCAAAGCCTGTAAACGTCTCCTCCTTGGATCATGCATAAATTGACTAATGATGCTAATAGCATATGCCAAATCTGGTCTTGTATGTGCCAAATATATTAATTTTCCAACCAGTCTTTGCTACTAAGTTCTGTCAACTTTTGGGCTATCTTCATTGTTACCTATTCTGTGATTTTGTTTAATGGGTACACTAGTAGCTTCACATCCAAGTTTTCCTATCTCCTTGAGAAGGTCCAGGATATACTTCCGTTGGGAAATAACTATACCTTATTTAAAGTAGGCAACTTCAATTCCAAGGAAATATTTTAATCACCCCAGATCTTTTATTTCAAACTCAGCAGCCAACTTCCTTTTTAGAAATAATTTTTCAACTATGTCATCCCCTAAAATAATAATATCATCCACATACACAAGCAAAATTGTGAATTTACCTTCTTGTGAATGTTTAATGAAGAGTGTATAGTCACCTTGGCTTTGTTTGTACCCAAGGGTTATCATCGTCTTGGTGAATCTCCCAAACCAGGCACGAGGAGATTGTTTGAATCCATACAAAGCCTTCTTCAGCTTGCATACCTTATCCTTCTCACCAAATGAATCATATCCAAGGGGAATTTCCATATAAACTTCCTCCTCCAAATCTCCGTGAAGGAAAGCATTTTTTACATCAAATTGGTTAAGTTCCCATTGGAAATAAGCAGCAAGAGAGAGTAGAATCCTTACTGTGTTCATCTTAGCTACCGGAGCAAAGGTCTCCTCATAATCTATTTCATAGGTTTGTGTATATCCTTTTACAACTAACCTTACTTTATATTGATCTAATGTGCCATCAGACCTGCATTTGACAGTGTATATCCATTTGCACCCCACTCGTTTCTTCTCACTAGTTTGTGTATATCCTTTTGCAACTAACCTTGCTTTATACCGATTTAATGTGTCATCAGACCTATATTTGGCAGTGTATATCCATCTGCACCCCATTGGTTTCTTCTCACTGGGTTTTTCAACTAATTTCCAGGTTCCATTCTTTTCTAATGCCCTCATTTCTTCATTCATAGCTTGAATCCAGTTTTTATTTTTTATGGCATCCTCGATAGTTGTAGGAATTCTTATAGAATCAATGGCTGCAATAAAGCTCTGGCGCTGCACAGAAAGATGCTTAGACGAGACAAATTGAAAGATAGGATATTTAGTACAAGACCTTTTTCCTTTTTTTAATGCAATGGGTAAGTGATCTGAGTTAGGATCACAGTTGCTTAAGGAATATTTGAAATATCAAGTTCAAAATCACGTGAACTAGTGTTTTGAGTATTTACCACTAGTTCAGACGCTTGGAGCTATTGAAGGTTTAGTTCAAGTTGTTTCCTCCTTTGATATACAAATTTTGGTGAACCAGTTTTGATAGTTTTAGGTAGAGGACCAGCAGAAGGTGTTAATTCTAGAACATTCGAGGGTATAGCAGAATGGGGCAGTGAAATACCATAATTTGGTAAGAAAATATCCACTTTTGAAGTATTGTTCTCCTTTTGTGGCTGTGAAGAAGTAAAGAATGACTGGTTTTCCTGAAAAGTGACATTCATGAAGACAAAGAAACTTCTGCTTGAAGGATGATAACATTTATACCCTTTTATATCAGGAGCATATCCAAGAAAAATACATTTAACAGCACGGGAATCAAGTTTATTACGATGTTGGCAATGTATATGAACAAAAGTAACACAACCAAAGACACGAAGTTCCAGATTTTTCATAATAGGAATAGAAGGATAGAAAGACGACATAACATGGACAGGACTTAACACCATCAAGAACCCGAGAAGACAACCAGTTTATTATATAGGTGGCAGTTAGAACAACTTCCCCCCAATATGAATTAGAAACTACCATTTGGAATAATAATACCTTGGTAATTTCAAGTAAGTGTCTATTTTTTCTCTCAGCTACACCATTCTATTGAGGTGTTTCCACACATGTAAGTTTATGAACAATACCCTTTTCCTTAAGAAAACTAGAGAGATTTTGGTTCACATATTCTTTTCCATTATCAGACCTCAAACGCTTAATAGACTTCACAAATTGAATTTGAATCATATGATAAAATTGAATAAACAATTGATACACTTCAGATTTATTTTTTATAAGAAATAACTAGGTAACTCGGGTGCAATTATCAATAAATGACACAAACCACTTTGCCCCAAAATATTAGGTATAATAGCAGGGCCCCAAACATCAGTATGAATAAGGCAAAAAGGTTCAGAATTTTTATTAGAACTTGAAGGAAAACAGACACGATAATGTTTTGCAAGTTGACAAATATTACAATTAAAGGATTTAACAAATTTTTTAAAAATAAAGAAGGAAGCATAGACTTGAGCAGGGCAAATGGAGGATGTCCAAGTCATTTGTGTTGAAGCCAAATTTGAGCAGCAGAGATTTCAGATTCAGAACAGGAATGGTAACTAGAATGTAACACCTTCTCATCAAATCTACTTAAAGTCTCCATATTGATAAAATGATACAACCCTCCCTGTTCCTTAACAACTCCAATCATCCTTCCCGTAGCTAAATCCTGAAATACACAATGGGAATGAAAAAAAGTTATAGCACAATTTAAGTCCTTGATGAGCTTATGAGTACAGATAAGATTAGTAGATAGTTTGGGAACATAGAGTACATCTTGTAAATTCAAGGAGGGACTGAGTTTAATATTACTACAACCTGTAACTGATGTATAAAAGCAATCAGCCACAGTTATATAATGGTTTTTGGAAAAGGGTTGATAAGATGTGAAATAAGAAAGATCAAAGGTCATATGATCTGTTGCACCAGAGTCAAGAATTCAGGAATCCTTAGAGGCAATCATAACATCATGAGATAATAAGGAACATGAATTCTTACCATTCATAACTAAAGAGCAAGAACCAAAGACCTTACTAAGAGAATTCATGAGAGTTCTTAAGCGTTCCAATTCTTCTTTACTGAAAGATGGAATTTCTTCCTCAGCTTGAGAGTCATTCGCCATAGTCTCAGGTTCTTTAGTAGTCAAACGTGCTTGGCCTTGATTAATATTCCTAAAACCATCAGTACGGCTCAGAACTTGATCTTTTCCATGAAGTTTTAAAGCAGTTTTCCCTGGTGTGACCACTCTTCTTGTAGTAATTGCACCATCGTCCAAATTTGGAAGAGGAAGACTGAGGACTTGGTTTGATAGTCCTACCGGTAACTAGTGTTGATCTCTTAGTAGGTTTGTCATCCAGCATGACAGTTCTGCGACTTTCTTCACCACGAACTGTGTGAAAAACTTCAGAAAATGAGGAAAGTTTTTCTTTTCCCAATATCTGAACTCGAATAGGATCATATTCAGGATTCAGTCCAGAAAGAAATTCAAAGATCCTATCCCTCTCAATAAATTGAACTAATTTGATTGTATCCTTACTGCATTCCATTCTCAGGTTTTGATATTGGTCCAGTTCTATCCAGAGGTCATTTAAGGTCCTATAGTAATCTGTTACTGAAAGTGCATCCTGTTTAATGCTAAAAATTTTAGTCTTCAGCTCAAAATAAATTGATAGATCTTGCTTCATGGAATAGGTTTAGCACAGATTCTCCCAGATCTCTCGAGCAATAGGGAGAAACATACGATTTATGCTAATTTCAGGAGTCATAGAATTCTAAAGTCATGTCATAATAAGGGAGTCTTCATCATCCCACATCTCAAATTGAGGATCTTCCTTCTTAGGTGTAGTTCCCTTAATATGATTTAATTTATGATGGCCTTTGAGAGTAGTTCAGATGACTTGAACCCATTGTAAGTGATTTTTTCCATTAAGGCGGTATGTTACATGCAAGACGGGTAGGTCATTGGGATTTAGGGTCGTTGAGCTTAGGTTTGTGGTTTGATAGGTGCTGGAATTTTCAGTCACTTCTGGGCCAGACATAAGGAAGGTTTTAAGTGATGGCTAGGGTCTGTTAACAAGGTTTAGGTTTCTAAAAAATAGAGATAATCTGCAAGGTTTCAGTAATTATGTGGTAGAGAAGAAGAAAGGATTTGCCACAATGAAGGTGGCTATTCTGCAATGAAGGCAGACTAGGTTTTGTAGGCTTGATTTTGTCTTTTTTGAGTGCGGAAGCAGAGTCTCCCAGATCAGGAGCTCTGATACCAAGTTGAAAGAAAAAACTGATCTGAAAACTATATGTTTTCATGTACAATGGATTGTTACATTTTATAGATAAATGCCCATAATTATCTTCCTAAAATAGGGCTAATTATCTTCCTAAAATAGGACTAAATTATAGTAATAAATCTGCCCTGATTGTCTATCCTAATATAGATCAGATTTATAGGAATAAATCTGATTAATTATCTATCCTAATTAAAAAATAAGATATTGTACAAAAAAGAATACAATCAAAACAGAATCAATCAAAGATAACAGGGAATCAGTAGAATCAATCAAACACAGTCTCAACACAAACCCCCTTTATCTGTGAGCCAACACCCAAGAAGAAGAAAGGTAGACAACGCTGTCCCATAGAAGATATAATAAAAGAGATCTCCATGGAAAAATTCTAGAATTTCTCCCAAATGAAACTTGTTATGTTTTGGGTTCCAGCACTAGCCACTATTGATGTTGGGTATATCTCTTGGTAATTTGATTCTTATATGTATACATTAAGAACAAACTACCGCAATTTCCTAAAGAGAATAACAGGACAAACAAACATGGTCACATATATACATACATACATACATAATTGACACTGAAAACAAACAATCTATATCAAGAAGATAATAATCTTCGACTTCTCTGTTTTTTGACCTGCTAATCCACTACCCACTAAAATATAAATTGAAAGTTGTAACCACAAGACACTTTTCCCCCTTAATGTACTATTTTTCATGGTCTCGATGGATCTCATGGATGGAACAAGCTTGCCTTACAGAAGAAGAAGAGAAACTAAGTGTAATTAGACACTTACCATTTCATGTAAAAAAGCTTGTCATTTTAAATTTGTTAGAAAGTAATATTAATAATTAGGATTAGGATATATTATGGGCTTACTTGAGGTACACCCAAAGTCAAGGGTATGAGGAGCTCTTTATATATTATTTATAAAGACATGCGGTAAGATTAAATGTCACAAATCATTGTATTTTGATGTATTTGAATGCCTATTTATTCATCATCTGAATATTTTAATCATATTTCTGACCAGACAATATTATTATTTACAACCGGAAATTCATGAGATTCGATTTTAATTACTTTTTTTGTCTCGGTAGTAACAGCAGCCTGAGTTCATTTTATTTCTATTTACTTCAAATGTAGGCAAAGTTCAAACAAATTAGACAGCATTGCATTCCGTTCTGGGGAAAATGGCAATTTTGGATGATATATTCTTATATTTTTTTTTTCAATTTCAAATTCTTGTTTCAAGAATAACACATAATTTAAGAGAAAACGAAAAAAAACAACTCATTGCAATGCAATCAAGGTCTTCAAGAACATAACCTAAGCTGCATTTTGGGCGAACCAAATGCTAGGAATCAACCCCTATTGAAGCCAAGATGGGAGATACAGAGGGAATCCAGTACCTGCATTTAACATCTCTATGACCATCATCTGTCACTGTAGGTCCTTCCTGCATCAGTCAACAGTATTCTATCATTGCATGAGTTTTCAATTTTATGTATATTAATTTTCTATGGGCAATGAAGGGGGTGTTAATATGAAAATGGTTGGCGAATTTACATCTTGCAATGTATGAAAGGCATAAATTGTGTGACCAGAAGTCCAAGATGGCCGTCTCTCTACTTCATCAACGGTCACAAGTCCTTGATCCTAAAGTCAGAAAGTGTCAACGAAATGTCAATAGAAATAACTTTCTTGAAATATAGCAAATTGATTGTACATAGCAAAATATTCACCATAATGTGGTAGTTAGTAGATTTTTTATACTGTCAATATCAAATTTCATGTGCTAAAAAGCATGATTTAACCAGCTAGGTGTCTCTGCTACTTATTTAAAGTTTGAACATATTTTTCTATATCTCTCTAAAAGAAATGAGTCAGATGAGTTCTCTTCAACCAATTTATCAAATCTTACAGAATTATAAATCACACTTATGTTCTATTTATTTATTTGGTAGTTGAACAAGCTGCAAGCTACTAAAAACATACACACTCCTTTGTTTTAATTTATAAGAAAAGTTGAAAAGATCATGCACGCAAATCAAGAACCAATGGTAAATAGAAAAGAAAGGGCAAAGAAGCAAGTAAACATTAGATACATCCAAGTGGCAGGCCAAAACTTTTATGATCCCATGAAAACACATTTATGGAACTAACACATCCAAGGAGGCAGAGAATTGTTCTCCTAACAAGAAAAACCATTCTTGATTTAAGTAAAAGAACAAACATAAAAAACTGCGCAAATATTTTTGAGAGGCAGCAGCAAATAACAAATAGGTGTAACTTGGCAAGTACCAGAATCCATTGTGGTCTTTGTTTAACTCTACTGGAACCAAGAGAAGAAGTTTCCTCCTTCCAACAGAAATAACTTCAAAGCCACTACCCAGCACCTGAAGTTCAGGATATGTTAGTCCTAAGAATCACAGAGCTCAAAAGGATGAATTCAACAAAGGTCTCTGTAAGGTAGCAGCCAATCCTGGTGGTTCACAATATGTAATTTAACCAAACCAACCACAAACAAATAAAGCAGCCATCCTTTATTAGAAGTTTGTGATAAATATATTGGATACATCCATCAAACACTACCATTTTGAGATGACAAATAATAGAATACTAAAACATAAGACCTTTGGCTTACTGGTATATAGCACACAGTCAATCATCCTCAGAAACAGTTCCACAATCAGTTTTTCATCGCTGACAAAGGAGGGCCCCGAATTCCTGCAGGTTGATCAGCCCTGCGTTGTGGGGCCTAACAGCCAACCAAATATCCACTATTTGAACTTCTGCCTAGCCAAGTTACTTCAATTAACATAGGTATTTATATTATGAAAATAATGGCAGCTAAACTTCTTGGATATAAAATAAAAAAAAACACAAGGTTTATGAAGTTTAAACATAGTAAAAATGCCACAAATTGTAACACTAAATTATGATGTCATGTGACAAACTGTACGTAAACAAATATCAACCATATTCATAAGAACCATTTAACATGGGGATAGAAGCTTGGTCAACAGTAGAACCCAGCATTGATAATCCTGCAAATAAGAATTTCAAATTGGAGAAGTATCTGCTGCTACCACCAAATTGAATATTTGAGAAATCAATTCAATCAAATAAGGGATCCAAGCCCTAACATGTAATTGAAAGATTGGAAGATTTTATTTGAATGTAATAATTAGAAGCTGTCAGTAACTTGGAGTCGTAGCAGCAGGGTAAGAATTCTACAATTTTGGCCTCTAGGGTCTATAGATAGGATTTATAATAATGAATTGTTGTGGATGAAGGGTTCATTGCTAGATTCAATTGAGGTTAATGAAATTTTGAGTTCACTGGTCAGTGTTTTCCTCTATACTTAGTGGCATAACATATTTGCCAATGGTTTTAAATTCTCAGACAGTTTCTTGAATAATAGTGCTTTCTTCACTGCAATTGATTTTGAAAATATAACATCTAAATACTAGGTTTCCTCCTCTTTGATAAGAATTGTCATATCTCTTTACTACAATAGCAATACTAAATTAAACTACAGAAAATCATAAGAGGGTTTATCAGAATAGCATATGAAAGTAACTGCAGAAAATGTGCCTATATACATAAGAGACTCATTCTATGAAAATGTAAACAGAATTAGGAAAATATAAAACCAACGAAGTTCATATTAAAAGTCAGCATTTCCCAACAGCTCTACCCAGAAACCCTTATTTGAGGCTAAGGGATCTATTCCAACCTTAGTACACATCTCATGAAACTGTGATCTGAATGCAGGGTTCTTGGGGATATCGTTCTGAACCAGACAAATTAATCATGAGTTTAATTTAATCTAATTACTTTAGAGTTAGATATTAAATTCGTAAAACATCTTTGGAGATTGCTTTCTGCACTTAAAAACCCTGACAATCAATCAAAATAATACCATTTGCATTCCAAAAATGCATTTTTCTACATCTAATCTAAGTCTGTGAGAAACCCAGAATGAAAATCCCACTCGCATCACCAAAACACTGTTCCATTCAAATTTGTGAGTGATACCAAATTGAAAAAAATAAAATAAACACACACACACACACAGAAACTAAAGAGACCTTGTGCTTGTGAGCAAATTTTTCAAGCATTCTTCATATGGGTTCTTAACTTCGCTACATTTTAAATTTAGCAACCGATATTGATCCTTTGCTGCAGCAACTGTTCATAAGCCATCAATTCCAGGCCTTCTTTTCATCCTTTTCCTTCTTTCCATTAATTCCAAATCAGGGTTGAATCTTCAAATTTTTCTGATCAAAATTTTAGGCTATTGATCCTGGAGCTACCAGTATGTTCTGAGTTGGAATGTATTTCAATTTAATTTAGTATATAGGTAATCACTTTCAACAATCAGAGCGGCGCAGCGGAAGCGTGGTGGGCCCATAACCCACAGGTCCCTGGATCGAAACCAGGCTCTGATAGTTAGAGCAGCTTCTCTCCGCCGATTTTTTCGCCTCATTTCGCAGGATATTCCCCATTGGCATACATTCTGAAGTTCAATAATTTTTTTACACTTTGTATTATCAAAATCAATTTTATGTTAAAGCAGAATTTAAATTAGAAGTTTTTAATTTTTAATTTCAAAGTTAATGTTTAAATATTAATTCATAATCAATTTTTCTCAAATTAATTACTCATATTTTTTGGCCTATGTTATGTATAATTTTTAGCCTTGTTATTTTATTTAAATATTTTAATCTTATAATATTTTTACCCTAAATTTATTAGATATTCAATAACAAATATAGTTCATTTAAGTAAAAATTATTTCTAAAATACTTATACACGTGTGTGTATAAATGTTAAAAGAAATCATCTCAATATAAAATTTGAATTATAATTTTAAGTCATATATATTATTAAGGAAATAACTTTACCGAGAATTGCACCTATAAAAAAATTGTCCATAATGGAACAGACTGAAATAAATTTTACGGTTATTTTATACTGCCTTCGAAAATTTTATTTTGAATATAATTAATTATAAATAACTAATTTAAAAAAAATTAAGAGTTAAATTTTATTCACCAATAGTATAAAATATTTTATACTATTAATAAATGAGAGGAAGTCATGTCATTAAAAAGTTAAAAATAATTAAAAAATTTGTTTTCAATAAAATAGTTTTAATAATTTTTTATTAATATGATAATACATGGTTGAGTGATAATATAATTTTTAAAACCAAAATGATCATTGAATAGAACAAATCATCAAATAGCTAGTTTAACCAGTAACTTATTAATTGAACTAATTTTGAATTAAAGATATTAATTATATATACACACACATATATATATACATTAATATTGCATATTTATAATAATGAGTCACGATAAAACTAAAAAGGTAATAATACAATATAAGTTACTGATACAAATAGGTAAGTAATAATAATAATAATTTAGGTTTCAGATATTTAAAAAAATTATCATAAATTCAATTAATCTAAAATTGCAAAGGTATTACATTTCAATTGTTATAAAATTGTAAAATTTTTATTTTTTATAAAAATATATAAAATTTGTAATGAATCTGTTCATACTAGTTTTGGTTAATTTATATCAATTCTAAATAGTTTATATGCATTTTTTATTCGTTATCAAAATGGCTCACTAGTTAGTTCACCAATTGATCGATTAGCCTAATATGATTTTTAAAACTATGGGTAATAGTGTAAATATAATTTACATTACCAATAGATAAAATTTTAATCCAAAAAGATAATTATAAGTTAATATCTTAAGTTGGTAATATTCAAATATTAATTTTGAAAGCAAAATAATTATTTCTAATTTTTATTTTAAAAGCTATTTTAGATATAAGAGTAATTTTGAAGTCAATTTCTATGTGACTGAGCAAATGTAAGAAATAATGATAGAAACTCCCTTCTACCACTAAGATTTGAAAGGAGAGACAACAAAGAAAGGTTTTTGCCCAACATATATAATTTAAATATTGTAATTGTATCCTTTAAAACATTTGTGTATTTTAGCTAAAAGAGAGCTCATAATAATTAATTTGTTAGACTAACAATGCTGATACAAGACCAAATAACATCATACCATCATCATATTAATAAAGGATCTGAATTTTTTTATCATTTTTAAAGAGATAAAAATACAATTTTTACTTTAAATCTCATTGTGGACCCACAATTTGGAACAAAAAATTTTGTATCCATCTCATTATATTTCCTGAATCCATTTTCATCTATAAATTAATTACTATATTAGCAATTTTAGCAAGGATTCATATGGTAAACTACGCGAGGGATTTAATTTGATGTAACCAAATACTTGACGACTAAATATTCTTCCAATGATCTAATTAATATAAACCAAATTGTTGAGATACCAAATATGTCTTTAGTCTTTAGGGGAAAAAATCAAGATTAGTAAAACATTGTCTTCTCATAGCTGTTAGTATGAATCTTCAGTCTACAGAAAAAAAAATTAAAATAAAAAATATTAGAACTCTTATAGCTGTTATATATATGCTTTAAATGTCTTCGATAGGATTTTGTCTTCAATTGAATTTTATGCTTCTTGAGTAACGAGTAATATAATACAGAAGCAATAATATTATCCTGACATATGAAGAATAGAAAGTGATCCTTCTAAGAAATAATGTTAAAAGAAAACTGATTGGAACTATATCTGTATTACCCACAGGTTAATGCAGACAATCAACAAATATCATATTCCTGTGCTTACTTATATAGATGTGTGATACACATTTTCTATTTTTCTTATTGATTTAAGCAAAACTGTTCTACAAGATTATACACATATCAGTATAATCAGTAGTTCTCAAAAGGGAACTGCCTGTATAAATCAGATTACTAGGTTTCCCTAATTTTCTCACTATGTATTTATAGTCATAATCTATGCTGATATCCCTCTAGCTTCCTTTGGTATCAGATACAGAAAGGCAACAGGAACAAAATTGCAGAAGGCGTGAATCGTGATGCCCAAAAGAAGGTTATCAAATGAGCCTGAATCAATGTTTAATATAGAAGCCAATCCAGCACCCACAAAGGATCCCAATGTTGACCCCAAATTGTTGATTGACATGAAGAGGGCAAACAAAGTCCCCTCAATTCCCGGCGGGCATAATTGTCCGGACAAGATCAGGAAAGGCATGAACCTGCAATTCATTGAAAGTAGGTCAACATTTGGAACTCAACAGAAATGAAGGTTCAATGATATTTCTCGCTGCAGAAGTTTAGATGGAGCAATACGGAGGAGCGGATGCACAGACAAACCAAAACACATTTGCATGCGTATATATAAAGTCATGAGCATGAAAAGACTTTACACTAGACTCCTCATGTTTTGATGTCTATATAGGTGTCTTTGGTATAAAATTGAATATGCCTACTTAAATCACCATTTCACCATTTGCCTTCCACTCCTATGCTTAACATATATTTCGATCTCAAATTTGAAATGAAAATGAAGAAAAGGTTGTGTACAACTGCAATAAAATGAAAATATGATATTCTCAGGTTTAACTTACCTTCCATATTTTTTTTTTGGGGAGCGGGGACAGAAAATAAAACTTCCATAGAATTTTTTTTCTAATTTTTCTTACCAGGCATGTATATTTATTAAAAAGGACATTGGTAAGAAAACTGCAAGGAGAAAACATAGACATACTTAAATTGATTGATTGCATCAACCAGAGCCGAGCCACAGAGCACCATAATCCGGTCTGATATTCCAAAAGCAATATTGATTCTAGACACTACAGCAATCTGTATAAGATTCAATAGGGACAGACCAATATGGGCACACCTGTAATCAGGTTGAAAACAAATCAGCAAATAAATCATTTAGAAAGAAGACCATAAAGCAAATAAAAGCAAGTAACACCCTTAGCTTCTTACAAGAGAATTTTTCGTAGACTCAGATACTTCAAATGGCGGTTATAAATAAAGGTACCAAGCATAAGCCCCAACCATCCAGCAACACGGACAGTCCCCAGGAAAGATGCTTCCAGCTTCAGAACCTCAGTTTGATAGTAAAACAAGACTGTCGAAAGATCAGGAATGGTAACATGGGCAAGGAAAAACCAAGACATAGGTCTGCCATTCCCATCAAGAAAAAAAAATTATTACCAACTATATTAGAAAGGACAAACAGATTGAAGAAAACATGAAGTAGATTCTTGACATGAACTAGCTTCATTCTGCCCAGCCACAAAGAGAGAGAGAGAGAGGATTCATTAATACGTATCTAAGGCTTTCAAATTCAAAATTTTATAATGTGGACCCAAAAAATTTTATTAGGAAAGAGAAGAGAAATATGTATTAGGAATATCACATATCCTCCTAAAAAATCACGAAACAAAAACAACATATTCTAACTCGAGAACTCTCCAATCCCTCTTTGTGTATGTCCATAAGGCAAACCCCCTTTATCTGTGAGCCAACACTGATGAAGAAGCAAAGAAAACAATGCTGTCACATAAAAGATGTGACAAAAGAGATCTCCGTTGAAAATTTCTAGAATTTTTCCCAAACATAAGTCGTTGTTGATGTTTGGTATATCCCTTGGTAATTTGATTTTTATCCATAAACACTAAGAAAAAAGTAACATGTTTTCTAAAGAAAATAAGCGAATAATAGAAACAAACCAACACGGCCACATAAATACATACATACATACATATATACATATAAACAAATATAATTGACCTTGAAGACATACAATCTATATCAAGAAGAGAATAATCCTCCACTTCTCTGCTTTTTGACCTGCTACCCGCTACCTACTACAATATAAATTGAAAGTCATAACCAGAAGACACTTTTCCCCCCTAGTCCTATTTTTCATGGACTTGATGGATCTCATGAATGGAACGAGCTTGCCATGCAGAAAGGGAGGAGAAATTAAGGGTAACTAGACACTTGCCATTTCATGTTAGTAAGCTTGTCATTTTATAATTGTTAGAAAGTAATATTAATTAATAATTAGGTTATATTATGGGCTTAGGTTATGTTATATGCTTATTTATGGTGCACTCAAAGTTAAGGGTATTAGGAGCTTTTATAAATAGTGCATTAGACTTTGTTAAGTCTGATGTAATTCAGCGGTTATTATTGATTTATAATATTCGTGTTCTCTCCCAAATTCTCTCTAACTTTTCCCTTTCTCTAAAGCCTAATTAATTTTTCAACATGCTTGGTTCTGTGAGTGTGGATGACTATGCAATCCAAACTTCATTAATTAGATGAAAAACGGGTCTTCATTGGAGGAAAACAAGTGTCGCAGAAAAAAATGAACTAATAGTTTCATCATCAAAACAATAAGACAAGGGACCATGGATATCGATTGTAGGAACAAGATTGATTTTGATAAATCAATCAACAAGTTACGAAGTTACTGAGTAAAAGGAGAACACAAGACCATATAATAGGACACTTCAAACTTTTTCTTCCTTTTTTCTTGGTTGTAATAAAGAAGTTTGATGGTTAAGGATCCAGATATGCATTATTGATGTAGAAAGATGAATCTCCCAAATAGAAAATCAAACCTTGGAAAGTCAGTGGCTAATGAATTAAACACTTACAATTGACATTGGAAAAACTTAGGGAATATATATAGTCTCTATAAGTCAGTTACCTCAAAATCATTGGCTGTCTGAATGCACGACACAAATCATAAATCGCTTCCTTCAAAGAATGAAACCAATTTAAGGAATCCCTTTTCTCAAGAACCTTTGATTTGCCATGTTTCACTGCTCTACTCGTGCTTTTCTTTTTTCCCTTCTTCCTTCTTGTGGTACTGTGTGTGGACTTTTTTGCAAAAGGACGGTCATCATCAGGAGTAATACCATTTACTTGTGCATCAATTGACACCGGATACTCTTGTAAATTTTTGCTATCTGCAGAGTTCTCTTCCACAAAATGGCATGATACTAACTGTATGGTCGGTAGTACAGAAAATAGAAGAAAAATGACATCTATCTGTAAATTAGATAATGCATATCCTCCTAACAAACTCCCGCATATCCCTCCCAGGGCCATCGCCATCCAAGATATTGACTGGAGGTCCCCAGCAAGTGAAGCCCTGACCAACAAAACCAAGTACTACATCATTGTCTGTAAAATAAATGAACAAAAAATATTACATTATCTAAGTAAAAAGCCCACGCCAAGAGTAGAAATAAGGACTAGTCATAGCCATCTGCTATAATGGAAAGATAGATATCCACCATAAATCCTGTTTTGGATCTTATAAGGCTAGATCATCCATTTAAGTCTTCACATAACACCCTCATTAGTCCATTACACTGGAAATTGCAATTTTGATCCTTATATTGCTTATACAACCAATTTCAGGATTTTGAAAGCCATTATATCACATTGAGGATCAATTTGAGTTCAACCATCTGAGGAGAACGATCAAATGTCAATGTTCTTTTCAGTTCGCCTTTATTTGAAAATATACAAGATGCAAGTAGGATGAAAGGGAACTTTTATTTTTCTGGTTAAATTTTTGCTTTAGAACATTCTTTTTAGATTTTCTTCCATAATAGTCCAAGACATGCAAATATTTTTGAGAATCTTTGACAAGATGCAAGATATAATATTCAATTAACAGAAGTTAGTTTGCAAAAATTTGGGATAAGGAACTCATGCACGCATACCTCTCAATTCTCACTGCCTCAGCTATCATTGCATCAATCACAACATCTGCCATAGCTGACCCCAAGTTTTGCACAGTTAAGAACATCATCAGGTGCCATTTTGAATCCCTAAAGGCTGAACTTAAGCCTAAAATAATCCATGGCACAAGGGAAAGAATGGTTGCAATGACTAAGTATGGAATCCGTTTTCTTCCCTTAATTGGGAAGCAATCAGACAGTATTCTGCATATCAGTAACCAAATCAGCTTCCCACCAGGTATAGAAAAATTAAGGTAGTAAACAGAAGAACACACACTCACACCAGGTATATGAAAACTAAGTGGCAGTTTTTTAGCATAGCAAAGTAGGTTAAAATTCTCATTTTCGTGAAAGACCCCTGTATTTCCTCATACTTTTTGGTGCCTTCATTTATATGCATCTATCTAGCAACTAACAAACTTGATTGCACCAATTTTCTGTTTCCAGACCCATATAATGGTTTAATGCTAAATGAACGAAACACCTTTGATCAGTACCCATAAAATGGTTTGATGCTCCATGGGAAAAATGCTATTGAAAATACAAATTGGGAAGCTGAGGGTGACAACTTGAGGTAGTCTTTGAGCTGGTAGGAAACTGCTGTCCAGACAAAGGACCTGAAACCCTGTATTTAAGGAGTTAATTCAGAGCGAGAATTAAAAAAGTTAACTGAAAACCCAAATGGGAAGGCAACCGTTTATTTGCAATATTCAGATATGTGCAACACTTAAATAAACATATTGCCCCCCATGATGACTTCTATAGTAAAATAATTCAAGAAAATTTTCAGTTCATTTAACCATAACTTCTCCATCAAACGGTTCCAATATAGAGACAAGTAGAAACAAGCAATCAAAATGATCGTCAAAAAGGGAATTCAGGACTTAATTATATATGACCGCCAAACGCTCATGGCCAAATCACTGTATACTCCTAGATATAAATAAATTGGTACAAGCAACCAAGAATGTGCTTAGTGTGAGTGTAAATGCCCGATCGATAAACACTCCTCCATGTTCAATTTTCCCATTTTCACTCTGAACCGAACAACAATATGAATATTTGATAAACCAATAAATATGACCTTCGGTATCATATTTTAGAGTACATAAATACCAAATATATACTACAAAACGAGCTCTTGAACATAAGACAAAGAATTCTAAGACTATGCAACGACACTAAAACAATAAAATCCCATTTCCTTTCTTCTAAAGAACCCGGTATTCTTGGGTAATATTATGATAAAAAGGGATTAAAATCAGCAGAAGACTAAGCATAAAATTTATATGGGAATCAGCCAACACCCAATGAGACAAAATAAACCAAAACAAATGAAAATTGTGATTGATCAGGATCAAGGAATTACAAAAAACGAACGATGAATCTGAATGGGATCAACAGAACAAGAAATTCAAACCTGAGTGAAGTAAATCAAGCAAATGAGCCAAAGAAAGGAAGCCCCAAATGCAGCGTTCAGCTGCTTCATCCATTTTATCATTTTTTCCCTCTCTTTTGCGATAATCTTCCTGTATCAATTTTCAGTCTCAAGAAACAAATATGTGATGCCTTTCCCTTTCTTTCTCGCACTTTCTGCTTTGCGCTTTTGGAGGAAAACAGAATTCACCATAAGCTTCCCTCCTAACGGTTTCGACCATGGCGTGTTGTTTTCGTTTGGCGTTTCTGCCCTCAGTTGGGACTTAAATTGCCCGGGAAATGCCAAGGAGGCAGGTTTGTTTGGTCATTTCGTGAAAAGTGTTCCGGGGACACGTCCATCTGTCCAGCCAAATTTTGCCACGCAAGCATCCGGGCCCCGTGGAAACATCTCTATAACGCATTGACTTATGACCAAAGTTCCTTGTACCGTTGAAAGTTCAAAGTTGGAGTTGAGATATTGAAGGTTGGCTCAACTGTTAGTTTCCCTATATGTATTTCTCTAATTAATTTCATTTTTAATTTTCTAAATTTGTTAAATTTAAATGTAGTTTTTTTACCTATTTATTTTTTATTTAGATTGTCAATTCTTGTCAATTGTTATTCATCAATTAGTTTGTAGGCAGTTTCCTATTTTTCAAATTTTATACTATTTTTAAAATTAAAAAAATGAATTATACATGAAGAGTGATGATCAACTGTGACTACCTAACTTGTATTGTTTCATATCATTTTTTTAGAGTGTAACTTTATTCAATACAATTATCAGATTACGTGTAATTATAATCACGGTCATGCATACCATTTAAAAAAAAAAGCAATAATAAGTATGTGATCATGTAGTTATGTTTTTTCATGTTTGTAAACTATATTTTTCGTTAAAGAATACAATGCATATGGATGAAATATTAAATAAATTCATATTGATATAAAATTTTACGACTAATGTACCAAAATAAAAAAATAAAATTTTTCACATATAAATCTACATGACTAACATTTTATATTCAATAATGAATTTGATGACAAATGACTAATTTAAAAGCGCAAAAGCCATTATCACTGAACCGCTAATAGCATGGTATGCGTGTGGCCTCAAAATCTCGCATCATCACATGAAGGTAATACAAAAACTCATTGTTTAATATCTCAAAGCATAGCCTTAATTTTTTTTTCTGTCGAATCATGAATTTGGATTATCCAAAATAGATCCATAACCCGATTCATAAAAATACTTATAAATTGATAGAAGAAAAATATTTAAAAAGTAAGTTAAAAAAAATGGAAAAAGGAATCATTAGAACCCATTCTAAATTCATTTTCTCTTTACTTTAAATAAAAGGAGATTTAAATTGTAAATAAATTGCCTTTCTGTGTGATTGTCAATTCCATCAATAAAACAAATATTCCATCCTGAATCTTCTACTATAAACTTTTGATATTCTAATATGTATGAATCCAATTTATATTCATTAATAAATCTAACATTGGTATCAAAACTTTTTTAGTAGTTTATTTTTCTAACTGTTCCCAAAATATATTTTTTTTATATGGTTATTAGCAATTCTATATTAATCGAAGAAGAAATAGAAATATGATAGTTGAATTCAAAATTTACCAAAAAAATGCATTTTGGTCTATACAATACATTTTGTGCAAATTCTTTGAGTTAATTTCTATTTTGTTATTGATTGAATTCCATTATTATCAACGTTCAAAGTTGTCTTTAATTTATTTTGCTATTGTTTCTATTTGGTTGTGCGTATTTCATTTTTTATTTTTGAAGTCAAAGTCATGTTCCATTCTTTCATCTTATTTATCCATTTACTTTGGTTCATAATAAAAAATAAAGAAAAAACCATTCAAGTATGCTATTCCTTTTGCAATCGAAACATTAAACAGAGAGAAAGACAAAAAGAAGAGGGAAGTGGGTTCCAAATAAAAGAACAGAATCAATGAAACTATTTTTTTTAGTTTTCAAAATTAATAAAATTTAATTTTTTTAATTAGATTATGAATAAATTCAAATTTTGGTAACATTTTTGTGCGAAAAGGCAATTAAAAAATCATCAAAATTTAAAATGGCAAAAAAATTTTGTTCTAATTATTTTTCACACTTTGAACTACTTTCCATAATTTTTTGTGAGATTTTTTTAATACACTATTTACATGATGTACAATTTTTTTTCATAAAAGTTGTGATAGGCATTTTTTCAGCATAATTTTTTTTGTGCAAATTGTTATTTTGGAGATTTAATTGGGGTTTTTTTTGCATATATTATAAAAAATTAATAATGAGATTTATATACACACTAAGAGTCATATGGACTCTAGCACAAAGATAAGAAGTCAATAGGTTGACTATTAAGCTTAAAAATCTATAAGTTAACCCAGAAGTTTATAGAGAAAATTTTGTACATCTTGTAAATCATATCATCAAGTTTTATGACTAAGTTCAAAACTCAATATAAGTTAGTGTTTTAAAGATGAATTGGAATTAGAAAAAATTCAAGGCTTTATGAAAAACCTTACTTACCAATTACTAAAAGAATATATTAGATTTTCTATTAGAAAGAAAAATAGGACACAAACAATATAATAATATTGTATTAAACTATTGAGAAAGTTTAGATCATAGACATAACCTAACTATTTTCAAGTACAGTCAGTTAGATAGGAAATCTAGTGCTAAAATTCAATTTTTGCAAAAGTTATATAGTAGGTTCATTAGCTCTTTTTCATATAGAATTAAACATTTGAAAATATTGTAACAATTGTAAACTTTAGGTAAATGTTTAATATTTGATATTTTATACAATTTCTTTTTTTTTATATTTGTATATTATATTATTGAAATATGTTTCAATTTTTGTATTTTTTTTTTGAAATTGCATATCAATAAATTCCTTTATTTAGTATACTTTCCTAATTAATTATTTTAGTATTAACCTTACATTAGAAATTTAGGTAATGATTGAAAATATAGTGATCTTTTGACTCTAAACCCTACACATGAACTAGTCTTAACATAATTAATTAAAACTAAAGTAGATATATATATGGCAAGACATTAACAACATGCAATTTTGTCTATACATAGAACTTTGCATCTTTATATACATAATGGCTACTGCTTTCAAGAACATTGTCATTGAACTCAATGAGGGTAAAAAACTAAATGGTGATAATTACGATGGAGCATGAAAATTCAATATATGCTAGAAAAGCAAAAGGCTCTAAAAGCAATCAATATTGTCATGTGAGAGTTATAACATAATTAATTAAAGCCAAAGTAAACATATATGTATGACGAGACATTAATAATGTATAATTCTATCTATATATAGAACTTCATGTCTCTATATATACAATAACTACTACTTCCAAGAACATTATTGCCGAACTCAATAAAAGTGAGAAATTAAATGGTGATAATTATAAAATTTGGAACATGAAAATTCAGTATATGCTAGAAGAGCAAAATGCTTTAAAAGTAATCAATATTATGCTAGAAGAGCTTGAGGCGGGAAACATAGTCTAACACAAGTAGGATCGAGAAGCTTATGAAGCTTGAAAAAAGAAGAATTTTCTTGCTCACATTACATTGTTGAGCAACATGGAAAATGATATTATACGAGAATTCAAGAATTTCAACTTGGCTAAAAACATGTGGTCTATTTTGAAAAACAAGTTTGGTGGAATATTTGTGACTAAACTAAGATCTCTATAATCAAACTTGACACTTATAAAAGGAAATTTGAACATTCAATCAAAAAGCATTTGTGAAAGATGTCAAATATGATTAGTGAATTAAATGATGTAGGTTATATGCTAATTGACAAGTAACAAGTCCAAGCTGTAATTCACTCTTTGTCTCATTCCTAGAAATATATGAAGATGCATTTAACCTATAATGAAAACATCCAAATGATAGATGATGTTGTGCACCATCTTAAGCTAGAAGAAGAAAAGCTTGAGGCTATTATAGATATGTATATGACTTTATCTAGCTTAAGAAAAGTTTCTGGGCGAAAGGACAAACATATAGGTCAGTTCTAGGATGCAAGAAAAAAGGTGACTCATTTTAACAAGAAATTAATAAATAACCAACATAGGAAAGAAAAATATCTTTTAAAAAAGAAGAATATGGTCAAGTTTAAGTGCTTTAATCATAATAAGAAAGAGCATTTTGTCTGTAACTGCCCAGAACCTAAGAAAGTATTAAGCTATACTCAAGTTAATAGATTTTATGTAACCAGTTCTATTTTTTAATAGATTCTCATCCTCTATGAATTATAGAGTTAGGAGCAACAGACCGTATAACAAAGGATTGAGACATTTTCGTGAAATTTTAGTGAATACCGCATGAAGCAAAATGATCTATATGGGAAACAATACACAAGTTATAGTTAAAGAATAGGTACATGTAAGTTAGTCTTGTGACACGACCAAACTTAGCTTTTGCACGATATTTTATATACACTTCAAGTTTGTTGAAATTTAATCCCTATGTTGGTTTTGTTAAAACTCTATTTTAATTTGTATCTTGTTGATGAAAATATTGAATTATCCTTAGAAATAACTCATTATGGATTTGGATATATAATAAATAGTTTTATTGTCATAGATAGTGATCATTATCAATGTAATCTTAGTTATTCCATATTTATATCATCGCACAATTTTAAAATTGATGCAAATGGTTAGCATGCTTGACTTAGCCTCATTGGTTAACATCAAATGGATAGGCTAAGTAAAGAAAGGCTATTGCCTAGTTATAACAAAGTAAATCTATCTACTTATGAGTATTGCCTAGTTAATAAAAGTACCAGAAAACCATTTAAAAAAAGAAATAGAACTAACTTTTTTTTACAATTAGTTCATTCTAACATATTTGGTCCAATGAATATGATAACTAGGCATAAAGCTTTCTATTTCCTCATATTCATAAACAACTTCACTCAATTTGGTATTGTCTATTTGATAACACACAATCTAAAGTATTGAGTTACTTTCAAAGCTATATAAGTTTAGTTGAAAATTAATTAGACAATAAAATAAAAGCATTACGAATCAATTATGGTCGTAAGTATTTGTCTAATTAGTTTATATAACTATATGATGAAAAATGGATTTAACATTAGTTGATGAATCCACATGCTCCTTAACAAAATGGTGTTACGAAAAGATGAAATCAAATACTTTTAGAAATGGTTAGGTCTATGATGGCATAAGCAAATTGTTTATTACTTATTAGGGTAATGCACTTTTAATTGCCACCTTTATCTGTAATTGTATGCCTAACAAATTAGTTCCCACTATACTATATACGCTATGGACAAAATGAAAACGTAATATGAGTATTTTACAACCTTGAGAAAGTTTAGGCTATGTTCTAAATGCCTCGCACCCATATAGGAAATTAAGTACTCAAGAAAAGAAATGTATCTTTATCTATTACTCAAAATATTTGAAAGGTCATGTATTCATTAGTGAATAAGACAATGATAGTCTTATAGAATTTGAATCACGAGACATCATATTCTTAAAGAATAATTTCACTAAATAAGGCGATATTAATAAGGATTTATCCTTATATAAGACCATGGATACAAGCATTCAAGATTCACTTGCTTTGAATGGCTGAATTTTAGGGAATATGTCTCCAATTTTGAGCATGAATGATAGTAATCTTGATTAACATAAGAGTAATCCAAATGAAAAAATTCAAATGATTAATAATCTTGATATGAGTGGGAACAATTTGAAAATCCTAAAAAAATATGCTTCTCCAGAGTTATTTCAACATTGAAAATGGTGAAACCTTTGTGGCTATTATACAAGATGAAGATAAGCTAAAAAATATTACAAAAGCTCTCTTTAGCCCTAATGAAAAGAATTGGACAAAAGCAATTGTGGAAAAGATAAAGTTTATAAAATCAGATCAAGTTTGGGAACTTGTTGATCTTTCAAACAAACGTAAGGCCATTAGGAACAAATAGGTTCTCAAAATTAAGCGTAAGGCTAATGACACTATTGGAAAATACAATGCTAAACTAGCAATAAAAAAGTACAAACAACATGAAGAAATAGATTATAAGGAAATTTTTTCACTTATTGTCAGAAATACCTCAATCCATTTGATACTGGCTATAATTGCTAATATAGATCTTGAATTACATCAAATGGATGTAAAGACTACATTTCTCAATAGAGATTTGGAAAAAGAAATCTACATACAACAACTTATAGGTTTTATTAAAGAAAGTCAAGAAAACAAAGTTTATAGACTTTTAAAGTCTATATATAACTTAAATAGTCTTCAAGACAATGGTACACTTATTTTCACAATGTGATTGTGTTAAATAATTTTATCTTGGTTGACGAATATCATTATGTATATACAAAAAGGTCCAAGGATAAGTTTGTAATTTTATCATTATATGTTGATGATATACTTATAGCTAAAAATAGTAAAAAAACATGTCAACAAAATTAAAAGGTGATTGTTATCTAATTTTGAAATAAAAGATATAGGTGAAGTTGTATATATCTTAGAGTTAAGATTTCAAGAAATTGTTTAAAGAAATTATTACCTCTGTCATAAGAGTATTATATCAACAAAATTCTTAAATGATTCTAAATGTAGTATTGTAAACCCATAGACATTACTATTGCTAAAGGTGAAAGTCTAAGACTCAGGATGTGTCCCAAGACTCCACAAGAAGAAACATATATGATAAAAATGATTTAGGATGCTATATACTTAAAGTTTACTTAAGATTCATTATTTGTCGAGAAGTTATATATATTCCTAATAAATGTATAGCAATAAATGTATAATAAAGAGCTCTTAAAGTATGCTAATCACACAACCTATTTTCTTATATGATTTGTTACAGACTATAAGAGATGATATTCTCTTATTTAATGTTAAAAGAATATGGATCCCATTTTATATGAATAGGAGATGTTGGATCATATATTTAAGTTATCCAATATCGGTTTATAATCCGACTCATGACCTGATTCATGAAATGCCTATAAATAAATAGAAAAAAGTAATTAATAAAAAGGAAAAAAGGGTCATCAAAATCCATTTCAAAATTTTTTTCTCTCTTTACTTTGATTAAAAGGAGATTTAGACTGTAAATAAATTACCTTTCCATATAATTATTAATTCGATTAGTAAAACAAATATTGCATACTAAATCTTTCACTGTAAACTTTTGATATTTTGGTATGTATAAATTCAATTCATATCTATTGATAAATTCAACATTTTCAAATAAGGATAAGAAGTTGCCACCACTTTGTTTATTTTTTAAAAGATTTTTTATATAAAAATCTCATAATCTTGTATATAAATAAATTAGTATTATATGTTCTATATCTTATAATTAAAAAAATGATATTAGAATTATGATAGTAGAAAAAAATAATTTCTTCTTTAAAGATGAGAAAATTATTTTTTACCAAACTTCCTTTTTATATTTAATATTAAATATATAAGCAATTTTTCTTTATATTGATATTTTATAATTATATTTAAAGGTATTTTTTGCCAAGCTCTATTTGTTTTTCTCAAAGATATTTTTCATAAAAAAAATCTTATTTGCTTATATATAAATGAAGAAATGAAATATTACTTTAAAATTTATAATTAAAAAAATTGATACAAAGAGTCATATTAGTGAATAAAAACAATTCTTCTTTTAAAAAAAGAGTCATATTAATGAATAAAAAAAATTCTTCTTTAAAAAATTATTTTCTATCAATTTTCTTCATCAAATATTTATTTAATATTAAACATATAAAATATTTTTATTATTTTAATATTTTATAACTATATTTTTATCGAAAATAATTTTCGCCAAAGCAAAGAGCTTAAAAGTACTCTAGATGGTACTTAACCTAAAAGAAAAAAAAGACAGTAATTTTTCATGGACACTACTGGATGAGAGTTTGAATCTTGATGGAGATTTGAAAGAAAAGACTTTCACTCCAACGTTCGGAGGAGTGTCCTTAAATGATCGTGAGCGACAAGCAAACCAGCAATGACATCGAAGGGGTCCGGTCCAAGATGGTTCTCACCCAATGATGTGACTAGATCTTGTATATTTAACGTGAATAAATATAATAAATAATCTTTTATTTAATATTAATCATCATATCTTCAAATTTTATAACCAATAATAATAATTTTTAATCTGTTATATTTATCTGTCCTATCTTCATTAATAATAATAATAAAATAATAATATTATATATATTAAAAAAAATTTAAAATTAAATTACAAATATAAATTAAGAACTATCAATTAAATTTAGTATGGTTAAATAAATTCATAAAGTTAAATTCAATAAATATAAAAAATTTAAAATTTAATTTTTGATCTCATTTTCAATACATATAGTATTTTTGATAAAATAAATAATGAAAGGAAAAAATATAATAAAAAAATAATCTTGCATTTGACAAATTTTAACCATTTACTTCAATAAAATTTTATTTATTTTTAAGATGAACAAGTAATTATAACAGAAAAATGAGAGATTATTAATGATAATTGTAAAACTTAAGAAACACAATAATCAGTGCCACCATAGATGAGGGATAAAATAATGTTTAAATGTAAATTATTTAACATTTTATTTTTTTAACGGTTGACAATTATAGAATATATGAGACATCTCTTTCATCGATTTATTTTTAAATATATAATTCAAAATTATTTAATAAAATTTATGTTTAACTGTCCAAGTCTTCATCCTTAACATTGAATCTGAATAGGAATGTTTTCAACTCTTGACCCATATTTTTGCTTATGATCACAAGAATTCCAAATATATAAAAACATGTTCGATCTTCCCGTCAATCCTTCCTTCTTCGGCTTCGTGCTAGCATAATAAGGTGCTCAGAAGGTTTCCACCAATATTTTAAAAACTGAATTGATTATTGAACCGAAAATAAGAATGATCGAAAGTTTAATAATTCAAACCAAGTTGGATGGGATTGGATTGGGATAAATTAATAATTTTAATATATAATAATTAAAACTAACAATTTTAATAGATAACAATTAAGTAATAAAATTATCATAAAGTTAAATTTATGTATATAAAATATGAAAATATTTCAAAACATCATCAAATAATTTTAAAATTTTATAAGTTATAATTCAATTTATCACAAAAATTTATATTAGATCCAATTTTTTTATTATGTTACTTTCATTTATGGAAACAAAATAATTTTTGACTGTTTGCACTTTGAACTTTAATTATGTATATAATATCACAGTATTATTTTTTGTAAATAATAGTAATTAAAAAAAATCAATTGAACTGTGAAAATCATGATTAATTCCCATGATTTGATTGATTCACCACCAATTCGTTGATATATTTTTAAGGCTAGTATTTAAAGTTATCCGAACCCGTTGCATGGCTGATTTACTATTTTTCTGGTTGAACTGGTTGGTCGGTCTAATCCGATTCATAAGACATTGGTTTCCATAGATGATCCCATGCAAACATGAATGGAGTACAAGTGAGAACATTGCTTAAATGAAAACACTGACCTTCTTGCTTTGATATTTTAAATAATTGCAAGACAAGGCTTACTACTTGGATTTAGTTCAGCAACAAGATGAACTATACCCGCTTTAGCCATGTATTCTTTTGTGCTTCAAACTAAAATGTAACTTATGCAGACAGTGCGCCTCACCATACAATGAAAACTGATAAAAGAGTGCATCTCAAAATTGTGAGATGCACTTGCCCTCCAGATTAAAGCTATTCTACTTCAAGCCAGTCTTATTGTGTCGATAGCTCTTTAAGCTGAATTGAAACAGTCCACAACAATTAGCTCGCATAGATTATCAACCTGGTGCAAAATACAGAACTGCAATAGAACTGAAATTGCTTGTACTGCTATATTTCAACAAATCATTGACTATCATGTACATTTTAGCATCCAACCTAATCACAATGTAAAAAAGACAACCCAGTGTACGAAACTCCTGCCATGCGCGGGGTCTAAAGAGGGTTGGACCACTTTAGGTTTATTGTACATAGCCTTATCCTACATTTTGCAAGAGGTTGTTTCCACGACCCAACCCATGAAAAATAATAATAATAATAATAATAATTTTGTTGCAGGACAAGAACCTTTCTCTTTTCCAGGAGAAGCGCTTGATATAATTTATATCCACTGAGAACTGTATAAAATTCAATAGTTTATCCATTTTCACTTGTCAAGCCTCTGCTTTGAGCTCTACAACAATATGTTTCACATGACACTATCACCCACATATTACTATAGCAGAACATACTCTTGTAATTTTAAACAACCATGGTTGGTCACAACTAGATTCCCAGAAGTCCAGTAAACTCAAATGCAATAAGCTGGAACACTTGTAGGCCGGTAAACAAAAGTTCTGACCGTGTGTGAATAACCTGATGGATGATTGTAACTGAATTTCACTCCCAAGCTGCCCTCACCAAGACGCGTGCAGTGCTCGTGAAAACTACTGATGGGTCGAGCAAGACAGGCATCCCAACGATCACTCTCGGGCATTGTTTCTGCCACTGTGTATATTCCCTTGGCATCTGTGAATGCCTGATAATTTAGAACTTCCCCTGACTTGGTGATGCAAAGAACAGCTACCTCGGCACCTGCAACAGAGCACTCAAGGTTACATTCTTTTCACAACTGTAGAAGTACTGTGAGACAATCACATTAACCTCATAAACTATAGAATAAGCATACTCATTTACATTTGAGATTCAAAATGCAATTTATTATCCTGGTTTTTCTTTCCTTTTTGGTGTGGAAAGGATGGTGCTTAGCAGCAGACTCAACGGATTTTCAAAGGAAGATGATATATACATTCTCGTCTTCTCACTCTCATTGGGTTCACTCTTTCTGCATTCCCTCTCACTTAACAGTGAGCCTGCAATTGTGGGCCCCACTGCCATGTGAAAACGAGTCAACTGAGAGTGAGAATATCACACTCAAGATTTGACTATTTAGGCACTCAAAAGCCTGACACCGTATATGAAAGAAGCCCCGTGCGACACCAGAACCAATACAATTTTATTCAGGTTGACACCAATTCAATAAGGCAACAACTGAGGCATACCGTAGACAAATAAGGAGTGACATGAAGGAGAATTTTCAGATTCAAAAATGGATATTCATGATAAAATGTGTGATTTTTAAATCATCAGCATGTTTGTCTACTTTTCACTTAATGCGAAATTAAAAAAAAAAAAAAAATCATAGAAACAAGTGAGAAACCTTTTAATCTCCTGGGTTCCCCGTTACTTTTCTTTTTCTGAAATAAAGGGGAAATTTAGATACAATATAACTCCGAATGAATTAAGGAAATATAAAAGGAAACAAAGAATAGGTAAACAAATAGGTTATTCTAATCAAACTCTTTCGAATATATCAGTTATATAAACATAGCCTTGTTATAACAGGTATAGGACAACTATCCCCTGTAAAGAAGACTCAGACACTTCCCTTGCCTAGTACATGCCATCCTCCAAACAATGTATTCCAATTAGTTTAGTCCTAATGACTGTAAGTAATCCAACAGCTCCAGTGCTAACTGATACATTTATGCACCTACTTGGATGTTATAACTCTTAATGACAATCTACTCAAAATAAGATCACTTAAACATTCTAGATGCTTTCATGTTTAGTTGCTTAGATGAAGGATGTAACCCAAAATACTTTGGGTGGGAATGATTATATTATTTACTATATCAGATATATGCCCAAATGATGTTGGATATTTGCACTAGGCTTCAGTAATAAAATGCAGGTGAATTCATTAATATCCTATAAAAGGGAAGTCAGTTACAGAAAATGCGTTTCAAGTATAGTAGTGCGTAGTTGTGTCATCAACAGGCCAAAGAAGCAGTGGATCTGCTAATTGATAGTTGATACAAATCATTCAATAAGTATATTTCTCTGTGACTATGTAGTTTGTTAAATGTTCAAAGGATTTTTCAGCAAGGTCTTATATCAATGATGTGTCAGTTCAGCAAGCACTATAGAGTAACCATCTACCAAACCCTTTCTTGAGAATAAGAAAATTTAGTTAAGCATAAGGATTTCTCGCCAAATTGCATGTGTTTAGATTTCATGCTATTAGGCGCAGCTTAGCTCCCCATGTACTACACCTCCCCCAACCCCCCCCCCCCCCAAAAAAAAAAAAAAAGCAAAGCAATAAAATTCTTCAAAAATTTTAAAAATTACCATAGCTAATGTCCTAAGCCTAATCTAATTACACTTTTCAGCAGGCTCAAAACCCAAGGATGATTATCCAAATAGGGTGATTACCGAAATCAACAAAGCAATGATTCATGCACAACAAATGAAAAGAAATGGGCACAAAGAGACAAACCCAGTAAAGAACTTATCCAAAAGCAAGTAAATATTAAAGTTTAAGAACCAACTAAACAGATTTTGGGAAAGATGGAGACCTTCAAGCACATGATCTTCAGGTCCAATGGAAGAATCACCACAGATATCACAAACAACTCTGCCATGGATTTCACCAGTCCAAGCTCTCGCGCCACTGACCAAAAACGCCAATACAACAAGACTCATCGCCAATTTCTCCCTCCGCAATTCCATTGTTGAGCCTTCCTTCCGTCAAAAACACGTCTGCTTCTAACCTGAGTTATTTACGAGGTGTTCTCAATTCTGTGCTGTGTGGGTACTGTTTCGGGAATTTTGTACCGACACCTGGCGTTGGGGGCGAATTTATAAATAAATAAAGTTGAAGGACCAAAATGGATATTTAGTTTATTTTTACTTCCCAATAAATACCAACCAAAACCGTCCGTAAGCTTATAGCGCTGCTTTGAGTTTGGTGATACAGTGTTTCGGTATCCAGTTGGATGCTGAGAAAGTGTCTCAAAGTGTCTCTGCGATAGTCAATTTCTTATCTCTGGTTTTCTCTGTTTTTGGTTGAAAGCTCGCATTTTTTAGCTAACTCAGCTGCGTTCTATTAAAACTGCGACACCTCTGATTCTGCTGAAGAATCAGAGATTACAAATTTTCAAATGAATGCTTTGTGATAGGCAATTTATTTTTTTATAAAATACTTTGCTAGTTTGACATCTCTGTGATGATTCGTCTTGAAATTAAAAGTAGTGGACTGAATTCTGCTGAGGAGAAACAGAATCTGAGGGATGTTCAGATCTCTTTAGTGACAGTCTTCACCAATTTTTGGTTTTGATTCTGCGTAATGGGTTTTAGGGTTTTTTGACCAATTTGCTTAATTTGTGTTTTTTTTTTCTGTTCTGGTTCGTAGATGAAGAAGGAAGTAAATCGAGGGGAGGAAGATAACCGAAATTGATAGGAAGTGCCGTATGACTCTCCAAAGTCCAAACAACAGCATGGGTTCCTTTGTGGTTTCAATTCTCCCATCCACCAACGGCAAACCCATTCTGAGTCGTTCCCTACTTGGTGCGACGTCATTGGGCAGTCGTTTGTCATCTTCGATTCTCTGCTGTGTGTGATTTGGAATGGAACTATGAGGCTTCTACTGCTTAAATTTTCTATTTTTATTAAGGATATCGTAACTGCAATATTGCTGTTTCAAGTGATTCCGCAACTGCAATTAATTCTTTTTAGGAAAATCGGGTTAAATCTGGTTTGATTGTCATATGTCTGTATACCATGTCAGTAAAAAAAGAAAAATACTTAAAAACCATGATAAAAGAAGAAGTTCCCTTTTTCCGTTTAACATCCAGTAAATTATTTCTCATTATCTCAATATTTTATAATTGTGTTCTTTGCGGCAGATGTTTGCTGCCTAAACATGATTACATGACTCGTTTTTTCTGTGTTTGTCCGACCTTAAATTTTTCTGTGTCTGTCTGTGATTTTGCTACTTGCATTACAACGGCAATTATAATTTAGAACAATAAAGGTTTGAAATTGCAGAGGTCCGATGCCACGTGGCCGACGATTGCTGAATGAGCATTGACTGGCGATGCTATGATTGGACCAAAAGCTAGAGTAAATTGTTTCGCATTTTGATAGGAAGGCGTGAATCTTATTTCCCACGATCTACGGAGCCGTTGTCTGCGATTACATTTACGTTAGATATTTGTAGTGACATTGAAGCCAATGAGGACTAATTTGCTTTGGAATTACCGGCTGAGTAATCTTCCTTGATGTTAATTTCTGGCTACCCGAGGCTTCATGTAGTTTTCAATATTTCTTACTACGTTTGGGTTCTGCGATTTTTCCTTCTTTTTTTTTTATTTGGGGGGGGGGGGGATTTTGTTTTTGGCTGTGCTTTGATGATTAACTTTTTTTTTAACACACTAAAAAATAGAATTAATTTCATTTTAGTAAAAATGATTTTATTTTATTTTTTAATAAATTTTTTTATTTGGCATAAATTATATAAAATGTGATTTCATTTTATTTTGAAATAAATTTTTTTATTTAAAATTTTATTAAAATTTGTAGAATTTATTTCAAATATTTATATTAATAATATTATCCTCAAGAGTAAGAGAGAAAAAAATTAAAAAGAAAGAAATAACTATTAATAAGTTGAAAAAATTAAGAATAAATTTATTTAATGAAAATATTATATTTAAAATGAAATGAATTTTTATCAATTTTTATTCAATTTCATGAGATTTTAAAATGGTAATAATATAAAAAATATTAAATTTAAATATAATTTTTTAATAGAATTTATTTTAAAATGAAATGAATTTTAATTTTGAAGTGTGCGGCAAAGGATTGTTACCCGTCCCCATGAGGAGTACTTCACACTTTTAAACAATATACGAGCTTGAAGACAATAAGGTTATGTTTGGTTTGATCACACTCTATAATTTTTTAGCATTTTTTGGGAACGAAGGGTATATTTGGTTTCTTTTTTTAAATACTCATTTCTGGTTTTTTAAGCATAGAAGAACAAAAAATATTGTTTGGGAAGTTGTTTTTGTATACATTGTTTTTCAAAACAACTGGTAGTTTTCAGCCCGTTCGATGTATGGATAATTATTATTTTTTAATATAAAAATAATATGTGCATAATAAAAGTTATAAAAATTTTCAAATCAAATTTCTCGAGTTTATTTTATAATTAAATATTTAAATTTATAAATAATATTTTTTTTGAAATATAATATAAGAATTAAAAATAAAATATATTTAAATAATTTATATATTTCAAAATTATTTAAGATATTTTTATATCAAAAGCATTTTCTTTTTTATTCAAACCATTTAATATTATTGATATTTAAGTAAAGAAAAGGAGAATTTTACAATAGAATAGATAAAAGGAAAAAATTGTGCAAGTAATAAAGTGAATTTTAATTAATATATATTCAATTTGAAGTATTATATTTAAAAATTAATTTTAAGAAAATATTGATAAATTTAAATAAATATTATTTTATTTTTTTTGAATATTTTTATTAGAAAATGGAATATGGAATTATATAATTCAATTAATTGTTTTCTAAATTAAATTTTTAACTCGTTTAAAATATTTGTATATAAAAATTAAATATGCCATCTTATATTTATAATACTTAATGAGATTAATAAATAGTTGTAAACAAGAGTAATGGATTAAATAATTTATAAAAGAAGAAAAATATGTACATAAATAAACAGAGGAAAAATAATGGGACTACTATAAAGCAATATAAATGTTAAAAAACATATAATTAAATAATTTAATTAACTTAATTCTTTTAAATTATTTAAAATATATTTATAAAAAATATTTTTAATTCAAATTACTAAATGATATTAATATTTAAGTTGTAAAAAATAGAAATGAACCAAAAGGAAAAAAGAAAATATACAGTCGAATAGATAAAAAATAAAAATATTGCATGAGTAGTAAAACGGAAAATTTTCAATTGATATATAATCAATTTGAAATATTATACTTGAAAATTGATTTTAAAAATATTGATAAATTTTAAATAAATAAATTTTATTTTAAATTTTGAATATTTTCATTAGAAAATAGAATACGGAATCATGTAATTTAATTAATTGTCTCTAAATTAATTTTTTAACTTGTTTAAAATATTTTTGTATAAAAATTATATATATCACTTATATCTCTTATACTTAATCATGTTAACATATAAGTTGTAAACAATAGTAATGAACATGGAAGAAGAAAAATATGTAAATAAATATAAAGAGAAGAAATAACGGATCTACTGTAAAGTAATATAAAAATTAAAAATAAAATATGCAATTAAGTATTTAGTTAGATTAAATATTTAACTTATTTTTAATAAAAAGGAAAATATATCATATTATATATATACATGTATTTTAGTCATATAAGCATCTAAGTCATAAATAAAAGAATTGGACATAAAGACAAAATAGAAGTAAAAAAAAAAATACAATTGAGCAAATAAAAAGGAGAGAACATGATTATAAGAGTTAAAAATAAAATATAATGATAAATAACTATTAAATAAAATTTTAAATTATTAAAAATATTTTTGTAATAAAAATAAAATATGCCATGTTATATTGATATTATTCAGTAAGCTATAAATAGCAAAAATAAACATAAAAATGTAACAAAATAGGTAAAAGATTGCAAACAGTATATGAGCTGGTAAAACCTTGACCAAAATTTTAATTTGAAAATTTATATGAAAAAAATAGTGACAAAGTTTAAATAACTAAAATTAATTTTATTTTTTAAAATTTTAAATAAATATTGAAATATGTAATTAATTATTTCAATTAATAATTTCAATATTAAATTTTAGCTTATTTAATGTATTTGTAAAACAATATTGAATGTATTGTGTTATATTTATACTTATTTCATAATATTCATGTTTAAGTTGTAAACAATAGTAATGGATTAAAAAAAAGAAGAAACAATAGGTGAAGTATGAGATAATATAAGAATTAAAAATAAAATATGTATTTAAAAATTCAATTAAATAAAATTTTAACTCATATTTTTATAGCTAAAAATAAAATATAACATGTTATATGTATATTTTTTGTGATATTAATGCTTTTATACTAAAATTTTAAATTATTTAAAATATTTTTATAATAAAATTAAATATACTATAAGATATCTATATTATTTTGTGATATTAACATTTAACTTGTAAACCATATATAGTAATAGATATGAAAAATGAAAAATAGAAAAGAAATAAAAAGAAAAGAAATCATGGAAAATTTCTAAAGTAATATAAAAATTAAAAATAGATCTAGTTTAGTAATTCAATAAAATTAATTCGTTTAACTTATTTATAATATATTTATAACAAAAATAAAATATTTCATGCACATATATAATGTTTTAATGGTATTAGCATTTGAATTGTAAACAAAAAGAAAAATGAGCAATGAAGTAAAGAAGAGGACCAATAGTTAAATTGTAAAGTGATATAAGAATTAAAAATAAAATATATAATTTAATAATTAAATTAAATTAAATATTTAACTTATTTAATTTTTAAATAGAAATACAATATATCATATTATTACATTTATATTATTAAATGATACTAACGTCTAAGTTGTAAATAATAAAAAAAGAGAAAATAAGAAAAATAAACAATGAAGCAAACAAAAAATGAGAGGAACTGTAGTTGAATTGTAGTGTGAGATATTATAGTTAAAAATAATATAATATATAATTAAATAATTCAATTAAATTAAATATTTAAATTATTTATATTTTTAAATAAAAATATAACATATTTTATTATATTTATACTATTGAGTGATATTGGCATTTAAGTTATAAATAATATTGATAAATATAAGAATTTATTTAAAAATATATGTTAAAAAAAATGCAAAGGCTTCAGTTTAGGCAAGAAAATGAAAGTGTAAATGGAGGAAAAAGTGACACGTGTTGGGGAAGAAGAATGCTGTTTTAATAATAATAATAATAAGATTAAGATTTAATTTAATGCTTCGAATGAGAAAAAGAGTCTCAGGGAGAAGAAACGTTGCTGCAGCTTCCATTTTTTTTTTACTTACTTTGCCCGTGTGAAAATAAGGCGGGAAATGAAAAAAATGAAGGTATAAAAGCTTGGCACGTCACAGGAAAATAGTAACACAAACGGGAGAAGGAAAAGGTTGTTTTACCTGTATAGAATAGAAGAGGATCGCGCAAGATGCTGTTCCAAAAATTAAAAAATAAGAACAACCTTCACCTGTTTTCTAAACTTTGTTTTTTGTTTTCTATTGCAATTTTGTAAATAAAATGCAACTCACCCTTCTCTTCATCCTCTTTGTTCTCTTCTGTTTCATCTTCAGCTCCTATGTTGGAAGTATGAATCAAAATCACAAAATATGAAATTAATCATAATGAAATTATGAGCGTACCTGGAGTATAATTTGATGAAGCCATGATTGATCTGAATGATAATGAGTAGAATTACAACTTACTTGACCCCTTAGGTTAACCAGATAGAGAGAAAAGGGAGAAAGAAATTTAAAAGAGTGGGAATCCTTATTTTTCAGTGTATTCAAATAATAACCCTGATCTCTCTATTTATAGTCAGACTTGTGATAGGAAACTACTGACTACTAAAGGGCTGTAAGTTGGGACCTCTACCCATATAGGCTTATGCATGATCCAACCTATCATGGATCATACACATTAAACTAGGGCCCGATCTGTTCTATACTTAATGTTAAAACATAAAACTAATTACTTAAATAAATATTCCAATAATTGATTAATGTTAATCCATATAATATTTCTAATAAAATTAATTATTTTATTTTTAAATATAACAATCTCCCACTTGGATAGCATTAATTAATTATATGAAATAATTAAAATATCAATAATTAAGCAATTAATTATACATTAAGCTATAAACTTAATTCAGAGAATGATTCAGAGAATGAGACCACACAGAATCACTGAATCCGATAGGGAGACAAGTGATATAATGTCTCATAATCTGAAATGAACAGAATAAAGTTTAGTCTTTCAACTACAACTCAGAAGAGAAACAACTTAAAAATCATTGAATCCGATAGGGAAACAAATGATTTATATATGTGTAAAACATATCACCAATGTTTCAATATCCAAACTGAGTGACGATTACTAAAGTGGAATGAGACCATACAGAATCACTGAATCCGATAGGGAGACAAGTGATGTTAAATTAATGTCTCATAATCCCAAAGAACTGGATATATATATATAAGGTTACTCAGCAATGATTGCATAAGTGGAATGAGACCATACAGAATCACTGAATCCGATAGGGAGACAAGTGATGTTAAATTAATGTCTCATAATCCCAAAGGAACTTGATATATATATATAAAAGGTTACTCTTTTAACCACAGCTCATATCATAAGAGAAAGAACTTAAAATCATTGAATCCGATAGGGAAGCAAATGATTTATATATGTATAAAACATATCACCAATGTTTCAAAATGAGCAATTACTGGTCACAAATATTAATAAAATAAGATAAGCATATCTCAGACTCCCACTAAACTAAGGCTTCATAAAAATTCAATAAGACTCATATGAGTTAGTTAATTTTAAATACTCCTATAGGTAAGCCTTAAGTTAACAGATCCCTTGCATGTTTCCACTAGGGCTATGTTTAATGTGAGTCTGAAATTCAGCAATCTTTTCTCTCTAACAAATAGGAGTTTAACATAAAAATTGTTCAATATGTCTAGAATTCCTATTGTTTTGAGAAAAGCACAAAGCAGAAGCCTTATCGCAATAAAAAATTTGGTAGAGATCGTAATATAGAACTAACTAATTACATGCCAAATATCAATTTCCTCAACCTTACAGCCTATCAAGTGGCTTCATAATATGCGATAAACTCTGCTTCCATTGTTAAGGTAGCTGTGAGTGTTTCTTTAACACTTTCCCATGAAACAGCTCCTCCAAACATCATAAAGATGTATCTAAATGTTGACTTACGATCATCTATGTATAAGGCATGATCAGTATTTAAGTAATAATTATACTCAAGTAAGTTAGATCGTCTACAAGTCAACATATGATTCTTGGTACTTTGTGGGTACTTCATAACCTTCTTGGTAACTTTTCAATGATCCATCCTAGGTTCACTTGAGTATCTTCCAAGCACACTAATAGCAAAAGCTATATCTAAACGAATGCAAACCTGTGCTTGCATAAGATTACTAATAGCGGAAGCGTAAAGAATCTTATCCATTTTATCCCTTTCAATATCAACTTGAGGGCATTATCATTGAGACAATGTGTTGTTTTTCTAAGTAGGTATTGGACTAGACGCACAAGTATCCATTTAAATCTTTCAAGCATCCATTCAATCAAATTGGCTTGGTACAAACCCAAAATACTATGAGTTCTGTCACGATGGATCTAAATTTCAAAATAAAAGATATTTTGCCAAAGATCAAAATGACAAGATAACATACATTTTTAACTCATCTAAATTGACTGAGTTCTTAGCCAACAAAATGCCATCAACATAAAGCACTAAGATGACAAAATTAGCCTAATAAATTTATTAAAATTCCTGCAAGTACACAATATAGTCATATAATATTGCAAGTCTCTAAACCCTTTGAGTTCGTCTGAACTTAATGACTAGCTGATTAGGTTCTTCAACATGAGGATCTTTATTTATCTATACTGAAATGTCAACATTATCTCCTCTAGTGGTGAGAGAATCAAAATAGGTATAGGCAGAATGGTCGCCTTGTCACATAAATTGATAGCCTTAAGCATTGAACTCCCACTATCCAAGCCATCCTCAAAATGAAAATGTCCAATCAAACATGATTATATTGATACTATAAGTGAGATAATAAAATCTATATCCTCTTGATCCAATTCAGTACTTAATGAAGAACCCATTGATTATTCTAAAGTTTAATTTCTTCAAGTAGGGATTATATGGTCTCATCTTTACTTTTCAATCCCACAATTGAAAAGATTTCAAAATTTTAAGAAATCTAGATCTAATAACATACTTTTATTTTACCAATCTTTCTAATCTCTCTTTAGAAAAATGGCCTAAAATTGATCCTATAGAATGGAAGAATTTTAACTCATTCTAAGTTATTTATGCCTAATTATAGCATTGATGGGAATATCAGAAGATACAACATGATGATCTTCTAAATTCAAATGATATAGATCATTTTGTAAGGTGACATTACCAATAATAGCAAAATCACTATGAATCTCAATCTTTCCACTTCCTTGCTAAAGGGAATAACCACAATTATCTAAACTAGAATTAGAAATCAAATTCCTTCTGATAGAGGGTACATAAATTAACATTATTTAGATCCAAAATATGTTCAGATGACAAACATAAGGAAATTGATCCTATGTATTGAACCTTAACCTTACTACCTAGTACTTCTAAGACATTTTTCTCTCTCTTATTTGGGATTTACTGGTTCTTGAACCCTTTTAAAGAATTTGTAACATGAACAGTTTTACCAGAATCTAACCACCAAGATCCAGAAGATATTTTAAGTTTATTATACTTAAAACACACTAAAGTTAGATAGGTAGAATTGAATTTCTCTTCAACAACTTTCATGTACATCACAATAGTGTCCTTATCTGGGATACTCTCTCTAATTTCCTTTTTAATAGTGAACTTAATCACTATCAAACAAATCTGGTTCGATTCATACCATTATTTATAATAGGTCTTATCTGCAGCACTAGACTCGAGTAAAAGATCAACCGGCTTTAGTTCTCTAAGAACCAAATCCTCCTTAGATATAATCAGGTACATGTTCAAGGACTCTCTCCATTTATTATAGTTTATTCCATTAAGAGTCCTTACCACAAATAGTTGTTGAAAGGCCGAGACTGATGCAACAGGATTGGAAAATTATTAATTATGCGTGCACAACATAATTACAACACAAGATTCCCAATTAAATAAATCAGTCAAACAACTATCTAACAAAGTGGTATCCAAAATACATGTACCATAGATTTGGCTTGTACAAAAGTCTACATAAAAATGTAATCAATATAACCATACCGATAGGGTACAAGAAATATTGAAACATTATAATTACTGCATGCCTATTCTAAGGAGTCTAAACTTTAAAATTACATTAACAATGTTACACCGATAGGGTGTATCCATCATCAATATAATGTACTCTTAAAAATCTTAGAAGGACAGTATTTTATGAAAAATAGCCTTATGATATCCTTAATTTATCATTGGTATGAAATAAATGGCTTTAGGTGTTTTATATGTACTAAAATAACATAATTAAGGGTTCAAAATTATTTAATATAGTTATGTTCATAATTAAAGAGAGTGACAGAACACCAAGCCCAGAAAAAATATAAAGAATGTCTATAAATTTTCTCAGATCAAAATTCCACCAGTAAAATATATTTTTACACAATATAAAATTTACTAAATTCAAAATAAATAATTATTGGCCACAAAAAATTCTGGAAAAATTATCAATTAATAGAAAATTAAATTTTAAACAACTGGGCCAAAACTTAGGCCCAAAAGGCCTCGCAAGTACGTATACGCGCCAACACGCGTTGAGCCCCGCGAGTGGGCTTGCACCAGAATGCAGGAATACGTCAGAACTGCGCGTGCATATCACGCGCCATAGCCGCGCGTGACTCATGGATTCAGCTGACTAGTCAAACGCATTGGGGCATCCTGCAGGCGCGTGTGTTACACGCGCCATCTGGCGCGTGTTACACGCGCGACCGAACCTGTTTTTCCCTGAGGAGCGTGTTGTTCACGCGCTCAAGCACGCGTGTGGCTCATGCGCACAGCCAGCTGATGGCTTTTCTTCTTCCTTCACGCTGTTTCGATTTTGTTGCTGTTTTTCCGCCATAATTGAATTTTTAAGCTCCAAAAAAATTATTTTTAACCCCTTTTTAATCCCAGAAAAATTATATCTAACATAATTTAACACAGATTCATGCATTAATCCAAAAAAATAAGGGTTTAAAATTATGCTTTAAAATTTTACGATCTATGGTTATAATGTTTTTCTGGAAAAATCCAAACTTCGATCCGCAACATTCACAAAATTTTAATACAATACATTCATAAATTTTTAATACAATTAAACCATAGAATAATATTATCAATGTATATAACATTAGGATTCAAGATTTAATTGAAAGAAAAACAGATCTAAATTGTTCCAAAATTAAAAATCTCAATTCCGAAATTTTCATGTAAGAAAGGGCAAAAAATAAAATTAAAAATTTTATGAATCTCTCAAGATGATCAGATTGCTCATAATCATAAATTCATATAACCAACATGCTCTGATACCAATTGTTGGAAGTATGAATCAAAATCACAAAATATGAAATTAATCATAATGAAATTATGAGCGTACCTGGAGTATAATTTGATGAAGCCATGATTGATCTGAATGATAATGAGTAGAATTACAACTTACTTGACCCCTTAGGTTAACCAGATAGAGAGAAAAGAGAGAAAGAAATTTAAAAGAGTGGGAATCCTTATTTTTCAGTGTATTCAAATAATAACCCTGATCTCTCTATTTATAGTCAGACTTGTGATAGGAAACTACTGACTACTAAAGGGCTGTAAGTTGGGACCTCTACCCATATGGGCTTATGCATGATCCAACCTATCATGGATCATACACATTAAACTAGGGCCCGATCTGTTCTATACTTAATGTTAAAACATAAAACTAATTACTTAAATAAATATTTCAATAATTGATTAATGCTAATCCATATAATATTTCTAATAAAATTAATTATTTTATTTTTAAATATAACATCCTACACCTTCTCCATTCAAATACTGCAACTGTGTTGTCTTCATTGATACCAGGAAACTCATTCAGTGCTTTCAAAACATTTTTCTTCCCTAATTTCTAACTAAACATGGTAAGTTCATAAAGTTTTAAATTTGATTTGTTGATGACATTTCTTTGAATTTATGAGAAATAAATATAATATTATCATGTAATTATTTCATGAAAATAATTATTAATCTTTTTTCTATTTTTAGATCATAAAACCTGGCTCAATTATGAATTAACTACAAATTTGATCAAACTAATGTTTTGATACATTTTAAAAAATTGACTCTACTAGTTATCAACAATCAATTAAGATAAATTTAATGAATCTAACTCAATTATACATTAATAATGAATTTGGTCAAGTTGGTATTTCAATACAATTAAGGAAAGCTTACTTAACCATGAATTAGCTATGAATTTAATCATGTTAACTTAAGTTCCATTTTATACAACAAATAAGTTAATTTATAATTTATTAACCTAATCAATAAATTATAATTTAACTTCTAGAGGTGGTTCTCATAGTAGTTTACAAGTTATTCAGAGTAACTTATAATAAAGTTGTTTAGAGTAGCTTACAGGGTTTAAGGTTTAGCTTATAATATAAGCTATCTACAGTAGTTTATAATATAAGTTATTTAAAATAGTTTATAAATTTTGATTTAATAAATTATTTAGAATAATTTATAACTTATAAGTTACTACTTCTTTAAATTCTTTCTAGATCTATCCTTATTTTTTTTATTAATTTATTACCTATATCCTTTGTAATATAAATCTAAATAATTTTTACAAAATATAATTAATTTATTTTTAAATTAATTATATCCTAATTTTAAATTATAAATATATAAATATATATGTAAATAAATAATATCATAAAATAATAATTATAATTTTATAATAAATAATTAAATAAAAATTATATAAGTAAATAAATATATAAGTTTATAAAATATAATTAATTAAATATTAAATATTATACTTTTATTTTAATTTTTTTAATTATATTAATATACCATTTTATGTTATTTTATAATTTTAACTAATTCAACAGCTAATTTTAAGAAACACTTTAACTAATTTATTAACTATCGATTATTAGTTATAAATTATCAGTTATCAATTAACTTATCAACTATTTATATGAAATGGAGCCTTAGTCATGAGTCAACAATGAATATAGTTAAAAAATTATTTAGATACATTTAAAGGAACGAATGTTAATTCTAAAAATTCTTAGGCTTCCATTCAATATAAATTTAGGTATTAACTAACCATTCAAAAATATATTCCTTTCCTATTTGAGTTTTACATCTTTTTCATACTTTCTCTTTAGAATGTGTGACAATAATTTACAAGTTAGGCTATAATTCTTTCAAGAACTGAAATGTTTATAGATTAGTTTATATTTAAATGTTTATAGATTAGTTTATGTTTAAACTATTACATTATTCTCTATTCATTTTATAATCCAAAGATTATATCCAATCATGCATTTTTTACGTAGTATTGTTAAAATATAGTATTTAATAATAGAATTATTTTATATGTTGATCTTTTATGATGTTAATATATTATCATCATCTTATAAGTTCTAAACTCAAAAAAGGTTTGTTTATATCTAATGCAAAACAAGTTTTACATAAAATTTAAATACATATCTTCTAATTGTTTATTTGGGATGTGAAACAACAATTGAGACTTAACTAAATCAAAGTAGGGAATGAATATATGAAATATAATGGTGACTCTAAACACCTTGTTCTTGTTTAATAAAATCTTTTTCTATATTCAAAGCAAATTTCTTTTTTCTACCTTATAAAGTGTGATCCAATCAAATGATTTTGATATATTATTTTTAAATTTTATTTGCAAACTTGATCTATGAAGTTCTTCTTTTTCAAGGGATCAACATCTCAATCTATATTGTGATAATCACATTACATTTTAAGCATAATCAATACACTGCAGGCCTAAGATAGTTATTTTGATTCCTAAGATAGCATATTTTTAGAATCAAAATAACTATCTATTGTCATGTCCTACAAGGATTCTAAGGAAACTACTCTTGCTATGAAGGTGGTGAAAGTGTTTGCAAAAGTAAACATAGAGTAAGGGTGAGTTTATAATTTAGTAAGCTAATAATTTACTTAGAGTTAGTTAACAGGAGAATAAATAATATTCTTATTGTTTGAATCACCGTTTGTTACATGAAGATATAACTAAATACACAATAATACAAATAAACATCATGCATTTATGTAAATATACCAATAACTAATTAGATAAATGACTTACTGCTATGATATGATAGAATTTCATAAAAACATGTAATACTATGTGAAAAGTGGGCAATAGTTCAGTACTATTGCCATGACACGAAATGTAATAAGACAACAAGAACGCAAAATTTTCTTTAATTGTGGATTAACTTCTACAAAAAATGCAAATGCAAAATTCTATCATTTATGTATCTTTCAGGCCATTTAGTTAACAAAATATTTTTTATATTTTTGAAAATATTTTAAAAGAATGTTATATTGTCATATTTTTAATGTAACTTTTTCTTTAAAATATGTGGTATCTCAAGTTTCATAGGAATGTTTGTGTAAAGATAAAATAACAAAATTATCCGCACCGCGCTAATTTATTTCTTTTTCTCTTCAACTTCATCGTTGATTCCATCACTGCTCTTTGTTGTCCTGCTTCTCCATCTTGCAACTGGAGTTATGCTTACCACCACCGTCGTCTGCCAAAACTCGTCGCCCGCTGCCGACAACTGAGGAGGTAACTTTGCTCTCCCTAGTTCTATTGTGCATTTCCTTTTTTCTCTGCGTTGTTTTCTGCTTTTGCCTGTAATGGATGTTGGTAAAGATTTTGTCTTCTGGAATGATAATTTGGCTGTGTCAAAATTATTGTAAGATTCTTAATCAAAGTCATAATCTGATTTCATGTTAAATACAACATAAACGTTGCTTGATTTTCATGGTCTGCATCATTCATAATCTGTTTTCATGTTAAATTCTTATACTGAGATTCCTGATTGTTTGAGTTTTCGCTGTTAGTTTACTTTGATGTGACCTGATACTGCTTAGTTTCAATCCCTCATGCTTGGTATAAATGTAGGAGGACATTCGTGCTCCCCCCCCCCCCTCTTTTTTTTTTTCCTAAAAATAAAAAATTACCACCTAAAAAGAGGGGAAAAAAAAGGTTACTGTATACCAGATTAAGAAGCTAGCAGCAGGCCTGATTAGATTCCTTAAATATATTTGATTTTTGTTTTAGATTTTCACTATGGTGTTTAAAGGTTGTTTTAGATTTTGTTTGAGTTTCAGTAAAGGTCTCTTGTATGGTGTTTATGCAATTTTATCATGCTGCTTCATTCTCTGTGTTCTCTATTCTTAACCTCTGTTTGCTCTCTTGGTTCGCCCATTTGGTCTGTTAGTTGACATTGTCACCCTTTTTTTTCTTGTCCATTTTCAATGGTGAAAGACATGGCAGGTAGTGAACTGTTTGATCAAATAACCAGGGTAAGCTGATACAAGACTTTATGGCATGTGTTCTGTGTGGTGTAGTATGACTAGTTCATTTCAGGAAACTTACCTGTAGCATATGTTGAAGGTGCGTTTGTTGACTTATACAGCAGCACTGAGTTTAATTTCACCTAAGCTAGGTCTCAAATTAACAGTCTGCAGAAATCATTCCCTTGGCTTATGTCAGCTGTTAGGAATAAGTCAGGGAGCAATAATCATTGTTTGTGTTTTCACTGTTAATTTAGGATTGTAGTTCTGATGATATCTTGCTTTGTTTTCTATTGAATTTCCCTATACCCTGTTCTTTCTGGAATTTGTGTTGCAGATAGGCCATCAAGATTTGGATTGCTATGAACTAGCTTATCAGGACAAAGAAGATGATTGGCTGGTTGCTAAAAAAGTGCCGTGGAGGCAAGTCATCTTCTATAGTATTTACATAAAACTTAAATCCGGTTAATTTACTATATTTATATTCCAACTACCCATTAATGTTGGGTTCTACAGAAGTTCCATTCAGAGTCCACAACGTCTCAAGCTGTTGAAGAGAAGTGAGTGAATGATTTGGCAAGAAATGAGGGGCATCAACTTTGTTGCCTTCTTTTATAGAGGTTTTGGTTAATTGTATCTAAATCTAGCCTGTCTAATGTTACGTAGAACAACTTGGGATGTTTTCTATTATGTTGATATCAGCTTTTTCTCTAGTTATTACCACTAGATTGGAGTTAAATTACAGCACTATATATGTTTTTTCATGTTTTGTAAAATTGCCGATGCGATGGCTTTGTTACCCTTGCCCTTGTATGTTTTGATATCATTCTTGATGCTTTTTATTGTAAATGTATTATATTATTATTTTATTTTTATTTTAGTATCAATGAAATTTTGTGCAACAATTAGGTAAGAATAGCACAATCTCGTGAGAGTATATATATCGCAAAGGTCCAGGGGGAGGGTCAAACAAGTTTCAATGAAAGTATGATGTATTCATTACCTCCTTCCGATCGATAGTGAGAGTCCATACTTACATGTGCCTCTACTGTTCGTCCTGGAGCAGCACCGAAGAATAAAGAGGCCATTTCTACTCCATTGAGACGATAAAAACACTAAACAGGTTTGGTTTGGAGAATATTATATTTTTAGAAAAATGTCCATTTCAAAAAATGTAGTTTTTAAGTATGTAATTTCTGAAAATGTAAAATTTTTATGTTTGATTTAATATATATATTCTTAAAAATATTTTTTTTCACATTCCTAAATATATTATATTCTTATATTTGGTTTATACTTTATATTCTTAAAAATTTTGTTACTTTTTCAAAAAATTCTCTTATCAATTTTTTTTATAAATTGTAATAAATTATAGATTTATTAAAAATATATAAATAAAGACTTTTTAAAACTAATAAGTTAATAATTTGAATTCTGTTTGATTAAAATGTAATAAAAAATTTAATATATAAAATATTAAAATTTTTAAAAATTTGAATTTGAATTTTTCATATAATTAATTATATAAAATAAATAAGCGATTTCTCCATTGTTGATAAGAAGTTTTTATTTTTTTTTCGAAGAAAATAAGAGAGAAAGAAGAGAAATAATATTTTTTAAATTTAAATTGAAAAGAAAATAAAAAATTTTAATTTTTAAATAATTGAAATATAATAATCACATATTTTATTTTTAATTTTTTTGCTCCTTTTTCTTCATTCAAATAAGAAAAGAAGTTAAGGGTTCATTTATTTTATTGATAAATATTTTTTATAAAAAATATTATTTATATATATTTATAAAAAATGATATATCATTTATATTGATAATTAAAAAATAATATCTAAAAATTTGAATATAAAAAAGTAATTTTTTAAAATAAAATATATTTTTTAAAATTTTTTATATTTAATATTAAATAAATAAAATATTTTTTAATTTTAATATTTTATAAAAAATACTTTTTACTATAATGAATAGATATATTAACCCCAAATTAAAATATACTCATATAAAACAGTCATACATATGACAAAAGTTCATGTTATTGGAATGGTGTATATGGCCTCTTGCAAATATATTTGTAATTATTGAAATTGATATTAATATGATAGAACTGCGAGTAAGTGAATTAATTTGTCACATTCATAACTTTTATCATTTTACGGTATCGTAGACTAAATGTCAATGAAAATATTAAGGTAAAAGTTCAAAAATTAACATAAAATAATCGAATATTAAAAAGTTCAAAATTTTATTATTTTACTTTGCCACATTCACAACTTTTATCATTTTACTTTATCATAGATTAAATGTCAATGAAAATATTAAGATAAAATTTTAAAATTTAACATAAAATAATCGAATATTAAAAAGTACTATTTTAAGTTCATTTATATAAATGACTATTTTAAAAAATTATTTTGATTTCAAACAATGTTCAATAAAATTATGAGACTTCATTTTGTTTATAAAAACTCATTTGAACCTTCTATTTATGCTAAACATAAAAAATATTAGTTAAATTAAAATTTTTTGTATATAAATTAATAAGATTGAAATTTAGAATTTATTTATTTATTTTTTACTTATTTAGTAATTATCCTTCTTATCATGAAAAAATTAAAAATAAAAATATAAGTTAAAAATGAAAGATGAAAATTAAAAAATTTCAAACTAAATTAGAATTGGAATTTAGAAATTACTTTTTTTAGAATATAAATTGAAAATTAGAAATATAAATTAAATTTCAAAAATAAAAATAAAAATAAAAATAAAAATTTTTTAGAATAAATGAAGGTATAAAAGAATAAAGGTAAAATTATTCTTTTACTTTAGTATCAATATTATAATGAGATGAGAATTTAAAATACTCACTTCACCCTATAAAAATATTTAGGAGAAAAGTTAAGTTCTAAAATATTTATGAGAATGTTAAATTCTTAGGTAATTTTTTTGAAACTTTGAATCGAATATAAGAATGTAATATTCTCATAAAATATTCTTAAAAATATGAAAAATATTTTATGAATCAAACGCCATCTAAAATCATTGAAAACTTTGTTGGAGTTTCCTATAATGAGGAGAATTTGAAATACTCACCTCCTCTTATATGAATATTTAAGGAAAAGTTAGACTTTAAAATATTTATAGGTATTACATTCTTGAATAATTTTTTTGAATTTTTGAACCAAATATAGAAATATAATATTTTCATAAAATATTTTTAAAAATCTAAAAAATATTTCATAAATTAAATACCACCTAAAACCAACTGGGAACTCCGTTGGAGTTGACTGTTGGGAGGAGTCAATGGTTGAAATTGATGTTTTATATGATAGAATCCTCCATATTTCTATTCTATTTATCAAATGATGGTTGATTGATGTGCTGCATATATGGCTAAATATTTTATTTGGCTGGTTGATCATCATGCTGTATGTTTGAGCACCACGTTGGACCTTAACTGTACATTGTTTTACAAGAAAAAATGTCCGAGAATTAATCACAAGTTTTTTTCTATATATAAATATTGTGGTTCATTATACAAAACGTATGTTCTTTTGGAAAATTAAAATTTTAAGATATTTTTTTAAATTTTTTATTCACTCAAAATTATTTGATTGATAAAAAAAATTGATATTTTTTAAATCAATTTTTTATATTTTTTCAACTTTAATCTTCTTGAAAAGTATTATTAAATTGATTATTATACCTTTAAAAATTATAATACAAAAAATCTAAAAAATTAATAGATTTTAATTAAAATAACTTTTTCAACATATAATTTTTTATTTTTAGTTTATTATAAAAATAAAAATAGAATTATAATATAAAAAATAAGAAATATCTTATCTCTTTTTTGACACTATATCTCTATTATTTCTTTCCATCATAAATTTTCTTAAAATTTTATAATTTCTTATTTTTTTATTTTACCATAAAAATTAAAATTAACTTCTATAATATGTATGTCTAAACTCGCGCTAATAATAAAATGATAAGTTGACCATTAGTTAAATTAAGTAGAAGTAATTTTTATATTTTTATGCGTAAATGGTATAGGATTTTTTTTAGAAAATATTAGTAAGAAATTTTCATATTGTCATATGTAAAAATTAAAACTTCTTGAAAAATTTTACTTTTTTCATTTTAACGGTTAGTAATCAATTAAATAATTTATTTATTTTTTACTTTATAAAAAGTTGTATTTTTCATATGGCTTATTTGAAGGATATTTAATCTTTAAGAGAGTGTTTATAGCGTATTAGTTACACTAAAATCAGTACAAATCAATTCATATTCAATTCGATCCATCTGTCTTACAATCTTATTTGTGAATATGAATTTAAAAAAAAATAAAAATATATATGTCTAAAAATAAAAAGAATATATCTTTATTTTTTTCTAAAAGGAAGGAATTTGACAAAGAAAAATTGAAGGGGTCCATACTTGCGATTTGTACATATAACTAAAATTTTCTTTACTAAAGGTGGTAAACTACGTGATTTTGGGATCTTATCTTCTCTCACATATTTAAACTTGCAGGAAACAGTTTGAGAATTTATTTTGAATAGTGGAAAATTTGATTTTAAATGAGATCATTTGTCGAAGAACGAATTATATAGGTATTAACTTTACATATGCATATATCATTAAAGAATCAAAATTTCCAATTTAAACTTGAATTATATATATAAGAAATCGACATCCATCTGGACTGATAATCTCATCATAACTTAAAAAGGATAACTAAATAACAACTAAATTTTTCAGCTAATACACGAGAAATTCACATTTTAAAAAAATAAATATAACATTTCATCTCTTATTTATAAAGATGGTAACTATTAGATTTTTCAAATTTTATAACCAACACTCTTAGTAATGTTAAAATAAATGATAAACATTAAAGTGGATGGTTAAATCCCACTTTAATAATATTAAATACATGCTCACTTCTCCGTTATATTCTTTTTTTACTTTATTTTGTTGTACAAGTATAGGGAGGGATGAATAATTATAACAAATATAAAAATAAGACAACAATAGTATTAATTATGAAATTTTAAAAAATGTAATAATTAATAAAGATATTTAATAGGCCTCTAGCCTACAAATATAGTGGACTGGTTTGCGAGTTTTTTGTAAATTAGGATTGTCAAAAATAAACTTCTAAAAAAGTTAGTCTAAATGGATTTGACCCATGCATATCAAATTTGCAAAGGTTCTGGACGAGCCACAAGTTAAACCCATTTATAAGATAAAATCTATGAATTTTATAAATTTTATGTAGATTGAATGAGTTAAAATAAGCTCACTTAAAATACGAACCTTAACAGGATTGGCTTAAATACGCTCAGTCCACACAAACCTTAGCTCAGTCTGTTAGGCCCACTCCATTAAGTACCTTTAATAATTAATAGTTTTACAAATACGAGATTATGTATTATGTTTATTCTATAAAAAATATTTTATGCACACATGATTTTCAAATTTGTAATTTTTTAAAATCTACAAATTTTTTATATGATTATTTTTTAAAATAAAAATTTACAACTTTTATAAAGCATCTAGTGTTGCAATTTTAGAAATTGTAACTTTTTTTGGAAAAAATTGTATTTTTTTGCACTTAGTGCATGCAAAGTCTATATAGAATTATAACATTTTATAAATATGAAAAGTAATAAAAACTTAAAAAAATATTAGCCTTCTCTATAACATTTTATAAATATGAAAAATAATAAAAATTTTAAAAAATAACCTTCTAGAAAAAACTTAAAAAAATAAAAGTAACTTGACTGCGGAAAAAAAATACAATATACTTAGAGGATAGTTCTTTTATATCTAGACTATAATTATGGGCATTGATTGTTAGTGTATATGCCTTAAAACCAATCATATTGGTGATTGTAATTTTGAATCATGTTATTTTAATGGCAATTTCAATTATTATATTTATATATATTATCTGCGTAATATATTCAATTATGATAATAACCTTAGAATAATTGTATTTTTAAATGTCCCTAGTCATATATTATTGTGGATTAGGTTGCTTTGATATGTTAAGACTAGCATGTGTGAAAATTTATATGAGATATTAAGTTTACACATGAGTACAAGTTAGAGAACTTGTATACTGGACCGACCCATATTAAGAACACTACATGGATCGTTATATGAGTGTCATGAGTGGTTCTTAGTGATCATTATTAATATGGTCCTTTGACCTGAGATTACCAAGATTCCCTACATGTGAGTTTCATATTTTGATACTATTCTATGTCACTAATGGTTGAGTGAATGCAAGGGTAGATATTGGATATGTCACATATCATGCAGAGGGGTTTGTGTAATCAAGATGGGATTTGTCCCTCCTATATAACAGGAGTAATATCTATGGGCCCCTTGATTAAGTAAAGCTGAGAAAATGCATGACCATACTCAGATGAAATGACATGGGATGTCGATTACATTTATTTCAGTCAGCTTACTTAGGAATCAAGAAACTTTAAGATTGGGCTATACGGGAATGACACAGTCCATGTCTCGTGCTCAATCTAGATGTATAGGACAAAAGGACATAGGTGATGATCACGTGTAAAGGTTTAGTCAAATCACCGACTTTCTCATTACTTGGGTAACAATGATGTGTTGCTAGACACCAATCATTGTTTATGATCATTAATATGATCAATGGTCATTGTCAACGTAATGAGAGCCTATAGGGTCGCACACTTAGAGCCTAGTGAATTTAGAATTAATTGACCAAATTATTTGGGCTTAATATTTGGGAATTTATATTATAATTATAAGGCCCAATAGTAAGCTTATAATTGTACATGGAATAAAGTCCAAATAGGTTAGTTTTTTTCTATGCACCAATTTAAATAGGCTTGTTGGGTAATAATAGGATTACTATCATTATTTACGAACCCCAAAAAGGCATAGAAAAACTCTAGAACCTCTCTCTGACCAAAACCCCTGAAGAGGCGTAACTAGCACTACGAGGTGAAAGGAGATCAATTCCAACCGGTGTGTGTAGTGGACATTCATCGGTGATTCACGGGTTCATGTGGATACCATAGAGGTGCAACCACATTAAATGTTGCACTGGTGATCTAATCTTCTAGTTTCTATTCCGGTTCGTGATTTGGAGAGCAGATTGGATTGAAAATGGACAGAAGTAGATCGGATTTGCTATGTAGCGGACAGAAGATTTTTAGTCGAAAGGTATAAACCCTAATCCCTAATCTATGGCGTTCTAAATTCGCATGGATTCTTGGTGGAAATCGTGCAAAAATTTTATTCCACTGTGCATGTATGATGCGTGATTTCCAGCATTGATACCCTGAATAAAAAAGCAAATAAAATAATAACACATTGTTTGTATAGAAGAAGTTTTCATGTTAATTATTTCTTTATAAACCTTTTAAATTAGACTTAAATTTATTTTTATTTTATTTTAACTTCAAGTATTTTTTTAATAAATTAATAGTTAAATAAAAAAGTAACCCAATTTTTTTTTACAAATAAATTTAAAAATTTCTTGCTTCAAATATTCTCTCTCTCTCTCTCTCTGTCTCTATGATTCCACACACATATTTCTAAAATTCATATTTGTGTTTAACCTTAAAAGTATATAATAAAATTATTTTTTATTAAATAAAAGAATGTATTAATTATTTTTAAAAAATAATAAAAAATTACTGTTCATTATTTAAACATTGCATGAAATAAAATATTACTTTCTACTATTTTAAATCACTCATTATATTAAAATAAATGTATATAAAACTTGATACTTCTACATTAAATAAAGAAAATTGTTATTTATCCAAAAAATAAAAAAATATATATTATATTCTTAATTAACTTATTTTAATTATTTTGTTGTGAACATTATTTTTTCAATAATAAAATTTTTACTTGCTATAAATTTATTGAAGATAATATTGTTATATACAATATAATAAAGCAATATTTAAACATTAATGTAGTACGTTCAAATAATTTTAAAATTATTTTATCTTAATTAATCAATTTTCAATAGAAATCATGCTACTATTCTTTTAATATAATATAATAATTTTCATTTATTTTCTTTTAAATTATTTAAGTTTGTATATAAAATCAAACAAAATCAAAAAATTATTAGTAAAGGACCAAAATACATACACACATACTTACATACTTAAGTATGTTCAAATATATTTCACCTAAAATTAGGGACTAAAAAACATAGATAATTTATTATTTTAATTTTGAGCTAATACAAATAGTTCATTTTCAAATTTGATACATTAAATTATTAGTTGTATTTTCTTTATTGATGTTAATCTATGTTTTCTTTATAATTTTACACATTACAAAGAGAAAATTAATTTTAACCCATTTATTTTTTATTATTTTATTTTGTCTTAAATAAATACTATCAATAAAAATAAATTAAATCAATAAAATAAGTATTTTATTTGAAAATCATAATATATACTTTGTGAAATTTGTGCTTATTATAATTTATAAGATGAAAAAAGTAAAAAAAAAATACACATTATATTTTTATAAGTATATGCATAACATTTTAATTTTTAATAAAACTTATTTAACATATTTTAAGCAAGTTTAGAAAACTTATTTCTGAATACATTTAAAAAATTAAATTTTATTATTAAATTGAGTATTTTAAAATATTTTATTATGTATTAGTGTATAAGAAATAAATGAACAAGATTATTAAAAAAATAAAAAGAAATTAAAAATAACTTCATAAAGTAAAAGTTTAGATTTTTAATTTGTTAATTATTAACTATATTTTATATATTTAAAATGATTATGTGATAATTTTTTGAAAATTTCTTAATTTTGAGAATTTTAAATTACAATATATTATAAATAAATTTTAGTTAATAATCATTAAATTATGTTTATCATATAGTGAAGAGTATATACATATAACTAATGTATGCAATTTTCTTAAATTATTTATTTCAAGTTATTAATAAATTTAAAAATTAAAAATTATAGTTAAAAATAGAAATGTTATTTGCCTATTAAATAAGTCTTCTAATTATAAATTTTAACCCTATTTATATCATTAAAATTTAATAATTTTTATTCTATTACAAAATTAAGATATCAATATCTGAATTTTTAATTTGGATATGTTCTATATTTATATAATTAATCAAGGCAAGTCCATCAATTTCCCTAAGAAACGATTATACTTCGAAGGTTAATTATGATTTTATTGCACAAGTGTCAAGAAACCATTTGTTCTAATCATAATACTTCATTAGTTTTTACCCCCACATAACCGAAGAGAAAGAAGACGACTACCATATTTAATGATTTGAAATTGAAAAGTACGATTCTCAATAACAATTACAATTAAAATTCGTGAGGTATTACAAAGAAATAATTAATTATATATATTATTCAATTTATAATTCGTAACATCTTTTAATAATTAGTTATATATAATTTTTTTAGGTTTTGCATAAAAAATTATTTTTAATATTTATATTATCCTAGAAAAAGTGGATTGATTATAGATTCTCTACTATTATATTATTATAATAAATATAGAGATAATTTAAATGAAAATAAAAAAGTTGGAAATTATTATCAGCACGAATCTTAATGTTTAATATTTTTATTTTTATAATCTTAATTATAATGAAAACTGCTTAAAGTAACTTTTTGTCAACTATGATTATTATTTATAATTAATTATTGAGAATTTTAATGGCAATAAAAATAAATATTATTATAATTGGATTATAAGAAATCATTGGATAAAACATTATTAAAAAGGAGGAGATGATATCACCTGCTGGTGGAAAACCTCCGCGTCTGAGGGCACGCACGGCACTCTGAGTGTGTAGCTACCTTCAAACTCTTCGGAGGGCGGTCTTTTTTCCCGGCAAAAACTGAGCGACCTTTTACTTCACCAACTCCTCCTCTTCATCCATCTGTGCTTTCCTACTTCTGCCTTCATCCAAATGGCCACGGAGGAAGAAAAATCTGAATCCCTCTGCATTTACGAAGCCTGGAATGAACAAATGGTTTCTCCTGAGGGAGGAAAATTCACAGTGAAGCCAGCCAAGTTCCTCAAACCATTTTCAAGATCCATTGAGGAAGCTTCTGGGGTTCCAAATATTTCCTCGTCTCAAATTTCCTCCGAAGAAGGCCATGAATGCGATCCAAAGCTTATTCTCAGAGGCTGGAAAAAAGCACCCAAAAAATGGGGTGAATGGATTGAGTATTTGATTGGAAAATATGCTCTCAAATGGAATCAAGCCAATTTGGATGATCCCATTTTGAGCTCTCTGTATCAAATCAGTTGCAACCCTAATTTGATTCTTGCCTTGGTCGAATATTGGTGCCCGGAAACCAATACCTTTGTTTTCCCTTGGGGTGAAGCTACTGTAACACTTGAAGATGTTATGATGATAGGAGGATTTTCAGTTCTCGGGGAGCCTGTGAATCTTCCTCTCACAGATGATTTATACAAAATGGAGTCGGAAATGAAGGAACTTGGGAAATATATTTCCCGGAGAAAATCAAAGAAGGCAGACCTGAATAGTTGGATCAAGTTTCTCATGGATGAAGGAAAAAGTCATGAACTTGAGCACGTGGGTTTTCTTTCTGTTTGGCTATCAAGGTTTGTGTTTACATAGATTCCGGTATTAATAACCATGTTGTTCCCATTGCAATTCATTTATCTCAGGGGAAACGAATTTCTCTGGCTCCAGCTGTTCTTAATGATATTTATCAGAACTTGACATTGCTGAAAGAAAAGTTAATATCTTCTTCTTTAATAGGGGAATCTCCGAGGGCTTTTGGTTTGTTGGGTTCATTTCGACTTGTGCAGATGTGGATTTTTGAGAGATTCCCAATTCTAGGACCAGAGTTTCCAATTGAACTCAAGCCAGGTGAGCCTAGAACTGCAAGATGGCACAAATTGAAATCAAATGCTAGTCTCTTATTGGTTAAGAAAATTCTCAAATCAGGAGAAGGATTTCGATGGAAGCCATTTGCTGTTGAATTGAGAAATTGGTGCCTTGTGACACCTTACAAAGACACTGAGCAATTTGTTGCTGATTTTTCAAGTTCAGAGGAGGAACTGAAGTCCTTTGGGCTGTGTTTGTGTGCAGATGAAATTATGGGTTTGGATTTTAGTACGGAGAAGTATATGCCAAATAGAGTGGCAATGCAGTTTGGATTTGATCAAGATTTGCCAGGTGAATTTGCTGTTGTGAAGCCAAACAATGGGAATGAGAATTTCAGCTTTTGTGTTCCTGCCAAAGGATACAGGCCCTGTGTTTCATTGAGGTACTTCAATTGGTGGAAGAAACCAAAGCAGATTCAAGAAAACGGGGTTTTGAAGAAAGGGAAAAGGCCAAATGAACCAAACATGCCAGATTTTGCTGAAAACGAAAGAGAGGGAAAGTCTAAGGAGAGTGACTTACGAACTGAAATGACACATTTTCATGAACCCAAGTGTGATGAGATTGAGAATTTTGAAGGATCGGATAATGAAGAAAGAGAAGATCAACAAGCTGGGGGGACATTCAGCAATCCTTTGGACGTTGAAGGATATGTGCAGAAGATGCAGGAAGTGTTTGAAAGACGCTTGAAACGGCGTCCTATAGGAACTTGCACAACTTACCCTATAGATGTTGACGACTGTTTTGTGTACATAGACTAAGATATCATATGAAAGAAGTTAGGAATGGAACAAAGGGATCAGAGAAGGTGAAGAGTCCGATATTTTATGGGCTTTTTGACTTTTGGAGAGGGTTGGGGGGATCTTTCTTGCTCATCAAGTCACAATGTGAAGTTGGCTATTTTGATTTCTGATACAGGGTTTCCCTTCACTGCTAGCCCAATCAGACTGATTAATTTATAAATGGCTGAAATTAAGATTGTTAATTATGATATGGTGTTCTGCCTTAACATAATATGTTGGAAGGAAATTATAAGGATATTGTAATAATTCGTCAATTTTTAATTTCGATTCTTGTTAACTGTAAACTTAAGCCTTGCATAAAGTTGTACCTAAACGAATCTTACATACCTTTGAAAAAGGGTTCTGCTTTAAGAATCTGCTTCGGTTCTCCAAAAAGCAACTTTCGTAAATTTTTTATATTTTTTCTTCTCGTAAAACCTTACCATCTTTGTCATAATATTTTAATCGAGTTCTCCAATCGTACAAAGAAATATATAATTAAACCTTACCCTATGTTTAACATGGAGGAAAATAGATGAAATTAAAAAAAATTAATTTTGAAAATTACTTTATTTGAATGAAGAAAGAAGGAAAAAAAGAGAAAATAAATTGATTAATATTATTCCATACATTAATATCTCAAAATTTTCTTTTCTAATTAAATTTTAATTTTTTCCTTTCTTACTAAGCAAAGAGATAATTATATTTTAAAATGAAAGCAGAATTTTAAAAAACTCATTATTTTTACCATCTCATATTGTCAAAATAAATGGAGGATGTATGATATAAAATTATAAAGGAAAAAAGGGGTTATAAAACAATAAATTGATCATATTTTTATTTTCACTTTTTAATCAACATCTTTTCATAAAAAATATTTGATTTCATTCTACGTCCCACAACCTTCATTTGAAGATGCAGTAAAATTTTAGATATAAGTAAAATGATTTTGTTATAAAAAATTAGTGATCATGGTAGGAAAAAAAAAACAAATATATTTTACAAGCTAATAACGTTACGTTCACGCCCTTACCCCCATCTGTCAGCTGCATGCGGTCTACTACCTGGATGTTTAAGAGAATGTGTGACAGCATTGAAATTGAAGTTTGAATTGAGTTTATCTACATACAAAGGGAAAGGACAAATAAACCAAAAAAAGAGGGGTGGAAATTAAAGTTTGAATTGAGTTTATCTACATGCAGAGGGAGTGGACAAGAACAATAACAATAACAATAACAACAACAATATTATCTTATTAAGTGGGATTGATTACATGGATTGCATGACATCATTAGACTTTATTCGAAATCAAATTTTTAAGAATGTTATTTATTAAAAGATTCCTTTTTATAATTTTTTTCGATGTCTTTTTTGATCTCCCTCTATACCTTTTCATAAGACTAAAAATCGTGTGATTGACTCTTCTTACTAGTGCCTCTAGTGGCTTTCTTTACACATATCCAAATTATCTTAACTGATTTTCTATCATTTTTTCCTTAATAGGTGTCACTCCAATATTCCTTTATATGCATTCTTCTATATATCTCGTTCTTATTTTTTGTGTGACTACACATTTATTTTAACACTCTTATTTCTATTATCTTTATTTTTTACTTTTGTTATCCCTTTAAAGCCCAACATTTACTATTATAAAATATAACTAGTTGTATAATAGTTCGATAAAACTTCCCTTTAAGCTTGGTAGATACTTTATGATTAGAAATAACTTTTCATACTTTTTTCTATTTTAATCATCTAATTTGTATCTTGTGTGTGACATCTCCATCAATTTTCCTATTGCCTTGTAATATTGATCTCAGATACTTGAAATTAGACACTTGTGATATGATATGCTCTCTAATTCTTACTTCTAAATTATTTCTATCTTATTTCTTGTTAAATTTACAATGCATGTACTCTGTCTTACTTCTACTCAAGCAAAAATCCTTGGATTCTAGTACCTATCTCCAAAACTCAAGTTTATAATTAATCTCTTCCTTTGATTCCTTAATCATAATTATGTTATCCACAACAGCATGCATTTAGGGATAGTCCCTTGTATGTTGTTGATAAGAACATTTAAGACTAAATTAAACAAATAAGAACTTAAGGTTGAACTTGATGTGGACTTATTCTTATAGGAAAATCCTATAAGAACTTAAGGTTGAAAATCCTAATCTATATATATAGAAGATAGCTTAATATAAGATAAAGACTATTTGTCAACATATTCAATTTTTTCTTCATTTTCATCCATCTCTTGTTCATTATTGTATTTTTCATTTTTCTTATCCTCTTGAGATTCTTTTTTGTCATCCTTGACATCTAAGTTGCTATGTAAAATTGGTTTAGTGTAAATAGATTCTTTAAGAAATCCTGAGTTATCCTTAAGTGAATGAAACTTTTCATTCTTAAAATGTGTTGGCAATTGGCTATTGCTTATCATCTTGGAATGCAACTATGCCATCATTTATTATTGGAGTATCAACAATGCTCCTTGTATTGATCTTAGCTGGACCTTTGAGATGTGTATTTGGAATGATGACAGAAAACTCATTGTCTTTCTTCTACATATTGTTTATAATAAAGCATACACCAATTGGCACAATAATCCATCTTCTTATACATAAAACTAACTTAGAAGCCAATTTCTTGGTTATGTAAAAACCTATGGGCATTTGATTGTCTTAGAGCATGCATTCTTTTATTAACTAGTATATTTTATTATAACACTATTTTGAAACATTTTAATCTAATTTTACACTTAGTAGCCTAACTACAAAAGATAACACAATGTGCTTGCTACAACCTTTATACAAAGGTGGTTATGTTGTTGTCAACATATCATAAAACTCTTAAGTATTAGGGTTATGAGGTTTTTCTATATATTAGTTAAATTTTTCTTTACAATTCATATAAGCAACATTCATTTCCATTATCTCACATCTATTAGTTGGTTCTTCAAATCCATTAGCTCCTTTTATCCACTCAGAATTAGTAAGTTCAATATTGAATTAGGATACTTTTAATTCGTCAAATGTCCACCACTAATAATTGTGTCTAAATCCTTTCCTATATAGATGTTCAACCACCATTTCAAGCAACAAATCTTCCTACCATCACATTTAGCATATAGATTCCTAATCTTCTAACATTGAAACAAAAAAGTTTATTAAATAAGCATGTGCAATTAACTCTTGAACTCCATTAATAAACTCTATTATTAATTCTAATTGATTAATACTTACCCTATTGTACTTCTATTTCCTATATTCAGATATATCCATATCTATTCTACATAACATATGCCATCTAAAAAGTCATCAACTACTTTTCAAAATTAATTATATTGCAAAATATGACATCCATTAGTGTGTGAAGTTCTTAAAACATTAAATTCTCAATTATTATAATTTTTGAACTAGTCCTACAATTATACTTCACTTGTATATCTCCTTATCTAAGGGTAAATTATAACATTCACAAAATCAATGGAAAGTCAAAACAAAAATCCAATGTATACATTGCAATATCTTAATCAAACCCTAAATCAATCATATCCAATTTAAATCAAAACATAATAGACCTTAATTACATATAAATCCCACTTTCCTTTCATCAAAGCCTAAATGATCAAATTGACAATGTTAACTTATATTCAAAATTGTAAAACATTATAATATCTAAATGATACATTAAAAACATAACTTAAGCACCCATTATTCATAACATTTAAGAATTATGTCACAAAACTACTCAACAAACATTAAGCGCAATAACTAACCTTTTTAAAAAGAAAAAAAAGGCAAAAGAGAGAGAGCATGATAATGAAACTCTTAAAGGTAGTAGATGACAATAAGGAGGCCATAGGGTGATGACAGAACTAACTAGAACATGACGGTGGTGAGGATAGGAGAAGAGAAAAGTTAAAATTTAAAAGTGAGAGATTTCTATCATGTAGATATATTCACAATCTAGTGATGGAATAGGCCATCACCAGTATGGTTTTAATAAATTAGTACATTTAGGTTGACAATAAATTTTAACTAATTTATCATAAATTCCATCAATTTTTTTAAAATTAATTTTCTGCTAAAATATTTTTAAAAAAATCTTACTCACCATTTGGTGGTAAATCAATTTTTCTCTTCATTGCTAATTCTATCAAAAAATGTTCAAGGTATATTAGCAATGGAGTTAGCAATGTTTGTAAACAATTTTGTTGCTAATTTTGTTACAAAAATTAAATATGAATTTGTATTCTTAATGCGAGATGGAAAAAGATTTAGTGATGCCATTCTTGTCATTAAATATAAAAATTCTTGTAGTGAAATATTTTAATATTATTTTATTATTATTAAATTTTTAATATAACTCTTTTTTCTAATTAAAAGAGTAAAGGTTATTAAGGACATAAAAGTCAACAATCCTTTATATATGCAAAGAAGGAGATGCGGGAGATGGCGGGAGGTTTTGTTTTATATGTACTTAAAAATTTTACAAGTTTTGTGAAAAATATACTATGAAAGTCTTAAAGTTACAAGTTTTTATATAAAATATCATTCTCATATAAAGTTATATATATGTATGTATGTGTATATATATATATATATATATATATATATATATATATATATATATATATATATATATATATATATATATATATATATATATGCATATATAAATTTTATATGTAATAAGTATATAAAAAGTTAGAACATTATTATTCAAAGTTATATAAAAAAAATTTCAAAAATTTTCTTGTTTCTATATAAAAGTTAAAAAATTTTATCTAAAAAAAAAGATCACTGTAATTTTTTTTTTTTTTTACAAAACTTATAAAAGTATGAACTAACACAAATTTTCTTAAGCATATGTTAAAGCATAATCAATCGACGGATTGATAGACAAAAAAAGGTTTGTTATGTGTGTGTGTGTGTATATATATATATATATATATATATATATATACACACGAAGATATAAAGTAATATTCTTAATTTGATTATGAATTAAAAAAAAAATCAACATGACTTGCTTTAAATAATTGCAAGAACTTAGATAAAATTCATTCAAAAATTAGTTGAGTCATTGCCTCCTAAATCTAATTAGAATTAGCAGCATACTTTTACTGAAATTTTTATAGTAGTTCCATCATACTATTAGTATCATCCCAGATAGATATGGAAGAAACCTCCCTCTTTGTAAATATTTTTGGTAATGATAGAATTTTAAATAATAATAAAATTCTAAATATTATAGGGAGTCATGTATTATTTCAATCATGGCTTCTTAGATTCATCGATATGATTTCTGGCATTCCCAGCCGCAAATTCCGGCGAATAATCCAACTAAAGCCAAAAAATAATAGAAGTTTTGTTGTTTTAGTAAGTTCATCGATCTGACTTAAGATGATGGTGCAATGTTGATAGTGGTTCTTGCTCGCTTTATACCGGATTTGAAACTTAAATGTGATGAAGACCATGGAGGATGAAAAGAGTGACTTGTCCGTCATTTTTATTTGGAAAAATGTAAATTACTCTCTTCAATTTTAAGGTAACTAAATTTTATGTTTTTAATTTTAAAATTTTAAAAATAATTTTTTTAAAATTTTATAAAACTTAAAAATAATATTTATCTTTCACTTAATTAATTATTTTATTAAATTATATATTTTTTATGGAATTTTAAACAATAATCAAAATATTTTATTATGTTAGCCTTTTTACTTATTTCTCAATACATAATTTTTTATATTATTTAATTAACATAAATTAAATTATATATAAAATTTTTTAATTAAATGCTTATATATAAGGTGTGAAATTAATATAAAAAAAATAAAAATAAATCAATATTTTTATAATGTTTTAATTCTAGTTTAACTTCATAAAAAAATTACAAATTTTGATAAAATAGTTAATTAAGTAAAAGAAGGGCATTATTTTCAAACTTTGTAAATTTCAAAAGGATAATTTTTAAAATTTTAAAGTTAAAGAGAATAAAATTTAATTATTTTAAAATTGAAGGGGATAATTTATATTTTTCCTTTTTTATTTTATGATTTAGGTTTTGATTTTAACCGGAACTGGTTGCCTCTGTACGTTGAAAAATAGTGAGTAATTTGTCCGACCAATTTAGAAGGAGAGTGGCCCAGAGTTGCTGTGACTGTAGCAGAAGGAATACATGGACGGACTGGATAGGCTCCTCTGCGGAATTGGAAAGAAAAAGGAATTTTTTTTAAAAAAAAATAAGATTAGAAGAATAAGTAATAAGATACTAATCTCACTAATATCTAACAAAAATAATTTTACTTTAAAAATGATTCTAATCTCATATTTAAGATTATGAAATAAATTATTAATTATAATTAAAATGAGTATTTCATTAACACACTAAATGGTTTAAATAATTAAAATATAATTTTAAATATATTTTATAGTTTGAAATTGGGTTTATATATACTCTGTAATACTTTCCGTTGGATGTTCTAAAAAAATATTTGCTTTTTCTAATATAATTTTTATTCAGTAAAATAATAATGATAGACTGTTATAAAATAAATTTTAAAATAAGAAAAATAAATAGTACAGATCTCCGTGAAAAAATACAATTAGAGGAAAACATTTAACCTCATATAAGAACGTGAATTTCACATAGAATTATTAAATCAAAGTATTCTAAAAAATATGGTTCCCAAAACTGTCACCCAATATTTTGTTCAATTAAAATGATTCCCAAAACATGCAAAATATTGTTCTTAAATTAATTTAAATGACTTTAGGGATCTTGTCAAACTTTTAAATATGTCATAGCGCGAAAATTAGACAGTCACCAAGAACAAGTGGACCAAAAAATTGATCCATCGATTATGGTCAAAACTGAAAGATGATTTATCATCACCAATAATGAATTTAGGACCCAAGGAATAGTGAGACAAATATCTATTTAAGAATAATATAAATATAAAATTATAAAAATAACCATCGGGGCCTTTGAGAAAGAAATAGCCCAATAACCATTGAATTTTCTAAAGTAATTGTGACTTCGCTCAAAAGAAGAGGAAGGTGTACTTCTTTGGAGACCTTTTCTTGACCATTTCAGAGAATCAAATCATCTTTCCTTTCGAGTTCAAGCTTGGGTTGCTTCGTTTATTACACCTGATTCCACACATTCTGATAATCAAGGTGAAGCCTTGATGACCTCACAACTTCTAATTAATCATGGGTGAGGGTTGAAATAGACAATATATCATACTGTCAATAGTAAACTGGTGGATTTTAAAGGAATCTTGGCAAGAAGAAAGAACTGGCTCTAATCTGTAAGGTTAGATCTTTAGAATACTCTTAATAATATGCAGCATTACAGATCATTCCCAGTTCCTTCCCCTCGGCAAGAACTACTCTGAAATCAAGGAATTTATTGAGTTTATCATATATTGGCTGGTTCAACCCTCACCACAGTTAGAAGCTGTGGTTTGAAAGGCTTAACTTTGATTGTCAAAGCATGTGGAAATTAGCTGGAATATACGAAACAATATGAACTTCAATATACTAGATCGAAAGAAATGATGATTTGATTCTCGAGCTCGTCAAGAAACGGCTTCCAAAAACCAACATCTTCATCTTCTCGCAGAGCAAAGTCATAATCACTTTAGAAGCTTTGATAGCATATTACGACTATTGTGTTCTTGGAGGCCATGTTGGAAGAGGGCATGAATCGCTAGTGGGTGTGACGTTGGAAGAGGGCTATTCTGTCCTCGATATATATGCACCCGATCGGAAAGAGCATTTTTTTTTTTTAAATTGAAACCACTTACCCTTAGCCTCCCCAATTTTTTTTAATCTTCAACCGTTTTAAAATTTTTAAGAGGTGTTTGGTTCATAATCGTATATTCCCTAAAAAAGTGTATATTCTTAGGTACGTGCTTTTTTGAAATATAATATTTCTGATTCAATATATATATTCTTAAAAATATTTTTTTATATTTTTAAATATATTATATTTTCATATTTAGTTCATATTTTATATTCATAAGAATCTTATTATTTTTTTAAAAAGTATCCTTATTAATTTTTATTATAAATTATAATAAATTATAGATTTAATTAAAAATATATAAATAAAGATTTTTAAATATTTAATAAAATAATAATTTAAATTCAATTCAATTAAAATAAAAAATTAAATATATAAAATATTAAAATTTTTAAAAATTTGAATTTAATTTTTTTATATAATTAATTATATAAGTGACTTAAAAATAACTCATATCTGATATAAGGATATTAATTTTGTATGACTCACACATTTAAACTTTTATTTTTTTTACTTTGTGAAGCATTAAAAATTATAAATTTTAATTATTATTTTCATGTAAATGAGATAATTTTAAAAACATATATTATATGTGAATATGCAATATTAATTAATATAATCATACAAATCAAAATTTAATATATTAAAGTTACTTTATGAATCTTTTTTTTTTAAATATATGATGAGATTATATATAAATTAATAGGATTAGAATTTAAAAATTATTTATTTATTTGTTTAATTATTTAGTGTAATCATCATTGTTACCATGAAAAAATTGAAAATGAAAAGTATAAGTTAAAAGTGAAGAATAAAAATGAAAAATTTTCAAAGATTTCGAAGTTACTTATTTTTTTACTTATTTAGTGTAATTATATTTGTCATCATAAAAAATAAAAATGAGAAATATAAATTAAAAGTGAAAAATAAAAAAAAAATTAAAACAAATTAAGGCATAGAAAAAATGGGGGCAAAATTATTCTTTTATTTTAATATCAATATTCTCATAAGATGAAAATTTAAGATATACACGTCCTTTTATAGGAATATTTAGGAAAAAATTTGGGTTTTAAAATATTTTCAAGAATATTACATTACCAAATAAATTTTTTAAAATTTTAAACTAAATATAAAATTGTAACATTCCCATAAAATATTACTAGAAATGTGAAAAACATTCCACTGATCAAATGCCCTCTTAGAGCAAGATTAGCTATTGCCTCCATATGAATCTTTTATATGGACATTGAGTTATAATTGTCACAAGCTAAACCCAATCATGACTAGCGTGGATCCAGATACTCATATCCACCAGCCTCATCACTAATTTCTCTACTTCCAGCTAACGAAAATTTTCCTATTTTTATGGGAACTCAAAATTTACTTTAATTTCTACAAAAAAAGATAGAGTTTTTCCTATTTTTAAACACTTCCTAAGGGCCACACGCCCTAAAATATATTACTTGTATTTATCATAAATTCGACAATGCAACAATACTTAGAATACACATAACAGCACACTACGTCTAAACATGTATGTAGATAAATGATTCAATGTATCAAGCATTAAGTCAACATAATCCTTATACATATATACATATATATTACTCAGTCTTAATCCAACTGCTAGAATCTACTATCAGGCGATCTTTGATTCTTCATAAATGCAATAAGGCTCAAAAGTATTAATCTCAACTTGAAAACATTGAAAAACATACGGAATTAGTTATAAGAACCTAATGAGCATATATCTACCACTTTGATATTTCAATTCTATTAAAAGTTTATATTCTGATTAAGTAGTCAATACAAAGGTAAACACAATCTATACTCTTTGAGTTTTTGGGACATATAGAATCAAGACTTGGATTGAATATTCACTTTCACTTACACACAACTTAGACTTTATAATTCTCATTACAAGTCATAATATCTTAACAATTATTGGCACACAATATCATCGTCATATCACTTGCACGCATTTTGAATGGTTATCATTTTCGTAAATAACCAGTAAAGTTCAATCACATCAAATCATCACAACTACATTAATTAGAGATATTCAATCATAAACAAGTTTCCATGCCATGTCATATCATAAATACATATGAATCACAACAATAGCACATGCATCCACCTTTTATCTGCCAGATTAGCTTTATACCATTCACAAACTATTCATCCTTTTACCTTTAGAGTCAGCCTTATAACTTTCACAAACTGTTGTTAGGAATTTTCCTATTTTGGCTTTCATATCATCACCCTCATCATTTCTCATTTCAAGTGCCATTCATGGCATAATTCACATCATAATATGCACAATAAAACTTAGCTCTACAAATTACAAAATCCTGTACAATATCAATATAAAATAACCATTTTATCATTATAGGGCAATTCAAAGCATATAACACAATATATATAGTAGCACCATGCCCTCTTGCATGGTCATAATATTCATTCACATTCCAATATATATCGCACTACACTTTTCAGCATACCAGTAATAATGTAATTTCAACCACATTACAAATACCATTTATTATTGCATTTCAATCGCAATTAATCAATAATCGGCAGCATCATCACCACGCTCACAAGGCTATCCAAACAATATTATCTCAAATAGATAATTACTAACTCATCATAGATATTGTTTTCAAATTTCTCATATAGAACTACACATTTAATTTCAGAATATATATATTATGATTCATAGTTACCTTATTTAAGATTCATCAATGAATAAAGATATGATCTATATCATGTAAAGAAGGATTATAATTTATGACATTTGTACTCTTTAACATCAAAGCATAAAATTAGAATGGGATATATACTTACCTGATAGAATCAATTTACTTTAAAAGTCTTTAAATACTTCACTTCTATCTACTATTCTTTCTTATTTTACAATTTATAATAACTCATAAATACAAAGTAATTACTTACCCTTATTTTAAACATTACTAGTTTTGGATTTAGTTTATAATTATTTTAACACTTCGAAATCATTAACTCTTAATATTCCTTAATATGGACTTATAAAATCAAAATACCACATTTCAAGGGTTTATTTAAATCCACTTTAAACGCCAAAAACATTAAAATTTTCTGTTATAAATGTACTTTAAATATACTAATGTAATATTCTAGAGTCTTAATTCATTATTTTATCAACATCATGTCAGATATCCAAATAAGATGGTAGAATAAGATTTCCAAAATAAGGCATAGGACAATCAAGATATCAAAACCTTATGCCATAAAGATGTTATGTTCATGTTATCTTATAAGGTCACATATTAATTCCTAATATTTTCAGTATTATTTCGACTCAATCACCAATTTGTCTTTCATCCATTTAGAGGTCCCTTGTATCAGCATGAACCTTTTAAGACATCAAAAGATAATACCTTTTTATACATTTGTTCTTTTCATTCTATCATTTCATATTATAAAAATTATTTTTTTTATAAATCACATCATAAATCCGAAATGCTATTAAAATAGGTTTTCTGATTCAAGCTTAAGTTTTTCATAATATCAAAATGAGTTTTATATAAATCAAGCTAGAATGTTGAAAAATATCAAAACCAAATGCTCTATATTTACTCTAACTATTTATTCTAGCAGTTTATATCATAAAACTTTTATTTTTCTGAGCCATCATCATACATTGTAAATACCCATAAATGGGCTTTCTTCAAATCATTCAAACTAGTAGAAATCGAAGAAATTTTACTACATATGCCACCTTACCGTAGCTTAAAGAAGTTACCTGCAGCTCATTAGGATTGGGATTAAGCTTTGCCACTAGCATAACGAGGCTCTAGGAGCTCAGCCATTGTGTGTGACCCAGTGGCTCCCTTGCCTCCTTCGAGCTGCAACTAATTGAAATGGAGTTAGAGAAGGAGTAGTAATAACGGCGGGGAAAAGTGTTGAAACTTCAACAAGAGAGAGAGGGACCGAATCTTCTATTACGACTACTATTTCCAGCTACAAAACATAGCCTTCCTTTATGTCCACGAGCAGCAGCTAGCAGCGTTGATGTAACAGACCAGTGGTGGTTGGCGAGCTTTAGTGCAGTGATAGTACTAATAGTAGAGAGAGGGACAGTGACGGAAAAGGAGGATGAGGAAGAGAAAGAGAGAAGTTACTAGAAAAAAGAATAAAAGAAGAGGAAGAAAGAAAGGAGAGAATTAGGAGTGTTGGTGGAGGAGAAAGAAACACTTAAAAAGGAAGCTAAAAGTAATGATTCAGTGCTTCTTATGCAACTTGAGCTCACCTTCACTTTTAAATCTTAACCTTATGATTTAAATCAAGGCAAATCTAGCCATTCTTTTGTTCTAAGCTTATTTTCATCAAATTGACTTTATTTAAATTCTTAACCTAATTATTTTCAATCTTTCTCTAATATATATATAATTATACTATTAAGATGAACTTTAAACTTCCTAAAATAATTATTTCAATTTTTCAAAATTCTCAAACATAATTTATCTCATATGAATAAATCATTTCATAAATCACTGCACCCATACTTACTAAAATCATTCTTAACTTGTGAAAAATTCCTTAGAAAATGGCCACATAAAAATAAATATTTTTTGGAATATTATCAATATCATTTTCATCATGTAAAATCATACTATTATCACATAGTCAAATTTTAAAATATTCATATCTCATCTCAATATAATTTAATACAATTAAGTTATTTTCGTCTATAATAAATATTTTTGAAGCATATAAAATAATAAAGCTTTAAATAGTACCACAAAATATTACAATAATATTCTCAAACTTACCAACATTTCCAAATAAATTTTATTGGAAAAATTATTGAAAAGTCATGCAATTACCATAAATTTAGACATTTGCCTCCTACCATTGAATAAGGCAACAAATAGGTAAAATGGATTTAATGCAATAGCCATGCAATTATTAGTTATAAATAAAAATATTCTTCTCTTTGGAAAGGCCATCGAGAGCAACAAAGTGCCAATAAAGAAAGGCTTCTTCAATTAGTTAGTATTACAAGTGTTTCTTTGTTATAGTAAGTATATTTTGAGTGTATAATATGTTAAGTATTTAGATAATTTAAAATATGCCCTATACTTATCATTTGGGTGGATCTTGTACATAAAAAATTATCACATAATTGTAATTAATATTCAAATATTTTTATGTGAGTATAATTTTTTTGTTTTAATGATCAAAATTAAGATATTCTTTTTTGCATTCAATTGAAAATTTAAAAGTTTATCATTCTTTTTTACTCAATTATTTGGCATTTTACTTAACAATCTAACATCAAAGCTTGGTTGTCATAGACTAGTTTTTAAGGAGTGATACTTGAAGAAATTTTGCTCATGTATATTCTAAAACTGTAAGTTTACTTGATTTAAAATTAAGTGAGTAATTTTTAATCAAAAAATGTTACAATAATGGAATTACAATTTAGCGGGAGCATTGAGAAGTTAAACAACAATAATTATTACACATGGTTTACATGCATGGAGTCATATTTGTAAGGATAATATCTCTAAGACATCATGAGTGACAATAATACTATAGAACCAAAACAAGAAGATGCTGAAACACTTAGAAAATGGCAAATCAAGGTTGGGAAAGCTATGTTTGCAATCAAGATAAGTATAGATAAAGAGATAATGGAGCACATCAAAGCTATGAAGAATTTTAAAGAAGCTTGGGATGCTTTTACTTCTCAATTCGCAAAGAAGAATGATACTCTACTCTAATTGCTAGAAAATGAATTAATTACTACATCACAAAGTGATAAGATGGTAAGCTAATATTTTTTAAAAATTAAATCCATCTGTAATGACATAGCAAACATCGATCTAGAGTTAAAAATCTTGAAGGCTCATATAAGTAGAATAACCATTCATGGTTTGCAATCAAAGTATAAAGCTTTTATGAACATAGTACAAGGAGGGCTCACTCAACCATCTTTAAAAAAGTTGGAAAACTTATTAACAGTCTAAGAATTACTAATACAACAATTAGCTGGAGTGTCACTAGAAGGTGAAGAAGAAGAACTTTTTAGTAACATCAGTAAAGGTAAGCCTAAAGGCTAGAAGGAATAAAAGGGAGAAATAACAACTAGAGATAACAAGATCAAGGTTAAAGGAACACACAATTGGGGAGAGCACCATAATGGTATCCTTAAAAGTGTCATGTAGCAAACAAATGCCATGGTAATAAATGTCACAATTATGGCAAGAAGGTCATTATGCCAAAGATTGCTAGTTTAAGAAGAAAAATGCTAAAAGTGAAGGTGAATAAGATGTTAAAGCATCCTATGCTATGATGAAACTAGTTAAAGAATCTTTCTCTAATAGAGAGGAAGAAGCTTATACAAAAGAATTGTCATTAATGATATCTATTACAAAAATGATAAAGTATAACAAGAATTGGATTGTTGACTCTAAATGCTCAAGCTATATGATTAGTGATAAAAATTAGCTAGAGGATTTTTCAGAGTATAAAGATAGATGAATAGTGATGACTGCTAATAACTTTAAACTTCTAATCAGTCAAATTAGTAAAACAACAATAACACCCTATTGTAATTTTTAAGAAATCTAACTTAAGAATATTTATCATATGCTTGGCATGAAGAAGAATTTGTTATTAGTGGCACAATTAGCAAATGAAGGCAATTTTATTCTATTTGAGCCCAAAGATATGATAGTGTACAAACATATGAAAGCGGACATAGATTATAGGTGAACAACAACTAGAATTTATCTATGTGATGTTTGCAAAAGCAGCATATGTAGACAAAAGCTAGAAGAATGATACAATTGATCTTTGGCATGTAAGTTTAGTATATGTTAGTTATCATAAGCTTAAAGTGATGGTGATAAAGTCTATATTGAAAGGAATTCCATAACTAGAAGTTTAAGATGATATAGTTTGTGTTGGATATCTATATGATAAGGTGTATAAATTACCATAGGTGCAGTCAAACTATAGAGCAAAAGAACCATTAGTATTAGTCCATTCAAATGTTTTCATGCTAGTGAAATAACCTTTAATAGGTGGTATAAAGTACATGATTACTTTTATTGATGATTTCTCAAGATATATCTAGGAATCCTTCATAAAAGAAAAATATAAAGTCTTGAATAAGTTCAAGGAGTTCAAAGAATCAATCAAAGCTAAAGTTGGAAAAAAAGATAAAGTGTCTTCATACATATAATGGTGGAGAATACACTTCAAGAGAATTCTTAAACCATCTTAAAGAGTCTAAGATAAGGCAACAATTCATATATTCTAACACTTCATAACAAAATAAGGTTACTAAAAGGTAGAATCATCACTTTGTTGAAATTTGTCGTAGCATATTGCATGCTAAAAATGTTCCAAGACAATATTAGGCAGAGTGCATAAAAACTGCAACTTATGTTATTGACTAATTGCTGCAAGTGAGATTGGAATTTACCTCACCATTTCAAAAGTTATCGAATATCAAACATGTAATTAGTTATTTTAAAGCATTTAGTTATGTGTGCTAGGTATTTATTCCTGATCAGGTAAGAAGTAAGTTTGATAAAAGATATTGAGATGTATCTTTATCGCATACGATGAAAAAAGAAAGGGATGGAGATAGTGTGAAGCAACAATAAGCAAATGTCATGTTTCCAACAATGTAGTGCTTGATAAGGCATCATCTTGGTAGTCTCCACAACGTGTTATTTTGCTTAATTTAAAAGGAATTGAAGATATGTTGCACGAAAGTTGGGGGAGCAAAATTAAAATAAAAAAATTTCTTGAAAAGCCTACACCATCAAATGAGTTAACTTTTGAAAAAGAAGAAAGTTCATGGTAGACTGGTGTATACCAACAACCAATAAAAAATACTCATAATGAATTAAATTCTAAGTCACAACTCAAAAGATCAATAAAAAGGAGAAAGACTAACCTAAAATATGCAAATATGGCATTAATTAAAGAAGAAAGTATCATTAAACCATCAACATTCATAAAAGCATTTGAAAAAGTAGAATGGAAATAAGTAATAAAGGAAAAGATTGAAGCTCTGAGTAAGAATAAAACTTGGGATTTGATACTAAAGCCAAAAGATGTAAAATCTATTTTATGCAAATTGATGTATAAAGTAAAGATTCATTTTGATAAAATAGTGGAGAAATATGAGGTTTGATTAGTTGTTCGTGGATTCTCACAATAATATAGGTAGGTCCCACTTCTGCCTAAAAAAATTAAGTTGATTAGTACATGATTAAATGCAAAATGCAAAATAACAAAGTCACTTTGTAATCATAAGAAATAATTTTAAAGGCATTCTCTTGCATAAGGTGGCTCTACCAAAATGCAAGACTTACTATTCACCAAAAGGGAATTTAGTACAATTAATGTAATGTTTAGTAAAATGGAAAAGAATAGTATAACTATTCTCTATAATTATATTTGATATAGTTAGGAATAAAATAGATATTTCATTTCATAATTATATTTGTTATAGAAAATATTATAAAAATGAAATAAAAAATGTATCAATGACAATAATATCTTCAAAAATAAAAAAGAGGGCATAAAATTGAAAACGTATTTATATAAAAAATGGTATTGCCTTTTTTATTTTATTTATAATTGAACATATATAATTAACAATTAATCATGTATATTAAATAGTAAAAAAATAATATATGTTAAATGAATATATATAACATGATTAATAAAAAAATATTATATTTTAAATTTAATTATTAAAATTACAACTAAAACAAAATTTTATATAGTAAAAGCATAAAAATTTAATTTATCAAAATTTTATGTTAAATAATTTTTATAAAGAATATAAAAATATTTTGTTTTAAAGCTTATTATTAAAAATAAAATTATCAAGATATTATTTTATTATTTGATTAGCAAAGAATAATATTCATATGAAAAATGTAAAATATAGGGATGTCATGGAATGAGAATTTCATTATTTAATAGAATAATCATTTTTTAGGAAATGAATACTCTCATTCTATAATACCTATCAAATAAATTTCTTCGGTTCTCTATTCCATTTCATTGTATCAAACATTACATAAAAATCTCTCCTAAAAAATGTTGCCAGCAACACTCAATGCAAAATGTTGCCATTGTAACTATCACTGAATGCTTAATGTTTCGTTTTTTGACCGATCAATTACAATTAGACTTATAATTAATGTGGTCAAAGGAAACTGCTTCAAGATATGAAAATTAAAGAATGATATATGTGATACGATAACAGTTATCTAAGAGCGATACATGTGATATGATAATAGTTACTTATATGCCATAAAATCATCCCAAAATAAATCATTACAATCTTTAATTGACTTATACTGTGAAACAATTTGATGATTTTAAACTAACCCCTCTTGCTCAATATGAAAAAAGAGTTTAGTATAACTCTCAAGAATTTTTGATTGAGATGACATTCAATATCATTTGAAAATTTTATATTTTTTATTGTGTTTAAAGTTTGATCATTGATATTTGTATTTATATATTTAATAGTTTAAATACTCTTTCATTTATTTAAGAGAGAGAGAGACTAGTACAACTAAAGAATCTTACTCCTTAAAAAATATATCTAGTTGCATCCACCGTTGAATGCTTAGTATTCAATTTTTTTTTTAACAGATCAATTACAATTAGACTTATAAGTAATGGGTTGAAACTGTTGAAGGAAACTGCTTCACAAGATGAAAGTCAGAGAGTGATAAATGTGATACATTAACAATTATTTGCATATGGTCTTTCATTCTTTTTCCATTGGTCATGTTACTCGGAATTACGGGTGCAAGTAAGTGAAGTGGTTTATCAGGATTTATGATCTAATTTACTTAAAGTCTAATAATATAATATATTTATCTAAATAAATCAAGCTTAGACTAATAAATTAATATATTTAAATAAATAGGTCAGATTTTTTTCTTTAAAATTTATTTGTAAGTTTATAAGACTGAACTATTTAATTATAAATATATTTATAAATAATATAATATTATATATATATATATATAAATAATATAAATATTTTAATACATATATATATGTCCAATTAAACTATTGGATAATTTTGGATCTTAAAAAAATTTTACTTTATTAATAAATTTGAAAGTCTATTTATATAAAAAGACTTTTAAATAGATTAACATGTCAAATCAGACTCCTTTAATAAATTAAATTGAGCCTAAATTTTAGTCTTTTATAAACTAACAAATTAAGTTCAAACTAATGATTTAAAAAATAGACTTAACTTATGTAAGTTAAAATCCAACTCAGTTCAATTCATTTTGGAATGTGAGTCAAATTTACATTAAAGGAAAGGAAATACAATTTTACGATCAAATTATTATTGAAAAGATAATTTTCAATTTTCTTTCATTTTTTCTCAAATAGGTGACTAAGGAATTTTGCATTTTAAATAGATTGAGATTGAGAGGCGTTACCTATCTTATATATCGATATCTTCGTTTCATGCTAAAAAATTTTCTACTTATAACGTGTGCCATTATTTACCCATTAAAAATAAGTCAATTATAATTTTTAACATCTTTAAAATTTTATAAAATAACCTTTTAATCAGTTATACATGATTTACAACTGACCTTATTTCTGTTGTACAAGACAAAGACTGTAAGATTGTGCCACTTGTCATGTGCGGAATAAACTCATAATTTAAAATAAATAATTCTTTTATATTTTTTAAATTTAAAATGTCGTGATCGCATTGACACAGCCCATGATATTCGCCCGCCTTTTCAACGTATCTGGCTCTTGTACACTCAACTCTAAACTCATGGCTAGCTCTCCCGCCATTTTCAATACATTAGCGTATTGCACTATTATAACATTTTACGCAGTGTTAAAACACACCAAGATATTAATGGTTAGCTGGCTCAGCTTATGAGATTCTTTTTTTAATCAAAATTAATATATGTATATGTACATTTCATATTTTATGAATATATATTATCAAAATATTATTATAAGTTTAATACAATTTTTATAATTAAAAATTACAATTAGAAACATAACGATATACACATATTATTCTCTTTCTCTAAATTTTCTATAAATATATTTTATTTTATATTAGCCTATTATTTGATGATTTATAATATAGGTATATACAAATAATTTATTAAGAATATAAAATATATTTAAATAAAAATAGTTATTTTATATTATACAAATATTCTATTTAGAAATGATTTTAAATTTGGTGTGTTTAAAATATCAACTAATAAGAATATTAATAAATTTATAAAATTAACAATTTAAAATTTGATGTTATTTAAAATGTAATGAAAAACTTATGTTAATAATTATTAAATTTAAGTAATAATACAAAAAGATAGTATTGTAAATAAAATATTTTAAAAATATAAAAATAAAGTGGTAACGAATGTAAAATATATGCTCATATGAGCATTATAATTATAATAATATTATGTAAATATGTTAAAGCACTATAATGATTTATAATATAGATATATATAAATAATTTATTAAGCATATAAAATATATTTGAATAAAAAATAAATAATTATAAGAATTTGTTGGATAAATGTTAAATATTTATAGATTGTAATTTTTTTTGTTTATTTAAAAGATGATAAAAAATTAAATAATTACATTATGTTAAATTTAGAAAGAAAGTAAATTAGTCAAATAAAATATGAAAACAATACATTCCATTAAATACTTTTTAACATGAATATTTTTGGAGGTTGTTTTGGGAAGGAAATTTCTTTGTTCTGGGAAGAAAACTTGTAAATAGAAGAGTTTTCAAAGAAGATATAGATAGATTGGTTTTTAGGAGGCTATTTTGGGATGAAATTCTTTTTAACTGTGGGAGGAAAATTTGCAAGTAGAAAAGTTTTAGATGAAGATATAATATATAAATAAATTTATTTAAAGTGGATAAAAATTAAATAATTATAATATATTAAATTTTGAAAGAAAATAAATTAATATAATTAAATATTGAAATGATAAGCATTACATTAAATGCCTTTTAACACGAATTTTTTTGGAGGGGTTATTTTGAGAGGAAAATTTGAAGGTAGAAGAATTTTCAAAAAAGATATAAATTTGTTTAAGCATGAGAACAACGAAATTTCAATTTATTTTGAATAGAAAATTTACTAATCCAAAATTTTATACTTCAAAATTATCAAACAAGAATAATGTTCAGTTCGAAGTATGGTTTATCATCATTAGATATGTCATTACCAAGAATCTCAACCTTGACCCTTCATCTCTAACCCAGGATATCTGCCTGCAACTTCTTTAGATATCATCTCCTCCAAAATCCAAAGCCCAATTCTATATTCACTTCAACTTAATCTCTTCATTCACTAACGCCTAGCCTCACCATTCACTATTTCTATGGAGTTCACATACGCATACCAACCCATCTTCGAATCAAAACAAGCGTTCATGGTTTCACCAACAGGTGAAAATCTCGAATTTTATAAATCCAATTATGAAGTCTTCCAATGATCCAGGTTTACATCATTCTTCATTCCTTCTTGTCAACAAGTACTCCATTAGAACCCAAAAATTTATTATCAAGCATATCATAATTGGCTGGTTCAACCCACACGAGGATCGGAAGCTGTGGGTTGAAAGGCTTCACATTAATTATCAAAACATATGGAAATCTGCCAGAATATACGAAACAATCCGAGCTTCGATAATTCAGATCGAAAGAATTGAAGAGTTGATTCTCCAACTTGTCAAAAAACGGTTTCCTTAGACCAACACCTTTGTCTTCTTTTGGGGCGAAGCCAGTATCACGTTAGATGATTTAATGGCTTACTGGGGCTACTCTCTTCTTGAAGACCACGTTTTCACCCCCACTCAGAACTGAAGAAATGAAGCCTATAGAATCGCGGTTGAATGCAGTGAGAATAAAGTTGGTAAGAACACCAGCTAGAAGAGCCGACCATACGCCATGGCTGAGGCATTTTATGAAAAATGACAGAGATTTGGAGCATGAAGGATTCTTGGTGTACTCGCTGTTAAAGTTTTTGTTTCCCCGGAAATTCATGTAATTCTACTGTTAAGGAAGTTTTTCCGCTTGCAATTCATTTGGCTCGAGGGACTCGAATTGCCCTAGCACCTGCATTTCTTGCAAATATTTATAGAGATTTAACTTTATTTAAGAGAGCTATTGACTCTGCAGTGAAGTTTGGAGTTTACGAGAATAGTAAATCTGCTCCTCTGTGGGCTCCTTTTCAGATGGTGCAAGTTTGGGCAATGGAGGAATTTGAGGGCTAGAGCTAAACCCTAATGAAATTGAAGAAGGTCAACCATTTGTTTCAAAATGGGATGAATTTAAATACCATGGTTGCAATGTGAGTCTAGCTCTAAATTCACCTGTTAATTTATTTAATTGGCAACGATATGTAAATTCTCTCTCATTCGAATTTTATTGCGAGGGACTGAGGGAGAAAAATTAATTTCACTCAATTTAAATGCAAATGAAGAACTTCTATCCTTTGCTTGTTGTATGAGGACATGCAAACTAATGGGTAGTACAAGCCCCATCGAGTTGCTAAGCAATTCGGACTGGACCAGGATATTTCAGGTTGGTTCGACTATCCACAAACGACTCCCCACCATTGTTGGACTCACCATAACATGCTGACAATGGGGGACTTACGTATTGCGTCAAAACACTACAAACCCGAGGTTTCTTTCAGATATCATCATTGGTGGGAGTCGTTTAAATTAAGTTCAGAAGAACTACTCAGGAGACCTCAGGAAGCTACTGAAATTATAAGGACTGACAATTCATCAGAAGAACTTCCACGAACTTCAGCGATGCAAGGCGAGCATCATCATCCTCAAGAAGGTGGCTTAATTTCTCGAAGTGTTGATAATTATGCTTATCTTAATAAACAGTCTGCCTTTCAATCAACTTGCTGCTTGTGTAGATTCTTTCGAGGAAGGTTCTGGGAAGGAAGATAATGATGTTGCTGCTTTACCTGGTTTCCTTAAAGAATTTGGATATCTTAGCTCTGGCGATTCAGACAAGGAACATATACCTGAAATATCGAAAAGAATTAAGCGTGAAGGATTGTCTTCTGATCTTGGTGAGACATAATAAACACCTGCTGATCTATGTCTTTTAAATCCTATAGAATAATATTTTTAGAATGTGAATTTTGTTAATCCAACTATTGGATTATAATAAGGAGCTGTCACATTGATTTTGCATGCCAAAATATCTCGACAATGAATAAGAAATCGTGTCATTGATATTTTTCTAATATTATTTATATTAGCATATTATATTAGTAATGTAGTGATACCAATGTTATTTTAAAAATTTTATTTTTCATAGTTTAAATTCAAAATTTTAAATATATATGTTAAGTAGACTACCACTCCTACTATTAAAAAAAAAAGAAAAGAAAAGAAAAAGTATTATTCACATTAGTGTTAAGATCTATTGATGAAAAATAATAGTTCCTACTTGCATGGTATGATTTGCTCTCATGATGTATATATACCATAGATAGTTTAAGATCCAATATTGATTTTTGTGAAATTTTATATTATAAATAAAAAAAATATGCATTAGCTTCTACGTACGTACTGATACGAACATGTGGGGCGTTACATGTAAAGCTTCAATGAGAGGTTTGGAAGAAGCAGTGAAAGATACAAATAATGAGAGCAGCAAATCAAGAATGGAATGTGATTTCATATGCCTATCTTCTTCATGCGATGAGGAAGATGCAATTGCTAATGCATGACAATTCATTTTTCAATTTCAATCATTATAAAATGACTCTGCACCGTTTTTGTTTATTATTAGATATCATTGAAATTATTCACAATTTTTATTGAAAGTGAGGTTACTAGTTTCACTAAGTGTAGTTAATTAATAGTTTGAGGTTGATTGAGGTTGTCCAGAGTTAAATTTTTCAGGACAGTGTGTTGTTGCTGTGTTGTCATCTTCTTTGTCATCGTTTTGTCATTAGTGTTGCCTTTTCTTTAGATTTCTTAGATAGGTAACCTAGTTATCAATTGATTAGATTAACATTAATCCATATAATTTACATTTTGCTTTTTTTTTTAGTGTGTGTCATTGACACTATGCTGTGTATTACATTCATATCATATGCATACATTTGAATACTTGTATAATCTTTATTTATTTATTTTTTTACAAACATAAGTTTCATTTTCGTTTTTTAACAAGAATAGTCAATTACTTAACAGATATCTTGAATTTCAGAATACTATAAAGGAAAAGATCCAAAAACAATGCAATAAACTGCATAATTGCTGTACTTCAACAACGAAGAATGAATGACTTATTGTTAATTTAGTAATATATTAAGTTTCGTTGATGTAATAGTAAAAAAAAAATGAATATGGGGATTCTTAATTGTACTTAGCGGATATATTGATAAGAATAATATTTGAAATAAAAGGGTAAATTGCTCTCTTCTTTGAGATCTAGGCTAATTATATTTCCTTTTTCAATTTTAAAAAATGCCCAAAACTCTCCCCTTATCTGCTTGAAAGTGACGCTGTTTGTGGTTATTAATTTTATGCCTCAAATCCCTTCTTGTTTTGCTTTTGTTTTTTCTTCGAAACACCAAATGGATAATTATCTTGGGGACTAATTAAAACATTAATAAATTTCTCCCCTCAAGAGTAATTTCCAAAATTTGAATATCAGCCTCTTGACAAGTAAAATTTTCCTAAAAGTGTATTTTTACTGAACTAATATTTTATTAATATTTAATGTATTATTTCAATCATGGTTCTTAGATTCATCAATATGATTTTTGGCACATCTGACCGCAAATTCCGGCGAGAAATCCAATCAAAGAGAAGAAACAATTGAAGACACTACAACAAAAAAGAGTATTAACGGCGACATTTTTAGCGGCGACAAAATTTCGGTCGTCGTTAAAGGTATTTCCGGCGACTATTGTCGTCGGAAAAAATAAAAACATTTTTGCGAGGGAACAAAATTGGGGGGCGGGAAGAAATAGGCTTTTAGCGACGACAAAAGTCGTCGCTAAAGGCCTAAAAAAATTTGGGTGGGGAAAATCCGGAATTGGGCGGGGAATTTTGCCTTTCAGCGACGACAAAGTTGTCGCTGAAAGCCTTGGATTTTCAGCGACGACAAAGTCGTCGCTGAAGGCTGACCCTTCAGCGACGACATAGTCGTCGCTGAAAGCCTTGGATTTTCAGCGATGACCATGTCGTCGCTGAAAGTTCATTTTCAGCGACGATTTTGACTTTTAGCGACGACATTGTCGTCGCTGAAAGTGAACTTTCAGCGATGACAATGTCGTCGCTGAAAGCTTCAGCGACGACCGAATTTTTTTGTCGTCGCTGAAAGCAGGCGCGCTAATATTTATTCCCAGCGCCTCCTCCCTCCTCATTTGCGCGTTTGAATTTTCTGGACCTGAGGTAAGTTCCTGAATTCTCTCTCTCTTTTAATTTTTTTTAATTTTAGTATAATTATTTTTTATATATGTTAATATGTATTAATTTTGTATATTATATCTTTTAATTTGTTAGTTATTATTAGCACTTTGCTTAGTTCGTGGAGAGTATTCAGAGTTGATCAGTAGATTTTTGCCATTGAGGTACGTAAATAGAAAAATATAATTTTTTTTTGTGTACTAATATATTTAATTTATTCAAATAGTTTACAATGAATTAATGAAATTGATAGTATGTTTAATTTAATATGAAATTTTGTATTATTTAATTTTGTATATTGTAAATTTTAAATTTATTTATGTAAATTTAACTTAGCATTATTAATTTTATAAATATAAATTTAATTATTATTATATATGCATCTCTCAATTTACAATTTTGAAGTATATAATATATGTGTAGATTATTCATTTAGAATAATGTAAGATAAAATTGTTATGATATTTTATTCACAAAATTTAAAATTTGTGATGCAATTTAAGAAATTTCAAACTTACTAGATTTGATGAAATAATGTAAGATAGAAAATTAGAATAAATATATTAATCTATCTTAGAAAATAAAAGATTACGATAATATAATCTCTTTTTTAATTGAGATTGAAACATAACAATTCAAATTGTATTATTTACACCACATACTAAGAAAAATTCAATTAAACTAGAGACTATATAAAAATAAAATCCTAACAATCCAAATTATGATATTTACATTACATAAAAATTAAAAATTTCAAAACACTAGGAAGTTCGCATGAAAATCACCCCCTCTTGGATAAAACAACATTTACTTAAATAAAGAAGCTAAATTGTGCATCTTATAAATTGTTATACACCTTATAAAACTAAACTTACTTAAATTTACAACTAGGAGGTCCGTACACAAAACATAAAATTTATGATGCAATTAAGGAAACTTCAAACTTATTAGATTCGATGAGATAATGTAAGATAGAAAATTAGAATAAATATATAAATCTATCTTAAAAAATAAGAGATTACAATAATATAATCACTTTTTTGATTGAGATTGAACCTTAACCTTTTGTAAATGTATTATTTACATCACATACTAAGAAAAATTGAATTAATCTAGAGACTACATAAAAATAAAATCCTAACAATCCAAATTATGATCTTTGCATTACATAAAAATTAAAAATTTCAATACACTAGGAAGTTCGCATGAAAATCACCCCCCTCTTGGATAAAACAACAATTACTTAAATAAAGAAGCTAATTTGTGCATCTTATAAATTGTTATACACCTTATAAAACTAAACTTACTTAAATTTACAACTAGGAAGTCCGTATTCATAGTATACACCTCTCTATTGAGAAGCTGAATTGTGCACCTTATCAATATAGTAAAGTAGATGATAGTTTTGAATTCCCAAAAGTTTATTGTGAAACATAACGGTTGTTATGAATATTTAGAAAAATCAATAATCTACATAATAAACTACGTAAATAACAGTACTGACACTTAAACAACGATACTCATAAAATGTTGTATTGTTAATTTTAATTATTGTAAATATATTTTTACAATAATTTAAAATAGAACTGCATTTGCATTTAAATTATAAGCTTAGACCCGTTCAAGGGTTGGATGTTTTCTGAACATCAATCAACCCTTGAATTGTCTTGAAAAGTTGGACAGTTTGAGATATTATCATGTAGTTATTATTAACAATTTATCGGGCTCTTGTTTGATATTGTGGAAATATCTTAGCATCCTAACTGTTCTCCGGGTATAAACTATGCACGTGTATAGTTTAGGCACTTGGAGAACCATAGGGAGATGCTGCCGAAATTTCTGCACGAGTCAATCGATGAGCGTGGATAAATTGAAAAAAATAATAACTATAGAAATATCTCGAATGGGATAGGATCCTACCCTTTTAAATTGGAGTGATACGGTGCATTTAGGGTGACTGTCAAATATTAATCAACATACTTTATTTCACCGGTAACAATTTCCTTCCTGTTCAGTGATACAATGTCTGTCGATAAAAGTTGGATTCATCTACCAAATCGATTGTCGGATGAGTATTGGAATGGTGCAGTAAGATTTGTTCAAAGAGCCAAAAACTTTGCCGATGAAAGGGGTATGGTAAGATGTCCATGCAAAAAGTGTGTGAATTTAATATTCCAGCCATTACTAACATTGGAGGCGCATATTATAGATAATGGATTTCATCCATTATACATAAATTGGGTACATCACGGTGAAGCAGATGTTTCGACTTCTAGAGGAACTAGTGGGATATCTCCTAACAATAGAGATGAGCTGGCAGATATTATACATGATTTCATTGGCCCTGAGGCAACTGAAGTTGATTTTCACAATGACGAGTACAGGTGTGAGAATGCGGGTGACGAAGACATTGGAACAAAATATAGTAACTGTGATAACCTATTCGAGCAAGTAGAAACAGAGTTGTATCCAGGTTGCACAGCATTTTCAGCATTGAACTTCTTGGTCAAACTTATGCATTTGAAGGTTCTGCATAAGTGGACAAACAAATCATTTGATGCTCTTCTTCGATTATTAAAAGAGGCACTTCCAAACGATAATAAATTACCTGATTCGTACTATGGTGCAAGGAAATGGCTCAACAAGTTGGGGTTGGGGTATGAATCAATCCATGTATGCAAACATGATTGCGCACTTTTTTGGAAAGATCATGCTTCTAAAGATAATTGTCCAATTTGTGGGGAGAGTCGATGGGTAAATAAAACTACAAAAGGAAAGAAGGTGCCCCAAAAAGTGGTTCGATATTTTCCTTTAACTCCTCGACTGCAACGTCTATATCGGTCGAGACATACTGCAAAAAACATGATATGGCATCACACTGGAAAATCAAAAGAAGATGGAGTAATGCGACATCCCGTGGATGGAAGAGCTTGGCAGGAGTTCGATAAGAGGTATCCTAATTTCTCCGCTGACCCACGAAATGTCAGGTTGGGTTTAAGTGCAGATGGATTTAATCCTTTTGGTGATAGGAACCTATCTTATAGCATGTGGCCAGTGGTTATGACTACTTACAACTTGCCACCATGGATATGCATGAACCAATCTTTTTTCATGTTGACCCTATTAATCCCAGGGCCGCAATCGCCAGGTAAAGATATCGATGTGTTCTTACAGCCGGTCGTAGAAGAGTTGAGGGATCTCTGGGAGAGAGGAGTTGAAACTCGAGATGCAAATACAAATACGGTGTTCAATATGCGGGCAGCATTGCTCTGGACTATTAATGATTTCCCTGCTCGAAGTAGTCTATCCGGGTGGAGCGGGCAAGGATACAAAGCATGTCCTACATGTAATTCGGATACTCCGTCGATTCGAGTTAGAGGAAAAATAGCTTACGTGGGTCATCATCGTTGGCTTCCAAGAAGTCACACATGGAGAAATATGAAGGAATTCAATGGAAAGTCAGAGAGGAGACCCCCTCCTCGACCTTTTACCAATAATGTTATCATGGAACAGTTGGCCAGAGTGCCACAGAGACTTCCAGGAAAACATGCTGAATTTGGTGGTGTAAAGCGAAAGAGAGGTGCCGACGAACTTAATTGGAGCAAGAGAAGTATATTTTTTAATCTTCCTTATTGGCCAACAATGAACCTAAGGCATAACATTGACGTCATGCATGTCGAGAAAAATGTATGTGATAGCATCTTGGGTACGTTATTGGAGATTGAGCACAAATCAAAGGATACAGACAATGCAAGATGAGATTTGGCAGACATGAAAATAAGGCCTGACTTGTATCTGTATGAGCAGAGGGGTTAACTTTTCAAGCCACATGCTGGATATACGCTTAACCAAGAAGAGCGGAAACGATTTTGCCAGTATATAAAGAATGTGAAATTTCCAGATGGCTTTGCTGGGAGTCTTAGTAAGAATGTCACAGATCGTGACCTGAAGTTAAAGGGGTTGAAATCACATGATTGTCATGTTATTATGCAAAGACTGTTAGGACCAGGTGTCCGGGCTTTTTTGCCAAAGGAATTATCATATCCACTTGTTGAGTTATGCAATTTCTTTAGTCAAATATGTGCTAGAACTCTTAACAGGGAGGATGTTCAAAGAGCCAAACAAGACATTATCATAATTTTGTGCAAGCTTGAGAGGATATACCCCCCAGCATTTTTTGACATAATGGTTCACTTGGTGATGCATCTGCCCGACGAAGCATTGGAAGGAGGACCCGTTCATTTTCGATGGATGTACCCATATGAGAGGTATATAAAAAAGTTAAAGGATTACATTCGAAATCGTGCTCAACCGGAGGGTTCAATTGCAGAAGGATATATTGTTAATGAGGCGTTAACGTTTTTCTCCATGTATTTGGAAGGAGTGGAAACTAGATTCAACCGCTCTGATAGAAATCAAGATGTAACACCTAGTCAAACAAGAAGGACATTGTCGGTGTTCCAGTCCCAATGTCGACCGATAGGGAAGAAGACAATTTCTCATTTCGATAGGAAGGATCGGGATATTGCAGTATGGTACATCTTGAATAATTGTACTGAGATTGAAAAATATCTCCAGTGAGTATCTTAAACTTCAGTTATGTTCTTCTCCCTTTTGTGATTACAGTAGACTAAGATTGTTATGTTCTACAGTGAGCATCGATTGGAACTCGAACGAAGTGGTGCTGAAGATATTGATAACTTACAGAGAACCAAATTCCCCTCCTGGTTTTACTCGAAGGCAAGGATTTTTTTCTTCCCAAATCCATTGAAGGGATATCTTAACTTAATTGTTCATTTCTCTTGTTGATATTTCAATTTGATTCTTGGAATAATTGCTACTTTTGTAGATGTACTATTTACATAGGAACGGTTCCCCAGAGGCCACCGAAGAGTTACTGTCATTAGCATCCGATCCCAGTTTCACTAACATGGTATACTCTGCGTGTATTGTGAATGGAGTACGTTTTGTAGCTAAAGCTCGGGATGAGAAGCATAAAATGCAAAATAGTGGCATTTCTGTTCCGGGGATTGATGACAACATGTTTTATGGTGTACTGGAAGAAATAATTGAGTTGACTTATTTAAATAAGTACAATGTGACTTTATTTAAATGCAAGTGGTATGACATTGATCCTACAAAGAAGAAATTTTATACCGACAAGAATATCACAAGTATCTCCATCAACGGACAATGGTATAAGGATGATCCTTACATACTTGCTACTCAAGCAAAACAAGTGTTTTACATCGAGGATCTCCTTAATGGACCAAATTGGAGGGTCGTCCATGATATGGTGCATCGCGATATATGGGATCTACCCAGTGATGGAGATAATGCACAAGACTTGTTATTTCTGCAGGATAGTAACTCGTCCAACTTCAACCTCACAGTTGATCTGGGAGATTTCGATCTAGTGCATCTACGTAATGAAAGAAATAGTCCTTCAATCGTTCCAACGCACAGGAATGTTGGACCTGGTGCTCATGGAGAAGACACCTTCATCGATGATGATGAGAGCCTTGAAGACGAAACAATTGATGATTATATGGATGAGGAGCCCACACAATCTGATAATGAAGGAGAATCCGATGACCATCAGTCTATTAGGTTCACCGACACTGATTCTGATTAGGAAAAAAATAACATATTCAAACTACAACTACAACTCATAATTGTGTAAGCATGATTATTAAAATAATAAATGTGATTGTAAGAGATTGAACGATTTCATCCTTCAACATGACATTGAGTTTTTTTTAATTACTTATATGATGTGTATTATTTTAGTTATGGCGGATGTCGAGGCACGATACCACGGAGGTGACGCTGGAGGCGACCCACCGGAGCGACCCAGCCGTATTCCAGCTCAGTGTGAGGGCTCAGGTATTTGACATAAATTGTGCATACCTAAGCTTGATTAAATATTATGTTTATTTTGTTAATATTTTACTTTATTAAATAAAGTAGCACCTGCTAAGAAGAGGGGGCCGAATAGGTCCCTAAGACTGCATGAGAAGATTGGCAGGGGTGGAGGCAGACCGGTGCCTGTACAGTTTGATACGACTGGTACATGGCATGCGGTTGGTGAGAATGCCAGTCATCTCCCTCGTGATATTGGCAGCATGATCCGCGCCCACGTGCCGCCCTGTTATAAGTCATGGCGGGCTGTACCTCAGGAAATTCGAGATAGAGTTGTGCAGGAGGTTTGCGTAAGTATCCATTTCCTTTTGAATTAATGTCTTTGAGATTGAAATTTCTAAATATATGACTTATAAATTTATTAAATGTCTTATAATGCAGTCCCATTTCGAGTTTGAGGGCATCTCCGAGGGTGATCGGGATAGAGCACTCTCTGGATTGATGCGGATTGCTGCCGACCTGTACCGAGATTGGAAGTATAGGTTGAATAAGCATTTCTTGGAGCATGGAGGTGACCAATACGAGGAGTATGACTTGGATCGAGCTCGACATTGTGTCCCTCAGTCTGTCTCATCGCAGACATGGCAGAGGTGTGTGGACTTCTTTGATAGTGACGAGTACAGGGTAAGTATGACATTTTATGGTATTATGTCAGCATTTCATAATTAGTTGATTGTGAACATTAAAATTTAACTTTTTTCTCTTAATTTGCAGGAGTTGTCTGCAAGAAATACAAATAATAGAGCACAGAAGGTCGTGAATGATCGGCATGGGTCAAAGTCTATTGCTGCACATCGCTTTGATAAGGTAATTTAAATTTTTTCTATCTTTTTTAAATATATCTATTTGTTAAATAACATTACTACCCTTCATCCTTTTTTTTGTTGCAAAAATTGAACAGAGAAACAGAGATACTGGTGAGCTACAGTCGGTGCCCGATAACTTTAGGGACCGACACACATACAGGTCGGGGGAGTAGGTGCATCCGATCCCTCAGGGGCAACATGTAAGTTATTTGAATTTCATAATTTAAATAAAATTTTACGAATGTATCTTCTAAGATAGATTTCTTATTACTCTTTTTTAATAATTTAAGGCGAGGATGACTAAGCTCATGACTCAGCATGTACAGTCTAGTGTGTCATCCACTAGCTTGCCTACGACTCCTGTACAGTTAGATGAGGCTGCCATCGCCGATGAGGTACTTGGCACTCGTCGAGGGTACAGGAAGGCTGTTGGGCGTGTACTTGCTGGTCAGACTTATCGCTCGATGGGGACTTCTAGCACGGCGGCCAGCTCACAGACCGTGTCTCAGGTCGGTGAGTTGCAGGAGCAGTTACACCAGAGTCGGGAGCAGGTTGAGCAGAGCCAGCTATTGATTCAGCAGCAGCAGCAGCGGCTTGATCAGCAGCAGCAGCAGATTATACAGCAGCAGGAGATGATGCAGCAGCAGCAGCAGATGCAGCAGCAGTTTGGGTCTTATCTCACTGAGATGACCTCGATCCTTAGACAGCAGGGGATCGTCCTACCGCCGCCTCCATTTGTTGCTGCTACACCGCCTGGGCTGAGTAGATTTGCGCCTGCACCTACCGCTCAGCCGCCACCGTCATTTTATCATCCTCGTAGTCAGGATGATGATGATGATGACGACGATGACGACGACCATGGTGCTCTGTGATTTTGCACCTCCCTACTTCCCCATAGTATATTTTGTTTATGTATTTTTATATTTTCTATGTGTGCACATTTACATGGATGATGTATATATATATTAGTTTATTCATATATATATTATTTTTACCATTGCTTTATGAGTATTCATTTTTAATGTTGGATCAAATTGTTATATATTATTAATAATACTATTGATATATTATAATTGTATAATTTATATTAAAATAAATTAAATTAAATTTAAATAAATTATTAAATGGGTCAAGTAAATTAAAATAACATTTAATTTGAAATATACGACAATTTGATTTTAAATTTTAAAAAAAAAATTAAAAACTTTTAGCGGCGACAATTGTCGTTGCTGTAGGTCATAAAGTCGTCGCTAAAGATTGGGCCTTCAGCGACGACAACTTGTCGTCGTTGAAGGGCTAACCTTCAGCGACGACAAATTGTCGTCGTTGAAGGCCTCATCTTCAGCGACGACAATTTGTCGTCGCTGAAGGCCCAATCTTCAGCGACGACTTTATGACCTACAGTGACGACAATTGTCGTCGCTAAAAGTCAAATTTCAAATTTTTTTGAAATTTGAAATTATTTTCTGCGACGACTTTGTCGTCGCAAAAGGTCCATATTTTAGCGACGACAAATTGTCGTTGCTAATAACCTCTTCAGGCATGAATCTACACCGACGACATTTTTAACCACGACTTTTTCTTTAGCGACGACCGAGAACTTTTTAGCGACGACAGTCTTTTTTGCTGTAGTGAGAGTTTGGGTTGTAGCAAGTTCATGATGAAGCAACATTGATGGTGGTTCTTGCTTGCTTCAAATCAGATCTGAAACTTATGTGATGAAGAATTTCGGAGTGAAAAAATGGACTTGGGCTTTCGTAATTTGGCATTCTTGTTTTACGATTTAATTTAGGTTTTGATTTTAATTGCTGTCAGTTGTGTATGTGGAAAAATAATGAGCAAATTGGTGAAATACTGTTACTCACCGGAAGTGGCATTAGGGAAGAGAAGACACAGAAGTTGTTGACCCGAAGAAAGGTAAGAGGGATGAGAGATTGGACAATATTGGGAAGAAAATTGGCCAAAGGCTACGGTGACTATCGTGAAAGGGATAGATGTAAATGGATTTGGTCCAAGGGATCGTGGATTTCAATGGCCAAATCTTTTTTCTAAAATTTCTATATTTAATAATTTAAATAATATTTATATTAAAAAATAATTTATTAATTATTTTTATATTATAATTTAATATAAAATATAATTTAATTATCAAAAAAATTAAATACAAATATTTAAAATAATTAGATGTAATAAAAATAAAATTAAATAATAAAATTAATGAATATAAAAATAAAATTTATAAATATAAAAATAAAAAATATAATATAAATTAAAAATTAAAAAAAGTAAGTTATTCTGTGAGTCAATAGAGGTAGTCAAAATGAACTTATTTAAAAATAGGTGTAAATGAATTGAGCATAAATAGATTGGGTTAATGCAAATTTTGGTTCAATTCAACCTAATTCATTCGTTAAACACTCTTAATCTCTCAAATAAAAAAGAAAACAAATATTTTTAGAAAAATAGGAAAAGTAAGTAATAAGAAACTAAGATAATTTTACTTCTAAAAAAAATTACTAATCCTTTGTCTAAGATCATGAAATTAAATTATTTGTTGTAGTTAAAATAATTGTATCATTAATACACACTAAATAATTAAAGTAAATAAAATATAATTTTAAATATATTTTATAATTTGAAATTGAGCTTTATATAATGAATAATTTCCATCAAAACTTAAGTAGATACTTACCATAGAGTTCTCCATTTGAATTATAAAATATGTATTAATTATTTTATTATAATTATAATATTGATAATTATTATAATTAATAAATTGAAGCTATTAATGATTAATAGATTAATTAATACACATATCATAATTTGAATGGAGAATCATATAACAAACGATTGAAGAACTTTACTTAAGTTTTGTCCATACTCTCCTCCTCTATTGAATGTTTTTGCTCTAGTTTAGTAAAAATTAAAGAGATTGTTATAAAATAAATTTAATAACAAATAAATGTTATTTTTATATAATGAATTATCACATAATTAAAATGATAGTCATTCATTTATAGCCGTTAATAATAATTGACTAGTGTGAAAATAAATATATAAATTAAAAATATAATTATGATTATTCTTTTATTTCTAATTAAAATTTTTAAATATTTAAAATAAAATAATTATAACATAATAATAAAAATTATATTTGTAATTGAAATAGAAATAAATAATATTTCAGTTTTTATTTTTTTACTTTTTATTTACTAAGGAAAAATAAAAATCAATTACTTATAACATGATATTAATTATTTTAAATTTTATTGATATTGTTTTTACTTTTGACGGAAGTCAGTAGATTTATTTATTATCATCGGATTAGTTATAAGGACAAAACGATCTTTAAAATATGAAAGAAAGTGTTAAAAAATGGACAACTCGGATTTTTGTGAAGTTTGACCAACGGCGTGTCAAAACTAAGGTAGAGAACTGCGATGAAATTGCATAATAATTTAAGGGATGTTTACAGCTTTTCCTAAAAAACCGAGGAGAAGGAAGTACAATCAACTCAAATTTTGAAGAGAGGGAGAATATTTTCTCCGAGACTACATAATAGAGAGCATCAGTTGATACAACTAGAATAATTTGATTAGGATGAATTAATTTATTGAAATTGAAACATAAAATAACTGGTAATTTTATGGAGAATTCTGATAATTTAATTGAAATTGAAATATAAAATAATAAGAAATATCAATTTCAATGCAGTAATTATAATTTATTGAGAAAAACATCTAACTTCGTAAAAGCTTCAACTGTTCATAGAATGTGATTCTAAACAATGTCACCCAGTACTTTGTTCAATTAAAATGATTCCCAAAACATATTAAATATTGAATTTAAGATGATTTAAATGTTTTTAGGTGTCTAATCAATTTTTTAAAGATGTTATGGCCAGAAAATTGACTTGCCACCAAAAGAGAAAGTGGCCATCAGAAGTTGACAGGTTGATATATCTACAAAAATAAAAAACCAATTCATAATGCTCAAAACTAAAGATGGTTCATCATTGTCAACGCCGGCGGCGTACCTGGGATCCGAAAATTAGTTCTCTGGTTGATATCAAAGACAAATATCTATAAATAATATAAAATTATAAAATACTACATAATCAATATATAAATTTTTCTACTAAGGTGTCTTCGTTAAATTAGAATAACCAACAGGGCCTTTGAGAAAAGAATAGACCCAATAATCCATTGAATTTTCTAAATTATGACTTCGCTCCAAGAAAATAGGGAAGTGTTGGTTTTTGAAGGTCATTTCTCGATGAGCTCAAGAAACAAGTTCTAAGCCTTTGAACAGAGTTTTCCAATTACGGTGAGGGTTGAACCTAGCAGTGTACGAGACTCTAAGCAGTAAATTCCTGGGTTTTAAAGGAGTCTTGCTAAGAAGAAAGAACTGGCAAGGATCTCAACAGTATCCAGCCTTTAATTGAAAAATTATAGGAATTGTCCAATTAAAAATGAAAAGAAGTATAATGATTTAAATTTCAAAACTTTTAATTTGTAGGTATCTAATTAGAAATTTAGAAAAATTATATGAAGTATAAAAATTTAACTTTATTATATGTATGCTAATGTTAAAATATTAGGTGAATATTAAAATAATTTTAAAAAATATAATATTAAGAAAATGGATACTTATGCCACTAAGGATAAGGAAAGCTTAGAATTTAAAAAAGAGGTGAAAATATGGTTTGAAAATTTTAACAGCAAAGATTTGCTTTGAAATGATAGTGAGAAATACAAGATAGTTGTGAAAAAATAGGTTTAAATACATTTTTGATTTCTTTAAAATATGAATTGAGTCATTTTAGTCCCATAATTTAAAATAATCAATTTTTGTCCCTTTAAATATATATTTGGTGCAGTTTTGGTCCCTTGTTTTATTTTCATCAATTTTTGTTAATTCCTTTTGATTTCTGTGAACTCATGTTTAATTTATAAGCTTTCACTACATTATTTTCTAGATAAATCACATTTCTTAAAATTTTTATAGATAATTAACTCTTAAAATAATTCAATTTTTTATGTAATATATTGATTTTGTTCAAAAATTTTAAAATATAGGCAAAAATTTTCTCTAATGCTTATACAAAAGTTATTTCAAGTTAATATGGATGAAGTATTAGGTGGAAATGGTCTTGTGAGGTGAAGGAATTGATAAAATTCAAATAAAAGAATTAAAATTGCACCAATTTAATTGTTAGGGACCAAAATAAATTATTTTAAATTAAGGGATTAAAATTATATAATTTATATTTTACAAGACCAGCATTATATTTAAGTGAAAAATAATATCAAAAAAATAATAAAATATAAAAATAATAATTTAATGGATAAATATATGAGTCAAGTTAATAATACATCAAAAGGTCATGACTTATTTATGATTTTTTTAAAATTTTAACTTGCGCTATAAATGAATAAGTGGATCAATAATTACTCATCTACTACTGACCCAAATCAAATTCGTTCTAATTCATTCATTTGTCACTTTCACATCATTGTTAATGATATAAATTTTGAAATAAATAGTGAATGAATGAGAAATCATCATAGCATCATTTGGAATCAATTAGATTTTACTCGGTGCATAGTATTGAAAATCAAATTAACCAATTGATTAAACTTGTAAATTGGTGAATTAGCCAATGCATTGGTCCGATTAAAATTTTTGAACCAAAAATACATGTGACCTAGTGCAAACTAGCCAGAGCCAATTAAGACTAGTGAATCAGATTGTGTTCTCAATTTTTTTTAAATAATTTTTTTATAATTTTACAATAATTAAGATTTACCTTCACTATTTCATATAAATTGAGCTTGTATTAGTTTTTTATTTTTAAACACAAATTATTATTGTATCCTTATATTTTATTTAAATATGGGAATTGCTAATTAACCTTCAAATCAACATGTGAAATTTAGCAACATTTACTATTTCATTTAAATGAAAAAATTATGTTGTTAATTTAATAATAATAATAAAATAAATGATATGGTTTGAAAATTTTAACAGCAAAGATTTGCTTTGAAATGATAGTGAGAAATACAAGATAGTTGTGAAAAAATAGGTTTAAATACAATTTTGATTTCTTTAAAATATGAATTGAGTCATTTTAGTCCCATAATTTAAAATAATCAATTTTTGTCCCTTTAAATATATTTGGTGCAATTTTGGTCCCTTGTTTAATTTTCATCAATTTTTGTTAATTCCTTTTGATTCTTGTGAACTCATGTTTAATTTATAAGCTTTCACTACATTATTTTCTAGATAAATTGCATTTCTTAAAATTTTTATAGATAATTAACTCTTAAAATAATTCAATTTTTTATATGTAATACATTGATTTTGTTCAAAAATTTTAAAATATAGGCAAAAATTTTCTCTAACGTTTATACAAAAGTTATTTCAAGTTAATATGGATGAAGTATTAGATGGAAATGGTCTTATGAAATGAAGGAATTGATAAAATTCGAATAAAAGAATTAAAATTGCACCAATTTAATCGTTAGGGACCAAAATAAATTATTTTAAATTAGGGGGTTAAAATTATACAATTTATATTTTACGAGACCAGCATTATATTTAAGTCAAAAATAATATTAACAAAAATAATAAAATATAAAAATAATAATTTAATGGATAAATATATGAGTCAAGTTAATAATACATCAAAGGGTTATGAATTATTTGTGACTTATTTAAAATTTTGTCTTGTGTCATAAATGAATAAGTGAATCAATAATTACTCATCTACTATTAACCCAAATCAAATTCATTCTAATTCATTCATTTGTCACTTTCACATCATTATTAATGATAGAAATTTTGAAATAAATAATGAATGAATGAGAAATCATAATAGCATCATTTGGAATCAATTAGATTTTACTCGATGCATAGTGCTGAAAATCAAATTAACCAATCGATTAAACTTGTAAATTGGTGAATTAGCCAATGCATTGGTCCGATTAAAATTTTTGAACCAAAAACACATGTGAACTAGTGCAAAATAGCCAGAGCCAATTAAGGCTAGTGAATCGGATTGTGTTCTCAATTTTTTTTAAAATAAATTTTTTTATAATTTTGCAACAATTAAGATTTACCTTCATTATTTCATATTAATTGAGCTTGTATTAGTTTTTTATTTTTAAACACAAATTATTATTGTATCCTTATATTTTATTTAAATATGGGAATTGCTAATTAACCTTCACATCAACATCTGAAATTTAGTAACATTTACTATTTCATTTAAAGGAAAAAATTATGTTATTAATTTAATAATAATAAAAAAGGATATTTAAGTAATTTTAATAAAAAAATATTATATTAATTTAAAATATTTAATTAGCTCTACTTATTCTCTATCATCTCAATAATAAATACACTTATTAATTGAATTAATAATTGATGGTAACAAATTGACTATAATCCCATTCAAATATATATCACTAGTGTATATTTATTAATTGCAACTTATTTACAACAACAATTCAAAAGTATAAATCAATTCTTTTATATTTTTTCATTCTAACTATTGTTGGATATTTTTATAAAATAAAAGAATATAAATTAAAAGGGTTTTAAGTTAACAAAAAAATGTTTTTTTTGTAATGGGAAAAGTAAAAATAGAATACAAAAGTAGAAACAACAAGAAATGAAGGACCTATCTACTAAAGAGAATTTCAAGAGAGTCAGCTAACAAAGTCATAGATAATTCATTAGAAGGCTAGTCCCAAATCTTCTCTTGAACTTAATGGAGTGCCTTCCCTTTGGCAAGTTGTTCAGTTGATTGGTTCCCTTCTCTTGGAACATAAGAGAAAAACATAGTGGTGAATGAATGAGTTAACTATTTAATATCCTGAAAGATGCCCCTGAGGGGATAAGAATAAGAAACTTCTTAAGTGTAGAGGCAAATAACTTCCTTGCAATCAAATTGTATAATAAGTTTTTTTATACCCTTTTCCTTAGCCATTCTTAAGGCAAATCTTATTGCTAACACTTCCACATGGAAGTTTGAAGTCTAACCTTGAAAATAGGAGAAACCAAACAATCAATAACCATTCCAATTTCTAGCCAAACCTCCAAATCCAGCCATACCCAGATTCCTAAAAGAACTACCATTAACATTTACTTTAATAATATTTATAGGATCCCACTTCACCATTTTAATAGCTTTCACTATAGAGGCTTTATTCTACCATTGAAAAGCTTTAGCACAATCTCCTTCTAAGTAAGCAATCCTTCAAATTATGATCCAAGGGGGATATTAGTACCTCTAAAAACTATATTATTTCTATTAATCCAAATACACCATATTGAAATAAAAAAGGTTTTACTCCATTTATCTTTATCAGGTGAGGTAGGAAAGAAAGCATTAATCATAAGCTAATCAGTGGTTCCCATATTAAAAAAATTCAGATGCTAGTAGGCAGCATTAAGCAAAGTCTAGATAAGTTTAACTCTAGGGTAATCACGCAATTTGTGAATAAGAGATTCACTTACATTGGGATAGAATTGGCAATAAAGGGAGTTTGAGAGATTTCTTTTCCATCTGAAAAGGTTTGAGATGATTTTATCTTGAGCACATATCCAAAAGAATATATGAATTTTTTGAGGAATTTCCATACTTCAAATCTTACTGTAGCCTAGTGGAATAGGATTTATGTTTTTCAATAGGAGCCACTTATAGGTAGCTTTAGCAGAGAACTTCCCATTATTAGAAAAACTCTAGATAATTTTATCCAAATCCTGAGAGAAGAAAGGAATTGGAATAACTTGGATTTTAAGAAAAACATCCTCAAGGATGAAAGTTTTAATGTGATTCAAGTTCCATTTCCCTTTTGTAATAATATCCTTAACAAGAAGAGTTCTATCTTCTTGGTGAATGTTAAGAACCACATCTGCAAGCTTGCAATCTCTAACCCATCTATCAAACCAGATTCTTGTGCTTTTTCTAGTTTCAATGCACATCTAAAACCCATCCCTAAATTTAAATATACTTTTAATAATATCTTTCTAGATCCAAGAAACTCCCTTTGGACAATGGAAGTTAAGAGAATGGGATTCTCTAGGAAGATATTTTTGTTTAAGAACTGATACTTATGGTTTGTTATCCTTTTGAATTATACCCTAACCTAACTTTCCTATTAGGGCAAGATTGAACTCTCTAGCTCTTCGAATCCCTAAGCCTCCATACTTTTTTAGTAAAGTAACTATCTCCAAATTAACTAGATAAAGATCTCATTTAGCTTGATAAGACCTCCATATGAAGTTTTTGATAATTTGGTCTATTTTATCACATGTTCCAATAGAAAGGAAAGCAGCTTGCATAATATACATTGGGATAACATTTAGGATTGATTGGGCCAGAGTGATTCTTCTAGCAAGATTAAGGAGATTACTTTTCAAAGTTGAGAGCTTGAATTCCAATCTCTGGATAATAAACTAGAAATAAGCTTTATTGGCCTTTTTCTTAAATAAAGGCAAGCTAAGGTATCGACCTATATCATTAGTGGAATTGATCTTACAAATGAGTTCTATATTAAAAGGTGTTCTTTTAGGGATCTTGGAAGAAAAAAAAGGCTTTAAATTTATGAAAATTGATCTTCATACTTAAGAATCTATAGGATTCCTGTAAAGAGGCTGTGATCACTCCAGCTTGAGCTATGGTTCCTTTAGAAAATAAGAGAACATTATTTGTAAAAAAAAGATGGGAAATAGAAAGGCCTCCTTTAGAAGTAGTTAGGGGAATCCATTCATTTCTATCAACCTTTTTTTGGATGATATGAGCAAAGATCTCCATGTAAAGGATAAATAGATAGGGAGAAAAAGGATCTCCTTATCTAATTCCTCTTTTAAGGGTAAAGGAATTCATGTGTTCTCCATTCCATGGAATGCTGAAAAAAGAACCAACTATATAGCTTGTAATTAACTTAATAATTATTTTAGGAAATTGGAGGAGAAAATTTTAATCAACTTTATTGTAGGCTTTTTCTAAGTCAACTTTAAACATCATGGCTCCTTTCTTGCTTTTGGTATTTTGAATAACATGATGGATTTTTTGGGCAAGCATAACATTATTAATAGTGTTCCTCCCTGAAATAAAACTACTTTGAAAAGGGTTTATGATTTTAGAGAGGAAAGGTCTAATTCTGTTAACTAGCACCTTTGTAATGAGTTTGTAAATAATATTACACAGACTAATACGTAAAATCTATGATAGTTTAAGAAGGATTTTTCTTTGGGATAAGAACTAGTTAGGTTTTTCCTATACCTTCTAGGATTTTCCCTGTATAGAAAGTTTCCTTAACTAACTTCTAAAAAGAGTATCTAACAATGTCCTAGTAGGTTTTGAAGAAAATTACCCAACAACCATATGGACTTAGAGATTTAAAAGACCATATAGATTTAAGGGCAACATAAACTTTAGGTTTACTAACAAGAGCTAAAAGGGAGGATTGATCATGAGACAACAGGGTAGGAAAAATTATCCAAAACTAGATAAGAATCAACTCAATTTTCTATAGTGCAAAACAGATCTTAGAAATGATGGAAAATAACTTCCTTGATTTAATGTTAATTAGTTGGCCAATTACCATTAGCAATATTCAGATATTCAATTTTGTTTTGCCTCTTTCTAACGATAACAGTGGCATGGAAATATTTAGTACAACAATCCCCCTAGTTGAGTTTTTAAAGTTTATATTTTTAGAACCAGAACATTTTTTCTTAGGCAAAAACAACATTTAGGTCATCATTGAGCTGCCTTTTAAATAGGGCCAGATTGTGGGAATAATGATGAGAGAGTTCCTGTTGGATTTTAGCTAATCTAACTAAGATTCTTCTTTTATAATGGAAAATGTGTCCAAATTCTTTCTTATTGAATTCCAAGCACCTTTCTTAGAGATGATATAATCTATAAGAGATATTAGAATAGGAAGTATTCCAACTTTGATACAACATATCTCTAAATTGATCATGGGTTATCCAAGTAACTTTAAAGCAAAAAGGTTTATTTCTGAAGATTGTAATACATATGTTATTTCTTAAAAGGATGGGATGATGATCGAAGTAAGTCCTTAGTAAATGAAAGACTATTGTTTCTAGAAATAAATTCCTCCAATTAGAGTTTATAAGAGCTTTATCTAGCTTTTGAGATGAGATGTATTTACCATTGACATATCGATGCCATCTAAATTTGGGACAATTAAAGCCTAAATCTAATAGGTTACAAGCTACTAGATTTTTATTAAAAAGATCAATTCTCCTGTTACATATCAAGCCCCTTCTTTTTTCTATTGCTAATGCAATATCATTGAAATCACCAATGGCCACAACTAGCTTTTGGGATTCAAGGAAGAAAGATCTTAATTCAATCCATATAAGGGTCCTATTTGAGGCAGCTGGATTGGCATAGATAGCAAGTAAGTCCAAAGATCTCCCTCTAGCTATAATATGGATAATAATATATTAATTATTAATAGTAGCAATAGAAGGGAAGGAATGATTTCCCATAATCCATATCCTCTAGAGAATCCTTGAAGGTCTTGAATGGCAATAAGTGTATAACTTTCTTTATTCCACTAGTTCCTTAATTTACTATAAGGAATGTGAGTTTCAAGAAGAATCACAATTTTCAATTTATGAAGTTGAAAAAGATTTTTCATGTGCCTTTTAGCATCCAAGTTGGCCATTTCTTTAATATTCCATAATATAATAGAAAAAGAGGGAAGTAAGGATATAATTGATAACAATAAAAGGAAAAGAATCAATTCAATTTCATTGGAAAGCTTCACATAGAATTTCATTATCAAAATTAAAATATTCTAATGCACTATTATCATCTTCATTATCTCCATCTTTTAAATTATAGCCTTCCTCCACGTCAATAAGTTTTGTGTTTGGAGGTTTTCCTTTATAGTTTCCCTGAGCAGTAAAGTTATTGATTTTACTATCCCTAAAAGTGTTATTCACGTTATGCAAATTTAGGGGCTCTTTATTTCCTTATAGGTTTAAACTTAATTCATGAGGACTTTTAGGATGCTGCTAGAATCTTAAAATGGAAAAAAGAAGCTTCTTTTTAGGCATCAAATCTTTAATCAAGTGAGTTCCAAAAGACAGACTCCTAGGAATTCCCTAAGGTTCATTTATATCTTATTTTTCTTTTTATTGTTTCATTCTATCACCATTTGAGCTATATGTAAATTTAGACTTCTTGGTAACAACCTGAGAAGGAGATATTGTAATGCATTAGGATTGAAAGGAGCTTGTAAAGTCCCATGGGAAATACTTTTGCCATCCTTGTCATTCATATTAGATAGGACTGCAAAGATATTTTGAAGTTTCTATTCCATTAGCAAAGCTTACTTTCTAGTTTTAGAATGTTAGCTAAATTGGGGTAGCTTAGATCTTACATTAGCCCTCTTTCTTCTTGAAGCCATCATCCATTCACGAAACATCATATCCTGTTTAAGGGTTCCTCCTGTATCTAAATCTGTATTCTTCCTAGCATTTCTTAATATGCATTGATTAACATTATGGCCATATTAACCATAAATGAAATAGAGCTTATCAAGAACTTCATACTCCACTTTAAGCTAACAACCTCCTATCATTACTTGAGGGATTAATGGTTTCATAAGGTCAACTTTAACACATAAATAAGCAAATTTAGCCTTTGAGGCCATAAAAGTGTTTTTATCCATTTTAATAGGTTTACCTATTGCTATGGTAATTACCCTTAAGGTATTAGCTCTATAGTGTAGGATATTTAACTGAAGAATTCAGATCCAAGACAAGGTAGAAGAAATTGAATGGGTAACTGGAATATAAATTATGGAGTCCACTTTTATATTATGAGATAATGATAAAAAAATTAACCAAGGTCCTTCAGCCATCACATAATCTAGATCACTATTTATAGAAAATCTTACTAAAAAAAAGTCATGGTCAAGATTAATTACCTTCATTGAGCCTTTGGTCTTCCACATTTGCTCCAGCTTCCTTTCAGAACTTGGTATCCTATCATGCACCTAAGTAACTTGATTACTAGAGAGTTGCACCATGGAAGGCAAAGTTTATCAATCAAATCCTCCACAAAATGAATTTCAAGTAAGTATTGGTTCCTATCATGATATAAAATTTTTGCTTTCTGGTTATGAGTAAATCTTCTGGATCTCTATCTAATCCCCTATCTGGCCTTCCTATGAGCTTTTCCTTGAAGGATACATGGCCCCAACCTTAGTTGGTGTCTTCCTTCTCCATGAAATTTCTAAGGTCAGGTAGTTTCGTTACATTAGCATTACTACTATTCTACATCGTGTTGAAAACCCTAACAGAGTACAATGAAGTCTCGGTGAAAAAAAATGTTTGAAATTATCACTTAAATAGGATTCTGTAACTTGAAAGCACAATGCATGGGATAAAATGAATTTTATCAATATAGCAATTATAAGTGGCCATTAATTTGTTTTACATACGGCTTTTGCTAGCGAAATGCATCAAAGTAAAAAAAGGCTTCATGAACATAAATAATTGCAACCTTTTGAATTCACTGAAAATTAAGGCCCAAAAATATTGACTAAAATGGGTTTAAATCGAACTATTCCAAGAGGAGTATGATTCTTAGTGTATTGCTTAAATGAAAAAGAATGGAAGGAAGGAAAAGGAAAGCAAGGATTATGGTGTAATTTTTTTATATGTTTTAGGCAAGAAGCAGAAGGAGATGGGAGATTACTAATATATATACTTAGAAATTAGGAAAGGAATAAAGTGAATAACTAAATTATAACTTTTCTTTTTATTCTTTTGATATATAAAATTATACACGAAAGAATAATGAAGAGTTTAACCAAAATGTATAATGAATTATAATGCTTTCTTATAATTTTTCTTTTTTAAAAAGCTAAGTCAACAAAAAGCATTAAAAATAGTAAGTTAAAAAATGTAAATTACAATAATATAGAAGGTTAATATAATAAATTAAGTAGATAACCCTTTCAAAAGTTTCCAAATTAGAGGGATATAGAAAATTGATTGTTTGAGGATTTTGAAGGATTAACCATAACCTCATTTATTCCTCTCATTTTTTAAACTCGTAAATAAGTGAAAGGTTACATCATAACTTTCATTTTTTCTCCTTTCCCTCCATTTTCACCTCTACAAATAACTCATAAAGGTCCACCCATACTTTGTATAACATTATAAATATTTAACTATTTCTTCTTATTTTTAGCATTTTTATTCATCTTGTATTATAATATTGAGTTTATGAATTATTTATCTAAACATAAAATAAAATATCTAAAGTAATGTATTTTTTATTAATAAAATAAGCTTGAAAGATTAAATATGAAATGTTTCTTTAAAAGATGTATCTTAAAGTAAATATATAAGTAGGCTACTTAATCCATAATTCCTAGTAACTTAATTTAACCCAACCTATTTATAAAATAAAATAGATCTAAATTAAATATTTGTTAATCCCTCTTAAAAAATAGGTTAAGATCATTTTAATTAAAGCTAAACCTATTAACTTATTAGATATATAGATAAGGGTGTTAAACATGTTTTTAGCCATGTAGGTCATAAGCTAACTCATAGACTTCATGTAGGCTAAACTAGATATTTAACTCATTTAAAAATGCAACAACATGGTTTAAGTTTAATGAATTATAATCCCAAAAAGGTAATGATTATGGTACCGGTTACATTGGTGCACCCCTTCTTCTAAGTCATTGAATTTCATTCATTTGTGTAGTATTTTACAGAATGAATGAAATTTAATAATTTAAATCAATAGTACATTAATGCAATCAATGTAGTAAAGTCTCTTCCTATTAAAAAAAGCTTAAAGGAAATAAATTGATTACAAAGAAACTAATAGTGTAATAAATTTATTAATATATGAATTTTACACCATTGAGGGCCTAGATCATCTGGCACAAACTTATGCTTAAAAGTAGTGTGTTATAAAAGGGAAGGAGTTTGACTCCAACCTATCACCCTTCCCCCAATCCCTTCCTTTGTTATGTAAGGCAAAAAATATGTAATTTTACAAAAATCTTCATAGAGTATCAATTCATGACATATAGGGCCATCAAAACTAACCTAACTCTACAAATTGTGCAAATCAACTTTGGGATGAAAGCAAATTAGGACTAGAAAATTTTGTCTAGTTTTAGCTACGAGCCTATTCAAATTGATCTATATAGATCAAGATCCAAGCAAGATGTAAATCGATTTATGTATTGGCCTTATATTTTTTGTTTCCTTTTAGTTTAATCCTTGTTATCCAATTTAATCAAAATCTTAACTCATTGCTATTAAAAAAAAGTAAGACTAAACTCACCTAATCACCTATTTCACTTAAATTTGATGCATGTGTAGATGTTAATACTTTTTGAAGGTAGAATTTTAAGGGTGTTTTTTAATCTACAAGGACGGTGATTCAAAATTTTGCAATTCACTTAATTTAGATAATGAAATTTGATAATAGAATATATCTCAAGATGGAAATAATTATATTTTGAATCAAATTTTAATTATAATCAATTTTTTATTGTTCCTTATTATGAGTTTTTTCTCTAATCAAAATATTTTTTTATTAAACAAAGATTATAATTAGTTGTCAAGCAAATTTTCATAAATAATTGCATAATGCAAGGCTTAGGAGTGAGAAAGAATTGGTATTTATAACTCTTATATAGTTACTAAAGGTATCACAATTAGTTTTTATCTTTAGCAAATTTTCTTAAAGTGAAAATTGTATACACAATATTACAGAAATACCTTCTAACGTCAATTATTTAACAAATTTAATATTAATTTTTACCTAACATATATATGAGAATCATTGTATATTACACAATTATACATTAATTTTTTAATCGATGTAAAAAAATAAAATAATGTTGATTTACAAATATCATCATTTCTTTATGTGAACATAATACAAAGAATTTTTATTACAAAATAATATCAATTATTATAAATAACTAATGTGATATGTTATTCCCCCACCCTCACCCTAATAAACCTTAACCTCCTACCCATCCTTCCTATTCCTTGTACTTCCTATAGTTTAATCAAATTGAAATCTTTATACTAATTTCAATAATTTTAAGTGAAAAAAGTTTAAAAATGATGAAAAGTTACCTTTATTAGAGATAAGTACTTTGCTACAGGTACTTGTTGTTCAATATACAAGGTTAACACTCCTTAGAAAAGCACATCTAAGGAGTGCAAATGCAATGAATAATATTCATTAAAATTGTATATATGATATTATATTGAATACTATAAAAGATAAATGAAATTAAGATTTTTACCTATATAAACTTGTAAAAGTTATATCAAAATTCAAAATAATAAAATATGGTCAATTATAAAATTTTAAATTATAAGAACAAAGACAAAATATCAAATAACTCCTTACATTTATATTCTACACTTTTCTTGTGAGTGTTAAACTTTATATATTTAGTCATTAGCTAATGGAGTTTCAATCTTGTAAAATAATTAGTCAGCGCCAATGTAAGATTAAAAAGAAATATCTTAATATTAGAAAGAGAGTATACCTCATTTGAGAGAATCATTTTATGGTTAGAAAAGATTTATAATGAAATTTATAAATAGTATCATAACTTCACTCTTTTTATTTTCGTTTTATGCCTTTAATTACAAACTATTTTAAGTAAAAACTAACATATATAATAAAATGATGCAATTAACTTTATAATATTAAATGCCAGTTATTAAATAAAAAATAATGTCATGAATTGAAATATTTTATTTTTCCATTATGTTTCAAGCAAAAACTTTTATAATTTTACAAATCAGTAGCATTAAAATTGTTTTTAATCTTACAAAAAAATTTTCTTATACAATTAAACATATAAATAGTAATAGATTAAATAATCTAACAAATAAGAAATTATGAGAACTACAAACTTTAAATGAAAAGAAAAAGTCTGATTATTTTTCTAATAATTCTTTTATATTGTTTGAAGGCTTTTGAGTTGAAAGATATATATGGTTGTAATTGATGATAAATTATAATGAAAAAAGTAATATTATCATTCATACATTGAACTCAAGCCTAACAATATAATAATGGACATGTTATTTTTTCTCACAATAATTTATGATCGCTTTGTAACCTATCTTTACATTTTTTTTATATCCCTAAATATGTTGCTTAACATAAAGGGTGCAAATTGATAACTTTTGGAATTCATCAATAGAGAAGCCTTTTGGAATGAATGATTTAGATTGTAATTCAACATTACTTGAACTATTAAGAAGATAATAGAAGCAATCAAAAGTCTTTTCAATGATTTGTACTTGTACTTTCAGAAATAAGCATAGGGATTTTACAAAGTATTTAGATAGATCATTATCTAAAGTTTTTCTAAGTGATTTGTAAAATTCATGTGTTTATTACCAGAGTGTAGGTACAAGTCCCTATAAGAAATTGTTAAAGGACCCTAAAGCCTTCTAAATAATCTTGGTAAAGCCAAATACTAAGATTTATTACCCTCAAATTTAGAAGTCCTTTTTTTTATAAAAGGAGAGCTATCTTGATAGATTGTTAATTTTATTTCAAATAGGTAAGGAAAGCTCTATTTATAAGCCAAGAGCAAATCATTCGACATCATATAAACTGTTAATGAATCATCATAATGATTGAAATGACTATATGGTTGTTGGTATGCTTTTAGAAGTTAATTATTTTTTTAAATCGATATAGTTTTTCAAAACCATGTTAGTCTTTAATGAACAGTTAATATTGTTTAAGTTATTTTTTTAATATAAATGGATCCTGATTTTATCTAATAATGACTTACATAAAATTTATACTAGATTATTAATACAATTTACAATATAATCAACAAAAAATTTATAAATTCTCATGTATTAAAGAAAGATTTGATATATTTTCCTTATGTTGAAATGCTCCACAAGATTATATAAATATTAGCCATGTATTCCTTGCATACCTAGTGAAACATGAGGATAACACACCTATCGATGTTGCACATCTAAAATTTATAATAGAAATTACATCAAATAATAGATATTTTTGTCACCTAAACTATTTGAAGGTAGAAGATAACCATGGTTTAATTGGATGCTCATGATCATAAAATTCAAAATTTTTTCAAATATACAACAAGAATGGGTGTGTTATCCTCTTATTTCACCTAAATAAAAGATAAAATAAAAGAGAAACTTATAGATAGAATGAAAGTCAATAAATGTCAATTATTAAACAAAAATTAATGTTTTAAGTTTGGTAATTTTTCAATACATGTAACTTCATAAAGCTCAATATTTATTACAAGTTATTTTATATTTATTATAAGTTAATTGGTCATTTATATACATTTAAATATCAATATGATTAAAAAAATTGACATTATTTAGCTAATTTTTTCTTAAAAATACAATTTCTATATTTTGAAAATTTTCTAATTATGTCCTACACAAAAAATACTAAATATCAACATATCTATTTATGCTAGTCAGTTTTGTTTTGAAAAATAAACTTTTTACCATTAAAACATAGGAAGACATAAGATATGTATAATGATGACCACTTTGAAGAAAAGTGATAGTGCCTATCTTCATGGCAAAGGGTAAAAACATGGTTCATAAAGATAGAGGTTTTGATTTCACGACTTTAAAGAAAATTAATAGTAATTGTCTTCATGGTATTTTTGAAGCAGTCCTTTCTTTTCTAGTCTATGACAATCATATTTTATCCTCAGTCTTTTGTTTTGAGTTAGTTTAAAGAGAATTATAGCATAGGAGTAATGACTTGCATCTTAATATGATCAAGCAACATTAATTGAGTATCATCCTCATATGTTATCTAAGGTTTTATAATATTGGCTTATTATTCTAACTGATACGATAAGCTGCACTTATTTTTAAAATTATTATTACATCATTATAAATATCAAGTTTCACTTTAATCAATGTAAATAGGATGATGTTAAAGAGAAAGTCTATAGCAATGTCAATTTCTAGTACTTTAAGTATATATAGGCTATAGGTGAAAACTATATAGAATTTGTTCCTATCTCCACTTTTAATAAAGATTAAAGTTAGACCTATGACTTAACATTTTTTTCCATGCTTTTAAGCTATGTCAATATGCTTTCTTATTGAAATTCCTAACATGTAGTGACTATTTTATAATTTAGAAATTTTACAAAGATGTCGCTAAAGGTTGTTATTCCTATGCCATTTATCTAAGAGTAAGTATCTACATAAAAATTATCATCTTAAGGACAAAGGCCTTATTCCTATGCCATTTATCTAAGAGTAAGTATCTTTACAGGAAGTATCATCCTAAGGATAAAAGCCTTATTTAAGAATAGTAAAAGTAACTCCTTTTGATGAATTAATATGTAACCTTGAACATTTGATGAATTTCTACATAAAAGTAGCTCACCAAGTTGTAATTCCATATGTACCTCTTTTTTATAAAAAAAAAAACACCCTTTTCAAATAGGTTACATTCTTATTTATGAAAAAGTAAATGTGCATGTGTACGTGTCTATATATATTAAGCCTAATCTTTATTTATCAAAAGTACACACTTATTAAAAGAACTAAATCCAATCTTATCAAAATCAAAATCTATGCTTTGGGCTCATAGGCCCATGCTTATAGTCTAAGTGCTATTGCCAACAACACTTTTATAAAAAAACCTTGTTTCTTCTTATCAAAAGAGGTAAGTCTCTTTTTGGTAAACTACTTCAAAAGAGTCAAGTGTCAATTCCTGAAACCTAATTATTAAAATGGTAGAGTTTATCCTTGTAAAAAAAAGTCACATTCTAAATTTATAAGCTCCTGCGCTTATAGGTGAAATGGCTGAGCAAACAGTTTGATACTGTAAACCTTAAACAAATAAAGCTTTATGAAAGCATCATGCTAAGTGGCTTTTGGTAAAGGTAATGATAAGGCATACAGTGGGGATAAGTCAATCCCTTCTCACACCTTTAGAAGTCTCCCTTTAAATGCACTTTAGTAGGATCGAAATGATGCTTCATCTGTGGAGCATAAAGAAGTTAGCTTGATGTGCCAACTTCTCATATACAAACCCTTTTGCCAAAAAAGACATAAAGGAACTTCCCCCCAAGTCTTATCCTTTTATAAGACCTTAATTAACTTTTCCAATTGCTTACTTATGTCCTTTTCTACATAAAAATAATGGAAATATATATATGTACGTGTGCGCAATGTGAAAATAAAAAAAATAAGCAAAATTAATCTAAATCTCAAGTAATAGGATAATAATTACCCTTTATAAAAATTACATAATTTTATGCCAAACTTACAATAATAATTAGCATTGTTGCGATCAGCATTGATCTAAATATGTTCATATAATTTACAATTTTTATTACCAAAATTCTCCATAACATTTTTCATATAATATTACAAATTATGTACTATAATTTTTTTATGATTAAGCTCTAAAACAATGTGATGTTTTTATGACTTTTAATAGTAGAACATATAATTATTTATATAATTTTTTCTCATTAAGTGGATATTAAATAAAAATAAAAAATAATAAATAGCCTATAGAGTTATTGAAATAAACTTAGGCCCATGCATGAGTCCACAAAAAAATGCAAACTAAGACATTTAAAAATTAAAAGCGAAGCCAAAGTGGTCTAATTTGTATAAGTCTACAGTGTGCACATATTGAATCAACTACTTTGCATTTAATTTTTTTTTAATGCTTACTTGATGAATCAATATCCCATAACCTAATTAATTTAATCCAAATACTCAAAGAAATAATTAGCCTAACCTTTTTACTCAAAGTTCCTATAAACATTGTTTCTCAATTAATTAGCCATTCAGATTGAAGCATACTTCTCAAGTTACCAAAAATATTTGTTCTTTAGTAATACTTTAGTAATGTAATGTCATTTAATGTGGTATTTAAAATATTCTTATCATTATTATGACTCTTACCATTGTTCAAAATAAAATATTCTTTTCTCTCCCAAAATTACATTTTCTAGTTTTGCAATAATAAATAGTGCTGGAAACAAAATTAGGTGGTATTTATTTAAGATTTCATATAATTATAAAAGTAGATTAAATATATGAAATGTGTTTGAAACCATGTCCATTCAAGTGAATAATAAATAATAAGAAAAAAAATAAGATAATTTTTTTTAGATATTTGTTATAAAGCTTTTCAATTATATCATGATATGTGTATAATTATTTAATTTAATTGCTATTAATAATTATATTTTCAATAATTAGAATAACTATTAATGTGCATATTATTTTTCTTAAATAAGGCAATTAATGCATATATTGTGATCTAATTGAAGAACCTTACAATAAGTATATAAAGAACTTTGTCTAAATTTTGTCCCAATAATAAATACAGTGCTTACCAATTTATAATGATTAGTAATGCAATAATTCCAAAATTTATTCATGAATCATGGAGGAAGAAGAAATTGAGCTTTTTTTAGGAAGAAAGTAGGCTTATAAGAAGATTAGAAATTGGATATTTTGAAAAAAATAAAAAAAATAGAAGTATGTTGACTTGTACATGGATTCCATGAACTAAAGTGAACTAAAGAGTCTAGGACCTAGATTTACAGTTGTGTAATGTGTAAAATTTGCATACTTATTTGGTTTGATCTAATTAAATTAAGCTCACATAGACTTATTTGTGAATGCATTGGATAAATTTGTTAAATAACTCTAATCATGATAATTAGGATAACTATCAATGTGAATATTGCTTTCCTTAAATAAGGCATTTAAAACACTTATTATGATTTGATTAAAGAATCTTATAACAAATACCTAAAGAATTTTACCTAAATTTTATTCTAATAATAATTATAGTAGTTGCCAACTTATAGTGTTGGTAATGCAATAATTCCAAAACACATTCATGAATCATGGAGGAGGAAGAAACTGAGGTTTTTTTTACAAAGTGGGCTTAGAAAGAAAAGATTGAAAGTTAGATTTTTTTAAAAAAAATAAAAATAAAAGCTTATTTTCCTTTTTTTTTATAAGTTTGAGGTCAAAACAAATTAGAGAGTGCAAGATTTAAACTTACAATTTTGCAATGTGCAAAATTTATAGACTTATCCAATTTAGCCCATTTAGGTTAAGTTTGCTGATACTCATTTGTGAACTAATCTATAGATGAATAAGTTAAGCTTGTTTAACAACTCTAATGCCTAATTTAAATGATAGGTCAATATTAGCAATTACCTTATGAATAAGGCCCATTCACATGTTTTTCTTTTTAATGAGTCATTTGGTTCACATAAGAAATAAGTTTTTGTAAAAAATTAAATTTTCTAAGAAATAAATTTCTTTATCAACTTTCTGAGAAATACTTAAAATAATTTGATTGATACTAACAAATTATTTTTTCCTAAAAACTAATTTCCTATATTTTATTTGAGTTAACACTGAACTTTTTAAGAAGTATTATTAAAATATTAATATTTTCTTCAAAATTATAATATAAAAATAAAATTATTGATAGATTTAAATTGTCTATAATTATTTTTTAAATTATATTTCTAATATCTCTTTCCATTATAATTTTTCTAAATTGATAATTTTTTATTTTAATTTATTGTAAAAAAGTAAATTAGATTTATATAAAAATTTTATATGTCTTATATATACATATATATTTATATATTAAATTATTTTAATATAATTGAAATAAAATATTAAATAATTACTATAATAGATAATTAATTATAACAAATTTATATAAAATAGCTGAGAATGATAATTTTTTATTTTTGTAACTAAAAATTACAATAACAACTAATAAAATGATAAATTTAAAATGATAAATAAAATAATATAATATATATATATATAAAATAAATATAATAAATATAATTATATTCAAAATTAAATCTATATTATTATAATAAGATTTATGATTATATTTATAATTCATATAATACTCACTTTATTTCTTTTATAATTAATAATTATAATTATAATTGAATGAATATATTTATATTTATCATTAATGAATATTTATTATAGTTTTAAAATGTGAGGATAAAAAATTAAAGTAATTATTATAGGGATAATTTTATGTTTCTATATATGAAATACATGGAAAATTCTTTGCGAATAAGAAACTTTTCATGATCTTTGAAAAGAAAATTTTCTCAAAAAATTCTATTTTTTATATTTTAATAGGTAATGACTAACTAAATTACTTAAGAATTTTTTAGTTCTCAAAAAGTTATCTTCTCGTACTACTTCTACAACTAAATCACTAATAATATACAACCTAACAAAATGAGTAGAATATACATAGTTTCTTTCAATAAGACCGGATGTTAAACAATCTTCAAATCCTATAATTACCCTTTAAAATTTTAAAAATTTAAAACATTGAAATATCCTTTAAAGGAAATGATAAAAAAATGACGTGTCATTTATAACTCTTTTAATTGCTTTTTAGTTCAATAAATTTAAAGAAGCAATTAAAAGAAATACATGTTATACGCCTCTAAATACTGTTAAATTAAGTTTTAACAATAATTTATGTAAAATACTTATTTTTAAATATATCGTAATCATATTAAAAACTCACTCACTTCTAATGAGAGTAATTTATTGAAAAAAGTTAATTCACAAATTAATTGAACACATTAAGAATTATAGTCACCATTGGCTCCTCACATATTATTTTTCTATTTTCCATTAAATTTTTGATATTTTGAGAATTTTGTGATTTATTGGTAAGTTCTCAAAGTTTAGGGGTTATTTATGGGATATCATATTTGAATTTTGTCTTACAAAAGTGGTTCTTGTAAATAAGAAATAAAAATTCTGTAAAATTAGGACTTTTCGAAATTTATTTATTTATGTATTTTCAAGTAGAAGGGCTCGGCTGTTTGGCTCCTCATCCTTCTGTTTTTCTTTGTTTTCGCTTCTCTCTTATGCCTCACTCTGCTCTGCTTCACTTGTAGTGACAGTCCCCCTTCTCTTTCAGCTCAAATAAGCCTCTCAACTCCACAATTTTTGCGGTTTTACTATCTAACCATAGCCAAAACGGCTCCCTGTACCGGCTGCTTCTTGTCAGGGAGAAAGCTAGGAAGAGTTGTGGAAGTCGTAGCCATGGGGAACGCTACCCAGACCACTACTTTAAGACCATATTGCCCCCCGTGTTTATGGCTATCACAGTCCTGCACCCGCCCCCTCCGTGTGGCTTTGTCTTCCTGCTCTTTTTTGGCTTCCTCTGAAGCTCACCGCAGGTTTGCTTCTGCTTCTTCTGCTGTGCCTGTCTGTCAAAGTTTTTATCTTTCGTCATGGGTTATATATTCTAGGATACCCATTTTGAAATTCAAAGTAAACTTTGGAGTATTTGGTGGAAACTCTGGGTTTTGGGGAGAAGCCAGATATATAATTTTTATATAGAATGTTAAATGCCTTTTTCCATTAATTGTTTCTAATCAATGATAGCATTAATAAATATCTTGTGGAATTTTTTCTCACGCGGACAATTATCGAGCTCCATTATCTTATTCTATACTAGCTTTCATTTCTCTGTGCGTTTAAACTTGTATTATTAGGGAATGATGCATTTTAGCGATGAAATTGGTTAAGGAATTTTGGTTTCGCTTCTTTGTGGCATAATGATAATTTATTTATAGTGATTGCCACCATTTGTAAATGTGGATAATGGTGCTCATTGTTATTTTCTCTCTGAATATTTTCTTCCATGCCATTTCATTCACTGATTGATACTCATAATTTCATTGCATGATATGAACAGAAGAAGAAAATGCCACTCAATCTGGACTTACGACTATGGTCTTCAAAGTAGAACATTTTCTAGCAACTTTAATCATTCTAGAGAAGGTTCATACCATGTAAATAGGGCTTCCAATTTTTTGAATAAATACAATGATATGGAACATAACAGTGATTTGCTGTATAAGATCCCAGCTGATATCTCATTCAAGAGGTTTTCAAATGCATCAACTTGCATGTTGGAGGAAATGACAGAAGAAGAAGAGCTGAATTCTTCTGATTGTTATGAAACACAAGTTAAGATGGTGGGTGTTACTCCTTGCAATCGTGGAGCATCTTTGGCTGCTATTGAAAGTCCATTATTTGGTGATAGAAGTGGATGGGCTTTGGCTAGACATAACTTGTCTAGAATTAAAGGGGAAATAAAGGGATCAAATAATTTTGAGAGGACAAATGGCAGTGTTTATTCGTCCAATATATCTGCTTCAAATTGTCAGGAACAGGCTGCTTCTAAGAATAGAGGGAGAAATCTTCCTATACTGCAGGATCGTGGTAAACCTGCTCCATCATCTGTTGAACATTCTATTTTAAACAATTCAAAGGTGTTGACAGAAAGCAAAAGAGTGGGAGATCGATTTCATGAATCTTCATTGGGGATCAGTGGTGACATAAACGCTGTAGTAAATGGTCACTGCATTCAGAGTTTGGAGACAACAGGAAAGGATGCAACCAATGCAGTATTGGCCAAACAGGCATATGTCACTGGCCAAACAAGTCTTCAGGACAGGCTCTGTAGCATCTATGAAGATATATTAGTTGTTGATAATATTTCTCTTGCAAAAAAGGTTGTTGGGATGCTTAGAAATGAGTACGGACATCATATTCATGCATGTGATACTGAGGTATAATTATCTTCTTTTGATTCTTTTTCCTTGCATTATGTTTGCGTCCTGATTACAGCATTCTATTTCGCTGGATCCTCTAGTTTGTTGTATACATTTGATCAGTTCATTGTAATTGATTTTTTTAGCATGATATTGGACAGTTATGAAATTTTGAAAGAATACTGTGCATGATAGAACTTTTAAATCCAATGGTCAATTTCTCTGAAATTAATTATATATAAAGTTATGCAATTATGTGAGGTATTTTTTATCCAATGATACAGCCACTCATATGATCTCCATAACCACTTTCTTGAATCTTTGTGCACATCAAAAGTTGCATGCCTCTCTGGACGACCTGTATTTAAAAAATAATGCATAGATTATATTTATATTTATATGTACTGATAATAATAATAATTTCATTAAAGGTGGCCAAGATAGATGTTAAAAAAGAAACACCTGTAGCACATGGGGAGATAATATGTTTCAGTATTTATTCTGGTCCAGAAGCAGATTTTGGAGGTGGGAAATCCTGTATCTGGGTAGATGTTCTCGATGGTGGAGGCGAAGAGCTTATACTTGAGTTTAAGCCATTTTTTGAGGATGAATCCATACGGAAGGTACCAATCCTTCTTCCCCTCCCTTTTCTTGTGTTTCTATTATTCATCTTGATGTGCAACACCTCTTGAATGGTATGCTTGACACTAGTTTGACATGTTGCGATTAACTTGTTGCTAATCTGAAACTTTTATTGGACAATCAACCTACTGGAGGCTTTATATTTTGCAGTGTCATCCTGATTTGGACTGTGTAGTGTTATAACGAGTGGTTTAAGTTAAATATCAGTGTCAGTTATCCTAGTGATGATTGGATTGACATTATGGTGTAAATATTGATGTATTGATTGAAGATAATGAATGCTTGTTTTCTGCTTAGATTAAAGAAGTTTACATCTTATGAATGGGGTGGTATTGATAAATTTAGTTGTCAGTGGCTGTTCCACATTCTTATCTCCTATATTTTGGTCTCGTTTGGTGCATTATATAAGACTTGATAGTATAGTATAGATTATATAATCGGGACTTATACTATGTTTGGAGATTCCAAACAAATTGGATAGCTTATCCAAAATTTCCAATTCCATATAAAACTATCCACTTCTTGAGAGAGAGGGTAAGGACCGATAGTATAGTGTTAAGATAAATATTAAATTGTTAAAATTATATATATATATATATATATATATATATATCTTTTAATCTCTCTCTCTCCCCTCTTTCTCTTATGTCATGTCTGTTATCTTCCATTAAAATTTCTTATTCTAGATTTGCATAAAGGAAAAATCATCTACTCAGTCATCACATAAAACTCTCTCTTCATTCTATATTAATGGGTTTTTAATATTGTGCTAAATGGTCATCGCTATTCTATTTAGCTTTGATACACTTCTATTTATTAAATATTTCTATGGTTTCAAATCATAGATTTCTATTATTGTGCTTTTAGTATTGAATTTATTGTATAGTGAATTCATCATCAATGGTAATCTTAAATCATTTTAATTCTATTGTCCTTATTTTTTGGTTCCTTTTTTTTCCACATTCTACGTTTGGAAATTATCTTGGTAATCAATTTTTTTATATGCAAGAGTATTTTAGTTAAGTTATTTATCTATAAAACATGACAACAAACATAAGATAGAATAATTTTATACAAATTTTCATCTTATATTGTTACAAACCAAATGTTGTATGGTATATTACTTTATCCTATACAATACTATACTCTATCCAATAATCCATATAGTATATGGTATGTCAAGCGAGGCCTTCATGTTGCCACAAGTTAAAACAGGGGAGAGACCGGCCTCTATTATATTCTAATTTTTCTGTTCTTTGAACTTTTTGATGGGAGAAATGACTAGAAGTTGGGATAAGACACTAGAATAATACATACAAGTGCAGATGCTCTTACAGGTATCTGGTGGGAAAGAAAAATACTCATAGAAACATCTTGTGGCAGTGAACAGGACTTTAAGAATTCTATTTATGAGTCCTTAAGACCAGAATATAATCACCAGAAAACTGTTAACAAGGTCAGAAAAAAAATTGTCAAGTGTCATTTGCTACCGAAAATTTTAGCTGTTAGGAGAAGATTTAGGAATGATTTTATTATAACTGACATGCCCTCATGCTGCAGCCCTTAGGGCTTGAAACATGAACATAGCATAGGCCCACTTTACCTTATATAGATCTGCGATCAACTTTAGCGGAACATGTAGGTTATTATGTATGCATACTTGATGTATTTCCATGTCCAACTTTTCTCACTCTCTCCCCCTTCAGCCATTTGGATTAGAAATTAATTTAAAGTCTAGTCTCGTCCTGATCACACCCAGACCTGGTACTCTGACAGCTCTTCTCTGCATTCATTGATGTCAATTTTTCTTTGATAACATCCTATTATAGGCAGTATTGTATTTCATTCTCTCTTTGGACCTTGAGTGGGTAATGTCTGAAATTTTGAATAAGGGAGGTACAAGTGCTAGTAAGACTTCTAAGCTCATTTGAGAGTTAAAATACTCCTCTAGGGATGGGTTGTGCTAAGTGTTGCAGGGCCTCATCCTTTCCCTCCCTGCAAGCAATTAACACTTTGATAAATGGATTTTGTTCACCTGTTCAGAAGATGGCCTCTTTATTGGTAATGATTGTTTGAATGCCATTTCATCAGGACTGAAAAATTTAATCTAATAGCTTTCATATTGGTCTTATATTCTGAGCATGTCTGTGTTTGTTGTGCATGTCCATGCATATCTGTAAGGGGAATATGTCTTTTTTTTTTTTTCGACAGACTGAACCACGGAAATTACTTAACACCTGTGCCTTCTGTAGGTGTGGCATAACTATAGCTTTGATAGTCATGTTATAGAGAACTATGGATTAAAAGTTTCTGGATTTCATGCGGATACAATGCACATGGCACGATTATGGGATTCATCAAGACGTTTGGATGGTGGTTATTCTCTTGAAGCACTTACAGGCAATAAAAAGGTCATGTCTGGTGTTCAGCTGAACCATGAAAGGGATTTGATTGGTAAGGTGTCAATGAAAACTATATTTGGGAAGAAAAAAGTGAAAAGAGATGGATCTGTGGGTAAAATGATTACAATTTCTCCCGTTGAAGAACTACAAAGAGAGGAGCGGATACCTTGGATATGTTATTCTGCCTTGGATGCTAGAAGCACTCTGAAGCTGTATGAGAGCCTGAAGAGCCATCTATCAAGAATGCCCTGGAAAGTTGATGATGTACCAAATTCTGGGAAATCTATGTATGACTTCTATGAGAAATATTGGCAGCCTTTTGGTGAGCTTCTTGTCAAAATGGAATCAGAAGGGATGCTAGTTGATCGGGCATACCTTGCTGAGATAGAGGACGTGGCCAAAGCAGAGCAGGAGGTTGCTGTCAATAGATTCCGAGAATGGGCATCTAAATATTGTCCTGATGCCAAGTATATGAATGTGGGAAGTGATGCACAGTTGCGCCAGCTGCTTTTTGGTGGCACTGTCAACAGGTGTGTGCATTGTTTAATCCTTGTATGGGCCACTTGTTTCTATACTTATATATTGAGGATATGGAAGTCTCCAATATATAACTCATGCAAATCCACTTTGTTGAATTATGCTTTGTTAGAAAATCTATGGAGAAAATAATCTATCATATAAATCTGGGCAATATCATCTCTATTTATTCTATGTAATGTGAACTTGTGATAGCTGCGTATAGATATGCCATTATAATGATATATGAATGTGGAGGCCTGAGTTATCATTCTGAAGTTCTTTCACTATTTTTGAATTTAAAATGTTTTCTATGATAAACAGGCTTTTTTTTTTCTTACTTTAATACCAAATTTTGAGCTTAATGCCTCTTGATGAAAATGTTTACATTCACTTGAAACAATTTGGCTGTAAGAGTTACTACTAGATTCCAATGCTCTATAATCTGCTGTGACGCTTGATTTGATCAAGTCAAAAACCATGAAGCTGGGGAGATTAAGGGAATGTATTGTTGGCTCCAAAATATATCTATTGTTTCATTGTCTAAGAATTTCAATTACAATGAGATCATGAGCATCAATAATTCCTGTGATTTTTCTTCAATATAGTGAATGAGATCATGAAAAAGAAGTTACCTTTACTATGAAGCAGTCATTTTCTACAAGTATCATAAAGTAGTTTAACTATATAGATGGGTTTCCATAGCTCCATGACTGACAGTCACTTATTTCTAAATTGTGATATGGCTTGGCCTGTATTCTTCATCTCTTTGAATAATATCTCTATTTTCCCTAAAAAGATTATATAGGCAGGTGTAAAGTCTTCATTTTCACATGTGAAATTCTTTATTTTCAGCAAGGATCCCAATGAAGCAATTCCAACAGAGCGGATTTTCAGAGTTCCCAATGTTGATAAAGTGATTGAAGAAGGCAAAGCAGCTCCCACTAAATTTCGTGATATTAAGTTGCAGAGCATTGGTTACAACCTGAAAACTGACATGTACACAACGAGTGGTTGGCCTTCTGTTAGTGGTGATGCTTTAAAGGCCCTAGCTGGAAATGTTTCTGCTGATTATGACTTTACACATGAGGATTGTGATTTGGATCTCGATGATGGAGTTGAAAATCCTACCCCAACTGATGTTGCACATGTAGAAATAGACAACTCTGCTTATGGAACAGCTTTTTCTGCTTTTCCAACAATGGAAGAAGGGAGAGAAGCTTGCCATGCAATTGCTGCTCTGTGTGAAGTATGCTCAATTGACTCTTTGATATCTAATTTCATCCTTCCATTGCAGGTAATAAATGTTGCCCCCTTCCCTTTTGATCATTCTGGCTTTATTTCCTTTAATTTTGCACTGTCTGTTATGTTAACATGATAAACTTTGCCTAGTCTGTCTCATTGGCATTGATTAGTTGTTGGTGCTGCATTGAAAATGCAGTCTACTTTATTTGCATTTATGTGTGTGCGTGTGCACGCTCACATGACATTAAATCACATATTATTGTTTCATCACAGGCAAGTAATGTGTCAGGGAATAATGGCCGTGTTCATTGTTCATTGAATATCAACACTGAGACAGGACGCTTGTCAGCAAGAAGGCCAAATCTACAGGTTCTTTTAACTTGCATGAATTAGAATTTTCCTTTGGCAGTACATATTTATTTACCTGAAAGTTTTAGTAAAATAAATTTCACCCTTGGCCCTTTCTATGGTTTGTTTGGATGGAGGGAAATGAAGGAGAGGAGAAGGAAAGGTAAGGTTATGTGCTATTCTCTTTTGTGCAGGAGTTTTGTTTGAGGAGGGGATAGTAACGAGAGTTTATGGTTAACCCTCTAGAACATTTCACTTTTCAATATTTTGTATTCTTTTAAATTGGGGGATTTTGTGATGTTATTTGCTTAATTTATAATTTTGACCTTATTTTTTATTTTTTAATTTACATTTATATTCTTAGCATTAAAAAATGAAAATTATTATCTCAAAATACATTATTTACATTTCTTTGAAAGATAACTAGTATGTGAAAAATACAAATTATAATTGTGAAATTTTTTCTTATAAAAAATATAAAATTATCTTTTTTTGTACCGATAATGATTAGATTTGTCAATTAAGACCCATATTTATTTACCCAAACACATTCATCTCTATTTTGACTCATCTATATTAGTTGTAAGATAAATGTGGTTTGGGTCATTATTGACCTTGTCAAATAAGAGTCATTTTAGTTTAGTCCATAGTAATTTTTTCATAAGCTTTTTAGAAAATGAATTATAATATTATTATATGTTGACTTACCCTATCATTTCTGAAGAGAATTGTTTTTAGATAAAATTTGGAGAGAGATTTCTTTTAAAAAAAAAAAAACCTTTTTTTTTCAATTATACAAAACTTATTAATAAATTAACTTTTAAAGAAAGGGTAGAATTGTAAAAATGCATACTAATTAGTTATATATTTTGGTTTAACACTCTATTATTCTTCTTTGTATAATTTTTGACATTCAATCAAGGGAAGGGGAAGTTACGACCTAATCCTCCATTCTGAGTTCTCACCCTTTCCCCTATTATCTTGCCTTTCGTCCCCTCTAACTCCCAAACATACTATTGTTTATAGCCAAAAATGTAGTTGGGTCATACTAATTGCACTATAGTGCAATTACCTTGTTGAGTGGGCTTTGCTGAGAATATGGTTCACAAGTTGTTAGAAGTTAGAACAACTCATTATGGTCTTATTTATTTAAAATAAAAAAAGGGAAATGATACTACTAGGAATTGCTTATTTATTTGAACATTGTGTAATTTGACTTTGTTTTCTTGTAATGCATCATTGAATGACATTTGCATAAAATACTCACATAAGCTAATATTTTAGCCTTCAGACATAATATTTAGTCCCTCTGCCCCTTAATCTATGGTCATGTCTCATGATTTGTATTAATTTAATTACCTTGTCAATTTCAGTTGCTAATCAAATTTCTTTGTTTCCTGTTCTTATTGTAGCATCCTGTGAGTAACTATTGGACCCCACTAAACTTTTGGTAGGGAAGGGGATGTCAGAAATCCCTAGTTCACTGATTGATTAGTGAGGATCCACCTGGAACCACTGTCTTTCTATTGTCTGGATGTCTACTAGGTGTTGATGCATTATCTATTTGGGATTGTCTGAGCTTGCAATTAAATTGTATCATAAAACATTGATTTGGTTTTTAATCTGGGATCTGAAGTTGTTGCGTGGATAAGACTTATTTTAGCCTTTACAGATTTAGAGTTTGTCTGATACATGTGTGAGCTTTTCAAAAATCAGAATCAACCTGCTCTGGAAAAGGACCGGTACAAAATCCGTCAAGCATTCATAGCTGCACCTGGGAATTCTCTTATAGTTGCTGATTATGGGCAGGTAAATTCTGTTTTATAAACTTAATTGAACCAGTTGCTATAAATTTCTTGCTGTTGACTTTTTTTTTTTTTTTGTGGGTATTACGTTACAGCTGGAACTTAGAATTCTTGCACATCTTGCTAGCTGTAAGAGCATGTTGGAAGCCTTTGAAGCAGGTGGAGATTTCCATTCGAGGACCGCAATGAACATGTACCCATATATTCGTGAAGCAGTTGAGAATAAGCAAGTGCTTCTTGAATGGCATCCACTGCCAGGTGAAGATAAACCCCCAGTTCCTCTGCTGAAGGTAAACTGTCTGTTGATCTGATGCTTCGGAAACAACAATGAGATGCATGAATTTTATCATCACCATGCAATGCCCTATTTATTATTTAAGATATTTTATCAAAGGAAGAAGTAGAAAAATTGACAAGTCACAGCATAAGATGCTTTTTCTCGCTAATCATTAATGTTACAATACACGAATCATTTTGATTCTCAACAAGTTCTACAACCATGAAACAGGAAGAGAGCAGGAATAGAGATTTACATTTGTGGATTGCAACTTTTCTGTGTTAGATATGATGGAAACATATGAGAGAAACAACATCTCATAGAAAAAGAATGGCTACATTGCCCAGATGAATGGCCACTGGCAAAATACTTTAACAATAGAATTAGAACTAGGGCCATCAATTTAGGAAATCCCCAACTGAGATAGAAAACTACCAGTAAGTAGAACAATCTCTAGCATTAGACTGTGGGAAGGTGGGATTTCACCATTCATATATATAAGCTTCCAAGATAAATCAATGAATTTGTTTTTGCATATTGATAAAAGTAAGACTTAGTTATATGATAGATAGTCAAGTTGATGAGCTATATGGGCTCACCTGTCTTTTCTCATTTTCATGGCCCTGGATTATACTGTGCTTTTCTCAGATGATGTAGATATCTCCTTAAGTTCTGTTAGTAGATGATATGGGCTTATGGACCTAAATGAGTTTAGTCCTATCGTAATTTATATTCTATTATAAATAGATGTGCCTGCCTTATTGTTGATTATGGCACTAAAGATTGTTCTCTCTTAAGATGGTATAAAAGCCTCTATCTAGATATCTTTCTTCTACTTAAATCAAAACAAAACAAACATATAAAAAAAGGGGGGGGGGGACTTAGCCTCTTCTTTCCCCCTCGCTTTCTTCTTCTTCTTCTTTTTTTTTTTTTAAGTTTTTTGATGTGTGACTAAGTCACGGAGGAGATGACAGCAAATTAGGATCATTGGATTACAAAACCCAGATCTAATTTTTTTAAAATAGTGAAGAGTGTGCAATATTGCAAGACAAAAGAGCTGCTGTTTGGTTTGATTAAAGGAGATTCAAGAGGTTTTTCGGAGATCTGGGTTGACGAAATATTAAATCAACAACTGGCGACCTCACCAAACCGGCATGTGAGTAACACACATGGCATCTGCACAGGTGCGAGCATCATGCACAGCAGCTTCTTCTGGCGCATGGCAGTGCATGACATTTCCTCAGGCGGTGGTATTTCTCTGGTGATCTTCTGGGAAGATTCTGCACCACTTTGTGTGGTTGAATTTATGATTCAGGCACTCTGATTGCAATTTTTTAAACCTTTGGCATATTTTCGAGTTGTTTTTGGTTGTAATGGTGGATTCTCTGATTTGGGTGTGAAAACTATACGCAATGATGACAACTATTTTTTTTTTCTGTCATGGCTACGGATTATTTCCAATTAGTGGAAAGATAATTGATTGGAAGTTAGATATAGAAGGGCAACGGTTTACTATAAGTATATCTAAAAGTGAATATATTGAATACTTACAATTTCAAGTCTCTAGATAGCAGCCACCTATCGCTTTCTTCTTCCCCCCTCGCTTTCTTCTTCTTCTTCTTTTTTTTTTTTAAGTTTTTTGATGTGTGACTAAGTCACGGAGGAGATGACAGCAAATTAGGATCATTGGATTACAAAACCCAGATCTAATTTTTTTAAAACAGTGAAGAGTGTGCAATATTGCAAGACAAAAGAGCTGCTGTTTGGTTTGATTAAAGGAGATTCAAGAGGTTTTTCGGAGATCTGGGTTGACGAAATATTAAATCAACAACTGGCGACCTCACCAAACCGGCATGTGAGTAACACACATGGCATCTGCACAGGTGCGAGCATCATGCACAGCAGCTTCTTCTGGCGCATGGCAGTGCATGACATTTCCTCAGGCGGTGGTATTTCTCTGGTGATCTTCTGGGAAGATTCTGCACCCCTTTGTGTGGTTGAATTTATGATTCAGGCACTCTGATTGCAATTTTTTAAACCTTTGGCATATTTTCGAGTTGTTTTTGGTTGTAATGGTGGATTTCTCTGATTTGGCTGTGAAAACTATACGCAATGATGACAACTATTTTTTTTTCTGTCATGGCTACGGATTACTTCCAATTAGTGGAAAGATAATTGATTGGAAGTTAGATATAGAAGGGCAACGGTTTACTATAAGTATATCTAAAAGTGAATATATTGAATATTTACAATTTCAAGTCTCTAGATAGCAGCCACCTACTCAACCTATTGCAACTTTGATTCAAACAGATAATCTCACTGCATGTCTTTGCAATTCCCAATCTAGATGGATAATTGATTCTAGAGTCATTGATCATATTACGGGTCATTAAGATATTTTGTTTTCTTTCCAAACTTCTTTTTCTCCTTGTGTTCCTATAGCAAACAGGTTTACTACTACAATTATTGGGAGTGGTACAAAAAATGTTACCCCGGATATTTGTTTGTCTAATGTTTTGTGTCTTTCTAAATTCTCCTTTAACTTACTTTTTGTTAGTCAAATAACACATACTTATAATTGTGATATTTTCTTTTTTCTTGATTATTGTGTTTTTAAAGATCTTTTGACGAAGATTTTTAGTAGAGGATATAAATCTAGTGGCTTATATGTGCTTGATGAAAAAGTTTCCCAGCCTATTGTTAATATTGCTACCATCACTCCATATCAATTACATTGTCGTTTGGGTTCATCCTTCCTTAACATCTTTAAAGAAATTATTTTCTAGTGTAAGTTTTGTTTCAGATTTTGATTGTGAATTATATCAGTTTGCTAAATAACATCGTTCGTCTTATGTTCCTAGTGTTAATGAATGTGTTGCATCTCCTTTTAAGTTAATGCATTCTGATGTTTGGTGTCCATGTCCAATGGTTGCTAAACTTGATTATCGGTACTTTGTTACTTTTGTTAATGATTATTCAAAAGTCACTCGATTTTATTTCATAAAAAATTGATTTGAGTTATTTACTATTTTTTGAACCTTTCATGCTGAAATTATAAATTAGTTCCATACTTCTATACAGAATTTGCAAAGTGATAATGCTAAAGAATATCTTTCTACCTAATTTTTTTCATATTTATCTGAGCATGGTATTATTCATTAATTTTCCTGTTCAGCTACTCCATAGCAAAATAGAGTAGCTAAAAGAAAAAATCGTCATTTGATGGAGGTTTCTCATGCACTCTTATTCTAAATGAAAGTGCCTAAGGTGTTTTGGACAAAAGCAATTTTTATCGCCTATTTTCTAATCAATCAAATGCTATCCACCATTGTTGATAGTCAAGTACCTTATTCTATTTTTTTTCCTTCTAAACCTTTATTTCCTTTTACTCCATGTATTTTTGGTTGTATTTGTTTTGTTTAGGATTATCATCCTCAAGTCTCTAAACTTAACTCATAGTCTTTAAAATGTGTCTTCCTTGGTTATTCTCAAACACAAAAAGGATATTGATGTTATTGTCTCAATTTGAATCATTATTTTGTATCTTTTGATGCCACATTCTTTGAATCCACATTTTATTTTGCCTTTTTTGAATCTTCCTCTACCATATTTGAATTTGATTCCCTTGATGAATATTTTCTTGTATATTCTATCTGTCCAGATTCTCAAGCCCCCTAGAAAAAGCTTGGATCCGTCTTTCTATCAAGTATGTTTATTCTCATAGAGTGCAGTTACCAGCAATAGCACCTTCATTTGACAATGTTAAGATATTTAGTCCAGCACCAATTATTGAATCATCACTAACTTTCTCTCCTTTACCAATTGCTTTATTACCAGATCCTCCTCCTTTACCCTTTAATCTTGATATTTTTATTGCCCACGAAAGGATACTTGTAGTTGCATTTAGAAAGATAATATTAATCATCCTTATCCTATCTCTGCATATGTATCTTATTCCTCACTGCTTCTTTCCTCACAATCATTTATTGGCTCATTGGATTCTATTATTGTTCCTAAATGTGTTGTAAACACACTCTCTCATCCTGGGTGGCATGCTGCTATGGGGGAAGAAATGATGGCCTTTGAGGCAAATCATACATGGGATATTGTGTCTTTACCAAGTGATAAAAATTCTATTAGGTGCAAGTGGGTATTTACTATGAAAGTTAACGCAAATGGCATTGTTGCTTAGTTAAAGGCTTGTTTAGTGACAAAAGGATATGCATAACCTATGTGTGGATTATTCTAAAACATTATCTCTAGTTGCGATACTTACTTCTATTCACTTATTTATCTTTCTTGCTGCATCTTATGGCTAGTCCCTTTATTATCTTGATATTAAAAATGTCTTCTTGCATGATGCTTTACTTAAAAGGTTATATATGGAGCAACCATCTAGATTTACTGCTTAAGGGGAATATGGCAAGGTTTGTTGATTAAAAAATTCTTTATATGGCTTGTAGCAGTCTCCTTGAGCTTGGTTTGTATTCTTTTGGCTGTTTATGTGGATAATATTATGATTATTGGCAGTGCTAAATTGAGTATTTCAAAATTGATAGATTTTCTTAAAACCAAGTTTCAAACCAAAGATTTAAGAGCACTCTAATATTTTTTGGGCATTAAAATTACTCGAGAAAAGAGAGGAATCTTCTTATCTTAGAAAAAATATATTCTTGATCTCTTGAAAAAAACAGGGATGCTTGGTTCTAAATTTTGTGATACTTTTATGATTTCGAATGTTAAACTTGGCCTAGAAGATAAGGAGTTGCGAGAAGATCCGGAGCGGTATAGACAACTAGTGGATAAATTGAACTACCTTACCATAATTAAACCTAATATTGCTTTTCCAGTAAGTGTAATAAGTCAATTTATGAACTCTTCAAGAACCTCTTATTGGGATGCAGTCATGCACATTCTAAGATATCTTTAGAAAGCCCTTGATTGTGGAATTTTGTATTAAAATCATGGTTATTGCAGAATAGAAGGTTTTTTTAATGTAGATTGAGTTGGATGTCTTATAGATAGAAGGTCCACTTCTGGTTATTGTGTATTTGTTGGTGGGAATATTGTATCTTTGAAAAGTAAGAAATAAGCGATGATGTCTCATTCAAATGCAAAATCTGAGTATCAAATTATGGTTCATGCTAAGTTAGAACTTGTGTGGATTTCTTACCTTCTTTATCAACTTGGAATTAAGTCTTATGAAATTGTACGGTTGTTGTGTGATAATCGAGTAACTACTCATATCGCTGCAAATTTGGTTTTTCATGAATGTACAAAGCATATAGAATTTGATTGTCATTTTATTAGACAGAAACTTCAAGAAGGGATTATTGGACTTAGACATATTAGAATTGGGGAATAATTAGCCTCCTAGGAAAACGGATTGATAATATTTATAATAAGCTGGACATGTTTGATATTTATGCTCTAACATGAGGAAGAGTGTTAGTAGATGATACGGGCTTATGGGCCTAAATGAGTTTAATCCTATTATAATTTATATTCTATTATGAATAGATGTGTCTGCCTTATTGTTGAATATGACACCAAGAATTATTCTCTCTTAGCAAGTTCAATTATGATAACAGCTTACAACAGAACCTGCACAGAATTTGTTAATTGACCATTGTTCAGGAAAAAGGATCTTCATGTACTCCATATTTGATCATGTGCTGCTGACATAGCAGGTAGTAAAAACTCTCTTTGATACTATCAAAGGAAAGAAACACTTGAATATATTATGGCTATTAAATTGCTATGGACCTAATACTATTAGGAATAGGAAGAAGTTCTCTAATAGCTAAGAATACAAGATTCCTGAATAAACTAGGAAACAAACTCTCTGAAAATAAATTAAACTAAGAAAAGTTAATAATCTTATATTCCTACATTATTTGTGATTCTAGAGTCCTACTAAAAATGACTGTTGTCCTACATCAGCTATAATCTCTAGTCATGTGAATTCTGAACCTTTTTCCTATTTCAGGATGCGTTTGGTTCTGAAAGAAGGAAAGCTAAAATGCTTAACTTCTCAATAGCATATGGAAAGACTCCAGTGGGGCTTGCCAGAGATTGGAAGGTACCTTGGATCCTGTATGAGTAATTCACACAGTTGACTGGTTGTCCGATACAAGATAATTTGATTGTCCATTCAAGCTCACATATTTTCTCTCAGGTTTCTGTGAAAGAAGCTAGGAAGACAGTCGAACTGTGGTACAATGATAGAAAAGAAGTGTTGGCATGGCAAGAGGAGCGTAAAAGAGAAGCCCGTGATTATCATTGTGTACACACATTGCTAGGGCGAGCTCGGAGGTTCCCTTCAATGGAACAAGCTACCAATTATCAGAAAGGTCACATTGAGCGAGCAGCTATTAATACTCCAGTGCAGGTCAGATTCTTTCTGAGCTAAGTTTGCCAGAAAAAGAAAAAAAAAACCTAGTCCCCCAAAAACACCCCAACCAACAAATGTTCACAAACAAAATAATAAAATTCCTCTTTCAATTTCTTATTTGGTGAATACTACAGGGTAGTGCTGCTGATGTTGCCATGTGTGCCATGTTACAAATATCGAAAAATTCACAGTTGAGGGAGCTTGGATGGAAGTTAATTTTACAGGTCAACTGCATTTTTTTCTTCCTTGTTGGTAATATATTTGCAGATATACTGATATACATTCACTAAAATTACTCCTGATCCGGGCATTGTCACCTTCTTGAGTTTCTTGAGCATGGCTGATTTGTCCAGTATACTGGTGTGCCACCTAATGACGAAAGTTTATTAATTCATTGCTCTTAGAGTTACACTATGTCTCACGACTTTAACTAGTTAAGCTGCAAATGCAATAAAGTATTCTAAATCAGTAACTGCCATTGATTGCAAAGCGGCACAATTCACACTTGCTTTGACCTGTTTTTGACTAAAAATTAGCAACTTAATTAGCTTTTCTTCCTTGCATTGTTCATTCTCTTTCTTCATTGCAAACATTCTAGATTTGTTTCTTTTATAATTTATTTACAACTTTTCTTGTACAATCAAAAACCCTCGTTATCGGCACGTAATATGTGAATGTGATGAACATTCAACTTTTGTTTTGAATGGATTGGATTGTTTACTCCTATTTTTCACTAAGATTTTTGGATAAATCTGTTTAAGCAGGTTCATGATGAAGTCATATTGGAAGGGCCAACTGAGTCATCTGAGGTTGCGAAGGCCACAGTTGTTGATTGCATGTCTAAACCCTTTGACGGCAAGAACATTCTTCAAGTTGACCTCTCTGTTGATGCCAAGTGTGCTCAGAACTGGTACTCTGCCAAATAGATACAGGCCTAGACTGGTTTAAAGCGGCAAACTAAGTTTGCACCCTGTATTCCATTCATGCTTGCACTATGGTTGGTTTGGGAGAGATGTTTTTCTCTCATTTCGGAGCCTTGGCCGTTTGTTTTTCTCGCCACCGCTTGGTAATTGGAGAAGCTGCTGCATTGGTGCTTCTGGGTTAATGACAAAAGCAGTGTTGAATATGTCTGCCTCCCATCTATGGAGAGATCTTAACATCCTGGGGATTTCCATTGCAATCTTGGGTGCAACTAAAGCAAAGGTCCAAAGGCCAATATCAATTATCTCTATGTCACAAGTTATGTTACTTATTTTTTTCCCCTCACCCCGTTAACAATATGACCGATTAGCCTGATGTAAACTGTGTTGTCTGAATGTAACATGAAGTTTGCTGTATTTGTCTTGTGTTAACCTTTGGTTTCAAACAAATAGTCCTTGTACTACGATCAGTCCTAACAGAGGAGTGTTATTGCATAATGCTCTCCTTCGCAACCATCTTGTAGTATCCGCATCGTGTAATTTGATTTAGCCTGAACTGTACTCACATTCTTGAGCATCTAGTTTAATTACATTGACACTTATTCTTAAAAATATATACTAACCTATTATTTTCTATACACTCTTCCCTTTTTTCTCTACTTCGTATCTACACTCCCTTTTCCTAATCCAAAAATATAAGAGGCAAATGTATTTTTTAAAAATAAAATATTATATATAAATAAATTAAATTTTAAGTGACTAAGGGGGCATTTGGTTTGCGGAATATTTTTCATATTTTTTAAAATATGAAAATATTTCATAAGAATGTTATATTTCTATATTTAATTTAAAATTTTAAAAAATTTATTTGGTAATATAATATTTTTAAAAATATTTTAAAGTTCAATTTTTTCTCTAAATATTTTTATGGGAGAGGTGAGTATTTCAAATTTTTCATGAAATGAGAATATTTATATTAAAATAAAAAAGATAATTTTACCCTTATTTTTTCATGACCTGGTTTATTTTGAAAAATTTTCAATTTCATTTTTCAATTTTAACTTATATTTTTCATTTTTAATTTTTAATTTTTTTATGATAATAAGCATAATTATATTAAATAAGCAAAAAAAATAAACAAGTAATTTTTAAATTCCAATCTTATTAATTTCTAAATTTCAATCCTAATTTATTTTGAAAATTTTTCATTTTCATTTTTTTTAATTTTTAATTTGTATTTCTCATTTTCAATTTTTTCATAATAATAAGTATAATTGCACTAAATAAGTAAAAAATAAATAAATAAATTCTAAATTTCAATCCTATTAATTTATATATAATCTCATAACATATTAAAAATAAATAAATTCATTAAGTAACTATATTAAATTTTGACTTGTATGATTCATTGATTAATATTACATATTCACATGTAATATAAATTTTTAAAATTTTCTTATTTATGTAAAAATTACAATTAAAATTTATAATACTTTTTATAATTTTTAATACCTTACAAAGTAAAAAAAAAATTAAATGTGTGAGTTATGTGAAATTAATATTCTGATATCAAAGATAATTTTTAGTTTGTTTATATAATTAATTTTATGAAAAATTCAAATTCAAATTCTAAATTTTTTTAGTATTTTATATATTAAATTTTTTATTATATTTTAATTGAAGAAAATTAAAATTATTAACTTACTAGGTCTTCAAAAAAATTTGTTCACATATTTTTAATTAAATCTATAATATATTATAATTTATAACAAAAAATTAATAAAGATATTTTTTAAAAAAGTAATAAAACTCCAAAAAATATAAAGTGTGAACTAAATATAGAAATACAATATATCTAGGAATCTAAAAAAAAATATTCTCAAGAATTTATATATTGAACTAAATATGAAAATGTTATATTTCAATGAATCACATACTTGAGAATTATATTTTTGAATATGTGCACTTTTCTAAAAATGTAAAATTTTATAAACCAAATATCTTCTAAATGTATTAGTCCTTTGTTCCAACCCACTTAGGTGATATAGGGATTCTTCCCTCACATGAACCCAAGGATAGGGTTGGGAATGGCAAAATTGTGAATTTAAGGTTCACTCTACAAATTTTGTCTTAATGGAATATTGATATAATATGAAAATTTACCACATGAGGTAAGGTGCAGGACAAATTTTTAATTTGGAGCAAATGTAGGATTAGTGTGCTTTGCCTTGAGGAGTTTTGCAATTTCAATATTATATTTTTACTCATATAATTGATACATATATATTATAAATACAATCTTTTTAGTAATTTAACTATTAAATTTTTTTTTAATAATTTTATTTTTAATTTAATTATTGATATTGTTGTTTAAATTATGTATATTTTTAAACCTATAATGTTATACTATATTAAATATTATGTATTATTTATTTGTAAATTTTGATTATATATATATAATATTTTTCATCATATTTTTTATTTTTAAAAATTTTACTATAAAATGTCGGTGGATGCAAGTCACGAGGACAATACCCCAATTTGCTCCATCCTGCGAGGCCAAACATGACAAATTTGGCGTAGATGACGGGTTGTACAGCAGGGCAACATAAGGCTATTCTGTGCTTATCTTGCCCTACTGCCATCCCTAGGTAAACCCTTCTCTTTTCTTTGCTCTTGATCTTCTTGCTTTAAAATTTAGAATATATGGTGTCGGAGATGGAAGAGGAGAGATACGTCATACTTAAAGTATGAGGTTTATCATCATCATTATTTTAAATTGGGGGTGATTTTTATAGATTATTGCCATGAGCGCACAATAAGAGTCGTGAAAATGAAATGTCCAACTAATATTTGTCCGGACCCCAAAAATAACGTGGAATAAATTCACAACCTTCTTTTACAACTCCCAATGACTATACAAACAAAAATTTAAATTAAATTAATCTCATTTATGTGAAAGCATAGAGTCAATTTAAATTTATTTTATGCCACACACTCGCTCTATTTCTTTTCAAGTGTCATTTGAAGTTAATACACAAATTAAAAAAGAAAAATAAAGTTACTCAATTTTAAAAGAAAAATTATAATTTATTACTATATCATTTGTTAACAATTAACAAATAAATAAAGTAATTGAGTATTTATTTGAATCATAAGAGTAATATTTAAAAGAAGATAACAAATGTACTCTCAATTTTTTAAAACGATAAATAGGAATAAAAAATTTCACCTAATTCAATACTTAAAAAGGAAAAGAAGGAATATTAAATATCAATGATAATCATAGAAATAACAGCTACCTTTTTCACTATACCGTTCCCATTCTATTGGGATGTGCACAAAGGGGGGGGGGGGGGGCAGGAAAAGCTCCTCTACGGGTGCAAATATGTCACCCAGCATCCAGTCAAAATCTCTAGACAATATACTCAAGAAATATTTGTGATGTCGTGGCAGTAATTGTAACATGGGATAGCTCTGGAACCCATTTACTGCGATCTCTTTTCTTTCAATCTTTATGAACAAACGGAAACAAACAGTATAAACGAATTTAACAAGACCTATGCAACAAATAAATTTGGTCACTTGATGGTACTACTGAGGTATCAAGATTCTCAAACAAATGACAATTGCTTAGCTCATCCAATTTATAGGACACTCTTCAGCCTTGTTAGGAGGCACTTGCCGGCAGCAACTCACTTGGAACTATATCACAATCAAACATGGCACCTTCCGATGCCTTCAATATCTGAACGGTATAACACCTGAAATTCATCAAATTGTTGGACAAAATGATGCACAAATCTGAGGCATTGTAGTTAACAATCACCTTGAATGCAAGATATCTAAACAGCATATATATTTCAAACCACGTGCATTCACAAATTCATCAAAGATTTTTTATCTATCTAGGGAATCACCCCAAGCCAAAAGTCAAAACATATGATGGACTTTCAATACCAATAGTATGTTTTCAAGGAATTACTATTCATGCTGCTGTAGGTCAATTTCCCAAGCTGATGCCAACTGCAGTAAAAGTTGGTCTGGCGGTACACCATCCCAGTCCTCAGCTGTTTCAGTCGATGAAGAAGCTTCATGTAAATTCAGCAGAAGATCCTTCTTGACTTCCATGGGAATCCCAAAAGCATCAGGGCCATTCTCCAATACTATTTCTAACAACTGAAAACGTAGAGTATGGATTTGATATTAGGTCTAAGGTCAATAACACTGAAATCATAAGCTGAAAACGCTAACACAGTAGCACAGGTGCAGGAATGTAGGAGATAACAGTAACAAATCCAATAAAGCCCCTCTTCCAACTCGAGGGAGGGGAGAATACGAACACAAGTCATCAGATAGCTATGAACTATGGTGATAGGTTCCACTTAAAAGTGGAAAACAAAATCCCCCAACGAAAGACAATTAGAGAGGTATGATCTTGTGACCTTTTGAACATTAAATATTGGGAGATGGGTATTTCTACACTCAAGATGAATTGTCTACAAAAGTCACTGAAACATATTTCATGGTAAAACACTACTCCAGCTGCTCCAGAACGCATGTTAAACTCAGATAAAATAGCAAGGAAAATGATACCATCATTTCTCCCAATAGCTTAACTGTTCTATAAAGCATTAATTTGTGTGAGTATACTTGCGTGACAAGATTATACATGCAAGTTGGCTAACAGAAGGGATGATTTTATAGAGAGCATACCTGTTGAATCCATGACAAACAGATATCATACAGGTTTTGCTCTAACAAGAATTGTCCTATCGCATGCAACAGCTCGCACACTGTCTCACTTGAAAGTTGGTCAATCACAGGGCCTGATCTGTCCATTAGCTTTACAAGCAGGAAATCATCCCCTGTAGACAAAACTTCAGCATAGGCTGAATCTATGTCACCCACTTGAAAAGCATCCATTGCATTACTCCAAGAAGCCCACATGGCATCCCTCTCTTGCTCAACATTGTCATCTGCCATAGCTTCTGCAGTCATTTCTGGGACAGCCACTCTTGTTGTTCTAGATGTTCCATTGTCCTCTCCAGCAACCCGAATTGCTTCCAAGGTAGCTTCATCCTTTGATGCTTGCCACACACTTCTGGCAGAAGGCCCCTCACCAAGCCGAATGGGCGTTGCTGCTTTATCCCAAGCCCTCCTGCTGCCACCTTGATCGCTCTCATGTGCTGATTTTGGTGATCTTCCATCAGCAGAACCACTACCAAAAGTCCTCCTTGAGCCCACCTGGCCATTTCTGGAAGTCCCATAACCAGGAAAGTCCCACCCCTCCGGGATGTCGGATCTCCAAGATGGTCCTCTTCCCCTATCTGATTGGACAAACCTTTCACCAAATGGGATACGTCCATCACTACCTCTTCCATACTTGGCAGTGGAGTAGTCAGCAAAACCGTTGTACTTGCTCAAAGGCCTACTAGAAGATCCCTCAAACCCACCAAAGTTACTACCTCTACGACCTGATGATACAGACAGATCTCGTGCCATATCTTCAACAACTCTCTCAAGACCCCGTACTCTGTTCTCTAAAGTTAGCATGCCATCATGAGAACCACCCATAAAATCCTGCAAAATTGCTGAACTATATATCACTTACAAGGAGAATATATCAAACTAATTTCTTATGCCACAATGACCATACCTGCAGCATGTTCATTAGATGAGCCTGTTGTCTTTCTAGCTGGAGTAACTGCCTCTGGATAGCCAACCAGTTTCCTCTGTTATTAATGAAAGATCCATCAGACTGACTATCAGTTTTAGAGAAACCTGCAAGATTAGCAGAACCCTCTCTCTGATTAATTTCAGTCCTATCATCAGTACCATATACTTTTGTTCTTGACTCTTTTCCATTTAACCTCTTGTCAGAGAATCTGCCATTCACAAAATCATCATAATCCCGTTGTCTAGGGTTTCCATCACCGCTTCTCTCTAACATCCGATATTTACTACTTGCAGCTCCTTGTAAATCATCATCATGAATGTTTCCAACCCTTTCTTTGGAATCTTTGACCCTTCCTTCTGAGACTTCCTCATTGTTCAAGTTAGAAGAATTGTGACCTTTACGAGGAACAACTACTTCTACTGGTAAATCATCTGAACCCCTTTTTTCAAGTTTCTGGAAAAATTCTGGGTTTAACTCTTTATCAGTTAAGGCAGGTGCTTTCTTCTTTAAAATTACAACTGCCTTCTCTGAGATGCTAGCTGCTTTTGCTTTGGCAGTGGAATCCAATTTTGGAGAAGAATCAGTTGATGGATTTTTTGGTGATGGCTCAGTCTTCTTTTCACCAGGATTCAAGTTTTTCAGGTCTTCAGATTTTTCACCATCTTAAAAACAAATGAACCATCACTGAGAGACACTACTACAATTAGGAAATTAATGCATAGCTAATGACATATCATACAAGTATTCCTACCACAAGATGGGGGCTTAGTGTTATTAGGAGCTCCATCTCCTTTTCCTGAAATATTTTTCCATAGCTGCAGTGCCTCTGTCATGCTATCTCTGACAGGTTTTATCTGCAAACCAATAATACATGAGTGTTTGGAGACTCAACACAAAATCAGCTCCCTGTGATGAAAGTTCAAAAGAACACTGGTGTAGCATGCCTTGACAGATAAACCTTGCATGCAGAATCTCTAAAGGAGATAAAATAACAGTATAAACCATATTTTGTCCCCTTATTCTACTCTTTTTTTTTTTTCTTCCACAGCAGTGAAATATCTTCATTTTTTAAACAAGTATCGTAAAACCTAATGATCTTCAGGAAAAGACAAAGTAAAGAAACAATAAATTACAGAAATCAATAGAAATGACAAGAAGCAAGTGCAAAGGCTTATGCCAAGAAAATTTCAAGGCAAATGATACCTTGTCAAAACGGCAAGCCTCAAGTGCAGTCAGTGTTGATGCTCCTCCATCCGTAACTAAGCTGCTTGAATGTAAAGCCAATGAGCTTAATGAATCAGCTGCTGCTTTACGTGTTGCCCAATCCGTACTGGTAAGGCAGTCATGAATACTAGGTAGCAAATGTTCCAGGTTTTGTGGTGCAATTGCTCCAACCTGCAATTGATTACAATGGCCTCTTTGAAGTCTCAATACATCTTCCTTGCTATTGGTATTTAATGGTTTAAAATAACAGTTTGGTGATTATATTCTAAAGGCACGTAATGAAGTCAAGAACAAAGAATACTCCCTCAAATAAGGCAAATCCAACAAGAGATTGGACAGAAGAAAATTTTAGAAAATGAACCGCTCTATGACCTATTGGATAAGGGAAAATACAAAGTTGATCAAAACTAAAACTAAATCCATTATAAGATTTTGTTTATTTATTTTGATAAAACAAAAAATTCTATTGAAAAAGAAGAGAAGATATATTCACCATTAGAATAATGCTGCTGCAGTTGCCAACAGGCTCAACGCCCATGTTTTTATTTATTGCAATTACCCAGGGATCTAAATGTCTTCCTTAAATTTCATATTAGAACAGTAATAATACAACTATAAAAACATAAAAGCTAAATTTTCTGTCATTTATAAAAAGAAAGTTTTGGTCGTCAGCTAAGTTTGCAGATTCACTATACAGATTAATTTCTAAACATGGCAACCCCAATAGAAAGCCAAAATTCTCATTTCATTGTCATCTTCAAATTTTCTGGCAGTCAGCAGAAAAGTATAAATTACTGATAGAAAGGAAAAGTTTGTTTTACTTCGGCAATATTATCATATTTGCAATGCAATGCTTCAAAAGCATGGAAGTAGAACAACATCGGGCAAACCTGGGACAAGCTAGCAACAACAGGTAGTATTGCAGCCTTTGCCAAAAAGTTTGGATTGTTAAGCAACTTGCAGATCCTAGGGCACAGCTTCTGAAACGCCGTGATAGGGGGGTCAGAAGCACACTCCACCATCTTAGCCATACATACTGCAGCTCCAGATTGCACACCCTTGTTTTGCTCATTCATTGCCTCAAACAATGGCTTCACGAACAATGCAACCACGGTACCAATACCCCCATTATCCCCACCACCGCCTTCACCCTTCAAATACTGCGCTGACAACGCCCCAATAGCATCGCGACATGCATCCTTCACGCCCGAATCAGTGTCCTTGAGTCTCTTCACGATGTGGGCAATGATTTTGGTCAAATGCGTCGATGTGGAATCGCCGTGAGAGGCACAAACCACAGTCAGCAATCTCACAGACTCTTTCTTCACTGCTGGTTTCGGGTCATTGGAAGCTTCGTATAGACAATTAAGAATCATTGGTATTCCTTCTAGGGACAGAGACTGAATGATTTTCTCCAAATCTTCTACTGCGATCTGGTAAGTGTCTCTGTCAGACAGCTTAGAAAGCGAATTGAGGACCCTTTGCTTGAGTTCAACCATGGCAAGATGAGAAGAAAGAGAAGACGAAGAAGATCTTGCAGTGGACGGTGTTGAAGATGACAGATTAGGGGATTTTGTAGGTTTCGAATGCCTGCATGATGAACTCATTGTGGATAGTATTGAAGATGTTGAAATTCAACCAGAAAAACTCACCTTGTCTACAATAAGCTCAAGGGAAGAGAAGAATGCAAAGGTGCCACATTTGAAGGTGAGATAAGCTGAATCAAGAGGGGGAATTGCTGAAATAGGAGGATGCAAAGCGGTGCTGAATACTGACTGATTGGAGATTTGGAATTACACTGAGAGAGAGAGAGAGAGAGAGAGAGAGAGATGAGAAGGAAATGAGGTGAGGGAAGAGTGCGAGCAAAGGTTGCTTGCTTTGTGGGAATTTGGGATTAGCTAAGAAGATTAGCTGAGAAAGTGAAAGGAAAATGGGAACCGATCACTGAAATTGAAATGCAAGTTCTCTTAGATCTGAGAGTTGGAGTGAGGGAAAGAGGATTTTTGAAAAAGAGGAAATTGAAAAAACAAGATTTGACCCTTTTTCTTTTTGTGAATTCTGAGACAAGGGATTTGAAGGCCCAATGGAAATAGAAATGTAATTTTATTTTGAGGAAAAAAACAAATCATCCACGGCCAGATAGGAAAACTCCACCAATAATCCCATAATTAGAGTAGGGTTGGAGGGGGTCCAAAAGGTCGGATGGAGGGCCATGAATAATGTGATTGGAGGAGTGAGGAAACAAAAAAAAACAAGTTCCCACAAAGATTCTAAAAGGGATTTTTTTTAGTACAAATTCATTCACTCTAAATGACATTTAGTCCAATTGTACTTGTGTTTTTTCATTTTAAAAAATATGTATTGAATTTTCTTAATTTATGATATAAAAAAGGCTGTTTAAAATAAAATAAACTAATAAAAATAAGAAAGATAATGTCTATTTTAAGATGAGAAGATGCTAGTATAATTTCACATGAGTTTTTTATTCAAATTGATTGATTATTGAAATTTATTAAGCATAATTTAGTAAATATATTAGGAAGATATTTACAACTGTTGGTCAAACATGAAGTTTTAAAATTTTATTGCCATATATTATATGATAAACTAGATAGTCATCGGTGCATTGCACAAATATAATATTATAATTATATATTAATTATTTATAAAGAAGATTAGATGTAAATTTGATTAATATATAACTAATAACTCTAAAAAAAATCATTTCTCCATTAATTTTATTCAACAGTTAAATAGGTAATTATTTTTAAATTTAAACATTGTATTAATTAGATACTATTTTTCAATATAATTATTATCATTAATAATATGATTTATGATAAAAATAAATTTTTTAATGATAATATATTTTTTATTTATCATGTTATAACATAAAATAAATTTTTAAAAGTAAAAATTTTATATTATAAATGAATATTTATTTTAGTAATGTAATACTATAATTATATATTAATTATTTATAAAGAGAATTAGATAAAAATTGATTGATATATAACCAATAACTTTAAGAAAAAAGTCATCTTTCTAACTCCAAGATATTTAAAAAAGAAGGAATCTAATAAGATAAAAATTAAAAAAATTTAAGAAAAAAAGTCATCTATCCGCTCATTTTACTCAATATTCAAGTAAATAATTGATTTTGAATTTATTTTACCAAAAAATAAATTTTGAATTCAAATATCGTATTAATTAGATATTATTTTTAAATTATTAATTATTATTAATATTAATATTGGATAATATTATTTATAATAAGAATATATTTTTTGGTAATGGTAATATATTTCTTATATATATTACCACATTATAATATAAAATAATTTTTTGAAAGTAATAATTTTATATTACAGATAACTTATTACAATCCACAAATTATGATATACCTGTTAGCTAAAATTTAACATTTTGATATCAAATATATTATATTTTTTTTATTCGCATGGAAGAGATGAATAATTTTTTATTGAAAAATACTAATGACAAATTCATATTTAGTATCTTCTATAAGTTACATTATAATAAAGTTCTTTTTTCAAAATATAATTACAAATATAAAATATTAAATAAATAAAAAGTGTGTAGTGGGTAACGAATCTTTAAAAAAAATTGATCTACACCTTAATCAAAGTTTAAAAAAAATATGTTAAGGATACAAATAAGGAAACAAGATGAGAGAAATAATATAATTATTTAGAAATATAATAAAATAAAAAGAAGTGATTAATTATATTATAAAATAAAAAAAATTATAATTATTATAGTAAGAATCTATCAAATAAAGATGAACTATTAAGGTATTTAGTGATAGATATTATTTGATAACAAATTCAAGCTATTCTTGATAGGTGTAAGTAAAATTATTTATTTGTTTACAAAAGTAAATGGTGATTTTATCGATGAAAAGCATTATAGATGAAAGTTTGTAAATTTTAAATTGGATGTAAAATAAGATAAATATAAGAATAAAAAAAATTTAATCAAATCAAATAAAGATAAAAAATAGAAAATTTTTAAATAAAATTAGATGAAGATAAAGATAAAATAATTTTCAAATTACAAGATAAAAAATGTTACATTTATTAATCACAATGTTTTCATATAAATCTAAGGTAATAATAAATAATATAATCATATATAATATTAACTACAAATTTGTAAATTTCATAACTGATAGTTCATATATTTAAATAACAGTTCCCTTCCTTCTATAATTTCCTCTAAAATTAGTTTTTGTTATTAAATAATGTGAAATAATTAATAAATTTACCTAATAAAATAAATTATATAAAAATGAATGCTTTCATATTTTTACACATTAAGAATTCATTAAACTAATGAGAATTGATTAAGTTACAAATTTTTTTCTTGAAAAGTAGAAATTTAATCAAATAAAGCATTCATAACAAAAAAAAGAATATTTAGACTGCAATAATGATAGCATAAAAAAAGAAGCAAAAGAAATTATAGAAAGAAATTTATATAATAAAAATTTTAGATTAAGTAATTGCAAATGGTCGAAAGTAGTAATAGAAAATACCTTATAGATAATAAATATGAAAATTCTCATCTCAAAAAAATTATAGCTTTAAAGTGACTTATTATGGAAAAAAAGAAATAAAACTTAAATATAATTTGAAATTTTTTTGTAAGAATAAAATAATTACATAGTTATCAACTTATAGATATTGAAAATGAAGATAATCGTTTTAGATGAAATAATGGCCTCAAAATGACTAGAGGTGGAGAAAGAAAAGAAACAAAATATAAATATAATCTGGAAAGAGTTTATGAGAATAAAATAAATAGGTAGTTATGAATTTAAGTAATGGATAGATATTCAAATTCAAATTTAAATTTTTATTGACAATTGATTTAATATTAGAAAAATAAATAAAAAGAATAATTAGTAACTTTACATTTATTATATATTATTAGTAACTAGTAAATGTAAGAAAATTATTTTTTATTTTATAATTTATCTTTTAAGTGAAGAAAAAGTGATAAGTTAACTTTTTATTAAAAAAATAAATTAATATATGATAAATTACGAAAATAACACTTATCATAATAGAAGATGAGAAATATCATGACTAATATGTGATATGAGATAAGTAGATCTGAGAATAGATAAGATCTTGTTTGAATTGATAGAAAAGTTAATAGTTTTATCCTTTAACTTATAAGGTAATACATTTTTAAAATAGTTTTTAAATTAAATTATATAAAGTTATAATGTTATTCTTAAAGAATAGTTTATACATATAATTTTGTCCCTTAATCATATTACTTTGTCATGGAATTGTTTGCACAGAACGACAAAATTATATATATATATATATATAAAAGAATGAAATTACAATTTTATACAATCCAAAGATCATTTTACTTATGCCTTATGATTTTAAGAATAAAATTTCTAATTTGGTTAAAAAAGATATTTTCTTTAAAAATGAGATTATTTATTGTTATCACGTTTGAGACTTAGTCTAACTATATTTAACATTCCTCATTATTTTTAAATTACATACTTCCTTCTGCCATTAAAGTGTTTTTACTATTATAAAAATACAATAGGGGTAACCTTTACATTATAGTTCATTTCTAATGTCATCCTTCATAATTAGGAAATCATTTTTCTACATTTTATATACAAATATGTGATTTTACTTATGATAAGAGATGAATCAAGTCAACTTATGAACCACTCATAATTTGATTTAGAAACTGGCTTAATAAGTTAGGTTCATAAATCAAATGAGTTGAATTTGAATATAAAATATTAACTTAATTACTAAATAAACTAATCATGATGTATGCTTAGTTTAACTTACTTGATTTATGAACTAACTCAATAAATTAATTAAATATATAGATATATCTTAATATCTTTATTATTTTTAGAAAATGCATTATGATATTAATTAAATATAATATTATATATTATGTAATATTTTAAAATGAAATTAGACAATAATTTTTAAATATTTTTAACTAAATAAGCCAAATGAGCCAAACTAATGAAATACTAATACTAGCTAGCTTGATTCATTTTTATTTAGATTTATTTGCTTAGGATTTTAATTTAATACTAGCTAGCTTGATTCATTTTTATTTAGATTTATTTGCTTAGGATTTTAATTTAATTGATTAGATCAAATGAACTATCAAATCAAGTTGAATGATTCACAAACTTAATTTTAGTTGAATTCAAGTTAAAAGTTTTAATTAATTTAAACATGAGTCAAATTTTGAGTTGAATTAAGTTCACTAAAGTGAAGCTAAGTTGGTTCATACCTTAACTCATATCCACCCTTTCTTTTACCATTATGAGATGCAATAATAATAACCTTTAAATTGTCATTTTTTTTTAAGTTTATCCTTCATAGCTAGCTAGAAGATTATTTCACCATATTTTATGTACATAATAAATAAATTATTAGGTGGATTTAAAAATAGATAGATCTTATTTGATTGGATGAAGAAAAAATATATTTTTTTTATAAAAAGAGAGTGTTCAACTATTATAAATAAATTATAGATAGATTTAAATATGGATAGATCTTGTTTATAAAAAGATTATTTAATTGTTATATCTATATATATGTATATTTAAAAAGATTATTCAACTGTTATTGTGTTTAAATTGTGCCTTAAATATGCAATCCATTTTTTTAAAATTATACACTTCTATATTTAGAGCATTTTTTTTGTTACAAAATGTAATAATAATAATATTTAAATTGCAATTACTTCCTTAATGTTATTTTTTATAATAGAATGATTATTTCTTTATATTTTATGTACAAATGTACCTTTTTATAAAAATAAAAATATTTTTTCCTTACTGATATCTTAGTAGTGCAATGATTGTCTTAAAAGTTTTACTCTTTATTATAGTTAGGATTCAAATCTAAGATTTTACATGTATATTAAGGGTCTGTTTATTTGGAAGGAAAATAATTTTTTGGAATTTGTTTTCCAATTTCCCTATGTTTGGACATTCAAAAAAACTAATCAATAAGAAATTAAAATTTAGTCAATTAAAAAAGTTCTTTTAATTTTACAGAAGGCAAATTCCTAATTTAGAAAATGAAATTCATTTTCCGTATGCTTTCAATGTCTCCCTTGTTTATGATTGAACCCTTACTTTATTTGTCAATTTTTAAATGCTCTGTATTAGGGTCTAGTTTGAGACTTATTATGATTTTGTATTCTAAGGCTTCTACTTGTTCGCTTTCTTTGTTGTTTGTTTTAAAATTATTTTGATTTCATGTTGAAAATAATATCACTGTTTCATTATTATAATTTCATTTATGTTTATTTGTATGACCATCTGCTAATTTACAGGTATTTATATGATCATCTACTAGTTTAGGTTCTAGTTTGAAACTCAATATGATTTTGGGTATTTGTAAACATAAGCAAAGTAATCTATTTTGGCTTGGTGTCTTTGATTTGTTTAAAAGTTAGAACTTTAGTAGAGTACTTGCGTATTTGTATGTGTGATTGTTGCAAGTAATTATTTGTTTATAAATAAGTTTTTGGTATAATTATTTTTGCTGGAACAAATAAGGATTTTAAAGTTATATAAGGATTTTATAAAGCCACATCAAAATTCAACCTTTTTAGAAATAAAGAATAATATAAGTTTTTTTATCCTTACTTTCAAATAAGTAACTAAGCTCGATTCTCATAATTTCTTTTATATATATATATTTATTTCAATAAGACTTAAATTATTCAAATTTAATGATAATTATGGGATTGTATTAGGGTAATAGATGATACATGTATATGTGCTTCAATACTAAGTGAATTTTAAGGGAGGTTTTGTGGTCGTAAAGGAAAAATAACACAAAATGTACTCATGACTATTAGATTTGACTTAAACTTTAATTATGTTTTAGCTGGTTAGAAAAGAAGTGTACATGATTCTCAAATTCTAAGCAATGCACTTTTAAGGCCTAATAGTCTTAAAATTCCTCAAGGTATTATAATATAAATTTTTCTAGTTCAATATTTTCTTAGAAAAAATGATAACTATTTTTTGGTAATCATTAATGGGCTATAGGATTCAATAAGGAATTCTATCCCCATATCGTGCAGTGTGATACTATTAGTATGTGTGTCCTAGGAGTCAGTCATAAGATGATTGTAATAATACACAATGTATTATATTTTATTTTAGGTAATACAATTATTATATTTTATTTTATTTTAATATTTATGCAATTTATAACTTAATATAATAATTATCTATAAAATAGTTTTACTATTCCTAAAATGTCTATAGTTAAATATTATTGTAAAAAGAATAACAATAATACATTGAGGCTATCATGCATGGTAATTGATGATATGTATTATAGATATATAATACCAAGTCAATATATGCGTATATTATTAGCGAACATATGTACTGGATTAACTGGTTATGATAATGCTACATAGATTGTCATGTATCATTAATTGATTTCATATGATCACAATACACATGGTCCTTTAACTTGAAGTCACTATAATTTTTTACATGAAGGGTTACACACTTTAATGCCATCTTGTATCACCTTTAATTAACATGACATGATATGTAGGGCATTGATTGTATGCATTACAAATCATGCAAAGAGATGAGAGTGACATAGATGAGATTTTGTTCCTCTTATATAAAGAGTGATATCCTTAAGCTCCTTAATTGAATGAGACTTAAAAATATATAGTTATACTCAAATAGATCAATATGTGATATTAATCATTTGTTTAAGTTAGTTTACTCAATATCAAGAAATATAAATTAAACATTGATGAGGATAACACGCTTCATGCTTCTAGTTCGATTTAGATATCATTACAAAAAGAAATATGTTGCAAAGCATTAATCACACATTAGGTAGATATTGAATCATAGACATTCTTACTACTTGGATGGCAATGATGTATTGCTAGATATGGTAGATATAGCTCACTGATGGGTCATTGCTAATATAATAGGAACCTATAAGATTATACAAAAGGAGTAAGAATAAGATAATAATTAATTAGTTTTAGTTAGATTAACAACCTATTTATTAGGCTTATTATTTTATGTATACATATTATCAAAGTAATAATATATATATTTACATAATATATTATATTATATTATATTATATTATATTATATTATATTGAAGTAATATTAGATAATTATGCTATTTGATATTAGATAATTTTAGTTATTAATATTAAAGTAATATTAGATAACTAATGGATAAGCCCTATCTCTTCTCACTCTCACCATGTTACTATGTTAGGGATAGGGTATTAATGGTTGAGTGAAATTAAAATTGGATGCAGTTTTCCTAATAGAACTAGGAAAGAAGCATACCTTTAGTTTTATAAAAAAGGCATCAAGGTATCATTATTTAATGAAGAAAACAAATAAAATTTCACCATAAAAAATTGCATAAAACTCTATTAAAACCTCACTAAACCCTACTCCTTTATGTGAGAGATAGATCCTAATAGATTCATGGAAGTTGATAAGTCATCATTCGCTCCATGTGGATATAATAGAGGCACCATCACTTAATTATGCTCCTGATCTAAATTTGCACTTCAAGAGGAGGTAATATTTGATTCTTGATTTATGTCCTTGTGCATTGATCCATGAGAATGTTTCACATCATATAATATTAAAAAATCTATTTTTGTTACATTACATGATATATGTGAAACCTAACATATACCACTTAAATGAATTTAGAGGTAACATCCCTAAAAATGAAAAAGAATTATTTAATCTCTACCACTTTTCTTTACACACCATAATTGAAAGAGGATTTAGTGTTTTAAAGAAGCATTTTCGTGTGCTTGACGCTGAGCCATTTTGGTTTTTTCAAACACAAGTTGATGTTGTTTTGGCATATTGTATTATCTCTAATTTTATTATGGAAATTGATTCTAATGACTCAATCATGGAAGCCATTCTTCATGAAAGCCTTTCTGATATCCCTAAGAATGAAAATTCAATACCTCAACTAACATAAATAGAAGAAAGAGACTAAAACCATGAATGGTCACGAAAATAAGATGAAATTGTACATGGTATATGGAATGGTTTTAAGTGTAGGAGAGTTTAAACTTATATGTAATGTTTTGATCTTTGTTGGATATTTGTAATATTTGCTTTTATTGGATATTTCAAAGTACTTTTGTTGGATATTTACTTTAGAATTTATAATGTAAAATTGATAGTATTTTGCTTTTTGAATGTATTTTGATTTCACTTTTTATCGCATGCATATTTTTGTTAATTTATTAGTAGAAAAATGAAAGGAAAGAAAGAAAAAGGAAAGAACTTTATGTGGAATCCAAGCATGGAACATTTAATGCTTTAAATTCTAGTTAAGGAGTTTAAACAAGGAAATAAGCAATCAAACGCTTTCAAAGCTTCTTCATATGAAAGAGTAGCTAAGGTAATTAACATGAAGTTCAATGTTGAATATACAATTAAACATGTTAATAATCGCTTGAAAACTGTGAAGAAGTCATGGCACATCATCACCACATTCAAAGGAAAAAGCAGATTTGGTAAGGATGCTACTTTGAAGATGATATGAATATAATGAAGAAATTTTGGTATGGTTTCTCATGTTTCTTTTCAAAACTTTTATTTTTTAAAATATTAAGAAATAATAATTCAGTCTTCGATCCACAATTGCATTTCTCCTTCTCCTTTCTAAGTAATAATTTAGTCTTTCTTATCTTGTTATATTAAGAAACAAATAAGAAATAAAATCACGCAGATGCATGTTCCTTTCCCATTTTTGTAGTTTTACTTTACATTTTTTGGGTTTGTTTTATTCAATAGAAGCAAATGAAAGAGACATAAAGCCAAAAGGTATGTCTTACATGCAAACAAAAGGCTATTGAAAATACTTGAGCCTTAGTCATATGAAATGTTATACTCATGAATTGATCATATGAAGAGATTTATTGATTAAGTTGTTGTGGTTGAACTTGTTTATTGTGAAATACTACTTCGTTCCTCTGCCACCATATATACCAAAGAGTAGTAAGATCTCTTAGAAAGACATGTTTGTTTAGTTTAAGTTAATGATCTATAGCATTAATTATCCATTGATAGTTATGAATCCAATCTTTTCTTACTAATATAGTTAGCAACACAATTTCCTATTGCTTTATAACTCTCTTATCACTATTCAACTGGTAGCATGTTAGATTCATTAGATTTGTATTGATAACTGTCTTTTAGACAAGCACATCCTACACATGAGAAGTATTTGAACAAAAAAATTGAGATGTATGATGAGATGTTATTGATGGTTAGAAGGGATATGGCAACCAAAAGTTTTCCCAAGTTTTTAACTAACATTGATGCTGCAGAAAATGAAGTCAATTTTATTAATATAAAAGATGAAAGTTTTGATGAAGGGACAATAGGAAAAGCTACATCTTCATGCCTAACATCAAAGCCTTAATGGAAGAAATCTCGATCTTCAGCTTCTCTTGATGATTATGTTGAAAAAGTATTTGAGCAATTGTGAGAATTGACAATGGTTAGTAACAATCCTAGCCGAAATCAATAAAATATGGATAAACTTTATAGAGAAGTGATAAAGATAGAATCTGAAGGTTTTGTATGATCTTTATTGGGGCAATGCCTTTGATTACTTAATAGAAAATATCAATCAAGCCAAGGTATTTATTGCAAAAGATGATAACTTGAAAAAAGTTTAGCTTGTGAACTTTTTTCAACAAAGAGAAAACAACTAGATAAGATTACAAAAATCTATTAAGTTAGGAGAATTATGTTATACTATAATCTTGGTACTTTACAAGTAGAGATATGTCAACTTGAAAAACTATGACATATTTTAGGATCGCATACAAAAGCAAATGATGTAGTGTTATACCCTTTCAAAACTATTAGTTAATTTCTCTGATACACATTGATTTCTATCTTTCAACCATTTCTTTCTATAACCATAGGCATATATAAGATAGTAGGAAGGTGTTTGAGTGAAATTTAAACCCTGTTGATTGTGTTAGATGTGTGGAATGCTTCATCATTTGTTGGAGTTGAGTGTGGTGTTAACTTGATAGATCACTTTTGAACTTCCCTAGTTGTTTTGGGTTATGGTTTTTATATATATTCTTCATTTATATTTATAAGGTTCTTGTAAACCCTATGCATATATATGTATATAGTATTGTTATGTAGAATTTTTTTTAAATGATGCTATTTGTACTCTTAATAGTCTTTAAAGGTTGTTTAGAAAAGTTAATTATGGACGAATCTACTTTATGTTATGTAAAATTGGTGGCACAAAGAGTTATGGAGTGTGCCCTTTTGACTTTAAATCTAATTCTTAGGTATTAAGTTTAATCTAAATTTAAATTATTATTGAATATTAATTATTTTTCAATGTGAATTATCTTTTTATACAAGTTATATTTTTTATGTTAAAAATATGTTTTCTTATATGTTTATTACAAAATTATTTTCATAAAATTGAATATATTTTAAAAAAATTATTAGAAAAAATTAATTTTTTTACACCAAATATTAGAAAATATTTTTTTATGTATAAAATAATAGAAAATCAATTCATTTTTTAGAAATATTTTCTTAAGAAAGTATTTTTCAAAAATTTTATTTTCCTCTAAATTAAATGGACCCTAAGTAGATTACTATTTTTTATAATTATAAAAAAATATTTTATGTAAAAATGTATTGTAGTATTTTTATATAAAAGAAGATGGGCTTCTTTCATTCCATTTTATAAAGACAGAAGTATTGTAGGGATGGAAATATATACTTTTAACAAAGTAGGAGTATTAAAGGTAAGTTAATGTAATTTATGCCATAATTATTTATATTTATATTGATTATTTAAGAAAAATTACACTTTACTTGCATGAGGTTTCATTATTTTTATTTAATTCATTTGTGATTTTAATTATTGAAATTCACCTATTTATACTTTCAATTATTAACATTTTATCCATCTTAATTACTTTTTGTTTAAAATTTAATAGAAAACTCATATCTATCGCACTTCATCTCTATTTTTCCATATTTTGATTCAATTTAGTATTTACTCACAACCAATTTGGTCAGAAAGTCCTATTAGTACCTTTACTTAGCAGTTATGAAGTAAATTGCAAAAGATAAATATTCAATATAATTAAAATTTTTTTGAAGAAAATTAATTCTGAATAAAAATGAAAGTAAAAATATAAAGAAATAAAGATTATATATAATGAATATGGATTTTTTATTAAATTTTAGACAAAAAATAGTTTAGATGAATAAAGTATTAATATTAGAAAGTATAAATAAATAAATTTTAATACTTAATACCATAAATGAATTAAGTGAAAAAGTACAAAACCATGGGCAAAGTGAAATTTATAATATAGTCCAAACTTTAGTAACAAATGAAAGATCTTGCTATTGATACCGCTGAGCAATAGTCCTGGATAAATTTTGGTCACTTATTTCATTTAATTTTTTTACTACTTACAAAATTCCATAAATTTTATTTATTACAAAAATATCCAATATTATTCTTCTTGTTTCTCATTTGATATGACAACAAGAAATTGGCATTCATGAATTTTTTTGAAGTGATATGCGCCTTGTTTGCAAAAATATAGACGAAATTGTTGCCATGGATTTCTAATGATTGGTAGAGGGGCACGCTCTGGTGGAAGCTTCTGAAGTGTTGCTCTGCTACTTCTTGCAACTACGAAGAGTAAATGGAGGGACGGATCGAAATAAAGCAAAGGAAAACAAAAGATGCAAGAGTATAGATGAAATTGTGTTGTTTGTTGGCACAAAAAAAAAAAAAAAAGAAAGTTAGAAAAACAATTTGAGTGAATAAAAATAGGTTAAAAAAAAAAAAACCTAAATCTAGATCTATAAAAGTGGAAGATCTAGATCTGTAAAAATCAAAGATCAAAGGCACAAAAACCGTAGATTCCATATGAGAGGTTTATTAGAAATTTTTATCTGGACCCAGAAATTCTTCCACTTAAAGCCTCACCCAAGAATCCGAATCTAGTACATCGTCATAATTATCAAATCAAAGAAGTAACCATAAAATTAATTGGAAAAAACAATTCAAAGTTCAGGTTTCTTTCCAATAAAATCTCAAACTCACTTCATCAAAAGCTTAGAACCAAGGAATCAAGAAGCAAATGATTAAAAGGTGAAAAATTCAAACCTCTTCGAGGAGATTTCCATTGGCGTGGGCGCATGAAAGGTAAAGATGGTGTATGAGAGCAGATTTGAGCTTTGGAAGGCCATAGAAGGCAAATATGCCCAAGAATTTTTTTGTTAACAGCTAATTTCTTATCTTGTGATTTTTGATGGTCACTGTAAAATCATTAAATCCAAAAATGTTACTGGTGATTTTTTTTTTATAGCGAAGAAGAAATCCAAATCTAGATCCCATTAGGATGAAGATTAGAAGAAACCATATGGGTTTCGTTGAGATGAAGGAAATTTTTTGAAGAAACACCAGATGTTAAGCCATGACCTTAGTCTGTTGCTCCATGTTTTAGATTTGTCGACAAAATTCTTACTCCAATGTTCAACCACCTTTTCTGATGAATCAATTTTCTATCTTCCAAAAAGAGATAATAAGAATCCAGAGGGAGGGAAATATTAGTAATTTTGTAAAAGTGTTTAGTTCAGATTTTTTTTTTCTACCTGTCCTGTTGGTTTCTACTAACCATCCATAGCCGTCAAATTTGCACACTTTTAAAATCAACGGCTTATGGTTTTTCCCATCAAAAGTCCACTTTCCCTAATTTCTATTGAACAGGTGTTGGACGGTTCTCTGCTATCCGACACAGACCGAATCCAAAAAAAAAAATTATCCTTATTTTCACCCGCCCCGCCCGAAATTATATCCAACTCAACCCTGACTGCCCGGTTACATGGGGCAAAAAATTCCACCACTATAATATTTGTTATTTATGTCGTCATTGGCTCATTAATTGGTTGAGTCATGTAACCCGGCCCGAATAAAAACCCTCTCCAACAGTCTGCTCCCTCTGAAGTTAGAAAACCCTCTTGCAAGAGTTGCAAAGCTGCTGCTTACTTCGTTCTCCTCCTCCATCAATGGCTTCGAGTTTCATATTCGAAGCTCCAAGCGACGAAGAAATCGAATACTCTGAACATGAAGATGAAGAAGGCTCAGAGCTGGAAGAAGAAGCAGAAGAAGATGAAGAAGCAGCACTACGAGTTTCAAGCAAATCTCAATCTCCATGGGACTTCGCTAAGTACTCTGAATCAGTGGCGGAGGAACATGCCCGTCGAAGCACAACATCTATAGATGACAAAATCTCCAAAGCTCTCAAACAACGGTCTATCACAGTTACAGAAGATGATAGTAGTGACAACTCAGAATCCGAACCTGATAAACAAGTACTGAGTTTTTTAGGAAAAAATTATGAAGTTCTTGCTACTTACTCATTGAAGCTTATGATTATTATTACTTCTTTGCTTTGTTTAGGAAGATTATAGACCAGAAGATGAAGATGATGAAGATAGGAATTTGGGGGAGAACAAGTCATTCTTTGCTCCAGCTGATGGGGCATCGTTCCATGCTGATTCATTCATGGCGCTTAATTTGTCGCGCCCTTTGCTTCGGGCATGTGAGGCCTTGGGCTACACTAAACCAACCCCCATTCAGGTATCTATGTTGCTTTGGCCCTTCTATCCTTTGTTTGTGATTCTCTGCGATGATGTCATGTACTTGTATGCTTGACTTATTGAATTAATTAATTATTTTATCGGATTTAATGGTAGGCAGCTTGTATACCATTGGCGTTGACCGGTCGTGACATATGTGGAAGTGCCATTACTGGGTCAGGCAAGGTAATCTTGCCATTCCTTTTCTTTATATAGAATGCTTAACATAAGCTTCTGTATAATCGTCTGAGAGTTTTCCTTCTGATGCCTTTTGTTCTTGTCTTTCTACACAGACAGCTGCATTTGCGCTTCCTGCCCTAGAGAGGTTATTGTTTCGTCCAAAACGTCTGCGGGCAATAAGAGTCCTCATTCTTACTCCAACCAGGGAATTGGCAGTCCAGTAAGTACTCTTATATTTTAGTTTATGTCTATATGTGGTTGTACCTTGGAAAATACTGAGAAATGGTTGGACTTGTGGGTAGACTACTATTAGAGATAGTGAAGTGCATATTCAATTACATTTCCCTTTCTTTTGCTGTGCTTGAAGTGATTGGTGCTTGATCTATACATCAATTTAAAAATGGTTCTTTATGGTTTTACATGAATGTTGTTCAATGTTATGCAATCAAAAAGCTTGAGCTTCAATGGATATATATAAAGTTGAAATTAGATGTATAACATGTATCTGGTGCTTAATCTCTCTCTTGTAATCAAATGAAATTAATAAATTAGTTTTAACTCTTAATGCTGGAACTAGGTGCTCATTGTCAAAGAGACGGTACTCTGATTTTCAATTTAGTGATTCATTAATGAAGCAGATACTTCTCGTGGAAGAAATTGCCTTTGCGTTTTAAATTTGTTGATGTAAATAGAAATGTTTTGGTAGCTTGCTTCAGCAGTTCAACTAATTTTATTTCATCGTGTTTTGCAGAGTTCACAGTATGATAGAGAAGCTTGCTCAGTTTACTGACATACGGTGTTGCCTGGTTGTTGGGGGTCTATCAACAAAGGTGTGGTTATCAGTTTCTGTTTCTTCTTGTAGTTGGCTTATTTTTATTTTTATTTTTTGACATGCATTGGTTGAATAGAATATTTTAGGGTCTTGTTGTGCTTCCAATATATTGTTGGGTTTATTCTTTGTAAAATAAATACTTCACTATGCAGTCTTTTAATTCTATTCTATGAATCAGATAGTTTCTGGCCATGAATATTATCAAGTCAATATAATTTTGAAAATATTTTTGGATATAACATATGCATTATTCTTTGTTGTTAGTGATTATATGAATCCCTGTAAGTCTGCAACTAAGCATGTTGCAGCTACATGGAACTTTCACGAGTCAGGAGATGACGAATTCATTTAGTGGTTATATGTTGCCATCTGCCAGACTATCAACTAATAATCAAGAACAAAGAAGAAAGCAATTGTATGTGATTGGCAAAGTGTATCACTGATAAGTCCATAACTTGTACTTCATCCTAGGGTTCAGCTTTGTCATGAAGTATATGTGGTTAAGTAATTTCATGGGTAACAGTTTGTTTTGAGGCTGTCAAGTTTTATTAATTGCAAGTTCTCCTATCATCCTTCATGTTGGAGATGCTAATTGCTTTCTGTATCTATGTAATCATGTGCTCATGTAATATTGACTTGTGGTCACTTTTAGGTGCAAGAGGCAGCCTTGAGATCTATGCCAGATATTGTTGTGGCCACTCCTGGACGTATGATAGATCATTTACGCAATTCCATGTCAGTGGATTTGGATGATCTTGCTGTTCTAATCCTTGATGAGGCTGATCGGCTTTTAGAGCTTGGATTTAATGCTGAAATTCATGAACTGGTAAACTTCACTAGCATAATTATCTAATAATCATGGTTGTGAAATATGCTATTTTTACATATTTCTGCTTTGAATTCCTTGAACAAGTATTAGAGCTTTGATTTCTTAACAGGTTTGCTTGTGTCCCAAAAAAAGGCAAACCATGCTGTTTTCAGCTACCATGACCGAGGAGGTTGATGAACTTATTAAACTTTCTTTGACAAAACCCATGCGTCTCTCTGCTGATCCATCTGCAAAACGACCGGCAACCTTGACTGAGGAGTAATTTCTTCACAATTTCTCGTACCACTTGGTTATTCTTATTGTCTCATTCATTTCTATTGCCTTCTTTTTGCTATGATTTTCTTAGAATATGTGTATGTATACTTTGGATGATAGTGATAGATTATAAGCAAATTAAAACTCTATTCATGCTGAGAGTGTAGAGCTTTTAATTGAAATATTTTCATATGTGATACGCCCCCTCATGTCATATCTATAACCCTTTTCATGGCTGATCACTGGCTCTGTGAACTGGAAATGCAGACGGAGAAGAGAACTGTTTTATGCATCATGTTTTTAAATAAATAAATATTACATCAAAATATTTTGTAGTTAGGTATGGTTTTATCTTCCAAGTGAAATGCCTTGAGCCATATTGAGTGTTAACTTGACTATTGATTTTTTTTGGGTCAGGGTGGTTAGAATACGAAGAATGCGTGAAGTAAATCAGGAAGCAGTTCTTCTTGCATTATGCTCTAAAACTTTTACTTCAAAAGTCATCGTCTTCAGGTTTGTTCATCTTATCTACTACTTACCTGGAAAATGCAGACGCATTTAGTTGTGATTGTTGATTTCAAGAATTATTGATAGAATTCTCCTACGTAAATTTTAACTCAAGTAGAATACCTTGCCATGCTGTATGTATGCCCTCCACTGATATGGCTATGCATTGTATCTGAGATATGGAGATAGAATCATTAGCTAGCAATGATCGAGGAGAGGATTTGGTTAGGATGCCAGAGTTGATTCTAATTTGCTCACTTGTACTAGCAATGGATCAGCATGGAGCTTGTTTCATATGAACAATAGATCTGGAGATTAGTCCTTTATTCCACATTTCTTGTCCATCGTACTCTTGTATCCTTGTGTTCTTAAATAGTTAACCAAAAAACAAATATTTGCTTTATCAGCATTGTGGGGCATGTTATTATACCTTGCTTTATTTATTGCTTAATGATCATCCATTTAATTTACAGTGGAACAAAGCAAGCTGCACATAGATTGAAGATTATATTTGGATTGGCTGGTATGAAAGCTGCTGAGCTTCATGGAAATCTTACTCAGGCCCAACGCCTTGAAGTATGTTGCTTATGCTGATTTGGGCTTGCTTTCTGTTTATGGTTTCACGTTTAAATGATTTGCTTTATGAAATGTGGTTGTGTATCAGATATTTCTCTCTAATAATTTTCACTTCTGGTTGTTTGTATAGGCTTTGGAGCAGTTCAGGAAGCAGCAGGTTGATTTTTTGGTTGCTACCGATGTGGCTGCTCGTGTGAGAATCTCATAAATTCATCCTTTTTTTTTTTTTCTCTGATTCAGTTTGTTGACCCATTATTATATCTTCTTTTTTTTTTTGGGGGGGGGGTTAAGGATTGTGTTAATCTTACAAACACCCTCATTTGCAACTTATTTAAACTTAGCATTGCATTAAATTTACTCATTTTTTATACTTCATATTGACAGTACATTGCATACCAAAATATTCCAGCAATGTGCATATAGAATTGGCAATTTGATGTGCCTTTTTATTGTAGGGCCTTGACATTATTGGTGTTCAAACAGTCATCAACTTTGCATGTCCACGTGACCTTACCAGGTAGATGTTAAACTCTGATGCTACTTGTGGTACCATTGGCCTTTGGGACCAATGTTTTGACAGTGCAGCACTTTTTTTGTGGCACACTGTCATTTTTATATTGCATTGTTGTTGCTCCCGTGCTCACTATTAATTGTACATAAAATCATGTTTGTCAAAATGTTGATTTCCCCTAAACATGATGTCTCTTTGAACATCACGTTGACTTTAATACTTCAACTTATTTTATTTTTACTTCACTTTGAAGCTATGTTCATCGAGTAGGTCGCACTGCAAGAGCTGGTAGAGAAGGATATGCCGTTACGTTTGTGGCTGATAATGACCGGTCACTGTTAAAAGCCATTGTAAGCATCAATCTTAGACCTGCTGCTTCTGGTTTCAACTTAGATATACAGGTGGAAAACATTGTTAACTCTACAGATGGTAGCTTATATTTTTAGGTTGAATAGGTTCTTGACAATCTAATGAAGTTAATTTAATTCTTTCTTTTTTCATTTCTTCGGTTCGGTTACCTTTATGGAAACACACTAATTTGTATCATTGACCTGCATTGTGGACTTCTACACACATTGCATCAAAAGATGGAAATCATACACAATAGCTGTCACAACCAAATGCCAATCCTGACAGTTGTATGTTCAATTCTTGTTAAATTGAATTGCCTCTGAAAAAAAAAGGAAGATTGGTTTTCAGGCTAGGTATAAAACTAGAAAAATGAAAAAGGAATAAGAAAATTGAATTTTGAGTAAGCTGTATAATTTATTCTACAAATGTTTGATTTCAATTGATTAGGCAAAGAGGGCTAGTTCAAAGCTGAAGAGTCGGGTTGTTGCAGAGCAATCAATAATTAAGTGGTCTCATATAATTGAGCAAATGGAGGACCAAATTGCTTCTATTCTTCAAGAAGAGAGGTTTTAAGAATATTTAACTATCAGAGCTTCATTCTTGTTCTTAACTATTGTATTTATTGATATATTTGAATTCATACAGAGAAGAAAGAGCCCTAAGAAAGGCGGAAATGGAGGCAACAAAGGTATGAGTGGTCTATCTTTTGTTATGCTAGCTTTAATTTTATCAAGCCTTTGTTTACAGGCACAATGTGATGTGCTCATTTTTTGTATATGGCTGCCTTGGAGGGGTCCTTTTCATTTCTATTCTGTTTTCCTTCTTAATGGAGCTTACAATATCTTCCCTCCCTTCCCTTCTCATCAATAATATTTCTTTTTCTACCCACCAAAAAGTTTAAAAAATGAAATTGTGGTGTCCTGATAGTGCATTGAGTATTACTGGTTGGTAACTTGGTTTGACGCCGAAGCTTTTTTAATGGGATCATGCATTTCTATGATATGGACAGGCAGAAAACATGATTGCGCATAGGGAAGAAATTTATTCTCGCCCCAAAAGAACTTGGTTTGTAACAGAGAAGGAGAAGAAGCTTGCTGCAAAAGCAGCAAAGGTAAGTTCTCGCTGCATCCTATTTGGAGGTGATTTTCAGCAACTAAGGAAATGAATATGAAATGACTTTCTAGCTATGATGCTCGGACTCGGATATGGGTGTCAGATTCGGGTATGAATCCAAGAATCGGACACAAGAAATTTATAATTTAAAAATACGGGGACACGGTTAATAAGTGTCCAAATTTAGGATATTGACATGGGGACATGAATAATTTTTTATGAAAATCTACTATATGATAGATAAAAATAATTAGATATATAAAGATCTATTGTATGATAGATAAAAAGAATTAGATAATTCTTTCTTAAATCAAAATACTAAGTTATTCTTTTTTTTATTTTAATAATCAAGTTAATCTCTATCATTCATAGATAAGCATCATAGATTAAAGTCGATCTTTTAAATTTAAAAATTTATTTTTGCAATATAACTAAGAAAATAATAAAAAGTTTTAAAAAAGAGCCAACTTATCTAAATTTAAAACAAATTTAAAAGAAAAAAGATTAAGTTAAGAAAAATATTATCTCTCTAACATCATAAACTAAAAAAAAAAATTAAAAACTATGGAGTTTTGGAGCTAAAAAGAATCAATTTATTTAAATTTAAAAACAAATTTAATATATTATAAGCTTAGAAAATTATAAATATCCACTTTCTTTTATCTCTTTTTCGGTTTTTTATTCTCTCTCCTTTTTTACATTTTTTTGCACCAATCTTCTTATCTTCTTGTACACGATCTCGCTTAGTCCTCACATATTCGTTTCTTCTTCTACACAATCTCACTCCTCCAATTTCAAAACCGTCGATGTCTTCCCCAATCCTCATCCCCTCAGTTTCCTCTTTGGCTAAGCTGTTGGATAATCGGCGATTTGGAGATGGAATCGATTGTCAATCAGTACTCATAATTCAGCACTAATATGCACGATTTGGACTGCAATTTAGGAGAATAAATGATCAAGATTCAATTCTATTTCATGACAGATCGACTTTCTCTTCTTCTCTAATGGGCATCTTCATCTCCATATGCCGTGTCCAAAATTTTTTTGACGAATCGGACTCATATCTCGTGTCTGTGCCAGTGTCGTGTCGTGTCGACACAGGTACGGCAGGGGAAATTGAAGAGTCCGAGCATCATAGCTTTCTAGGATTATTCAAAATTTGCTGTGTGGATGGGAACAATCCTTTTCCTTCAATTTAAATCATATAAAAAGGTGTGGGCTGAAAGAGAAGGATAAGGATAGCCTGGGTGATCTGTAGTTATATTCTATGTCCAACCACAGGGCTTTTCCTTGCATTATAGTCATTTATTCTCCCATGTTACATGTTGCCATCACAATGCTTATGTAGAAAATTGGCTAAATCCTTTTTGATGCCTGCAAAGAAGACTGATGCCAATTGAATTGATGTTATAATTACCACACTTTTGTGGGTTCACTTATATCTGGATGAAATACATCTACTAATCATAATACAATTGCAATAACTGTTGACAGGCCTCTACAGAAAAGGAGGAGAGTTCTGGGAAGGAGGTAATTAGTGCCCAACAAGCTGAAGACCTCAAAATGAAGGAAAAGAGAAAAAGAGAACGAGAGGTATTTGGAGTTCATTTACATACTTATTTATTACATTATATGTTCCCATGCTTGTACACAAATTATGCATGCTTGTACACAAATTATGCATTTATTTGATAGATGCTTCTGTGGTCTAGAAAAATTTGCCCAGGAAGAAGCGTAGAAAGCTGGAAGCAGCCAGAGAGATGTTGGAGGAGGATGGACACTCAAATAAGCTAGAAGTAAGTATTTCTTGGCTATATTATTCTACTAGTTGGAGTTGGTTCCATTGGGGACCTTAGAGCTAAATTTTGCTAAACTATTTGATGATTTTTTAAAATTTTGAAACCCAGTCAATAGAAAAGAGAGGCAAGTTTTATGGGCTTTGGTCACTATTTTGAGATTGAATTGATTGAATCCCATGGTTCATGAACCCACCTTGCTGAATGATCGGAATTCCTACAGTGGCCAACATGTACACTGCCAAATATTCTCTTAATTATTGATTAGATAGTTGTGACTGTTTAAATCTCTTTTTCTGTCCTTGTTTCTAAATTAGGCAGATGGTCATTATACTTAATACATAAATTTGCAGGCTAATGCAAAAAATAAGAAAGAAAAAGATGGAATTTCGCTTGTTGATCTAGCTTACCGGCGGGCAAAAGCAGTGAAAGCTGTGAAGAAGGCACTAGATGCTGGTAAGATTGTGAAGAAAGGCAAAAAGAAAGCTGATCGTCCACCCAAAAAGACTCCTTCAAGGGCAGAAGAGATGCAGGAGCTTTTCCAGGGTGACATGAATGATAAAAAGGCAAAGAGAAGAGGCTTAGGAGCAGTAAGGAAGAAGTCCAAGAATTCATTTAAAAGCAAGTCAAGGTATTGGTCAGAATTTTCTCGTTTGTGATGAATTTTAATAGCACGTTCCTGATCTTTCTATTCAAGTCTCTTAACATGGATTTTATTAACTTTTCCTGGAATGGGGCATAGGAATTTAGGAGGGAGCTAGAAATATCTGACAAGTCAGTTGAATTTTTTTCTCCATTTATTTTGGTTTTCCCTTTGGGGTGCTTGTTTCAACATACTGAATTTATTAAACCTTTAACAAATTTGGGCCATGCCTGGCTATTTTGGATAGCTTTGTAACTACTAGATATTATATTTTGGGGAGCAATAAGGAAAAGAGAGCTTTGTGGGACGTTTCAAGACTTGCTGTTTTATGGTGTTTATGGTTGCAAAGGAGTGCTAGAATTTTTAAACAGCTATGTCAGCTAATACTGTTGGTGTGGGATGAGATTTTGTTTGTTACCCCACTTTGGCTTAAAGCTCATGGTTTGTTTCCTATATCCATGAGTGAAAGTGGAGAAATAGAAACATGCCAAAAGAAAGCTGCAATTGATGGAAGTTAGGGGATTAAGCCCTTGGCGTTTGAGAGTACTCGTTCATTTAATAAACTGGCCTTTATGGCCTCATAAAGACCTTGATTGGATTGCACGGGATTCCTAGCAAAAGAAAAGAGAAGCATAGGAAATCCGTTAACTAGAAAAGGTATCACAATGGGAAAATATCCTAGTTTATTGAAAAAAGAACTTCCTCTCCTGTTCTTTCTTCACTTTTAGATTGGTGGTAGGCTGGTTTCTTTGTTATCTTTTAGCTTTTCTCCACTTGTCTTGAGGACTTCTTGCCCTCTTTATTTTGTACCTTCTCCTTATTTTAATAAAATTTCTCTTCCTTAAAAAAAAAAAAAAAAAAAAACCTTGGGCTATGCTCCTCCTGTTGACCATTCTGGATCTCCATTTTCTCTTGATTTATTATAGATTAATTCTTATTTTATTATTAACCAGTGGTGTTTGACTATTGGTAGTAACTGAACAGGAATTTATTTAATCTGCATCTTAGCATCTCTGTCACACTTTTTTAGACCGCGTGATCAAACAAGATACTACCATCCAAATTCCTTTTCAGGTACAAGCGCAGGTAGTCTCTCAGGCTGATGATCTTTGATATATATATGCGCATGCTGCGCGACAATTTTTACCACAGTATACCTGCCAGGCTCGAGTCGTGATTATCGTATAAAGCTTTGGTTTTCTTAACTGATGCATCGTATGTTCTGGAGTGGGCACTGCTGGGCATGGTGACTGGGAGACAGGTACAGCCATTGTCTTCTAATTACATGTGCTGATTCTTCCCTCATATGATATGGGTTTGATTCCTTGCATCTGTTAAATTGGCAATTTTGTAGTCCTGCCATGAGCTGGAGTTTTTAGATGTTTTATTGTAGTAGCGAAATTTACTTAGGTGAAAAATTTATCACTGGCTTCAAATATTAATTATCCTCAGCTTCTGGGTGTGTGTTTTCTCTTTTGCAAATAGAATGTTAAAATCTAACTCAAGGTGATAAAGCTTATTTCAATCTATCTGGATTAATCATACAGTTGAAGTAACTTTGATTTCTGCTGGCTGTTCGAAGATGTCATTCTTCAAATGCTCTTGTAAATTGTATGCACCTTTCCCAAGTATTATATACAGTGCAGTTATTGTAGCCAGCTAACCGTTGCTTTTATACAAAGTCGTGCGTAACCAATACCGACAAAAATATCTGACATGTACACAACATGAAAAATGGAAATTTTGTCTACCTATTTGTAAAATTTTGGACCAAAGAATAATAAAAGCAAATGTGCTCGAGTGCCACCGCCGGAAAAGGTTTCGGGTTGTTTGGTCTTTGTCCTTTTTCCCGCCATATCATTGGATATCTAGGAGAGAACGAGGGACTCGTAAAGATCAAAGAGATACGTGTATCTAAACGGCAATACAGGAAATTCATGCTGTGGAAATAGCTAACCTTAAACCGTAATCATGGACGATTTGTGATGCATGGATGGGGTAGTTGATTTTGAAAAATATTAGTAGTTATTGATAGTAATAGTCTAATAGATGAAACCGCAATATATAAAAATGTTATTTGATATTTGATTTTATAGACGGCTTAATTGATATTTGAAGAGTTTTTCTTATAGAACAATCATGATGGATGCAACCGCTACTTAAAATCATCATTTTGTTTTCAAGGGTATGTTTGATTATGATAGGCTTTTAGGATTAACCGATGATGTTAAAAAAATCAGACGACTATGGACCCACAAATTGATTCTACACTACTTGAATTAAAATTAGTACTCTGAATATCAATGCTCCCAAAATGGGTTGCAAACCTGTCGAAGCATTCTAACGACAAATGGTCAGTATGCAAAAGCCCTTTCTGCGGTTGGTGTTATTCCACTTTCAATATTGAATTCCACTATCAGAGTTTTATTAAATACTCAACTTGCATGAATTTTCTTTCTTTATTCAGTCAAGCTAAAAACGCAAACTTCTAATTTCTTCTCCATAATTCTTAACCATACATATGGTCCCCTGCATTAGTGAGTTGCGAATCATCCAGTGCCAAATTGCCAATTATGATTTCACGGCGGCTCAGAAAATGCTATATTAATAGATGAAGAAGGAGAATCTTTAACATTATATGATTGACGAAGAATGTGATCTAATTCCCCCTACAAAAATGATACTCTGTTCTGATTATGAGCCCTTGAATCTCCATGATCTGCAAATTTTGCCAAATATTCTTGAACATTGCCCCTAGTGGAAGGATGCTTTTTGAAAACTACCCACAAGGCACTGTTTCGAACTAGGACATGCACCTGACATGTTCTTTGCTTGCATCACAAGGCGCGGATCAACAAGCAGAAGTCAATAAACCTTTTGACAGCCTCAAGCACGTTTTTTCTTGCTATTTCGCTGCATGTACCAATATTTATTGCAAAGTTGGCCAAACCTTCAATGGGAAGTTCGTGATCTTCTGTAAAAAGACCACAAATCATGAAACAGGCATTTTTCCAATTTGGTTCTCAGCACTTCATAGGTTAATGTTAGAAGATTGATAACATCATCCGCACCTTCTCCGATACCCATCCTAGAATGCTTCATTGACATGTGTAATGCACCTTTTTAAACCTCAAGGCCTTTTCCTTTTGGAGAAGCTCCTATAGTTGATTGCTAGTGGCAATCCTTCGCATCGCTTAGCACCTATTTTTGTGCCCTAGAAACTGAATGCAATTCATCATTATGTCATCTATGGCTGCAATCTTTTGGAACAAAATCCAAGCTCTCTCTAAGTTTGGATTTGACTTTTTGGCGTTTCATCAAATATGTACGGCTTGATTACGTGTAATAAAGAGGACTTCACAAATTTTACCTCTAGGGTTAAGGTTGGGATCAGAGTTAGGGTTAGTATCAACAGGAATTCCCATATTCTCTAGATTGAGCTTGGCCCAAGTATCATCCAAGACTATGAGAATTCTTTTCCCACTTAGCAATCTAAGAAAAATATTTGCCTTGCTCTTTCGGCTTCGATTTCTTCGTTCAATTTAGGCATGGCTAGTTAGCAATATCGCCTTGAATCCTCCAGATGTTTTGTTTGTAGGCCACAGTAGTGAGTATTATGCTTCAAAAAGATTCAAATGCTTAGCATTTTTAGCTGCTGCTTTTGTCAAGGTTGTTTTGCTAAAGCCTGCCATCCTATACAATCCAACGAAAACTGCGGAATCATCTTTCAATGCTTCCAAAATTTGATTGAAAGCCCTCTCTGAAGATTTAGACCACATAAAATAAGTTGAAGCAACACATTCTGTGCTCAAATCTTTCTGGGTCTTTTGGCCAATATTATTCCCTTTTTCCCTGACCCATTGTCCTCAAATTTCTATAGAAGATAAACAACTGAATAAATATAGTTTTTGAGCCTTCATTTATAAAGATGGTAAATATTATATCTTTCAAAGTTTATAACTAACATTTTAGTTCTCTATTTGTCCTTTTGTCATAATTATTTGTTCCTTCCTTTGTCACACTAGAATAAATTATAAAAAGAAAGAACATAATTGAAAAATAAGCATCTATTTAATACTGCCAAAGTAAGATTTAATACTTAATTTTAATATTTTTCATTTACTTTAACATCATAATTACAACAAAAATGAAAATGAAAGATTAATAATACTAGTTATAAAATTTAAAGAAAATAGTCACTACCTATAAATAAAGGACTAATTGTTATATTAATTCACTATTAAAATCTTCAATAGTCAATAAGCAATAACTTCGATTTAACCAAAAATTAATCAATGTAGCATATTTTAATCAAAATTATAGAAATAAAGGCGTTAAGATTTGTGTTCATATTAACATCAATTTTCTTTTCTTTTATCTTTATTATCTTTGTTCTAACACTATAATAATAACATAAATTATAATTTCTTTGTCTTCCTTTATTATCCTTTTTAGCAATTTAATATTAAAAATGTGTTTTTTTATATATTATCTAAATATAAAATAAACTATAAATAATCAATTATTTGTTGTACTAAATTAAACATGGGCTTAATGTGTTATTAGCAAAAATTGATAAAAAAGTTATCATCAAGACTCCCCTTCCTTTTTTGCTAGGCCAAATGGGGCTTTTGCCTTTCAGTATTATTTAATAAAGAGAAGCATTCTATACATTGGGGAAAATTCTTGCATAAGCTTTATGTGCTACATTATATAAGTCATTTATATGATGATATATTAAAAAAAAAAAACTGAAAAGTTAGTGAATGATTGATCTTTGATTTAACTTTTTTAGACACATCTTAGTGTAATACTTACAAGTCACTTAGTATAACATATAATACGTAATTTATATTCACTGATATTGATCATTTTTATGATCTCACAGCAACGATTCTTACAAAACACAGAAAAGAAAAGGATCAAAGCGAAATTTCGGAAAGATTCCAAGGGTTCAGTTAGTAAAAATAGTATGGAGAATAATCTGACTAATAATAAAATAAGAGTGGATCTTATATCATGTTCCCCGTGTGTCGTTTACATAAAAAATTTTCTTCTGCAAACATAGCTATGACAAGTAGGTGGGGACTAGGGATGACTCGGGCCACGTCACGAAGCTCAAAACAGCTTCTTGGATCATATGTACGGTTTTAAATTAAAATTGTCATTGCGGTTGCAATTTTATTGTGATGAATAAAATTCTGGATAATAGATATATGGAAAAAATATAATTATCACAGTACAAAATTATAAGAAATTGTGGATGGTGCAATCCACGATAACAATATTACATGTAATATTGTAATTGTGAATCTTAGTCATATGTTATAAAACTAAACTCCATTTTTTTCATTTATCATTATTATTTTGTGGTAAGATTTAGATAATATTTGGTAAAGAGCTTTTTAATTAGCTTTTAGTTGATTTGATAAGTTATTTGATAAATAACTTATTGAATTAATTGATTGGCTCTCAATCAAGTAACTTAAAAAAGTTGATGAACTTAACGTTTTTAATTAACTCATTGATAATAGATTTATAAAATTATAAAATTATTCTTAAATAATGTATTTATTTTCATTTTTATCCTTACTAAGTAAAGATCAAATAAATAAATTAAATAATAATTATTAATTTCTATAAAATATTTATAAAATATAATAATTTGTTTTTACGAAATATAATAATTTATTTTTTAAGAAATATAATAACTTAAAAAATATAATAAATCTTTAATTGTATTTTAGATTTATCATGTTTTGAGCAAGTATGACTCAAAAAATTTTTAAAAATAAATTATTGCATTTCTTAAAAATAAACCATGTGATAAATTTAAAATATTATTAACATAAAAAATATTTAAATAAATCATAAAATATATATGCGTTCTTATATGTCATTTTGTAAATAAAGAGGTAATAAGAAATAGCTAATTTTACTAAATATCTTCATTCAAACAACAATGTTATTAGATAGTTAAATTAATTAATATAATCAGTTATTAATTAATAATTAATTGTCAAATAGGGTTTTAGTATGAGACAATAGAACAATTTAAACTCATGTAAATTCACTAAGTGAAGGTAAAAATGATTGCTTAGATTAACCTACATAAAAAAATATGTAATTGATTACTTTTAATCTAATCTAATCTATCATATTTTGATGCAATGTTCACTACATACAACAAGAATCTCTCCTATTTTGATTATTTTTATCATTTGTGAGAGACTTATAAAACAAATTAGATTTAATAATATAGTGAAATCTGTTAGTAATTTTGCATTAAAATGCAAAGGTATTACAATAGAAGAAAAATGGAAACAACGTATGTTGAAGAAGAGAACTTGATTTTCACATCAGAAACATTACAATTTAAAGGTTAAAAACAAACTACCCACTAACATCACTAAAAATATGATCTGAAAATTAAGTCATAATCAATAACATTAAAAAAAACTTGACTACTTTTTGAAGACTAAGACAACAATTTAACAACTGAAACAAAATAAAAAATTGCATATGGACATGTTTCAATCCTAAAGTAATTTCCTAACACTCCTCCTTGCTTTAGGAGCTACAAATATTAACTTTCTATCTTAGAAGATTGAATTTGCTAACTAGAAGTGGTTTTGTAAAGAAATCTGCCAACTGATCTTCAGATTTGTAGTAAACTAAAGTTACAAATCCATCCTTCTGCACTTTTCTTAAGAAAAATAACTTGATGTTGAAATGGTTAGTTTTCCCAAGAAATATAGGATTATGGAAAATAACAATGGCAGCTTGATTGTTTACAAAAATCTCTGTGCTTTCCTTTTGCTCCAGATTAAGATCTATTAAAATCTTCCTCAACCATAAAGCTTGATTTACAGCAGCTGTTGCAGCAACAAACTCTACCTCAGCAGTGGATTGAGCCACAATTTCTTGCTTTTTTGATCTTCACAAAAAAACATCAGATCCAATAGTAAAATAGTAGCCTGAAGTGCTCTTCATATCATCAATAAAACCTCCCCAATCACTATCAGAGAAACCAACCAGCTTGAACTCCTTGCTCCTTGTGAATTTAACACTAAAACCACTTGTGCTTTTGACATATTGAATCACTCTCTTTGTAGTCTTGAGATGGAGTTCACTTGCACAGTGCATAAATTGAGATAAAATACTTACAACATTCATAATGTTAGGATGAGTTGTAGTAAGATACATCAAGCAACTAATTAAACTTCTAAAATATCCTTCATCAACTTTATTGGTACCATCTTCCTTGCACAACTTCTCCTTTTGATTCATGGGAGTGTTTATCTCTCTGCAATTCTCTGTTTTGAATTTTTTTAGAATCTCCTTTGCATACTTCTTTTAACAAATGAAAACCTGGTCTTTTCCTTGATTGATCTCCATTCCAAGGAAATATGTCATCAAACTAAGATCAATCATTTCAAAAGCCTGCATCATATCTAATTTAAACTTATCAATATGATTTGCATTTCTCCTAGTAATAAAAAAGTTATCCACATAAAGAGAAACAACAAGAATCTTATTGTTATTGTGTTTAACATAAAGCGTGGATTCTGAAAGACTTCTTTCAAAGCCAAGGCCAAGCAAATAATCATTTATTTGACTATACCAAGCGCTTAGGGCCTGTTTTAGGCCATAAAGAGCTTTATGTAATCGATAGACTTTGTCTTCTTTTCTTTTCATAACAAAACCTTCAGATTGCTCAATATAAATTTCTTCTTCAAGGATCCCATTAAGGAACGTTGATTTGATATCCATCTGATGCACTTTCCAACCAAGTTGTGTAGAAATAGCAAGAAGTAGTTTAATTGTATCAAGCTTGGCAACTGGTGCAAATGTGTCAGAATAATCAACAACAAAAATTTGTGCGTACCTTTTAACTACAAGCCTTGCTTTATGCTTGTTGATCGAACCATCAACATTTAACTTGGTTCTAAATACCCATTTCACCCCAATTACCTTTCTGCCTTGGGGTTTATCAACAAGCTCCCAAGTTTTGTTCTTCTCAATCATAGACAACTCCTCCTTCATTGCATTTTTCCATTTGGAGTCTTTGAGAGCTTCTTCATGATCAATGGGTTCACATATTGCAACATTGCATCTCTGATATATTTCAGAGAGCAATTAGGTGCCTCGAACTGGTGGATCATCCTTCTTTTCATCTAGCCACAAGCTTGTCTTTGGTATGGACGTCTTTGAGTCTTTCCAATCCCACTCTTCATTTTCCATGAAATGCAAATCTCTACTGATAGTTATAGTTTCAGTTTCAGGTTGGAACACTTTATAAGTCTTTGAAATTGTACTATAGCCAATGAAAATTCCTACGATAGCCTTTTTGTCTAGTTTATCTTGTTTAACCTATGGAACATAGGTAAAACAAAGACAACCAAACACTTTAAGAAAATGCATTTGAGGTTTGTACTCATACTTTGCTTTAAAAGGAGTTTTATTGTTCACTGCCTTTGTGGGAAGTTTATTTTGTAAGAACACAGCTGTATTTGCTGCTTCTGCCTAAAATTTCTTTGGTAAATTCTTTTCATGCAATAAGCATCTAGCCATCTCAATAATAAATCTGTTTCTTCTTTCATTGACTCCATTTTGTTCTAGAGTATAAGGAGCTGTAAGTTGACATTTAATTCCCTCTTCCTCATAAAATGAATTAAATTGATATGAGGTATACTCCTTGCCATTATTAGACCTTAAACTTTGAATTTTATAACTACTTTTATTTTCCACCTTTGGTTTGAATTTCTAAAAAATGTTCCTAACTTCTGATTTGAATTTTAGAAAATAAATCCAATACATTTAGGTTAAATCATTTACAAAAATAATGTAACAATGACTACCTTTAAGGGAAAGAGTCATTTGAGGCCCTCCCATATCAGTATGAATTATCTATAACTTTTTTGTGGCTCTCCAAATGGCTATTAGGAATGGAAGTCTACTTTGTTTCCCATATTGACAAGCATAACAATATGTAGAAATTACTTCAAAATTAGGTAAGTCCCTTACCATTTCATATTTTTGCATTTTAATAAGTCTTTGGTAGTGATAATGCCCAAGCCTTTTATGCCATAACTCAACAACATTTCCTTTACTGAAAAAGCTACTTGCTCCTCCTCAGTTAGATCTAATGAGAAGCTTTTGCTTCTTATTTTCACCTTAAACAAGTCTTGACTTGTAGTGTCCTTGATCAAGCAGTAATTATCTTCAAAAATCACTTTAAGGCTTTTTTCTAATAACTGACAAACACTTAACAAGTTTTGGTCTAGGTCAGGTACATATAACACATCAGAAATTATTTTAGTACTTGAATATGTTTTAATGACAATGGTTCCTATTCCTTTTACTGGAATATAACCACCATGACCCATCCTGACCTTTGAAATTTTAGAAGGCTTCAGTTCCTTAAAGGGTTCCTTGTCATGAGTCATGTGATTGGTGCATCCACTATCAATCAACTAAGATTGGCTTGAAACGTTGCTTGAAAAACAAGTTGCAACAAAAAGTTCATCTTCCTCCTTTTCATTAGCAATTTGAGCATTTGCTTCTTGCTACTGGGTTTGATTCTTGCAAATGACAGCTTCATGCCCTAGTTCATTGCACTTAGTGCACTTAGCGTCAGGCCTTGTCCAGCACTTGAATGGAGAATGACTTGTCATGTTGCAATGCTTGCAAGGAGGATACTTTCCTTTTGAGCTTCCTGTTTTGCTTTCGTTGATGACAGCACCTTCTTCGTTTGCTTGCTGGTTTTTTTTGTTCTTATTCTTTATGTTTCTCCCACCATCTTCATGTTTAGCACGTAAGGCTTCCTTAACAAAGCCTTCTTCTCTCATAACCTTGCGTTGTTCTTGTGCTTGCAAGAAATTCAGCAACTCTGCCAAGGTGATCTTGGACAGATCCTTGGTGTTTTCCAACGTGGTTATGGTAGCCTCAAATCTTTTAGGTATAGTAACTAGAATTTTTTCAATAATATTAGAGTCTTTAAATTCAGAACCAAGCAATCTTACTCTATTTGCTATGCTTAGAAGCGTTTCAAAATACTCCTTGATGGTTTTTGACTCCTTCATCTTCTGCAATTCAAAGTCTATAATGAGATTCAACACCTTCATGCCTTTAATTTGATCATCTTTTTCACATTCTGCTTTGAGATAATCCTATATGGCTTTGGTTGACTTTAGAGACATGATTCAAGTGAAGATTGTTAGTGAAACTGTAGCAAAGAGGCACGCCTTTGCCTTAGATTTTTTAGTTTTTCTGTCCTTGTGATTTTTGATTTAAGCCATTGTTGGATTGTCAAGTAGTGCAGGAACTTCATAGTCCTCTTCGATTGCCTCCCATAGATCCAAAGCCTTTAGGTAGGCTTCCAGTCGTACTGCCTAGATTTGATAATTTTCACCATCAAAGATTGGTGGTGTAATTGTTAAGAAACTTGAATCTCCTTCCATGCTTGACATTCTAGTGTTGAAGTGTGGTGTTTGGTGGCACTCAACTCACTTGAAAATACTCAGATTTTTCTCTCACAGGTCCTTCAAGAATAAGGCTCTTTGATACCCAATGTTAGTAATTTTGCATTAAAATGCAAAGGTATTGCAGTAGAAGAAAAATGGAAACAACGTATGTTGAAGAAGAGAATTTGATTTTCACATTAGAAACATTACAATTTAAAGGTTAAAAAAAACTGCCCACCGACATCACTAACAATATGATCCTAAAATTAAGCCATAATCAGCAACATTAAAAAAATCTTAATTGCTTCCTGAAGATTAGGACAACAATTTAACAACTGAAACAAAATAAAAAACTGCATGTGGACATGTTTCAATCCTGAAGCAATTTCCTAACAAAATCTAATATTCTGAAGCAATTTCCTAACAAAATTTAGATCTTATTCTAAATTCGAATTATGTTAAGTGCTACTCGTGTACTTTAAAAAAAAATATATAATGGGAACACAATGTAAATATCATTTAACTATAATATTCTAATGGTAACATGAAAGAACACGAGCTTGAAATTGAAGAAGTGTTAAGGACAATTGTCAAAGTCATCACACAAATAATGACGAGATCATAAGAGATGGCCTATTATATTTGTGTGTAGTGATCCAGATTGTTCCCATATCCCATTGATTGCTTTTGTTAACACAAAACTCTAGTTTCTTACCATCATGTGTATATGTAAGAGACAAGAAAGTCTTCTAGAAGTCACGTTTTGGCATTAATTAATTTTCTTTACAAAATTTACAAATATGTATCTATTGAATGTGATTTTTTTAGAATAATAATCCAAATTAAATTAAATATCTAATATACAACCAAACTTATGACAGGATCACACAGAAAGAGCGTCGGACTAGAATATCAAAGCCATTAACAATAAGAGATGATTCCAGATTCAAGCCCAAAGTTTCTGTTTGAAGTTTATTTATTTTTTTTATTTTCAAGTTTATAGTAAATTGCTGTTTTTCTATATATCAAAGGAAAAAAAAAAGAAAAATGGAAAAAAATTGCTGTTCTTCTAAATAAAATATATTAGAGAATATCGCAAATTTGATGATCTTTTCAAAGTTGTAACAACTATATTCTAAATTACGGTTCCCTATCATAATATTGCTATTAATTATGGACTGTATGCAACCGTATTCTTATACTACAGCTGTCCTATTTTTTCATATTTACTAGCAATTTTACCGATTACACAGTATAACTGCAACTGCAATTTGTTAGAACCATGGCGGCAACATATGCAAGATGCAAAGATATTAAAGTGTTACAACTTCATCACAAGGAAACCAAAAAGATTCCAAATTTGCAGGAAAAGTGAGGTTATCATATACAACAAAAGAAGCAATTTGTCATGGGCTCATGGCTGTATTAGCGGGAGAATAGAAAACACGGTCTGAAGCACAGTAAGAAAAAGAAGAAAAATTGCAGCAGCGGAAGCAGCACTCTGCCATGGAGTCTGGCAATAATCACGCCTCAAAGTTGCTTTCAGTCTCTGACGAGGATCTTTGCAGAACTCTTTCAGTTTCCTGCAGATTTCAGAGTAGTCGTTATTGAAATTCTGCTGTATGATATTTTTTCCGAGACCGTTAAACAGTTTGGCCACAGCTTGATTATCGTCCAAAAAGTTAACGATCACTCCACTACGAACAAGTACATCAACATCTCTATCTGTGTCGACGAGGAAATCAAAGACAGTAATATAGTCGGTGATGTACGATTCATTGAGATAATGACATTGCTCTAAAGCCACCATGTTACGAAATAGAACCTCAGTCTTGTCTTCCACATCAATTTGGGGAATTTCAAGAGCATGTCCAGATAATTGCATCCGTAGCAAGCATTTGCTTTTCTTGTCCACCTTAAACTTCAATCCTGCTTCACGCAAGTCATTTGCAGTGAAATGAAGTACTTCTATCCCCTCAACTCTTCTTGGCCTTGGTGGTTTTTGCAAGTAAAAGTGCCTCAGCAAATCCGTGAAGTGACATATATGAACATCATGATCAGCCTCCAATTCTTGTTTGTTGTAAATGAAGAAATACTCGAACGTGAGTTCGAGAAATGAACGTGATTGGAAAGGAAAGACCTTATCGAATATCTTTTCGAGAACAAAGAAAGGAAGTTGATTCTCGAGCAACAGCAAATCCCATTGTATAACATCTGATAATCGAGTTTCCGGGGAAAGAGGATCATCTTCAGACCATCTTTCTGCGTGGCTCCTCAAGAAAAGTTCGATTATGAAACAAGCATCTAACAATATAATCTTAACAAAAGGATGCCTCTCGAACTTGACGTCCTCCGCATAACAGCCACGAATACTTGGTTCTAAGTTTTGAATGAAACTTACCAATTCTGGCAAATTAGTTTCCGTCCGTTGAATGAATTTCTTTAAATATACCAACTTGCGAGATTGCATGTTTTGCAGCCTCTCGTTGCCACAATGAAAGGGGCCAATTGAAACGGCCTTAGGTGTATATGCCTCTTCGTTTCCTTGACGGATGTCATGGGGTACCCTATAGATGCACCATTTAGTTTTTTTGGGAGATGCTGCCCCTTTTAGCATTGCTTCAATCTCGATGGCCACATCAGATGGATTCAAATTCATCGTCTATCAATTAAAAGTTGAAAAATTCAGCAATAATATTATATATATATATAACAATGGTTTTATTAAAGAAATGAGAAATAACAATGGTTTTATTGAAGACATGAGAACTAATTACTATTTTTTAAAGTGCTACTAATCTCCTTAAAGACTTATAATGATACTTCAGACTGAAAATATAGGTGGTCTAAATTTTGCTTTTACTGGTTGCCATCCAATGGATTATTTAGAAATGATGCAAATATATTCTCAGGACAATTGTATTTGATATAATAGCATGTTATCTATATATCGTTACACAAAAAAATAGCTCAAAAACTCTGTTGTTGATAAACTGAAGGATTGAAATCCAAATAAAAAAAATGTTTGAGGGAACGGGAAGGCAAAAAAAGATTAATATTGTATTTGCTTAATAAGTTTACGAGAAATGTTTGACATACTCCAATGATGCATTTTCCTTTAATAAATAATGAAATTTACAGAATTGTGAATCCTATAATCAATGAGGGGTAGTAAGCAAGAAGTAAATTTAAGAAAGCAAAAGTAGTTTTTAAGTCCGTTATTAATTGATTAACACTTTGATACTAGTGGTAGAGGAATTGAAGTCTAAAACGAGTGGTTGTTGTGTTTTAACTATATATATATATATAAACATTTTAAAATCTGAATAACCACAACATGAAAAACTAAAATCCATTTTTTGGTTTACCTCAAGACCTTCTTAAGCAAAAATTGTAAGATGATGTGGCCGCGTGATCTGGTGCAAAGGCAAGAGAGACAAAGTGATCGGAGATCAAGTAAGTAACGAAGGCATGAAAATGGATGTTTAAATATTGAAGCCTCGTAGGCGTGCGATTTAAACCTCACTGAAAATTAAAAAAAAAAAAAAGCATAAAGAAAGCAATAAAAGAAAAAGGATTTGATGCCTTGCTCAGTTCCTTTGATAAAGTTGCTTAGTTCCTTTAACAAAGTATCCGCGTAATGCGACGTGCAACTAATTAAATAGAAATTATTATTTATTATTACTATGACCATTGTGATATTAAAATAAAATTGAATATGACTACATAAAATGAAAATGATAAATTTTTGATTTTTTTTCATGTAGCATAATAGTTGTGTTTATTCCATTTCTTCACTTATATTTTCAACCCATATTTCATGAAATAAGTGACTAATTCGAAAAGAAAAAAATTAGATAATGATGATCAATGTTGAGTAGCACTAGTAAATATGAATTATAATATTATTATATATTAATTTATTATGTCATTTTTTTACATAATTTTGCAACTCATTTTTAAATATTTAATTAAAATTTTATATATTTAATTTAATTTTTATTAATCATATAACATAAAAATTATGCAAAAATGATGTGATAATCCAATATATAATAATATTATGATTCTTACTTAATTTTTTTTTAAAAAATCATGTATTTTAATAGAAGGATTAATTAAGTAGATAATAAGTGTTAATCACAAGTTTTCAAAGTTAGTGGGAGCAAAATGCAACTACTCCATAGTTGGTGATAGTTATTTATAATTTTTCCTAATTTTTTTTTAATTTAGTAATGGTAGGGTAGAATCTAAGTTTTATGTACTTTTAAGAAGTAATTTACTTGTTTTCATAGTTTACAAGGATAAAATTCAATTACTTTATAGTTGGTGGGGGTAATTTGTATTTTTCTTTCTCTCTATCTTTTTTTAAAAACCTCTTGGTCCTTTTTTGCATGCATTTGAATTATAGAATTCTACAATTTTTTTTACCTTAGTTACATTTCATATTATGGATAAAATATTTGTAAATTTTATTCAAAAATATAAAAATACATAAAAATAAATGAACCATTTACTTAAATGAAGATTGAATATTAATTTTAATATTATATATAATTTAAGAAATTAATTCTAATATTTTAAATTTGGTGAGTTGAAAAATATTTTTTAATTTCCATCAATATTATTTATGAAAATTATTAAAGAAATACGTTTTGATATAATTTGATAACAAATAACTATAAAAAAATACCAAAAACATAAAAATGAAAAAAAATCAAATGCAAGATACTGATAAGCATATATTGGTATAAATGCTGTAAATTAGTAAAAGAATAAGGAAAAAATTATGAAAAACAATAAAAATATCAACGGATGCTTTGTACGGAGAAGAAAAATTATCTTAAAAGTTATTTTTTTGGTTTTTATGTAAATAAAAATCATCTAAGAAGTTTAATTACTTAAAATCTCACGTGAGACTAAACAACGGTGGACACTTCTCAATTAAAAGAAAATAGTTGCAATTGCCAAGGACTGAAACCAATTTTTTTTTTTTTTATTTTTTCTTCATTTTCTTACTATGTTGTACCACTTTCATCAATATACTTATAAGTATTTTACATTTGAATTTTTTTATTTTAAATTTTGGATTTTTTATTTGATAGTGATTTATTGCCAAGTCATATGAAATGTATTTTATTTAATAATTTGCAGTGATAAATTTGACAGAAAATAATTCCTTCCAATTTTGTGATAAATTTTGTTCACGGTAATGGCTGTAGCCACTGGCTGCTGCTAATAGATGCAGCAAAATTCTGTTCTTAATAAAATTACAGGTAAAAATAAGAATATACTGGAATTGCAGAGCAAAAGTGCAAAAGATTATGATTGAAGAGAAACTAATGCAGCAAAAGTATTGTATACAATATATTGCAATTGTGGATTGCAATCCAAAACTGTTGGGATATATATGTTATTTGTTTAATCGTGCTCGTGTTTCAATCGGTTTGGGCATAATATGGATGGCCCAATTGGGATTATTAAGATATATATCTAAAACCCAAACTCGGGATGATATAACGAGGAGAAAAATAAAATTTACATGCAAGAAAATTGAAATAAAAAATTTAGCGGAAGAAATTAGAATAAAATGTCCCCTTACAATTTTCATTATTGAAAATATTATAAAAAAATAAAATTTCTATAATTCTTTCATAAATCTATTTTAGTTTAATTTTAATAACAGAGTTAGTAACTAAAGACACGTTTAAGAAAGAGGCTAGCTAAATTGTAGTTTTAGTTCATATATGTTTCAAATTTCATTGCAAATGCAGTTTCAAGATTCAATAGTAACAAATATTCAGTCCCCCTGATTTATTTAAAACTGAAAAGACAAAAAATAAAATTGCAGTAAAATAAAAAGAAATAATAAAAAAAGAGGCTGCCTGATATAGAACACTCTGTCCTACTGTTGAACATTCTGTTCAAAGGAAAAAGAAAAGAAAAGTAAAAAAAAAAAAGAGAAAAAGGGCTTCTACTGAATGAGAGACAAAGGCAAAAGTGAGGGGGGCAGTGAAAGGGAAGATGGCCTCAATGAAATTCCTTGCTGCGTTCTTTATCAATGTTATATAGAGCTGTAATTGTGTTTAAAAAATTTATAATCTATTGTAGTATTGAAATTTTCTATGCAAATTCAAATTGCTTATATCCGTTTTATTGACTCAGTGATTTTTCTTAATACTATCGTGCGTGATCCCAAAAAAAAAAAAAAAAAAGGGAAAAAGTGCTGAATGAGCAAAAGTCAGAGAATGATCACGAACAGTGGTGCAGTTACATGTGTTTTAACGTAAATGCATATCTTTTGAAATTCCACATTTAATTATGCATATTATCTAAAATATCTACTATTACGTGACATGTAAGAGAATGACAGCCAATAATGGTACAGTTAGGTGCAGGGATTTAAATTGCGGTTGCGGATCGCGATCGCGGTCGCATCGCGATGCGGATAAATGTGAAAAAATACGGCCATAACAATCTAAAATTACGGAAAATCGCGGATGCGATCTCCTCAAAAAATGTAATATTGCGGTCGCGGACCGTTTTTTAAATCTTAGGTTAGGTGTATTTTAGGGTGAGCTTACACCTCTTGAAATTTCATGTTTAATATGTGTATATCAAATCTTACCTTTATTAAAATCTTAAAATACATTTATTCTCACTAGCTCCGGTCCTCTGCCTTCACGACTAACTGCCAAGTGGTAATCGAAGTTGTCTCAAAAGAAGAATTAATCAGTGAAAATTTTGAGTTTATTAAAAGATGCTCCAGTATTACTGGCTAGTTAGATTTCATTTCATTTATATTTTATGAACTAAGCATGGTTGTAGATATCAGACTTAGAATTTTCATTAATTCTCGTAACTGCTATACCATAATATGGGATATATGCACGGAGAACACAATATTAATTTTACAATAATGAACTAAAACAATACCTTGTTTGAAATTAATTTTAAGGTTTACTTTTATATTCATAATAAATAATAGATGAATTGTTGCTTTTCAAAAGGCAAAATTGCTATTGAGATATGAATCTTTTGAAGTGTAAGATATACTTTTAAAAGTAAAATGAATTATCACAGTTGAAGAACTAAAAATATAGATAATTACAAATTTAAAAGTTATATATACTTTCAATAACTGATTATTTATTAAATTTTATATTTTTCAATCAAGGGTTTTGACTATCCATTTTATTATCTAAAGTGTATCATACATCGACCGGTATTTATACACATATAGATCACACAATTGATTACTTTTTATTTGAGGTATGTCCACTTGTCAAGTTCTTTTGTCCAATTGCCATCAGAATTTGCATATTTCTTTTGATAATTGTCACAAGATATGCAACAAGTACAGATAACACACTGTTACAACTTCATTGCAAAGAAATTAAAATGGTTCCAAACTTGTAGAAAAAGTTAGGTTTAAATATAAAATAATCAAATTCAAGGAAATACAATAAAGGAAGCAACTAACTAAACCTTCTCTTGCTACTGCAATACCTGGAAAATAGAACATATTGTCTGAATCAAAGTCAGAAAAAGAAGCAAAATCCCAGCAGTGGAAGCAGCACTCCGCCATGGAGTATTGCAGTAGTCACGCCTCAATATTGCTATCCGCTTCTGACAACGATTTCTGCAAAACTTATCCAATTTCTTGCAGATTTTGGCATGATCAGAATTGAAAATCACATGCAGGATATTTTTTCCAAGACCATTAAACAATTAGCCACAGCGTCTGCATCACCATCATCCAAAAAGTTTTGAATTATTCCATTACGAATGAGAATATCCACTTCATTGCTTGTGTTGATGAGAAAATCAAAGACAGTAACAAAGTAATGCGTGATTCATTGGGACAGTGGCATTGCTCAAAGGCCCCCATACTACGAGTATATTTTTAGATTAAAAAAAGGGTAATTCAATGATAAAATACTTAATCTTTTAAGAGATCAACTTCTCCATAACATTATTCAGTAATATAATTCCACACATAACACACTTTTATTTTACAAAATCCCAAATTTTAAAACTTTCCACACTTTAACATTTTTTTATGAAGATATTTAAACATAGATTTCATTGTAAATCAAACTCATTTGTGACATTTTAATTTTTTTTGAAGATATTTAAACATAAATTTTATTGTAAATCAAACTCGTTGCCAAAATTTTAATCACCTCAAAATATATCAGACAATCAGTAAAAGGCATTCAATAAAAGAATTTGGGTGACAATCATAAGAATATTCACTTTTTAAAAAATTTAAAAAAGAAATTAATATGCATCACATGGATATAAATGACAAAATGGATATAATTCATAATGATAAAATGTAATTATTATCAATAAAATAAAAAATAACTTTTTATTTCTTATTAAAAAGTATAAGAAATAAATTCATATTAAATTTTTAATTACATCTTATCGAATTCTTAATAAGAGTAGATTCTTAATGAGCTAGATAGTTTGAATTTAATCAAGTTTGGATTGGGTATACCGAACTTGATCTATTACCACTGAAAATGTATGCTTGAAGATTGTTGTTGCTAATTAATTTGATAGGGGAATTAAAAGCCTCACTAAAAATGATACGTGAAGAAGAATAGTTGAGAAAAACGGATTTTATTCCTTGCTGATTTCCTTATTAAGGTATCCATAAAGTGCAACATTGCAAGTAATTCTTTGACATGTGATGATGAATAATCTCTTCAGTTGTGTGTTTGTAGTTAATTCCATTCAATTTATCGAGACTCCTTGCCTATAATCCAAGTGAAAATGATGTAACGAGTAGAAAAATATAAGGTAGATGAAAGAAAATTTAAAAAAAAAACATTGGAAGAAATTCGAAGAAATTACGTGCCTTGTTACAAATTTCAGTATTAGTAATTAATACTATAATTGTTAAATTTTATGGAAAATACATGATCATTTAAACCATGTAAATATGCATAAGTTATATGCAGATAAATGTTTATTGTTAGGATATATATATATATACACACACCTATACTTCCAGCTAATTCCATTTTGAAATAAAAAAATTCAATAATAAATAAGAAACTTATAATTATATAAAATAGTTAATTAAGTAGATAATGAATTTTAATTTTAATGTTTTTGTGTAGTTCAATATTTTAATTGCAAATTTTAAAAATTGTGGATGTAAAATACAACCATCCTAAAGCCAATGAAAATATTTTACATTTTTTTCTTTTTTTTCATATATAATGAAGATGAAAAGATTGAAACATAAGACCTCTACCGGGATGAAACCCTTCATCATTGAAAAGATTTTTAATGGCTTAGTGCACTGTGACTTAATTATAATGAGGCTTCATAGAATTTGGCATGTAAGTACTCGTTTGTTTTATATAAAAAATAAGTTTTTATAGAAAGTTCAACCTTTTAAAAAATAAATTCCTTTCTTACTAGAAAAAAAAATGTGGCATTTTATGGTGGTTTCGTAGTCTATTTAACGGTGGTTTGACAAACTGCCAGAAGGCCGCTGGTCACAAGTCACGACGATTCATTGCAAACATTGGAATCCTGGATTTGCACATTGCGGCACATCTTAACTGTTGCAATTTTATTTTTAAAAAATTTAATTTTTAACTGTGTCGCAGTTTAAAACTGCCATTATTTTATACTAATTTTTTTATCTCAATGACAGCGCAGTTTTGGAACCACTATTATATTTCGATTTTTTTTAAAAAAAATTGAAATTACTATATATATTTAATTTATACCGGCAACAACACCTAATTAATTTGCAATATATATAACTCTATATTTATTCTTTTATGATTGTTGTACTTGGAAACAACCAAATAATTAAATTAAAATTGACAATAAATTGACAACAACAAAATGAATTTCACAAAGGTCATCTCATTGAAATGTAAATTCATGTTTTACAGTATGAAATGTTGTGCAGTAGTAATCAAAATACACAAAATTGTCTCATAATATATATTTGCATACAATAAAGGAAACAAAGATAATGAAAACTATAATATGATCATTGACACTGTTCCATTCCAAAGATCTCCTAGCATGCATCAGTGAATGTATATCCTCTGGAACCATTTCTTGACTCTTGTAAATAATAAAAGCTTCCAGTAACAACCAAACAAAATAATAAAAGCTTCCAGTAACAACCAAACAAACTTGAAATCATGAGCACAACAAATTTGAATTAATTATTGTGAAAAGTAAGGTTGTTAGAATCGCGAGTTAACTCATAATGTCGCACGATTTTACGAGTTGAAATGCCCATTTCGTGCTGCCTTGCTGCTTGTCTCGTTTTGCCATGAAATCAGTGAACTCGGCATGCAGAATCGGTGTGATCGGTAGGACCATAGGATTCTACTAATTTTTTCCGATTCATGGATGCAGGTAAATGGATGAAATGGGTAGGTGAACTTTTAGATAATAGGCCAGTTTTTGTTGAATTTTTGACAATTTATGCTTAAAAAATATATGAAAACCCAAATGAATCATTTCATCGAGCTTCTCCTCTGTCAAAGTCAGCTTTGCTCTGCTTCCTTCTCCCTGTTGTTGCAGCAATACCCTTACCGGAAGCTTCTATTGATCTTGCCCTTTTTGTTAGCTCATTCCAATGATGTCGACATAGCCTATTGAGGCGGAGAGCAGCAGCGCTGGCACAATAGAAGTGTTCTGCAATTGCAGGTTTTGTTGACTGTAAGATTTTGGATGAAATGGGTTTCTTTTCGGTTGATTTTGATGTTTATTAAGAGAAATAAATTAAGAATATGCTATACTAAATATAATTTTGACTTTGAATATGGTAAATGGTAATGGTTCTGATTTGAACCAGAAAGGAAAATTTATATTGTTAATTGAAAATTTGATATTCTACTTTTAATTAGTAATTAATAAATATAGCTATTTTCTTTATTATTAATCAAGAGAATGATTTGAAAAAAATATTTTAAATAATTAGTAATTAGAATTCTTAAAATAAAATAAAATAGGTTTTAATTGTAATTAATTTCTTTTTTTAAAAAGGAATTGCTCACTAATAACTTTTAATTAATAATTATTTGTATTTGTTGGTATTTAATTTTTTTTATATTTATTGGTATTTATAATATTTTCTTTACTTTCAATTTATTTGGTTAATGAGATAGCTTCATCTAATTCAAGGTCAAAGCTTAATTTTAAAAGAATTTCTATTAAATTGTCATCAAACCAAAACTTTCATAACTATCTATTATCGTTGTTAGTTTAAAATTTGTAGTCAAGTGGATTATTTATTAATTGATGAACTATTGTCACTTATATATTTATAAAAATATGTGTTGGTTTTTACATATTTAAATATTTTGAAATTATTTCTTCATGTAATAAAATTTATAAAGTATATAAAATATACAAGAGTCTTGGGATAAGATCTTACAATCCCATTACGATCCTATTATTTAGGATCTTAGCCCTTTTTTCTGATTCTAGGTAGGATCGCCATTCTAACAACCTTGGTGAAGGTGAAAAGCTAATATGCCAATTGTAACCAAATAAAACTGGAAAAGAACATGAATTGGCAAACAGGGCTACAATCATACAAGAGAATATTCATGAAGCAGAGAATTCTTTGATAGCAAGTGGAAACTTCCTTCCTAGAAGCAAAGAAAATTATAATAGATAAGTCGTTTAGCCTTTGGTTCTCATAAGCCTACGTAATAGCTTCGAAAGATGTGGCTCAAAATCTATAACCAGAGATTCATAGATCTTATCAAACACATAACTCAGTTTAGAGCCAGAGGACAAAATTCCATATATCGAACTTGCAGGCCTGCATCTATACTTATAGCAACATCTGATCAGACACTAGAAGAGATTCAAATCTTTAAGTTTGAGGCAAGTAGTGCTTTTTTAAGGTCAACATGAGCTGAGCTAGAATTGATTTTACATATACATGCATACATATATATGTATATATATGTATATATGTATGTATATATAACTTTGATTATACCACAGACAGACGCAAGCACCAATTTTCCTTTGGGGACTCCGTGTGCTCTCTCAGATCCCTGTGGTAGTTAATATATTTGCTATTCTCTAAACTAAAACCTTTTTCACAAAATCACATTAACATCACTACTCTAATTTTCTTGGAGCTATTCGGTTGACTTTGATGCATCTTGCATATATATTTCATATTCCAAACCACCAAAATAAAACTATAATCTATGGTTGAATACCAGCCATACAAAAGGCATAAGAGATGATTAGAGGAAATTATAGTGCATGTTCAGACACATTATTGTCAACATTCAAGGGTGAGCAATGAATCTCTAGACATAGAAAATATGATGTCTTACACTATACACTAAGCAAGTCTAAATTTCAGCCTTTCCTAATCAAATACCTGAAGTTGATGTGTTTTTTAAACTTCATTTATTTGTCCTCAAGCACCATATCGATACACAGTTTCAGATTCCATTCTGTGGAATCTTAGGCCAAAAGGAAATTTCACACTTCTATTGTTTAGTCACATCACTCTCAGCTAGCTAGCTGCAAGTTTCTCTTAAAGTCTAGTAAAATGGAAATCCTTTGGTTCTGTAATTAGTTGCTTCAGGCATTTTAATTTTTAAGTAACTTCCCTATATACATCACTGACTCATTAACAACATCCTGTCATTTAACAATCAATTTAGATCAGAAGATATATAAGATAACACTAAATAGAGGCACCAAATGAAGACAACGCTATGAGTCCACTACAACACCAATACCACATCCACATGTATTTTTATTTTATTGACTTTATCCCAAAAACTATAAATATTTGGTGTTACTTGTAATCTCTGCCATCAATGTTCATGGCTTAAATTTAAATGGAAACTTCTTAATGCATGTTAATCTTCCATTTACAAATCACAACTTAATGGGGATAGGAATATGAAAATAAATACCTTAACTCCTTTTAAAACGAACGAAATGGATGAATGTGCCTTGCAAAACTATTTAGTAAACAGATCTACTTTGGTTCGAGTTTTGTATGCACATACTTTGTAAACTAATCTACTCTGCTCTTGTTGAACCTAAAACATAAAGTCAAAGTATTAATCAAACAAATGAGTTTAAAACCAAAACTTAATTTTATCAAAGAAAAGAAAAACTAGAATAAATTAGGAATAAAAAACCATTTTTACAAGGAAAAAAAAAAAGAATGAATTGACAAAGATTGGCATTGACGGTAATGATAACAAGTAAAAAGGATCAAGCCATTAAACCAGAGCAAAAGCAACAAGGATAGAGAACACTATTGACAATAAGAAATGGACAGAAGATCAGAAGAACAAGCATAAGCAGTCCAAATCAGTTGTTTTTTACTCCTTTGAAGCTTGAAATATGGGAAATTCTCAACTAAGTGTATAAAAGAACTCGGTCACTTTGATGGAGAAGAAGGCGGCATTAACATTTGAACTTTATTGATAGTCACTATAATGGGAATTACTAATGAAGAGAAAAGCAAGTTTTCATACTAAAAAAATATGGTAGGGTATCACAGTGTTTGCTAAAGATATCATAACTATTATTCCGTTGGTTTGTTCCTAACAAATTAAACTTTTGAGATGAGTCAGCCCTTGACAATGTTTGACAGCACTCTTAGATCACAATCATTAAATGTATACAATTCAAGATGAAGGCAATTGCAATTTCTTACTGAGGACCAAAGAATGTAGCCATTTCAAATGCATTTTGCACGATAGAAAAGAGAAATTATAAGAAATAACACATATGGCTTAGTCAGTAGATTAGAAGATCACTTGCCAGGAAGGATATCAGATGTATTAACCCCAACAGAAGTTTTGGCTTCCCAAACCAAAAGAACTCATCTCTTAAGTTGAAGTGATGATTTTTCATATAGAGTAGATTGTCCATCACTTCAACTGCCAACTTCACCACAACTCAATGATGCTTTGTACCAATGATGGGGATCAGCTAAAATATTGCAAAGTCAAAATTATCAGTAACTATTGATAAACATTCATAAAGTGAAAGGCCACAACAAATACCATCAAGACTTACGATTGATGAAAGGAAGGAAAGCCAAAAATAGATCCGCATTCCTGGGCCAGAAAGTCACAAAATTCACCCTCTAATTAGGTCCATGGTTAAATCTAGCAAAATATTTCAGGTATTAAAATTATGTCACTCTTTTATAAAACTTAAGCATTTCTACTTGTCCTCAAGAAAGTAATTTTTTTTTCCTAGATTTTCAGTATATCCATTGAATTTTCATTGCCAGACTTCAAGGAATCAGCAGAATATGGCAGTTGTTAGCACCTTATGTTGGCAGAGAATTGCATTTGTATCTTCTGAAGGTCGTGGATAGCTGTCATTGACTTCTATTGCCATACTTTCTATGACAAGAATGCATTCAAGAAAGCGTAAAACATTCACTAATAATTCTATAGTTTTAATTGAAAGGGCTAAGACTATAGTAGGCATGACAAAATAGTTCTGTCCAATTAGGCATTGTTGATGTCAGCATCTTAAAACATTGAGATAGGCATTAGTTGAGTTTACATCATAGGCATGATGTTTCTAAGTAATGTCAAAGTCCTGGCATTTAAGCTTAATTTAATGTAACTAGAAACTTACCATGAATATTAAGAAAAATGCAACAAATGGCATAAATCCAAAGAGGCGCACTGTAAAACAAATCCAATGAAGATATCAAATTGATTTTCACAAATCAACACAAAGTAGCAGTACAAGTCAACTACTTTCGACTCTGTATATTATTCAACTACCATAATTATGATATGGAAACAGTACAGGTAAAAAACAAGCAGAGGTCTTTACACAGCTGCTTCGTAGAGTCACTGATGGCAGAAAGAGATGAAAAAGTCGTTGCAATACATGCTGTAATGGGGGAGGCATTGGACTTGACTTATTCCAAAACTGGCCAATCAACTAAGCTAAGCCTTAAACCCTAAATTAAACTAAAATCACCATGAAAAATAGAAAAGCAATCCAAATAACAGAATGAGAACTAACCTTAACAGAGAAACTTTAGCACATCGATTGGGTTGGGCAAAGAGAGGGGTATTAGATTCAACACAGAAATTATAGGAATCTTAGTTATTTTGCTTAGTATCAGTTCAAAGATGAAAAATCGAACAGCTCACCATGAGTAGGCAGCTCCCTGGTGGACTGAAATTAGCGAAATCTGGATTCCTTCAGTGCTCAACTTGTTGAACTTGTAAAAATGAAAAGTACACGCCAGATCTCTAAAGGTTTGCTCCTGGTTGCCGGTTATGGAATCGACGGCTATGGCGGAGGGTAATGGTGTGATGGTTTGCTTTTCCCGGAGAAGTGGATGGTTTCTTCGGTAAGGATTGCTCTTCCATTTCAGAGGCGCCTTTTCCCCATTTCCCTTTTGTTTCATTAGCGCGCTCACACGTTATATATTTTTTCCACTTTTTTAACAATTGACGGCGCATGATGCGACCGCTGCAAATCCACACTCGTAGCACGTGCTCATTTAACCGCTGTCATTTAACTGCCGTTAAATCATTGCCTTTTTTTTTCCTTAATTGCGTACGCTTCTCAAAAATTATTTAAAACGTACTTAAAATTATTTGAATAATAAAGAATTGACATTTCATAAGAGTTAATTAATTTTTTATGCTTTATTTAATTTAATTTTAAACTTTTTAGAAAGTATCATTAAAATCATTAATATACTCTTCAAAATTGTAATATAAATAGTAAGAAATGTCAATAGATTTTATTTGTCTCCAATTATTTTTTTAAAAATTATATTTCTAATATCTTTCTCCATCATATTTTTTAAATTGGTAATTTCTTACTTTTCAATTTATAAATTTATATAAAAATTAATATATCTTATATATATATATATATCAAATTATTTTATTATAATTAAAATAGAATATAATTTAAATGAGTAAAAATATTAGTTACATAATTAATTCTGTCAAGTTTATATAAAATGGATAAGAAATATACAAATTTTAATTTTTTATAACTAAATATGAAATAATAAATAAGGTAATATATGTATATTCTAAATATACTTATATTAAGAATTAAATTTCTATTATTGTAATAATATTTATGATATAATATTTAATTTTTATTCTATATAATATTCATCCTATTTATTATTTGATTAGTAAAAATAATTATATTTTATATAATTAATAATTATATTTAATAAGTATAATTATATTTTATAATTAATAAATTATATTTATCATTAATAAATAATATTTATTGTAGATTTCAAATGGTGAGAATAAAATGTTAAAGTGGTCTCATTAGATAAATTAAGCATGAGTAATTTTATATTTTTATTTATAAAATACATGAGAAGTTCTTCTCATAAGAGAGTGTGAGTTAGCAACTTTTTATAATTTATAAAAAGTAAAATTTTTCAATGATTTGTTACTTTTCAAAAAATTATACTTCTCATACTACTTTTACAAACTAAATTAATGCAAATTAGTCGGTTTTTTAGTAGTAATCTTTTATTCAATTATGATTATGTTGGATTTATTGCATTCTAAATAATCAAAATCAATAGTGATAAAAACATTTGCAAAAAATATAGTAATTAAAAAATGAATAATACGAGATCCATGCTAATTTGACATCAACTTGACTCTACACGATCCAACATCTAAGCGAATTAGCATAGTCTCAATTCCATACGGACCATCACTCAAACTCAGCATTGTTTGAGGACAAAAGAATTATAATCTATTTTGGTGCTGATATTTGAATGGGAATTCAAATTGCTTATATTACTTTCAATGATCGAAGGGATTTTCTTATCCTACAGGATCGAGATAGATTTGTATTGCTGAAAGGTGACAAGGTTGCAACCAACATAGATAGAGTAGCTAAAGTTTGACTGAAGAAGAGACACATCGGCTCGCTCTCCAATTGCTGCTGCTTAGAAGTTCAAAAGGTTATTATAGAGCATATTCAAATACACCAACAATCAAATTAGGCCCATATATACAAATTGTGCGTATTAAAATATTATTAGTATTATATATGTCTATTTTATAGATGTATATATTATATTAAAAAAAGAGGTCTAACCTATTTATTTTAATACCAACCTAATGTTAACTTGTTTAGATAAAGAGATTAGGGCTTTGTTTGACACAAATATTTGATAAGCTAGTTATTTGCATTAGAAGTGTTAGGTAGAAGTAGTTGTTTGATATTTGAAAGATAACTTTCTCTTTATATTCCCAATTTTAATGCAAAATATGACATTAATTTTTTTCAAATGATTGGTGTTTAAATAAATTATTATGTCAGTTGTTTACAAAATTAATTCCAAACATCTTTATTGAAGATATGACAAACTATAACATGTCAGTTTTAGGCTTAATCAATGTGTAAATGGATGACATTTAAGAGGTTATAGGGAAAATGTGATGGATGATATTTACAAGGTCAAGCGAAAATCATGAAAACTTAGGACATTAGTTTTGTAAATAACTATCATCTAAGGTCATTTTAATTGTTGTGATAGTTTATTTCAAAAGTTTACACATCAATTATGTACTTAGCCAACATATTAAGGTATGACAATTGTACTTTCTTGATATATGATCAAATGTAAAATGCTAGCTTTCCAATTAATAACAAATGTCTAGAGTTTTGCATCACTATATAGAAATGATGATTTACATTAATTGATAGATGTCAATTTACATTAGCAATGACATTTCTTTGATGTAAGGCATTTTTGAAATTATATAAAAATTTAACACAACAAATAAGAATATGATTGATGTCTATGTTAATAGTGGGAAGCTTACTACATTGGATATAAAATAATCGATGTTTAAATCTTTGCACAAAAATTTTAGATGTCAAATTTTCCTTCATTGTTATCTAAAAGATATTTCAAAAGTCTTATTGAAAATTATAAATGTATTATTTAATAACTGATGTCTAAAAAGCATTTTAAAAGTCTCATTAATGAGCACAAAAGCATAGGATGTTTGTTTTATTTCATAACTGATGTCTAAAAGGCATTTTAAAAGACTTATTGCAAATCATAAATGGATAGGATATTAGTTTTATTTAGTTACTAACATTGATTATTTTTCAAAGAATTTTCACTTTAACTCTCTCTTTACATATAAAACACTTTTGAAATCTTGCTCTCCAATATTCTCTTACTATTTATTTAGTGATCGACCATTTCATCACTAGAATATCCAATAATGTTTCTATTGTTCCCTTACTCTACTTTCATCAAGAAAGTGTACAATGGAAGAGGCAAAACCTTACTTTCTTGATTGAAAGGGAGTTAAACTAGAATGGAAGTGCCAGTGGATGATTATTTGATACATAAGGGTTCTTTCTATACTCTCTCATTCCATTTTCATATTGCTAGATTGCAAAAACTAGAGAAATTTGAGCAACAAATTGGAGTTTGTAATGTCAATGAAGATTTTGATACATAGTGATTTTAATATCATTTTTGTGTATTCATGTGGACATGTAGTTTTTATTAATTGATCATTTAGTTCAGTTATTTTGTATATGTCATGGCCTAATTTTAAGCACATGACTAGTGTAGGAAACTGCCCTATGGTAACTTCTCACAAGCCTAGCACTTTACTAGAACTCTCAATTTTAGTACTTTCACTAGAAATAAAACCTTACATTAAAAAATTGTCAATTATTTTTTTAAATTCTACCTAAATTTCTGAAAGTATTCCCTATTTTTCTAACACAAGCTAGGGTTGCAATTGTAAAAAAAGGTTTACATGCACTTTTTCACAACCTATAATGGAAGGCTAATACTATACAATGGACACAAACATCATGGACTTTAAACAACAACACATGCAACTACACCTATTCAAATTACTAAAATATTCTTCCAAGATTTATGTCTTTAGTCTCTAGTAGGCTAGTCTGAGTTTTGAAAACAAAAGCTTTTTTTCAAATAAAAAATAAGTTTCAAAGAAACTCAATGAGTGAATAATTTTGTAATATAATATATTTATTGAAAATGCATTTCAAAGAAAAACTAGTTATACATGATCATAAAATAAACTTCACCTTAAAGTTCAACTGTCACAACATAAACTAACTTTTCAAAGTATCATAACTTATAACAATAGAAATTTAAGAGATTCAAAATTATCAAGTGTTGGATAAAGCTAAAAGAATTTTGCAATCTACTAAATAGGATCATAAAATTAAATGTAAGGGCTTGAATACATAAAAAACTATAAGCATGATCCTTTAATGATTTTTTTAGATAACCCATCTATACAATATCAATATCAATTCACCTTTCACCTTATCTTTTTGCCAATTTAATCTCCTTTTGTCTCTTTACCAATTCAATCTCACTTATCAATTTAGTTTTCAAGTGCATTGAGGGGCTCATTAAAGAAATTCCTTACGGATCCAAGTTTTAACTTTATAATAAAGTTAAAAAACATTACGTTTTCATAAAAACAATATCCATTCACAAAGATCAAATTTCATTAGTTCATAGGTACAACTTTTGGTATTTCATAAGGCTTTTCTAAGGAGGGCAAACCTCACATATTAAGCATCATGTATCAAAAAAAAATTAGCAATGCATCCATCTCTGATTAAGGTGTTGCGTATAACCCTTTACCATTTTCAATTGTTAGGTTTTGATATTCAAAAACACATTAGAATAATTTAAAATATATCAAAACTTGCTAAGGATCCAAGCAAAAGAATCAATCAATGAAAGATATATACCTTTGATGCATGACTTTGAATTGATGCAGAAGAGCTTAACCTAAAATAACCTAGTTGTGGATCAAATCATGAACATAGGTTTAGTTTGCTCCTATTTTCACATGCACACATTTAACCAGTATAAATCTCATGAACTTTATCAGAAGCTAGTGTCTCTAAGATGTCCACATGAACAGCAAAAAATTATGACTTGATCACGAAATTTCTCTACTTACAAAGTAATATTAGCTACTATAGGCTTTTTGATTTCTAGTTCTGATTGTATTTTAAAAAAAAAAACCAATCTTGATATTCATAATATTGAATATATATATATCTAGGATTTTAAAAGTAGGAAGAATATCTCCATTTTATTAGGATATATTTCCTTTCTAATTTAAATGAATGCTTGATCACCATTATATCCCATTGTCAAGCAAATGTTTTATCTTGCAGACAAAATATATTTGGATAATTATCTAAATGATTATATTTTATTTTGCAAATAAAATATTTAAATTTGATCTCAAACTAGAATTCACTTTAAGTATAATCCAATCATATTGTGTTATTGCTTATTAAAGCCTAATAGAATTAGCCTTTTCTCAATTAAAAACTCTAGTTAGAGTTCATAGTTACATTAAAACCTAAATATTTAACTTGTTCTTTGTGTGTGACCTTATAAGTTCTCATTACATTGGTAGTGATCCTAAAACCCCATTTTAATATCATAAACAGTGAGTGGTATCTAACCATACATCACTATTACCTAAGTAATAAGAATCATTAGTGATTTAACACAACCTTTTTGTGACTAATGTTCATGTAGTTTAGTCCTTTTTATCTTGGATATATAGATTGAACTCGAGGCATTGAATGTTTAGTCCCTTTTTATGACTAATGTTTAATTTATATGTTTCTTAATTTCTGAGTAGACTAACTAAGACAAATAAATTAATATCATATATTAATTCATTTGAGCAAAATTATGCATTTCATAGTCTTACTTAATCAGGGAGTCATAGATATCACTCTTAATCCTATTTAGATCACTCACATCCTTCTATATGATTTGTGATATACCCAATTGTGATCTTTTAGGCCAACCCTATTATAAGTGATATTTGATAGCATCAAAATAAATAGCTCTTTATGTAAGGAATTGTAATGATTTTAAGTTAAAAAACTACATAGAACATTATCACTATAAGAACTGCTTATGAAATTGTAATCCATGTAGCATTCTCATGGTGGTCAGTCTAGTACAATGGTTCTCTAACATATACCCATAATTTAACTTGACATCTCATAGCTACGGTCATAAACATCATTCAACATACATAGTAGTCTTGATGTATTATTTTTCTTTCAGTTAACAATAATACTTAACTAGGCACATTTTAAGAATAATATAAATTATTCTAAGGATAATTAATATATATATTTATATTATGCAGATATAACATTAAATATAATAATCAATTGAATGCCTTTATTTATATATGAGGAAAACTTAATACATTGTATATAAATTCAATCATTCTATGATTGTCTACTAGAGCACACACCAATATCAATCTTTAAGTATTCAATTTATTTTTTAAAATTGTTTAAACTAGGATTCTATAGAGTCATAGTAGATGTTAGCTTTTATATCTAGTTAAAACTATAGGAAAAATAAGGAGGAGAAATGAGTGAATAAAGGAATGGGGTTAGGGATTGTGATGAGGGAGGGAGGAAATAAGGTATGAGGTTTTAGCAAGTAAAATGGGTAGAGCATAACATATTGGTTATAAAATTTGATATAGTATTATTGAAATTAAACATCAATTGTTTGAAAACAAATGATATTTAATGTTATTTCCTATGATAATAGATTAAAAAAATGACATTAGTTATTTTTGATGAAGAATTGATATTATTGTTATGTCTTATGACAATTACAAAAGCAATATTAAAAATAGATATACAATGACACTTAAATAAACATTAGTCAATGTTCATTGTTAAATCCTTTAAAAACTTAATGTCAATTAGCTATATTGTAATAGTGGATATGGCTTATAAATTTTACCTTTACTGCCCATTTGAAACATCTTGGCGGTGTCTTGGCTTCTATCATCTAATTTGAGAGTTTGGTTTGAATATAAGAATAACTCACCTTGCATTCATGCAACACATTTAGAGATGTTATAAGTCTTTCAAAGGACTTGCCTCCACTGATTTCTTTGGTTTCACATATTAGTAAGTCCTTTGATAAGAATCTTTCTAAATGTGAAACTTACTAATATATGAAAGTGGAGATATTAGAGGAGGCAAATCCATTGACAAGAATCACAACATCTCTAAATGTGTTAATGAGATGGAATGGGAGCTATCCTTAAATTCAATTCACATTCTCAAGTTAGTAATGAAGGCAAATATATTACCTAAACTTGATAATGTTAAATACAATAATCTACACTGTACAACTCAAAAGCCCTTATGCAATATGACAAAAATATAATTCTTCATAATCAAAATTGAGGGATACTTATTTTTCCTTTTCATTATAAGGATTATACAAATTGGTGTCAGAACCATATAAAGAAATTATGAGCAAAGATAATTCCAAATGCATATTGTCCTTTTTTAATGCATGTTTATTGTAAATAACAAGTCTATTGTCCATTGTAACTTATAGTGTTTTGAGTGCATATATGTTGATGTAATAATATGGAAATAAATAAAATTGCAAAATATTTTTTTGTAATAGATTGTCTCCTTTCTCATTTGTTTTTGCATTTACATTTAATTTGTTACTATTTGTATTTATTTAATTGTATAAGAAAAATGATGTAATGCTATCAATTTCAATTAAAGTAGGTTGAATTAAAAAAGAATTGATCAGTTCTAGAAATGATGTCATTGTTTTAACAAAATTTATACTTAATTTTTAAAATTGTTACTTCAAAGAATATGAAAAAAAGTTCCAAAATAAAAGGCATTGATTTTTTTAATTGACCAATGTTAAAGTATTATGACATTGCTTTTTATTTAATAATTGATGTTAAATATTATTTAATAGGATGACATCATTTTATTACAAACGATAGTATTTTTTGTACTTAATTAATGTCCAATATTTGACATGGCTTACATGAGCTACCTTTACACATGAGTGTTTTTTAGTAATTGATGTTGAAATTTCTACCCCTTGGCATGAGTTAAAAATAAAAAGAACAAAGTATTGATGCTTTTTGCAAATTTCATCTCAAATTCCTTCTAACTTAAAATCATTCTCTATTTGATAAGGTATGCTCACCCTTCACCCTTAAGGTAATTCTCTTTAATTTTATGTTTATGCTCATTAATTATTTTGTAGGGCTAAAGCTTAGTGCTCCCTAAAGCTTAGTGCTCTATTAGCATTTCACTAAATATGTAAAGTTTAGTGCTCCCTAAAAAAATGCATGTAAGGATTTATTTTAATTTTTATGTTTGTTCTTTGAATTTAGTTTCTTATTTCACATATTTTGTTCATTTTGATACAACTTTTTTATAGGTTTGTATAGGTAAAAAATTTAATTTCATTCATATTCTTTGATATATTATCTACTATTTATTCATAAAAATGTATAATATCATACATTAAATTTACATTTGTAAGTGTTGAATTCAACAGTGCTTTTCTTGGAAGTGCAAACCTCACATATTAAAAAAATAAATTTAAGATAGATTGAGTGAAGCACCCATCTTTAATTGAGGCATTAAATATAACTTTTCACTATTTTTAAAATTTTATTATTCAATTTATTCTTTAAAATGGTTGAAATTGGAATTTTATAATATCATAAGAGATAAGAAGGAATATATAGGGAATAGGGAAGACCAAGGAAGAAGGAACATGGGGAAGGGGTTAGAGTAGGTTATTTTGTATGAAGGAATATAAAAGGGAATAGGGAGGACCTTGGAAGAAGGAACAATAGGAGGTTGGGTTAGGGAGTGGCAAAATATCTTATATCAGTTATTTTGATAAATCAATATGGTATTTAAGACATTCTTCTTGATCCAAAAAAGAAGGAATAAAGGAAACATTGATAAACGGCAAGTACATAAAGCTTCCCACATATATTGCGACGTAAGTAAAAAAGAACATATATATATATATATATATATATATATATATATATATATATATATATATATATATATATATATATATATATATATATATATATATATATATAGCAGCCAGCGAAACTGCTTGATGTCTCTTTTAATACAGCGATAGTTTTGTTTTGTTTTTTTTTTTCCCTTATTTTTTTAAAATATTATGATTCTTTTCATAGATAATTTTACATATAGATATTTCTATATTATGTATTACATATTAGATTAGATTAATACTTATCGGAAATAAGAGCATAAACAATAAATTGCTTCCGATAAAAGTACATATAAGCATTAAACTCAAAATCTTTTAATAAATCTAAAATGGTTTTTAATTCAGTTTGATGTTAAAATCGGATTGCGTCATTTAATTCAACCAGAGAAACTATGAAATAGTAACGTGATCAATCTAATTGAGCTTCAAAATCGGTTAGAAAGTCAATAAATCGGTCATGATTTCCACTATTCAACTAATTAATTTTTTAAGAATATTATTATTAATAAAAATAATACTATTTTTACTTAGTAATATATATATATATATATATATATATATATATATTTAAAGATCAAAATTTCAAATAATCAAAATGACCTTATCTTTATAAATAAAAGTCCCAACAAGAACATTGAGTTCAACATTATATTTTTTTGTGATAATTTAAATTATAAATTTATAAAATTGTAAAATTATCTGATAGTGTTTGAATTATAAACTTATCATAAGTTTACCTTTATAATAATTTAATAATTTTTAATTCTTATATATTAAATTTTTGGTTCAAAACTTTGATTTACTATCATTTTTAATTTAATAATTGGTCTAATTTTTAAAATATTAATTCTTACTAATAATTTTTCTGCCTTATATATATCGTTAATTATAAGAATTTTGGGGTACAATTTAAATAAAAGTAGTATGGTACGGGTGACCAGTATTATAACCGCTGAAATGACGGCAATAATTTGAAATAGTGATATATTTGTAAAATAAAATGGTTGAGTGCCTCACGACAAACAAGTAACTTCAACTAAAGTTGCGCAGATGACAAGGCGTCACGACAAACAATTAACTTCAACATTGTTGTTACGGACAGCACAGCAGAGATTTAAATTGTGATTGTGATTTTGCTGCGATTAATAAAATTGCAAACAAATGCAAGAAAATATGACTGTTGCAGATATAAAATTATGTAAAATTATAAATGTATTGTGATCCACAACCGCCCACAACTAAAATCCTTGCAGCACAGTATTGGCATTTTTCACAATCGCATTAAGACATTTAATGTTGTTGTTATGGAAAGTGCAACATCAACGATTTTTGGTAATTTTACAATCCAGTAGCTGCATTTTCCAGCATTTTTTAGTTATAGCAAAATGACTACTGCAATTTAGAACCATGTGGTAAGCTTGTGACTTTTGGAGTGTGAGAATAATGCAACATATTGTTTTAATAGCAATAAGAACAATGACTAAAATCCCACCAACGGTGGCGACACACTGCAGTGGCATCCGACAAAAATCACGTTTCAACACCGTACAGTAATTGTTAAGTTTCTGGCAGATTTCAAGATAATCCGAATTGAAATTCGCCTGTATGACATTTATTCCCTGACGATTAAACAGTTTGGCCCCATCATGCTTATCGCCCAAATAGTTGAGGATCACTCCACTGCGAACAAGTACGCGCTAGTGTCGATGAGGAAATCAAAAACAGTGACATAGTCGGTGATGTACGATTTGTAGGGACAATGACATTGCTCTAAGGCGACCATGTTACGAAACAGAATCTCAGTTTTGCCTTCCACCTCAATTTGGGGAATTTCAAGGTCAAGTCCAGAAAATTGCATCCTTAGCAAGCATTTGCTTTTCTTGTCCGCCTTAAACTTCAATCCTGCTTCGTGCAAGTGGTTTGCAGTGAAATGAAGTACTTCTATCTCCTCAACTCTTCTTGGCCTTGGTGGTTTTTTCAAGCGAAAGTGCCTCAGCAGATCCGTGAAGTGACGTATATTAACATCATCTTCAGCCTTCAACTCTTTTGTTGTGAATGAAGAAATATTCGAACCTGAGTTCGAGAAACAGAGGGAGGTTGCTGGATGCTTGGAGAGGGACGAACCCATTGAATATCTTTTCAAGAACAAAGAAAGGATGTTGATTCTCGAGTAACAGCAAATCCAATTGTATAGTATCTGACAATTGAGTCCGGTGAAAGAGGATCATCTTCAGACCATCTATTTTCATGGCTCCTCAGGAAAAGTTCGATTATGAAACAAGCATCCAACAATATAATCTTCACAAAACGATGTTTGTGGAACTTAATGTCCTCCGCGTAACAACGACAAATACTTGTTTCTATGTTTTCAATGGGACTTCCTAATTCGTGCACATTGGTTTCCGTCCGTTGAATGAATTTCTTGGAATATACCAACTTGTGAGGTTGCATGTTCTGCGGCCTCTCGTTGTTGCCATGATGAAAAGGGCCAGTTGAAACAGCCTTAGGGATATATTCCTCTTTGTTTACTTGGCGGATGTCGTGGGGTACCCTATAGATGCACTATTCAGTTTTCTTGGGAGATTCTGCCCTTTTCAGCATTGCTTCAATCTCAATAGCCACGTCAGAATTGATTTGAATTCATCATCTGTCGATTAGAAGTTGGGAAATTAAGCAACATATGTATAATAACAGTAATTTTATTGAAGACATGAGAACTAAAATCATTCACACATAAAAGGAGTAAGTTACTATGTATTTTTATCCTCTTAATTATGCATGTTATTTCTCTCGGTCTACTATGATTTTATATATTATATACCGATCTTGTTCTTGTGGACTTCTTTGAGGCTATATATTGCAATTCAAATTTAGAGTTTTCCTCTTAATTTATGAAAATGAATATAGCCACCTAGTTACAGATGATGAGACAGAGGATAGAAAAATTTAAGTAAAATTAGTTTTTCTAGTTTGGCATGTCAAATGTGTGTGTATATACGAGTACACATATATGTATTTACGCATAGTGTTTGCCTCTGGCTAGTAAATTCAAATATTGTGTTAGGTTATAAAAAGGTCTCTTGAATTAAGAAAACAACAAGCTAGGTATGATATTTAGCACAATTTTTAACTAAATAAAACAGTGAAGAGTAGAATAAATTAATTTCAAAGTCTACTAATTTCTTTAAAGACTTATAATGATACTTCAGACTTAAAATATAGGTGGTGGAAAGCAACAAATTTTGCTTTTACCAGTCGCCGATCCTTTAGAAATGATGCAAATATATTCTCAAGTCAATTGCATTGGTTCAATTGTATGTGATATAATAGCATATTATCTGCATATCATGACGAGAAAAACCCAAAAACTCTATTGTTGCTAAACTGAAGGATTGAAATCCCAAAAAAAAAAAAAAAAGGAAAAAAATGTTTGAGGGCGGGGGAAGGCGAAGAAGGATCAATATTGTATTAAGAAATATTTATGTAGGCACTACCGACCACATTATTTTTAAGCACTACCTATTAAGGGCTGCTAATTAATAATGCGTGAATCCTTTTTGTCCAATGGCTTGACATGCACTTAGGCAGTTTAACTTTAAGTCACTCCTTTCTGTCTCATTATCCTTTCTGTCTCATTATCCTTTCTGTCTCATTATAAATAATAATAAATGATTATTTGTAATAATCAATTACTAATAGTTTACTTTCTGAAAAATAATTCTGACAATAAAATAGAAGGTTTCAATATATATATATATATATACATGTATGTATATATAAATGTCATTATAAATAATATTTCATCCTTCCAAAATACAAACAATTTTTTTAACATTTTAATTTTTTTAATTATCAACAATCTTAATAACAAACATTTTAATAAATAATTTTTTTAACATTTTGCCTATCTATCTATTACATATTTCTTTGTTGAAATATATCAAATAAAAGAATAAACTAATCTTTGGTGTCAAATAATTAACATAAAAAATATACAAATTTTTATCATTGTTTTCATCTGATTAATATTAAATAAATTCCTACTTTTTTTAGACATGTTAAAAATAAAAATATATAAAAACTACAATACGTCACAAAAGTGTGAGATATATGTATAGAAACACTATCCTATTTTGAGAATATCAATAAATAATCATTTTTTAATATCAAAGTTTTGATCTAATGACAATTTTATTTTAATATTTCCTTAAACCTTCTATTAAAATATAATAAGAGAAACAATTTGATAGGAAGATACAATAATTATTAATTACCATTATTTTTAGTTAAAAATTATTTTGTTAATATCTTGAAGCATGCAAAAATGCAATATATAAAAAATTGATTAATGACATAAAGATATATATGAATTCTTTATTTCTATAGATAACTGAGTTTTTATAAAAAATATTACAAAATAAAAATCAACAACATATTTATCTTATATATTTGAAGGGAAATGGGGGGCAAATTAATTTTTTTTAATCAACAAATTTACAAGATTGAAATGCCTAAACTATGAATTTATGTTAACCGAATTTTTAAAGATTCAGATGAAGAGTTGATTATTTGTTTGTTAAATTGTTTATTGTTAAAAAAATTGGTAATAAAAATTGTAGAATGGCCTGTCAAAATATTAGAAAAAATTGTTTGTTTGTAATTGTGAGTATTATCATTGGGATGTTAAGAAAATTATTTATTAAAATGTTTGTTATTAAAAATGTTGACTTTAAAAGATATTAAAATGGCTAAAAATGTTAAAAAATTGTTTGTTTGTATTTTGGAAAGATGAAATATTGTTCATAATAGCAAGCTTACATTATATATATATATTGGAACCTTCCATTTTTTTGTTAGAATTATTTTTTAAAAGGTAAATTGTTAGTAATTGATTACTACAAAAGTCAAATGTTTTAAAAAAATATAAATAACATATCAATAATCACTTATTATTATTTATCATGAGAAAGAAGAGAGTGGCTTGAAGCCAAGCCATGTAAGTGCAAGCCAAGCCACATTATAATTGATTACTGGGTAAAAAGGGCCCACACATTATTAATTGGTAGCTTTTGATAGGCAGTGCTTAAGGATGATATAATAGACAGTGCTTATGTAAGTATTTCTCCATTGTATTTGCTTAATAAGTTTATGAGAAATGTTTGGTACACTCATATAATACGTTTCCTTCAAAGGATAATGAGATTTATAAAATTGTGAACCTCAGAGTAGGAAGTGAGTTTAAGAAAGTAAAATGCTTTAAATTTATAAACATATAGTGTATGAAAGAAGCAAAAGGTGTGGTTTTGACTCTCCTAGATCCGTCATTAATCAATTAACAACTTGATATCAATGGTGGCGGAATAAAACGAGTGGTTGTTAACATCAAACTCAAACAAACAACAAAAAATTCATTTTGTGATTTGCCTCAACACCTACTCAAGCAAACATTGTAAGATGTTGTGGCCAGGCGATTTGGTGCAAAGTGATCAGAGACAAAGTGGGTCGGACAAGGAACCAACGAAGGCATGAAAATGGATGTTTAAATATTGATGCTAGCTAGATGTGGGATTTAAGTCTCTATTTTGTCTTTTAGAAGACTTTTTTTGTAAGAATTTGTTTATACATAAATGAAAGAGTGAGACAATATCTCATATTTTGTGATTAAAAAAATGATTCCTAAAATCATGTTAGTAGATGAAAACAATTTCTTTTTTAAACAAGTGAAAATCATCTTTTATCAAACTTTTTACATTTAACATTGAAGATATAAAATATTTTGTATAATTTTTTTTACTATCTTACTATTTTATAACTATGTTCTATCAGAAAATATTTTTTGCCAAATAAACAGAGCTTAAGAATTAAAAAGAAAATAAAGAAGAGCGATAAAAGAAAAAGAATATTATCCCTTGCTTAGTTCCTTTAATAAGGTATCCACATAATGCTACTTGCAAGTAATTAATTCCTTGAGTGAGATAACCATTGATTAAGGAGGAATCGTGATTCTAAATTGTGATACCAGAAATGGAAACCCACTGTAACTAAGCTCCAAGACAACTTGTAAGATAGAAAACAGTGTTTGAATTAAAGGCACATTGAAGTTGCCTTTCTAATGTGCTAAGCATCTTCACAGAAGGCATTCAAACCCTTGCAGTGGTTATGATAATTTAAATTAACGTCACCATGATCATTTTTTTCCTTAGAACATTAATATCCACATTATTTTTGTCACCCAGTCAGCTCTTCACTATTCCATTTTGAAACAGAATATACACATCTCTTTCCGTTTATAAGGTGATCTGAAATTGTAACGTAGTCAGTAATGTAACATCAGTAATGTAACATTCACAAAGGTAGATACATTACTCTAAAGCCATCATATCACAAAAAAATGTTTCAGTGGCGTCTTCCACTCTTAATTGGGGGCAGGGTTTTAGATTACAGTTGCGGTTGCGGTTGTGGTTTTATCATGATTAGCAAAATTGTAGAAAAATACAGTCATTACAGTGTAAAATTGTGAAAAATTACAAATGCAGGATAGTTCACAACTGCAATATTGAGTTGTGGACTGTAATTTAAATCCTTGGGGGATTTAAAGAACGCGGCCCAAAAATTTAAAATCTAGCCTGCTTCATGCAACTTGGTCACTCAGTAAACTAGTTCTTCCTTTCTTTCGGACCTAACACCACACCTTTCAGATTCTGGTCGTGAGTGGAATGTTCTACCCATATCCGTGAAGTGACATTTTAAAAATTTTGTATAATTCCAAAATTACCTTTATCATAATTTTAAAAATGAAAGGTAGCACATTCCTAAACTAGATAATATATATAAGAGAATAAAAATACTTTGATATTCATTAAGTTTAATGAATTTACGTGGACCATCCTTTAGTTTCAAAATTTACTTAGTTCTCCCTTAAGACGTAAATAATGTCACATTTATACCAAAACTTGAGTTTTTCATTGAGAAATGAAGAGAGATAGAAAATTATACAATTCGAATCTATCAATATGAGATATTCTAAGTATTTTTGTAATAAAAAGATGCTTTGATTGTGCTGAAATGGGTAAAACATGATGGATGAAAAAGTTTAATTTGGATGTGTGTAATAATTTTATAGCCATTCAACTTTAACTCAACCATATATTTAATCACAAAATAGTTAAAACTTTTAGATTAATTGTTTGATTTGAATTTATCATCATGTTTTTCTCATCATTTTATTGATAAAAAAAAAATTCAAATTTGAGTTCATTTGTAGTATTTTCTTAATGTTCCAAAAGAGATATAAGTAAGTCGAGAGCCTTTAATTTAAATAGAATTTGTTGTTCCTTAAGGATTTTGTGTTTTTCACTATATTTAGGATTTGATCACTAGTTCTTATGTATATGAATTTAGTGGTTTAACCACTCTTTCATTGACCCCAAAAAAAAAAGAAGAGAGATATAAGTAAGTTTTGAAACTAAAATAGATCCATATAATTTTATTAAAACTTAGGAATGTCAAAATATTTTTCTCTATATATTATATATCTAATTAATATTCCAAAAAAATAGCAATAAGGTTGGATTTATTTATCCAACAAAATATCAATAAGTTAGGAGTAGTTGTTGAATATATTTAATAGGTCATTAGCACCCAACAAATTGAATGAATTTTTGCTTTATTTAATATTTAATTTACTCAAATCAACCACACAAAATATAATTTTATATATGAATCTAAGCATCTAAGTGTTAAAGTAATGTTTTCAAACATAAACTTGTCAAAGTGAGAATGTTCCATACCCGAGCGTGCAAACTACATAATTACGGATTGGAGCTGATAATTCTCTTCACCCAGTCATAAAATTGCATGCTACCCAAATGACGAAGTGTTAATACAAACATATAATTTGTAAAGGATGGATACATCAAAGGGGGTGAATTGGAGATTTTCAAAAATTTTCTCAATAAAAACTGGCCATTTTCTTTAAAAATAGAGGAAGCAATACTTTAAATTGGAATTGGAAACAAAGAATTCAACAATATTCAACTCAAATATGAATGAGAGGCAATATGCTCTTGTAAATTGTATCAATCTCTCCCAAGTATTATATACAGTGGAGGTATTGTAGCCAGCTAACTGTTTCTTTTATACAAAGTCGTGCATAACCAATACTTAAAAAAAGTACATATATGTCCACAACATGAAAAAAATGGGGGAAATGATCAGCTAATTAATATTAATTTTTTCTACCTATTTGTAAAATTTTTGACCAAAGAACAACATAGGCAAATGCACTCGATCACCGCTGCTAGAAGATAGGGTTGGTCTTTGCAAAATTCTCACAATCCCCCCTTTTTTTTTTCATCATTGGATATCTAGGAGAGAACAAGGGACTCATAAAGATCAAAGAGATACGTGCATATAAAGAGCAATACTTGAAATTCATGCTATGAAAATAGCTAACTTTAAACAGCAATCATGGATGATTTGTGATGCATGGATGGGGTAAATGATTTTGAAAAGTATTAGTAATTATTGATAGTAAAAGTCTAATAGATGAATACACAACATATAAAAATGTTATTTGATATTTGATTTTATAGAGAGCTTAATTGATTTTTGAAGAGTTTTTCTCATAGAACAATCACGATGGATACAACGACTACTTAAAATCATCATTTTGGTTTCAAGGGTATGATTGATTTTGATGGGTTTTAGGATTAACCGATGATGTTAAAATAATCAAACGACTATGGACCTACAAATTGCTTATAGACTACTTGAATGAAAATTAAGAACTTAGTGAAGATTAAAGCTCCCAAAATGGGGTGCAAACCAGTTGAAGCATTCTAACGACACAAAGGCTAATATGCAAAAGCCCTTTTCTGCGGAAGGTGTTATTCCACTTTCAATGTGAAATTCCATTTTCAGAATTTTATCAAATCCTCAACTTGCATGAATTTTCATTCTTTATTCAGTCAAATGAAGTTAAAAAAGCAAACTTCTAATTTCTTCTCCATAATTCTTAACCATATATATGCCCCCCCATTAGTAAGTTGTGTAACTTTCAGTGCCAAATTACCAATTAAAATTTCGGGCGGCTCAGAAAATGCTATATTAATGGATGATGAAGAAGGAGAATCTTTAACATTATATAATTGACGAAGAATGCGATCAAATTCCTTGCACAAAAATGATACTATGTTCTGACTATGAACCCTTGAATCTCCATAACCTGTAAATTTTGCCAAATATTTTTGAACATTGCTCCTACAGGAAGGATACTTTTTGAAAACTACCCACAAGACACTGTCTCGAACTAGGACATGCATCTGACATGTTCTTTACTCGCATCAGAAGGCAGGCATCAACATCCGGGAGGCAATAAGCCTTCTGACAGCCTCATGCACTTTTCGCTTGCTATTTTGCCACATATGCCAATATTTATTGCAAAGTTGGCCAAATCTTCAAGGAGAATTTCATGATCTTCTGTAAAAAGACCACAAATCATGGAACATGGATTTTTCCAATTTGGTTCTTAACGCATCATAGGTTAACGTTAGATGAGTGATAACATCAACTGCACCTTCTCCAATACCCATTATTGAATGCTTCATTGACATGTGTAATGCTGCTTTTTAAATTTTAAGGCCTTTTCCTTTTAGAGAAGCTCCTATAGTTTTGATTGCTAGTGGCAATCCTTCACATCGCTTAGAAACTATTTTTGTGCCATAGAAATTGAATTCAATTTATCATTATTTCATCTATGGCTGCAATCTTCTGGAACAAAATCCAAGCTTCCTCTGCGTGTAGATTTGACATTTTGACGTTTCATTAAACATATACGGTTTGGTTACGTGTAATAAAGAGGACTTTACAAATTTTAAGTTTGGGGTTAAGGTTGGGGTCAGAGTTAGGTTTAGTATCAAGAGGAATTTCCATATTCTCTAGATTGAGATCATCCAAGTCTATAAGAATTCTTTTCCCACTTTGCAATCTAAAAAAAAGTTTGCCTCGCTCTTTCGGCTTCAATTTCTTCTTTCAATTTTAGACCTGGCTGGTTAGCAACATCGCCTTGGATCCTCCAGCTGTTTTATTTGTAGGCCACAGTTGGGAGTACTATACTAAAATAAAGATTCAATTGCTTACCATTTTTGGCTACTTGTTTTGCCAAGGTTGTCTTGCTACACCCTGCCATCCTATACAATCCAATGAAAAATAAAAATAAAGAACTAATAGTACTAGTTATAAAATTTAAAGGAAACAGTCACTGCATATAAATAAAGGACATATTGTTATATTTATTTACTATTAAAATCTTCAATAGTGAATAAGCAATAACTGTGATCAAACCAAAAATTAATCAACGTAGCATATTTTAATTAAAATTATAGATATAAAGGCGTCAAGATTTGTGTTCATATTAATATTACATTTCTTTTCTTTTCTTTTGTCTTTACTAGCTTTATTCTAACACTGTAATAAAACATCAGTTCTAATTTCTTTCTGTTACGTTATTATCCTCTTTGGTAATTTAATATTAAAAAAATGTGTGGTTTTATATATTATCTAAATATGCTTCTAAATATAAAAAAATTATAAATAGTCAATTATTTGTTGTACCAAATCAAACAAAGGGCTTAATGTGTTACTAGCAAAAATTGATAAAGAAGTTATCATTAAGATTCCCCTTCCTTTTTTGCTAAGCTACCCGGGGCTTTTGCCTTTCATTATTATTTAGTAAAGAGAAGCATCCTATGCAGTGGCGAAAATTCTCGCGTAAGCTTTATGAACTACATTATAGAGGTCATTATATGATAATATATGTAAAAAGAAGAAAAAAAAACTGAAAAGTTAGTGAATGTTGATCTTTTATTTAACATTTTTAGACACATCTTAGTGTAGTACGTATTATAAGTCACTCAGTATAACATATAGCACATAACTGATATTTACTGATATTGATCTTTTTTACGATTCCACTGCAACCATTCCTCCAAAAACAGAGAAGAAAGGGATCAAAGCGAAATTTCGTAAAGATTCCAAGGGTTCAGTTAGTATAAATAGTATAGAGAATAATCTGACTAATAATGAAATATGAGTGGATCTTATATAATGTTCCCTGTGTAAGGGCAGTCAAACGATAGTCAAGGATAATCGGCCGTAGATGAATTGTAACTTCCGAATATTAGTTTCTTGTTTTTGGGTGGGGATTAAGGATGACTTGACCCATATCACGAAGCTCAAAACAGCTTCTTGGATCATATGCATGGTTTTAAATTACAATTGCGGTCGATGTTGTAATTTTATTGTGATCAGTAAAATTGCAGGCATACGTAGAAAAATATAATTATTATAAAGCAAATTTATGAAAAATTGTGGTTAGTGCAATCTACAATAACAACATTACATACAATATTATGATTGTGGACCTTAGTCATATGTTATAAAGTAAACTCCATTTTTTATGTATCATTATTATTTTGTGGTTAGATTTAGTACGAGACAATAGAAAAATTAAAACTCATGTAAATTCATCAAGTGAAGGCAAAAATGATTGCTTAGATTAACCTAGATAAAAAAAAACTACGTAATTGATTACCTCTAATCTAATCTAATATATCATATTTTCATGCAGCTTTCACTACATAAAACAAGAATCTCTCCTATTTTGATTATTTTTATCATTTATGAGAGACTTATAAAATAAATTAGATTTAATAAAATAGTGAAATCTAATATTTTCTTTTGTAGTTTTTCTCATTTTAAATTCAAATTATGTTGAGTGTTACTCATGTACTTAAAAAAATTATAATGGGAACATAATGTATATATAGTTTAACTATAATAATCCAACGATAACATGAAAGAACATAATTTTGAAATTGAAGAAGGGTCAAGGACAACAGTCAAAGTTATCACACAAAAAATGACGAGATCATAAGAGATGGCCTATTATATTTGTGTAAGTAAACCGAATTCTTCCCATATCTCATTGATTACTTTTGTTAACACAAAACTCTAGTTTCTTACCCTCATGTGTATATTTAAGAAACAAGAAAGTCTTCCAGAAATGACGTTTTGGCATTAATTAATTTTCTTCACAAAACTTACAAATATGAATCTATTGAATGTGATTTTGTTAGAATAGTAATCCAAATTAAATATTTAATACACAACCAACGTATGACATGACCACACAGAAAAAGCGTCGGACTGGAATATCAAAGGAATCAACAATAAGAGAAGATTACAAATTCAAGCCCAAAGTTTCTGTTAGAAGTTTAATTTGCTTTATTTTCAAGTGTATAATAAATTTCTGTTTTTCTATATATCACAGAAAAAAAAAAAGAAAAGAGGAAAAAAACTGATGTTCTTCTAAATAAAAGATACTAGATGAATATCACAAATTTCATGATCTTTTCAAGATTGTAACAACCATGTTCTAAAATAAGGTTCCCAATTGTAATATTGCTATTATGGGCTGTATCCAACCGTAATTTTATATTACAACAGTCCTATTTTTTCATATTTACTTGCAATTTTACCAATCATTGTAAAACTGCAACTGCAAATCATTAGAACCATGGCAGCAACATATGCAAGATGCACAGATATCAAAGTGCTACAACTTCATTACAAGAAAACCAAAAAGAGTCCAAATTTGCAGGAAAAGTAAGGTTATTATATACAACAAATGAAGTAATTCTTCACGGCTGTATTAGCGGGATAAGAGAACACACGGTCTGAAGCACAGCAAGCAAAAGAAGAAAAATCGCAGCAGCGGATGCAGCACTCTGCCATGGGGTCCGGCAATAATCGCGCCTCAAAGTTGCTTTCAGTTTCTGACGAGGATCTTTGTAGAACACTTTTAATTTCTTGCAGATCTCAACGTAGTCGCAATTGAAATTCGCCTGTATGACATTTTTTCCCAGACCGTTAAACAGTTTGGCCACAGCTTGATTATCGTCCAAATAGTTAACGATCACTCCACTACGGACAAGTACATCAACATCTCTGCTGGTGTCGATGAGGAAATCAAAAACAGTAATATAGTCGGTGATGTACGATTCGTAGGGACAATGACATTGCTCTAAAGCCACCATGTTACGAAACAGAACCTCAGTCTTGTCTTCCACATCAATTTGGGGAATTTCAAGGGCATGTCCAGATAATTGCATCCGTAGCAAGCATTTGCTTTTCTTGTCCACCTTAAACTTCAATCCTGCTTCACGCAAGTCATTTGCAGTGAAATGAAGAACTTCTATCTCCTCAACTCTTCTCGCCCTTGGTGGTTTTTGCAAGTGAAAGTGCCTTAGCAAATCCGTGAAGTGACATATATGAACACCATGATCAGCCTCCAATTCTTGTTTGTTGTAAATGGAGAAATACACGAACGTGAGTTCGAGAAATGAAGGGAGGTAACTAGATGATTGGAAAGGAAAGACCTTATTGAATATCTTTTCGAGAACAAAGAAAGGAAGTTGATTCTCGAGTAACAGCAAATCCAATTGTATAACAGTCTGACAATCGAGTTTCCGGTGAAAGAGGATCATCTTTAGGCCAGTAATTTTCATGGCTCCTCAAGAAAAGTTCGATTATGAAACAAGCATCTAACAATATAATCTTAAGAAAAGGATGCCTGTCGAACTTGACGTCCTCCGCATAACAGCCACGAATACTTGGTTCTAAGTTTTCAATGAAACTTACCAATTCTTGCAAACTGGTTTCCGTCCGTTGAATGAATTTCTTGGAATATACCAACTTGTGAGATTGCATGTTTTGCAGCCTCTCGTTGCCATAATGAAAAGGGCCAACTGAAACGGCCCTAGGCGTATATGCCTCTTTGTTTCCTTGACGGATGTCGTGGGGTACCCTATAAATGCACCAATTAGTTTTTTTGGGAGATTCTGCCCCTTTTAGCATTGCTTCAATCTCAATAGCCACATCAGATGGATTCGAATTCATCATCTATCAATTAAAAGTTGAAAAATTCAGCAATAATATACATATATATATATATATAATAAAAATGGTTTTATTGAAGACATGAGAACTAAAATCATTCACACATAGTCCTCTTATGTATGTTATTTCTTGTGATCTACTGTGATTTTATATGTTATAGATGTTAAGGACAGATATTGTTCTTGTGGATTTCTTCAGGCTATATATTGCAATTTGAATTTAAAGTTCTCTTCCTAGTTCATGACAATGAATATAGCCACCTAATTACAGAAAAGATGGAGGATAGAAAATTTCAAGTAAAATTAGTTTTTTCTAGTTTGGCATGTCAAATGTGCGTGTGTGGGCGCGCATGCACGAGTGCACATGTATGTATTTATGTCTAGTGTTTGCCTCTAGCAAGTACATTCAAATATTATGTTAGGTTATAAAAAGGTTTACTGAATTAAGGCAAAAAAACATGCTATGATAGCTAGTCATAATTTTGTACTAAATTAAACAGTTACGATAGAATAAGTTACCGTATTTTAAAGTCATGACATACTAATAATCTGCTTAAAGACTTGTAACGATACTTCAGACTGAAAATATAGGTGGTCTAAAGCAACAAATTTTGCTTTTACTTCTCGCCATCGGATGGATTATTTAAAAATGATGCAAATATATTCTCAAGACAATTGTATGTGATGCAATAGCATATTGTCATCGTCACAGAAAAAAAAATTCAAAAGCTCTATTAACTGAAGGATTGAAATCGAAAAAAAAAATAAAAAAAATGTTTGAGAGAGGGGGAAGGCAGACAAAGATCAACATTGTATTTGTTTAGTACGTATGTAAGAAATGTTTGATATACTCCAATGATATGTTTTTCTTTAATAGATAATGGAATTTACTGAATTATGAAACCGATAATCAATGAGGGGGAGTGAGCAGGATGTAAATTTAAAAAAGCAAAAATAATAATCTAAGTTTATACATAAATAGTGTATGAAGGGAAGCACAAGGTGTAGTTTTGGCTCTCCTAGATCTTCATTAATTGATTAACATTTTGATATTAGTGGTAGTGGTTTTGAAGCCTAAAACGAGTAGTTGTTATATTTTAACATCAAACTCAAACTCAAACTCAAACTCAAACTCAAACTCAAACTCTCTCTCTCTCTATATATACATATATGTATATATAAACATTTTAAAATCTGAATAATCACAACATGAAAAAATAAAATCCATTGTGTGATTTACCTCAAGACCTTCTCAAGCAAAAATTGTAAGATAATGTGGCCGGGTGATCTGGTGCAAAGTGATGAGAGACAAAGTGGTCGGAGATCAGGTAAGTAACGAAGGCATGAAAGTGGATGTTTAAATATTGATGTCAGGTAGGTGTGCGATTTAAACCTCGCTAAGAATAAAAAAAAGCATGAAGAAAGCAGTAAAGGAAAAAGGATATGATGTCTTGCTTAGTTCCTTTAATCAAGTATCCACATAATGCAACTTGCAAGTAATTAAATAGAAATTATTGTTTATCATTACCATAATTATTGCAGTGTTAAATTGAGTATAACCATTTGATAAAAATGATAAGTTTTTGGTCTTTTTTAATATAGTATAATAGTTGTATTTATTTCACTTCTTTACTTAATATTATCAGTCAATATTCCATGGACTGAGTGATTAATTCAAAGGTAAAAAAAACTAGATAATGATGGTCAATGTCGAGTAGTACTAGCAAATATAAAATACAAGATTATTCTATGTTAATTTATTGCATCATTTTTTGTATGCAATTTTACAACTCATTTTCAAGCATTTAATTAAAATTTTATATATTTAATTTAATTTTTATTAATTATATAAATAAAAATTATGCAAAAAAATAATATGACAATCTAGCATATTATAATATTATGATTCATGCTTAATTTTTTTAAAAAATCATGTAATTTAATGAAAAGGGTTAACTAAGTAAATAATGAGTATCAATTGTAAGTTTTATATAATTTAGTGTTTGATTTGCAAGTTTCAAAGTTAGTGGCAGCAAAATGCAACCATTCTATAGTTGGTGAGGGTAGTTTGCAATTTTTCCTAATGTTTTCCATTACTTTAGAAATGATGGTGGTAGAATCCAAGTTTTGTATAGTTTTAGGGCATAATTTGCATGTTTTCATAGTTTGCAAGGGTAAAATTCAATTCCTCTATAGTTGGTGGGGGTAATTTGTATTTTTCTTATTTTTTATAACCTACTGGTCCGTTTTTGCATGTACTTGAATTGCAAAATTCTACGTTTTTTTCCACCTTAATTACACTTCATATTATGTATAAAACATTTGTAAATTTTATTAAAAAATACATAAAAGTAAATGAACCATTTACTTAAATGAAGGGTGAATACTAATTTTAAAAGTATATATAATTTAAATTTAATTCTAAGATTTTAAATTTAAATTTGGTGAGTTGAAAAAGATTTTTTTATTTCTATCAATATTATTTATGAGAATTATTAAAGAAATACGTTTTGATATAATTTGATGATGAATAACTATAAAAAATACCAAAAATATTAAAATGAAAAAAAAAATTAAATCCAAGATACTTGTAAGCATATATTGGTATAAGTGCTATAAAGTAGTAAAAAAATAAAAAAAATGGAAAACAATAAAAATATTAACAGATGCTTTGTCTGGTGAAGAAAAATTATCTTAATTTTTTTTTGGATTTTTATCTAAATGAAAATGGTCTAAGAAATTTAATTACTTAAAATCTCACGTCAGACTAGACAACGGTGGGCACCTAACAATTAAAAGAAAATAGTTGCAATTGCCAAGGAGTGAGACCAAAATTTTTTTTCGTCATTTTCTTACTAATTTGTACAACTCTCATCAATGTGCTTATAAGTATTTCGCATTTGAATTTTTGGATTTTTTTGATAGTGATTATTGCCAAATCATATGAAAATGTATTTTATTTAATAATTTTCAGCAATAAATTTGATAAAAAAATCCCTTACAATTTTGTGATAAATTTTGTTCACGGTAATGGCTGTAGCCCTTGGCTGATGCTAATAGATGCAGCAAAATTCTGTTCTTAATAAAATTACGGATAAATATAAGAATATACTAGAATTGCAGAGCAAAAGTGCAAAAAATAATGATTGAACAGAACCTAATGCAGCAAAAGTATTATAGACAATATATTGTAATTGTGATTTGCAATCCAAAACTATAGGGATATATATGTTATTTGTTTAATTGTGCTTGCGTTTCAATCGAATTGGGCATAATATGGATGGCACAATTCGGATTATTGAGATATGCATCTAGAACCCAAACTACGGATGATATAACGAGAAGAAAAATAAAATTTACATGCAAGAAAATTGAAATAAAAAATTTAATGGAAGAAATTGGAATAAAATGTCCCGTTACAATTTTCATTATTGAAAATATTATCAAAGAAATAAAGTTTCTATAAATTCTTTCATAAATCTATGTTAGTTTAATTTCATATAATAGAGTTAGTAACTAAAGACACGTTTAAAAAAAAGGCTAGCTAAATTGTAGTTTTAGTTCACATATTTCAAATTTCATTGCAAATGCGGTCTCAAGATTCAATAGTAACAAATATTCAGACCCCTTGATTTATTTAAAATTGAAAAAAACAAACAACAAAATTGCAGTGAAGTAAAAAGAAATGATAAAAAAAGAGGCTGCTTGAAATAGAACACTCTATGCTACTGTTGAATATTCTGTTCAAAGGAAAAAGAAAATAAAAGAAAAAGTAAAAAAAGAGAGGAAAAGGGCTTCCACTGAATGAGAGACAAAAAGAAGAGGGAGGGGGGCAGTGGAAGGGAAGATGGCCTCAATGAAATTCCTTGCTGCGTTCTTTATCAATGTTATATAGAGCTGTAATTGTTTAAAAAATTTATAATCTATTATAGTACTGAAATTTTGTATGCAAATTCAAATTGCTTATATCCATTTTACTGATCCAATGGTTTTTCTTAGCGCTATCGTGCGAGATCAAAAAAAAAAAAAAAGGCGAAAGTTCTGAATGGGCAAAAGTTAGAGAATGATTGCAAACATTTTACAGTTACATTTATTTTAATGTGAATGCATATATTTTGAAATTCCACATTTAGTTATGCGTACCATTTAAAATATATTTACTAATACTAATACATGTAAGAGAATGACAGCAAACAATGGTACAGTTAGGTGTATTTCAGGATGAACTTATACCTCTTGAAATTTCACGTTTAATATTTGTATATCAAATTTTACCTTTATTGAAATATTAAAATACATTTATTCCCACTAGCCCTCATCCTCTGCCTCCACCATTGACTGCCAAGTGGTAATAGAAGTAGTGTTAAAAGGAGAATTAATCAGTGAAATTTTTTTAGTTTATTAAAAGATGCTCAGGTTTTGTTGGCTAGTTAGGTTTCATTTCGTTTATATGGTATGAACTAAGCATGGTTGCAGATATCAGAATTAGAATTTTCATTAATTCTCGTAACAGCTACAGTATAATATAGGATATATGCACAGATAACACCCTATTAATTTTACAATAATGAAACTAAAGAATACCATGTTTGAAATTAATTTTAATGTTTATTTTTATATACATAAATAATAGATGAATTGCTATTTTTCAAAAGTCAAGATTGTTATTATGATCCAACTATTTTAAAGTGCAAGATATACTTTTGAAGGTTAAATGAATCATCACAGTTGAAGAATTAAAAATGTAGATAATTACAAATTGAAAAATTATATATGCTTTCAATAACTGATTATTTATTAAATTTTATGTGCTTGATATTTGTCAATCAATGGTTGTGACTATCTATTTTATTATCTAAAGTCTATCTTACACCGATTGTACTTATACACATATATCACACAATTGATTACTTTTTATTTGAGGCATGTCTACTTGTCAAGTGCTTTTGCGCAATTGCCATCAGAATTTGCATATTTGTTTTGATTATTGTCACAAGATATGCAACATGTACAGATAACACACTGTTACAAATTCATTGCAAAGAAATTAAAATGGTTCCAAACTTGTAGAAAAAGTTAGGTTTAAATATAAAATAATCAAATTCAAGGAAATACAATAAAGGAAGAAACTAACTAAACCTTCTCTGGCTACTGCAATACCTGGAAAATAGAACATATTGTCTGAATCAAAGTCAGAAAAAGAAGTAGAATTCCAGCAGTGGAAGCAGCACTCTGCCGTGGAGTATTGCAATAGTCACGCCTCAAAGTTGCTATCCGCTTCTGACAAGGATTTCTACAAAACTCATTCAATTTCTTGCAGATTTTGGCATAATCAGAATTGAAATTCACATGCAGGATATTTTTTCCAAGATCATTAAACAGTTTAGCCACAGCATCACTATCATCCAAAAAGTTTTCGATTATTCCATTGCGAATGAGAATATCCACATCATTGCTTGTGTTGATGAGAAAATCAAAGACGGTAACAAAATCTGTAATGTGCGATTCATTGGGACAGTGGCATTGCTCAAAAGCCACCATATTACGAAGGATAACCTCCGTATCGTCGTCCACCGAAATCTGGGGAATTCTAAGAACAAGTCCCGAAAGTTGTAACCCCAGTAAGTATGGGCTATTATTAAACTGCTTAAACCTCAATCCTGCTTTTTGTAACTCGGTTGCATTGAATTGAAGTACCTCTGTTTCAACTCTTTTTGGCCGCTCACTGGATGGTTGCTTCAAGTGAAAGTATCTTAGCAAGTCTGTGAAGTGGCATATGTTAACACCATCAGGACTCAACTCTTGTTTATTGTAACTGATGAAATACTTGAACGTGAGTTGGAGAAATGAAGGAAGGTTGTTAGAATCACAGGAGGGGAAGGCTAAATTGAAAATTTTTTCAAGAACAAAGAAAGGTAGTTGATTTTCTAGTAACAACAAATCTGATTCTATAATATGTGATATCCAAGTCCCTGGTGAAAGAGAATCTTCTTCAGGCCAGTCATTTCTATCATCCCTCAGGAAGAGCTCAATTATGAAACAAGCATCCAACAACACAATTCTGATTAAATCACCCTTGTCAATCATAATGTTCTCTGCATAACAATCACGGATACTTTGTTCTAAGTTGTCAATGAGGCTTAACAATTCACGCAAATTGGTATTAGTTCGTTGCATAAATCTCTTGAGATATACCAACTTGTGGGTTTGCATATTTTGCAGACTCCCATTACCACAGTGAAAAGGGCCAATTGAAACCACTTTAGGGTTGTATGCATATTTATTTACTTCTCGGATGTCATGGGGTACCCTATAGATGTGCCATTTAGTTTTGTTGGGAGTTTCTACATTGCCTAGCATTTGTTCAATCTCAATCGCCACATGATCAGGATTCCTATTCGTCATATCTATAATTAGAAGTTGGAATTTAGCAAAAGAATAACAATGGTATCACTGAACACAAAAGAACTAGAACCATTCATATATAGAAGGAATATGTAACAATGCATTTTTCGCCCTCCTGCGTGTTATTCATTATTTTTGTCAACTATGATTGTATTATAGACAGGTCATCATGTTATTTTTTAAGTTCTTAAGGCTATATGCTGCCATTAGAATTTCATTTCTCCTAGTAATTCAGGACAAATAATATGGCCACCTAATAAATGAGGGGGTAAAAATTAAAATTTTCTAATTTGCACTCTTCTAGGATTTTGATTCAAAGTTCAAGAATAAAATGAGTTGTTGCATCCTAAATCCATGACACGTTATCAACCTCTTTAAAGATACTTATAAATCACTTAACATATATTGAGTATTAATAGTGAGATTCAAACCTAAAATATAAATGCTGATTATATATAATATTGAAGGATTATGACTAAAATATAAAGTCATGTAATTATTTTTAAGTGATCATGTGTCTATCTTAAGTGATCTTGTAACCTTCATTAATGTTTTAATCTTAGCCATCAATGCAAAATCTGATTATCATTATTCACTCATCTTACCTTTTATATAAAAACACTCCTTTCACTTGATATGTCCCATATATATATATATATATGCAAAAAGAAAAATCATAATATATATACACACAACACAATTTTATGATCACTATACACACACATACACACACACACACACACAAAAGAAGTGTGTTCCTTCAATTGTATGAATTACAATAGCTTATTGTTCCAAAAGAGGAGAGAGGCAAACAAGATCAATACTAAATTTGCGTAACAAATTTATACATAGGGTATGAAGGAAGCACGAGTGAAGACCCCAACCCTACTGAATTGTAATTAATCATTTAGCACTTTAATATTATTGATAATGAGCTAATTCAAACGAATTACTTAAAAAAATTATCACTTTCCCGTATTTTGACACTTGAAGATGCGTCTCACATTTTAACATCAAACTCAAACCATATACAAAAACATTTTAAATATAAACCATATATATAGCAGCCACTTTTTTCTGTATTACAACAACACAAGAAAATTTTTATTAATTATATATGAGACCATGACCAACAAAAGAATCGATGCCTTGCTCAATTTACCTCAAGAGCCTTAGAAGCTATGAAATCCAGCATAAGATAGAATGCGGTGGTGTAAGCAATCTTGTAGCAAAATGATGGACGAGAGATAAGGGATTCGAGAAGTAAGAAAAGAAGTGAAGAAAGAGGATGTTTAGATATTCTTTTATAATAGAAGTAACAAATCACTTAAGCGACATGTAACGTATTGGGCTTGTATTCAGGATTCTGAAAGAGAGAAAAAAAAATCCTTAAGACAATATTGGGTGATATTGCACTATTATAAGTGTTGAGGATGTTTAAGTGTTGTTGTTGCTAGATAATTTGATGGAAAATTAAAGCTTCACTAAAAATAAGATATGAAGAATAGTTAAAGGAAAAGGGAGTTATTCCTTGCTGTGTATCGACGGAATGTAACTCTTTCAAGTAATTCTTTAAAATGTGATGATGAATAATTTGTTTAGATATACTTGAGCTTCAATCAAATTGGGCATAACGACTCAACTGGGATTATTGAGATCACTTACCTCTGTAACTCAAATGCAAAAATATGTAATGAATAGAAAAATAAGAAGTACGTACAAGAATTTTTTTTAAATAGTAGAAGAAATTGGAAGGAAATATCCCATTACAATTTTCACGATTGGTATATCAAAGAAATAAACTTTCTCTAATTTCATGCATAAATCTATTTTGATATTCAATATAAAGACGTATGAATAAATTTAGTAGTGTAAGACTGGTCAAAAAGGGCTAAAACTAAATTGGAAAACTCTAATTCAAAGATATCACTTTATCCTAAAATGAAATCGAAAATGTGAAAAAGCTTGAAGATATTTTGAACCATATTTATAATTTTTTTTAATAAAACTATGTTGCTTAATTAGAAATAGTTATAATTTATATGTATGAGATTTGTAAAAATATATGTTGAAGAAATTTTATAAAATAAATTTTCTATACAAGAGTTATAATTTCCTGATATTTATTTCTAAAAAGAAAAAAAATGCAAATTATTCCCGCCAATTTTAAGGTGATTGGGTTGGATTAAAATAAGCTATTATAAGAAAAAAATTCAAATTATCCTTGTGCTGTTAGATTGAACTCGAGATCTTTCCCTAATATAAGTTTCGGAATATCCACAAGCAACTTGACGGACACCATAGCATGATCTCCATACACCAGCAAGAAAGGAGTTGCTTGCGTAGGTCTCCTTTAGTAGTTGATGACTGGCCTAGGTTTTGGGCTTGTCATGCACCATTCAAGATAGGATTTTAATCAATATTTTGTCAGTGGCTTTTGCCTAGCTGTTTCCTTGAGGATAATACAGTCTGGACCTATCATGAACAATTTTGTATTTCTTTGTCAGTGCCCTTAACTTCTTCATTCAAATAAAGGGAGTACCATCGTTTGACATGATCCTCTTTGAAATACCAAATTCGTATATGATATTTTCTTCGATGAAGTTCACAATGATCTCCTGTGGGCATTAATCAGAGCCATAGCCTCTGCTATCTCTTGAAAAACTCAATAGCCGCTAATATCCATAACTTACCCCTTGATCTTGGCTTAATAGGTCCTATAAAATCCAATGCCTAGGTGTGAAATGGCTAGGTGTTATCAAGGATTGCAACTTTACAGAAGCAGTATGAATAACGTTTCTATGCATTTGGGAAGGTAGACATCGTTGAATGTGTCTTATAGGATTAGGTTCCATGGTTGTTTGGTAATATCCTAGGTGTGTGAGCTCTTGGAAGAGTATCCTTCTTCCTTGGCACTCCTTGCACTCTCTTTCTTGACTTTCCTTCATGATCATGTGTTGCAAGCTGGTAGTTGTGATAGTTAAATAGGCAAATGCGATTAGTTTAAGATAAGACTTAGTGGAAAAATTGAACATGCTATAAAGGATTTATGGCTAAAATTTGGGATTAGTTGGTCTCATGTACTATTTTTCCTAATTTTTTCAAGTTTGGAGGTATTTTAATAATTTTGACATGATTTGAGAATTCAAGGGAGTTTGAAAAGCTTGTATTTGTAATTTTCAAATTTTTATTTTCATGTCAGTACATTTTGATACTAAACAGACATTCGGAGCTTTAAGAAAAAGGTTTATGACAACTTGGAAAAAATATATCTACTCCAAGGGTGGCAAGCATGAGTCACATGGTTTTGGCTAGAGAGTTATTAACTTGTGATAGATGGTATTAAAGCTCGATTTCTTATAAAGGACCAAGATTGTGTAGGTTACAATTAGCTAGATACGGCTTATCCAATGCTATATGAGAGATGTATGAAGTGATCATTCTTAAATTGAGAGAAGTCATTACCAAATATTTAACTAGAGGGTGTAAGAGATTAGATCAGCTTGAGAAGTTAGTGTGTGGGGGAGTGATGCATTCAAGTGACTATGGATTGGTGTATTAGGTGCAAGCATTTATGCTAGAGGACTATTTTACTTTATGCATAGGATATTAGCTACGCACTCATTCATAATAATGGCATCGAGATATGCAAACCACCATTTAGAGAGATGAGTGAATTGATGGCCTATCTAGTAGGAGAGGCCTTGGTTTTACTAAAGGGTTTGACCATTTTTTGATGGATTAGAGAAGCCAAAAAGTGAAGTTTTTAGTCATGTAGAAATATATGGTCATAGTTGAGGGGCATGAGCAGATTACTCCAGTAGGAATAGTCCAAAATCATGTCAAAGTGGTTTAGTGGAACCATTTGAGTTGCTTAGGGGAGCATAGCCAAAAGGCTAAGCAGATATTTGAAGGAATCAATATTATGTGCATAATATGTGGGTTGGATAGAGAGCACATAATCTTCCTATAAGATTTTTCAATATATGGGCTAGACTATATAGTTACTTTGTGAAGTGGTAACAATGACTCAAAGGAGGTGTAACAAACTAGTACTACATAGTCATAGGATCGAGAAACTTTGTTGCAATGACCATAAGTTTAAGTTTGCTTATGTATAGGTAAGGTGGAGCTTGAGTTAAAGTGGAGGATGCTCTATGCTCAACCCTTTTCAAAATGTTGAAGTGGGGGAGCCATTAGAGGATGCACACAAAGAAGTTATTGAGGGATGCATTCATGTTAGGACTACAAGAGTCTAGACTTTATTGAATGTCACTCAAGATAGGAGGGGTCTTGAGGACCACAATGTTAGAGAGCATCAACTTCGAGTAGGATATGGTGATTGATAAGATGCTAGAGGATATCAATTTAGAGAGGATCAGAGGATCCAATCGAGTATGAAAGTGGCATTACACAGTGTCATGAATTGACTAAAAGCGTTAAAAGCAATCTTGTGAGCAAGGTTATGGGGTCTATGTGTAGATTAAGTATAAGTCATCTCGTGCATCAATGGAATGGGACATTAGGTGTAAGACACTAGTTAGTAAGCAATTCAAAGTACAAAGCATTGTTAATGAGCTATAGTGTTAGCACACACTTTTGCTACGAAGGTAGCATCCATGCAAGCATTAGAGGTAACAAGCACATAATTGTAAAGGCAATTGCTGATCAAACGAGTTATGGAGGTAACAAACTTAAGATAGTTAGTAAGTAACCGACACTGGAGGTGTCGAGACACTTTGAAAGGAAACTATAAAGGTAGTCCTTTGAGAAATTTATAGAGGATACATTTAATTAAGAGGCTACTGATGTTGCAAAGGCAATAACCTAACTTTGAGATGGGGGAACTCTCATAACACTAAAAAAGACAGGCTTGAGTGGTTAAAGTAGTAGCTCAGAGGAGTAGGTTGAAGACCACATGAAGTTTCAAGAGAGTTAGTAGATTTTCCATAGAGTCGTATTAGATTGAGGCGGCAATGAGGGTATTGACATTTGAAATGATGGAGAATGTCACAAGATGGCAGTTGTTAAAGTTAGACATGAAAACATGTTTGATTTAAGACAAGACTTGGTGTAAAAATCAAGCATGTCATAGAAGGCTTTTGGATGGAATTTGATATCAATCTAGCTTATGTATAATTTTTTCTAATTTTCTCAAGTTCAGGGATATTTTGATAATTTTGACATGGTTTAAGAATCGGAAGAGTTTGAAAAGATTGTATTTGTGATTGTCATATTTTTATCTTTCTGTCAATGCATTTTAGTGCTAAATGGACACTTATTGCTTTAAGAAAAATGTTTATGACAACTAGAAAAAAATATATCTACTCTAGGCATGAAGGCTTTTATTCCCTTTAAAGGGTAGAGTGTCAAAAGGGCTGGTGAGGTGCCTAGACACTAAGCGAGGTACTTGAGTGTACCTACACAATTAAAACTATACAATAAGGTATATATCAAGTAAATAAAATGTCCTTCTCTTTATTCAACAGTCCTTTTTAGCTCATTGTGCCCGAAAACTTCATGTGTAGGGTGATCTTATAGTCTAGTATGTAAGGGTGCTTTGGTAACATTCGATTAAGGCTTGTGGACATGTTAGACATGGTATGTATGGGTGATAATTCTTTAATGTCCTGCTATCTTTACCAAGTGTGCTAGGAGAAAGTTTTAATGGGAAGGTTGGTATGTTAGCCAATAGTGACAAGCATGTGTTGCATGGTTTCAGTTAAAGAGCTATTGGCTTGCAACACCATATCACGTTGTTCGTTTCCCAAATATTTTCTTAGAGAGTTGCCTACCCTCTTTCTATAGAGGATTCCATCTTTTAGGAAGTACCGATTAGCTAGTCTCCTAATCTTCTTTGATTCAAGGGGACCACCCAATAGTATTTCACTTTGGAAGTATTGGATTATATTCTTTCTCCTATCTTTTACTTCGACCGATCTGACTTTTAGCTTATCTCAACACTAATATTATAGGCAAATTACAAATAATCACATTCCTTTTTCATTGTTGACTAAGAAAGTCCTTAGCACTTCAATATTTTATGTAAAGATGGTCCTCCATCTCTACAAATCTCTTCATGTGCCTTCTTCGTAAGATTCCATCTTCTTTCCTTGGGGACACATTTCATCGTTAGTCCATTTGTTCCTTTTTGCAATGAATTCCCTTCCTTATCTTATACTTTTTCAGTGTTGTATAGTAATTGTTGTAGGGTTCAATAATTCTTTTATTCAAGGGTGTCACCATTCATCTTAAGGTTGCAAGTTCAATATGGTCCTCAACTATTTATATAACTTTAGGACCATGTCCCTGGACTATCATCCCCTAACCAAGAATGTGATCAGCTCAGGATAGTACAGTGGAGCAACACCCTAAAAGCTTGGTAGTACACAAAACTAGAGTGTACCTCCCCTGTTTTTCTAGACACTTTCCAAAGGTCATGTAAAGCACACTTAAGAGGCTAAATGCTCAAAAAGTAGGCCATCAATCCATGCACACGTATACTTGTACTTGTGGCATAATCAATTTATATATAATGCAAGTGTGACACCAATCCTATCCAACTGCTCATCTTGTCTTACCAATGCGCAATACATTCTTCGGTAGCCTTATCCTTCAATTCTTTAGATAACCTGAAAGGAATTTTTCCTTTCAAAAGAAAAGAGTAATGAGTTTCATAGAAATCCAATGACTAAATAACTTACTAAGGATTTTGAGTAAAACCGTACAAATAATTCAATCATCAAACTTTTTTTAACAACTAATCGTTATTAAATTTTTGAAACGCAAATCCATGCCTCTTTGTAGAAATCAATTTAGATAATAATTACAAAAAAAAACATAAATTATTTTTTTCCCTTAAAACTATAAGAAAGAAATTTCATGTTATTCCATATGAGTAAACCCATTTTTTAGTTCTTAGAATTTAAAGGCGCTAGATATTTCATCCTCTAAATTTTGTCATTGTTATTATTAGTCCTTCAATTATCATTTTACTAAAATTTTTCATCCCTCCGTTAAAATTTTTGTTTGAAAGTAAACGGAGCTTAGATATAAGAGTCACTTCACATTATTATTAAAAATCTAGTTGAAATGATAATTGAAGCTGGTTGTTGAAAGACGACACTATCATTTTTCACTGCAACGTGAAACACCCATTACTGTTGTAGTTTCAACATCTGTTTATATCATTATAATTGGCATTGCAATAGCACATACATAAGGATATCAAGTAAATGATTACATTAACACACTAGGAGGAAAAAACAAGTAAAAATGAAGGAGTCATGGTGCATAAATACATAGAATGAATTAAAACAGAAAAAGATCATACCAAAAAAATTCAGCTCAGAATACAGGACAATAAATATATGGATACAGACACCAAGACAAGGTCATTAAGAGAGAGAGAGAGAGAGAGAGAGAGAGAGAGAAAGATGAGACGATGTTGATAGTGTTATCACACAAAAGAGGTGTTATAAGGATGCAAACCAGGATGGCTTTTGTCTCTTATTGGCTGAAGGATGCCATTTTTGAAAGAGGAGCAAATTCCATCTGCTTTTAAATGGATCTTTCAATGGAGGGATGAAAAGTTTTGATAAAATGATAATCGAGGGATTAATAATGACAATGTCAAAATTTGGAGGACTAAATGTTTAGCGCCATTAAATTCCAAGGATGAGAAGATGGGTTTACTCTATTTCATATTCATATTCACGAAGTGCGAAAACTAAAATAAGGGAGAAGTTAATGACATCATCAGATGATAAGAAAATAAGTCGTTCAATTCAAATCATAGGGTTTTGCTTATGTTTTGTCAAGAGTGAATCTAAAAGGGGCCAAATCCAATTTGCCGCCGTTCGACCCCTTTAAAATACAGCTCAGAACCTTGCGTTTTGGTGGAATAGGAAGAGGTCAATTATTTGAAACACCATGCGTTTCAATTATAAAAAATTAGAAAATATTAATTCAAATCATCATAACAAAAGAAAAAGAATGGCTTCTACATCATTTATATAAAACTAGCTTTTAACTCGTCCAATGCACAGATTTAATTAATTTTAATTTAATTAATAATAATTTATAATATAAATTTCAAATTTCAAAATTTAAATTATAAAATATTCAAACAATTAATTTAAAATCTATCATTATATTTATATCATTTGAACAATTATAAAATTTATATAATTACATTCAATTTAAGTAATAAGAAATATTATTTTTTTAAGTTATTACTAATTAATAGAGTTGTCGTAATATTGTAATGTTACATTAATCGATTATCATTATCATATTTAAACAAATGCAACATGATCAAATATTATAACAAATGAACTTTAGAAAAATATATAAAAATAATATCAATTTATATGAAATTTAATGTATAAATGTTAATTCTTATCTTTTATATAAAAGCATATCATGATAGATAATAAAGAACAAATATTGTCTAATTTACTAAGTATAAAAATGAATAAAAAAACATAATTAAATTATTTCAAATGTACAAAAATTATAAATTAAACTAAGTTTCAAATGTATGATTTAGTCATTGATCACCCTTTTAATTTCTTCATTTTGTTTCTAGACATCTAAGGGCTAATTAAATTTATACTTGCTATAGTATGAAAAACATCATTAGATGCCCTTTTTGAGGATGCTAGGGAATCTTTATTATCACAAATGATATAAATTATGTCCTATATAGAAATTAATGAAAATATTATAAGAGACATCATTATTCATTTAATGAAATAATAATATTAAAAATTAAATTTCTGTAAATGATAATAAATTTTAATTTATAATAATTTAATTGTAAATAATTGAAAGGAAAACCACAAAATTGCAAATGTTCTATTTATTTATTTTTAGGCTATAAGCTGTAAAAGTATCTATGAATTATTTAATGTAGCAGTACAACTTTGTAGTCTCCATGATTTTGTTGCTTATATTTGTAATATTCTTCTTCCACATTTGTAAGTGGAACTTTTTTTTTTCATTTTGGGTTATGATAAGACATGCATGACCTGTGCAAGGATAAGGTGATAATGGTCTCCGCATGAGGGAGAAGAAAAAAATCACATGATTGATCATGATTGGCTTCTGATAAAGACTTGGAATTTGGAAAACCCTAAATTTAATGCCATGGGGTGGTTACCATTGAGCCTTTGCCTTAGGTCATATGTGATTCTTTCCTTGAGAGGTTAGGATATCATTAATGATGAGTGGAATGATTTGGTAGGCTTTGAAATCTTTCAGCTGCAAATGTGTAATTTCCATGCTTGATTAAATAGCCTTGGTTTATAGTAAGTTCTAGGATGACTATTCATTGATTTTTTAAGTATTTATACCTTGTTTGTGGATGATATCATAATATGTTTTTTCTTTGTCATGTTGGTAGCAGAGTGTTCTAGCGTAGTTAGATTGCTTGCCTATCAATGTGGATTTGATTGAAGTCAATGTTGTGCATGACCAGCTTTGTTCAATGTTTGAAAGGTAGAATTGGAGTCGAGAACATTTTTTAGTCAAATGTTATTGCCTAGTATTTAAAAGAAAATAAAATGGAAAGAATGTTATTTGCCTGCTCTGCTACCCTCTTCTCTTGTCTTCATTTACTTTATGTATACTAATAATATGTATTTATGGACATTTCATAAATTTTATAGGTTAGATAAAGAAATTTTGGGTCCTAATAATCAACATCTTCCAAAAATAGTTACAATTTTTGTTGATGTACAAAAATTTGCTTTTCAAAGCTATTCTCTTAAGTGGCTACTTTAAGATTCTGGTTTTATTTCCTCCTCCCTTCTAAATCATGTATATTGCACCATGTGTATAGGTTTCTTATGTAGGCAATGATCTAGCAATTGAATAAACATCAAGTTAGATGATTAATCTACTGAAGTAGCTTCAGCAGACTTTACTCCCTTCTATCCTCACTTTAATTTGGTCCTCTCTGCAACCTTAGTAGCAGTTAGTGCTTCAATCCATAGCATGTCAATTATGAAAATAAACTGATGTTCTATTAAAGTTTTAGTTGTTTGAAAATAAATGACATCTAATGTTATATTTTATGATAGTTACAAAATTGACAATAAAACTTGATGTACAACAATGCTCAATTAAATGTTATTTGATTTCCGATGTTAAATCTTCTAACACTTAGTGTGAATCAACTATTCTGTAGTAGTGTATTTTGGTTGTCCTATAGTTAAACTTGAAATATGATAAAATTAGTAAAGTGAGGATTGTCTCGGCTTGTATATTTTTAAAAATGTAGTTGATACAATGTAATATTAGTTGGAATAAGGTCTAGTGAAGTAAGGAGATGAGATAGATAGGATCTTTTAATTGGGCATGATTTAGTAGTATTTTTTTGCATATTTATATGTTACAAACATGATGCAGTTTGTTGATTGCTTAAGAAGACATCAATTGTGGTTAAGTGAGTAAGCTAATTTTGGTTAGAAACAAAATTTAAGAGTTGAAATTATTATCACTATTTTTAATACGATTATCATTAGTATTACATTGTGGTTACCTTGATGTTAATTAATTCACACTTTTGGGTCATGAAATGTTCATGAATATATACATACACATTATTGAACTATGAAATTCAATCCAAAGGTTTAAATTTGACTTATGTAAAGATCCCTAGCTAGTCATTGATAACCAAGGCCTATAGTCATGAGACATTTTTTAACAGTGCACAAATGTTAGTTGTCGTTAAATAAGGTAATGCTAGTTTAACCACATATATATATTGAAGGGTAATACTTAAAAGGTAGAGTAATCGTTTTTGATATTTGCTATTCCTGTCTGACGTGGCAATGTTATTCGAAAAAGTCGTAAGTTAGCAATGCTATGTATTTTATATATTGACTTAATTAATTTATACTAGCTATATATTTTGTTTAAGGTGCTGAGGATAAATTATGGTTAATTATTCTTGAGGAGGTTGTTTAGTATGAATTGATTTTGGTCATGAAGGAATGAGTTAAATAGGAATTTTTTGAAAGCAAGTAACGAGTGGTGTTCCTGGAATTTTCAAATTAGAAAGAATTGCAAGTCATGTGAGGCATATGATTAGAGATGAGAACTAAGTTACAATCGAGTAAAATTTCCATTTAGTTGTAGATGGTAAACTCACTATTCCACATTATATCCTCTCTAAATTTTATTTTATTTTATGTGGTATATAGTTATCCTATATGTATGATTTCCTCTGGCTTAAAACTTGAAGAACTTGAGCAAAATTCTTTTGAGGGGAAAAAGCTTGTAATACTTAAACCTCTTTTAAGCAATTTTCATAAATTCGTAGTTTCAAAGTACTTATTTCAACCATTTTGTTTATTTAAATTCTTTTAATAATTGCTGTAAATAAAATAATTATTCATAGTTCCAACTGTTTAATCATTATTCATCTTACTTTATGATAAAATATAGATATTGAATTTTATTAAACAATATTATAGTTTTATCTAATTAGTGAGTCACTAAAATTTTTTATAATAATTTTTATAAAAGTTCATGAACGTAAGATTTATAAAATATTTTGTATAGACATTAGTAAATGATTCTATATAAAAACTTACATATTTTGAGGCACTTATTTTAAGTGTTTTAAATAATTAAATCATTCTTATAAATTGATTGTTTGCGTTTGAAAGATTTGGTTAACTATTTGTTACACCAGAAAGTGAGAAATTGTGAACTTGTCATTTTTTTAAGCATTACTAATTAATAGATATGTTATTGGAGGATCGTCTAAATAAAATAAATAATTTAGAGTGATTCACTTGAAAATTTTGTATAAATTAATTAGAGATTAGTGATGAGTGGTTGTGATTTAATAGAGATAGGATTTTTATTTTTATTTTTTTTAGTATACGGGTGGCTAGGATTAATTTTTCTTTTGGTTACCTTACACCTTTTACACAATAACCTTTGACTTCTCTCAAATGGGTGGCTGAGATTATCATAACTTATCTCGTTACTTTACACCCAAAGCACCATAACTTCTCCCATGGTCTTATTTCATCTTTTCTCGTCACTTCCCCAGTACGCATTTCTCCGTTTCTTTCGCTTTTTCCTCCTTCGCTCATATTGGAAAACAGCAGCCACATCGCCGCTTCTTGCTGTTGCATGCTAGCACACATTGCCTATCCACACTTGTGCCACCACGCCGCAATCTAGCTGCGCCACTAGTCCCTTGCTCATGTCATACTTTGTTAGCGCCATGGCTGACGATTAAACGCCAGCTGATGCGCAAACCACTCCCAAATCTCGTTGGGTGGTAAATAGGTTTCATTTCTCTTCTCTTTTTACCATTCTTTCAATTATTATTATTATTATTTTTGATAATTATTCTTTCAATTATTTAGTGAGCTCCTCTTAAAATTTTTCATTTTATACCATACAGTTGAAGCAAATATGATTCATTAGTTTTCTCTTTATTCAAGTCTTGGTTGGTGGATTTGGAAGCAAAAATCAAGCATCAAATTGTCTCCTGTATCCAGCTCAGCAATTAGTAAAGTCTTCTAAGCTTAATTCCAATTTTCAGATCATTTAGGGTTTGAATAAAATAGCCTCTGGGAATAGGTTGAACTGAAACTAAGAATAATATGATGGATTTCTGTTTCAGATCAATTTCAATCTCTCCTTATCTTACCGCCAATTCCAATTCTCACAATATGATTCAATTCCAATTGCTTGGGGTTTTCCAAATAAACTCTCCAAGGATCCAATCACCCCAAATTTTCCTTTCAAATAAAACTTCTCCTTTCATGAACAAGTAGGAAAGAGAACAATATCAAAAATCGGGGATCATTATGAATTCATATGATAATTAAAGAAATCAAACAATTGCATGTCTATGGTCCATATTCATTCAATAGCTAGTGCTCAACATCAATGCTGCGAAAATGTGTTTCTAATAATATTATTACAGAAAGCTTCCACAGTTAATTGGTCATGATATATCTTCGCATAAAACAGAGGTTAAACACACAACATTTTTATTAGCTAGCAAGTTACAAAAACAAGAAAAAAATTGACAATTCTTCTATTAACACTAAATGAGCCAAAACGGATGTGATCTTAGACAAGAAAGATTCAAGAGTAGGGTAAATTACCCACTCATCTTATCAAGGGAGTTGAACTTTCCCAAGTATGAATATCAATTCTAAGTATCAATCTAAAAACTGAACCAATTTAGAACTAAGGTTAGTTCGTACATATATATATTTTTAACCATTCTACACCAAAACAAGCAGAAGAACCTAGGGTTCAAAGAAAACTTGATACTAAAGGATGAGTACTTCCCGATTGAACTAAAATTGGGTGGACTTTCTCTCAATTTGGGCTGAACTCACAAAATATTTATGCCCAATGTCAACAAATTTCAATTTTAGGTGAAATTTTGGTGAGGGTTACAGATAGATATGAAAATCTGATGGGAAAGTTAGTACAAGAACAAAACAAAGGTTTGGAGGTATATAACTCCACTTGAGGAAGAGCTCAACAACTCATTTTGAGGTGCCAAGCTTAAGTGGTCGAAGTGCCAAATTGGGCAGAACTATTACGAGTAGCTGCGCATGAGCGGTTGTCTTGAGTTTCATGCCCGAGCCCACCGCAACCTGGTGTGGCGCTGATACGTAAAATATTTACATATTTATTTGTCCTTATATGATGCATTTTTGGATGTTATCTTATTTAATTTAATAAATTTAGTTGCATTTTGTGAATGAGTCTTGAATTTGAAATGAAATCAAATCTTTTAGATAATGCTGTATTTTGACCCTGTTTCAGTATTTAGGCCATATCTGGAGTTTTAGATGTCCGATTGGGCTGATCTTTATATGCATTTTGAAGAGAAGATCCAGCCCTACAACTTTCATGTTTAAGGAAAAGCCCAGTTCGGGACCTAAGGATCTCAAATTTGGCTTGGAAGATGAAACAGTGGTTTTGGCGGAATTTGACATATGGCTACTAATCTGATCATAACTTCAGCTAGAAACGTCCAAATTAGGAGTTCTTTATATGCATTTTGAAGAGAAGATCCGGCCCTACAACTCCTATGTTGACAAGAAGACGTAAATATGCCATTTTGGTGGTAAAAAATTACCAACAAGTTTGAAGAATGGTTGCTGCGAAAATAAAAAAGGGTAGTTGGAGATCATGAATGGTAGATGAAGCATGTGATTGGTAGCTGAAACATGTGATTGGTAGCTGGTAGTCAAGATTTATGACTTGCAGCTGACTCATTCACCTATAAATAGGTGGTAGTGGAGAGCATTGAAGCATCCAAGCATTCATTCATTCATGCATTGTAGATAGTAGTTTAGTTTATGCATTTTTAGTTTTAGTATGCCTCTTACATGGAAGGTTTTACCTCCTACATGGAAGGCTCTACCTCCTAATGGATGGATAGTATTTCTATTTTCATGCATTTGTAATTATATTTTATGTTTGTATCATGAATGTGATGTTGTTTCTATTTTATTTTGAGTTTGTTTTTAATTTCATTATATTTTAATTTCTCATCTTCCTAGGGTGATGGCGTAACTTGATAATAACGGATTGAATTCTAGTCTATTGAAACTAATTTTGATTTTATTTCCTAGATTGAGTTTTAATTATTGCTCTTAATGCTTTCGATTGATTAGCTAACTTTTGAATGAACTCAATATGCATGTTGAGACCGGAAGGAGATACATGTGTATGGAACCTATAATTAAAACCATAAATTGCATATGAAATAGGAATATATTCATATGGTTTATGTAGTCTTAATGAGTTCCACAAATCCTAATGCATGATTAGTTGTTGCAATTCACATAGGAATATAGTGAATTGGCAATTAATTATAGAATTACTTGACCTTGGAAGAGGCTAGTGATTAATTTAGGGAAACTCGACTATCAATCAAAGGAGTAAAATTGGATTAGTGTAGATAGATGATTCAATCCGAAGTTGTTAAGTGAAGTCTGATCCCTAGGTCTTTTATTCATATTCATCTTTATTCCTATTGCATTCATATTTACTTTAAATATTTTTTGCATTTAGTTACTTCAATTCCAACTAATCGATTTGCCAAATAGTATTAAGATTATAAATTTTGGTACTTAGTGAAACAATCCTCGTGGGAACGATACTTACTTATCACTCTATTACTTGTTTACGATAGTGTGCACTTGCGCTAATTGATAAACCTTTCACACGTAACAAGTTTTTGGCGCCGTTGCTGGGGATTGTTATAATTAATATCAATACCAAGTAATCTTAATCCTAATTTGGTTTTTATTTTACATTTTTTTTCTTTCTTTGGTGTTTCTTTTCTTTTTTCAGGTTTGTCCTAGTGTATGACTAGATCGAAAGTTGCTGAGCCACTGCTATTTGATTTTGAGATCGAGAAAACTTGTCGAAAGAATCGAAAGATACAGAAGCAATCAACTGTAGATCAAGGTGAAGCGATGGCAGATTTGAGAGAAGAACAAGACACCAAAGCACTCCGTGACTATGCCACACCAACAGTCATGGACACCATTTCTGGGATCAGGAGAGCGCCTATACCAGCCAACAACTTTGAGATCAAGCTAGCCATAATTCAAATGGTGCAAGCAAATCAGTTTGGAGGTTCTCCAATAGAAGATCCGAATGCACATATAGCCATCTTTCTAGAAATCTGTGATACATTCAAACATAATGACGTTTCTGATGATGCCATAAGGTTACGACTTTTCCCTTTCTCACTTAAGGATAAGGCTAAAAGCTGGTTACACTCTTTACCAGTGGGGAACATCACTACATGGAACATATTGGCACAAAATTTTTTAGCAAAATTCTTTCCTCCAGCTAAAACTGCAAAGATGAGAAATGAGATTGTTTCATTCACCCAGCATGACATGGAAAACCTTTATGAAGCATGGGAAAGATACAAGGAGCTGCTAAGAAGATGTCCTCATCACGAGCTACCAGATTGGCTACAGTTACAGACTTTCTACAATGGATTATCTAATGCTACCAGAACACTTGTAGATGCTGCAGCTGGTGGATCATTAATGGGAAAAAGCATAGAAGTTGCTATGGAACTGTTGGAAGAGATGGCAGCAAATGCTTACCAATGGCCTTCTGAATGCAACACTTCAAAGAAAGCACTTGGAGTTCATGAGCTAGACATTCTGACCACTTTGTCTTCTCAAGTTGCTTCTATATCCAAGCAAGTGAGTTCATTAACAGCTCAAGCAAATGCAATCAGAACTCCTACAGATGCTTGTGATTTATGTGGTGGTCCTCACATGAGCACACAATGTTAAGAAGGAAATCCATTCATTCCTTCTCAACCTGAACAAGCCAACTATGTGGGGAATCAAAATCATCAAAATGATCCTTTCTCAAACACATACAATCCAGGATGGAGAAACCACCCTAATTTAGGGTGGAGGAATAATCAAAATGTGTTCAAACCTCAAGGGAATTATCAACAGCAAATTCAGCAATCACCACAACCAAAGGCGAATTTAGAAGAAGCATTGGCTCAACTAACCATGAATACTTCTCAATTCATGGCCAGAACAGAAGCTACACTCAAAAATCATGAAGCAATCATGCAAACTCAAGCAACCTCACTCAAAAATCTGGAGGTGCAAATGGGCCAAATTGCAAGTGTGCTGAATTCCAGACAACCAAGCACTTTACCCAGTGACACTGAAAGAAATCCTAGAGAGCACGTAATGGCTATTTCATTAAGGAGTGGGAAGCAGTTAAATGAGCCAGAATCAAGGAAGAAAAACGAAGAAGCTCAGAAAGAAGATGAGGTGATTCCAGGAAGAATGAATTTTCCAGATAATCCTCCACCATATGTTCCACTAGTTCCATTTCTTCAAAGATTAGTGAAAGCTAAGCTAGACGAGCAGTTTAGCAAATTTCTGGAGGTGTTTAAAAAGTTGCATATCAACATCCCATTTGCTGAAGCTTTAGCCCAAATGCCCAGTTATGCAAAATTTATGAAGGAGATTTTATCAAAGAAACGCAAACTGGAGGATTTCGAAACAGTAGCCTTAACTGAAGAGTGCAGTGCGATTCTCCAAAAGAAACTACCGCTAAAGCTTAAAGATCCTGGGAGTTTCTACATACCCTGTACCATTGGAGAGTGTGAATTTGAAAAAGCCTTATGTGACCTTGGTGCAAGTGTGAATTTGATGCCATTATCCGTCTACAAGAAGCTGGGATTGGGAGAAGTGAAACTAACTACCATGTCACTGCAGCTAGCAGATCGTTCAATAAAGCATCCACGTGGAATCCTTGAGGACGTGCTAGTAAAAGTTGATAAATTCATCTTCCCAGCAGATTTCATAGTGCTTGACATGGAGGAAGATCAAGAAATTCCTATTATTCTTGGGAGACCATTTCTAGCAACTGGACGAGCTCTAATTGATGTGCAGAAGGGAAAGCTAACTTTATAGGTTCAAAATGATCAAGTATCTTTCAATATTTTTAAAGCTTTTCCATATGAAGATAATATCTGTTACAGAGTAGACACACTGACCAATTGCATGAAAGATGTAATGCATGAATCTTGCACAGAAGAGCCATTAGTGGTAGGAATGGTTAATGCATCAAAGTCTACTGATCCTAAAATCCTGAAGCAGATTAATTGCCTTGAGGTAAACCACGGGCAAAGATTGAAAGAATACAATAATAGTGCATTCAAGACCACCAAGATTGTCATCACGCTCGAGAAGCCAGCTGGTAAGTATAAAAGAAAAAGAAAAAGAAAAAAAAATAAAGCAATAGGTTAGGACTTTGTCTAGCTAAAGACGTTAAAGAAGGGCGGCTACTTGGGAGGCAACCCAAGATTTCTTTCTCTTCTCATTTCTTTTCTTATTTAAGCACACATCGCACAACATTTTTCACTCACAATTTCAGTTTTCATCATTCTCATCATGGAGGAATGCCTTGTAAAGCTTAAAAGCAGATTCCCTACTCTTCCCAAAGATGTGCTCAGGAAAATCTACAACTGTCGACTTCAAAGAATGAAGGTATTTAAGCGTTTGGGTCTTCCTGAGGACATACGTTGGATTATTGAAGCTAAGGTACGTTTAGCAGGTGAGTTTAATGAATCATTTGTTAGACGTTTGCCAGGTATGGGAAGAAGTTCTTACTCTAAAAAGAGAAGAGCTAAAAGAATGAGAGTCTGTCATAAGTGTGCAAGGTGGAATTGTAATACACTTTGTAGGAATAAAGGAATGATTTCAGTAAATCGAGAGGACAAAATTCGATTCATAAAGGATGGACTGAGTAAAGAGTCATTGGATAATATCAATTATACTCTTGAGACGCATCCTAGCGGAGATGTTCATGCTGTTCTTCTTAATTTAATGAACTTATTCCATACAGAAAAGGAGCGCTACAGTCTTGGGGATCTAACTGAAAAAGACCCTGTTTGCCAGTTTATAAGAAAATTGGATGGGAAGTAAATCCTCGGCTCATAGAAGCCGTTTAAGCCGTTACTGAACGAAAAATCAGAGGAAGATGTGAGCCACAATCATAACTACTGTACATATGTTTGTCTGCTTTACTTTTCCTTTATCTTTTTATCTTTACAGCTATTTTTTTTTATTTTATGTACATTTCTCTTCTTTTTAAGTTTACCTTTTCAGCATCTTTTTGACTTTCTTTACATTCCGTATTCTGCTTGGTTCATGCCATTATTGCACTTGTCAGTTTTGCACAGCATTTTTTTTATCTATTTCTGATATTATCTGATTTGCATGATTTCTTTGTTTCTGCTTTTGTATTATAAGAATGCATTTCAGCAATCACACTTTGCAAAAATGTCTGAAGGTGAGAGTAAAGAAGAGGAAGAGGTTGAGCAACCATCAAAGTGTAGTGTTACATGTGAAATGGTTTATCAACTAGCGCAAGTGCACACTATCGTAAACAAGTAATAAAGTGATGAGTAAGTATCGTTCCCACGAGGATTGTTTCACTAAGTACCAAAATTAATAACCTTAATACTATTTGACAAATCAATTAGTTGGTAATGAAGCGAGTAAATAAAGATTGATGCAAAAAATGCTTAAAATAAATATGAATGCAATTGGAGTAAAGATGAATATGAATAAAAGACCTAGGGATCAGACTTCACTTAACAACTTCGGATTGAATCATCTATCTACACTAATCTAATTTTACTCCCTTGATTGATAGTCGAGTTTCCCTAAATTAATCACTAGCCTCTTCCAAGGTCAAGTAATTCTATAATTAATTGCCAATTCACTATATTCCTATGTGAATTGCAACAACTAATCATGCATTAGGATTTATGGAACTCATTAAGACTACATAAACCATATGAATATATTCCTATTTCATATGTAATTTACGGTTTTAATTATAGGTTCCATACACATGTATCTCCTTCTGGTCTCAACATGCATATTGAGTTCATTCAAAAGGTAGCAAATCAATCGAAAGCATTAAGAGTAATAATTAAAACTCAATCTAGGAAATAAAATTAAAATTAGTATCAATAGACTAGAATTCAATCCGTTATTATTAAGTTACGCCATCACCCTAGGAAGATGAGAAATTAGAACATAATAAAATTAAAAAACAAACATAAAATAAAATAAAAACAACATCACATTCATGATACAAACATAAAATACAATTACAAATGCATGGAAATAGAAATACTATCCATCCATTAGGAGGTAGAACCTTCCATGTAGGAGGAGAACCTAGCCTTCCATGTAGGAGGTAGAATCTTCCATGTAGGAGGCATACTAGAACTAAAAATGCATAAACTAAACTACTATCTACAATGCATGAATGAATAAATGCTTGGATCAATGATCCAATGCTTGGATTGGATGCCTCAATGCTTTCCACTTCCACCTATTTATAGGTGAATGAGCCAGCTGCAAGTCAAAAATCTTGACCACCAACTACCAATCACATGCTTCATCTACCATTCACATGGTCCACCTACCATTCATGGTCCACCTACCATTCATGGTCTCCAACTACCCTTTTTGATTTTCGCAGCAACCATTCTTCTAACTTGTTGATAATTTTTGACCACCAAAATGGCAGATTTACGTCTTATTGTCAACATGAAAGTTGTAGGGCCGGATCTTCTCTTCAAAATGCATATAAAGAAGTCCTAATTTGGACGTTTCTAGCTCAAGTTATGATCAGATTAGTGGCCATATGTCAAATTCCGCAAAAACCACTGTTCCATCTTCCAAGCCAAATTTGAGATCCTTAGGTCCTGAACTGGGCTTTTCCTTAAACATGAAAGTTATAGGGCTGGATCTTCTCTTCAAAATGCATATAAAGATAAGCCCAATCGGACATCTAGAACTCCAGATATGGCCTAAATACTGAAATAGAGTCAAAATACAACATTATCTAAAAGATTTGATGTCATTTCAAATTCGAGACTCATTCACAAAATGCAACTAAATTTATTAAATTAAACAAGATAACATCCAAAAATGCATCATATAAGGGAAAATAAATATGTAAATATTTTACGTACCATGTAGATTTAAATCTATCTGTGTTTTTGGTGAATCTTATGCTAGAAAGAATGTAGAATTTGTGACAGCAGCAACTGAACTTGGTCATGCATTAGCTGCTAGAAAGATTGCTTATGTGTATGGAGGAGGGCTTCAAAGCTTAAAAGGAAGTGCAGCATTTTCTGCCTACATCAGAGGAAGCAAAATACTGAGTATCCTTGTGAATGGTTTAGATGATAAGAAATACGCCATCGGTAAAACATTAAAGGTTTCAAACTTGCCTAAACGGATTGGATGCATGCTTTACTGTGCTGAAGCCTTTATTGCTTTACCTGGTGGTTTAGAAGCATTAGATGGAATTTCCAGCATTGCATATTGGATTAACTTGAACTTTCATCAGAAGCCAGTAGGTTTATTAAATGTTAATGATTTTTATGATAGTTTGCTGTCTTTTTTAGATCAAGCTGTGGAACAGGGATTCATAACCCAAGCGACTCGCCGTGCCATAATGTCTGCCTCAACTGCTGATCAGCTGATTGACCAACTACAAGGCTATAAACCCGAACCAGATCCATCAGTGAAAAAGATAGATTGGCAATCTCCATCCAGCAGTCAGGAGCATGAGCTCGACACTACTCTCCGGTTGTAACTTTCTTTACTCTTATGATTTTACTATCAAAATTTCTTTTATATGTGAGTTGCTTATGCATTTCTTTTAATAAACCCTTTTTGCTAATTTGCTGAAGACATTGGGGACAATGTCTACATTAAGTGTGGGGGGGAAAATTATAAAAAAAAATTTACTTTTTAAGATTTTTTTTAGTAGAAAAACCATGAGATTTATTATAAAAAAAAAGGGGATGGCCGAGTAAAGAGTTATTTTCTACTCTTGATACGGCCTAGTAAAGAGCTTTTTGCTCTTGATACGCATCCTAAAAAAAAAATAATAATTAAAAAATATATTTTTTTGCTTATTAGTTTTTTTTCAATAATTTTAAAAGATTTCATAGCATGATTGAACGACTTTCTTACTTCTTAGAATTGATGGGTTTGGTAATGGATTTTGAGTTGGATTGAGTTGGAAACCTTTAACTGTGAGATTTTGAGCCTACTTGTTGAATCAGTATTATATTTCTTGTGTGATATTCACCTATTAAGTTATCACTCTAGAACTTGCATAAAATCTGGTTGAGATTACAATTTACATGCATACTCAGATATGATAAAGGCATTTTTTTCCTCAGTTAGAACCAAATAGCCAACCTTGCAGTTTTACCATTGATAAACCCTTTTGAGCCTGATTAACCGTTTCTTTGCTTTAACCCATTAATATGTCATTTAATGAAATATCAATTGTCTTTACTTAACCCTAGGGATTAGTAGAGCATTTGAATCTTTGAACAATGGGTTTTTGACAAAGTGTGAGGGAATATGTATTATTAACTTCAAAGTTGCAAGGGTTTTCTTTCAAAAAAAGAAAGAAAGAAAAAAAAATATAGTTAAAAAAAAGTAATAATAAAAATAATAAAAAAAAGAAAAAAAGAAAAAAAAAGAAGAAGAGAGAAATTGATATGTACTTGAATTTGAATCGTGGGCTACTATGTTGAGATAAAATTATTTAGAGATTACTCATGTTTTAATTGCTCTATTAATTTCTCTCCTTATTTCAACCTTTCATATCCCTGTTTTATCTTTCCTTTACCTTAGCCTCATTACAACCCTTAATAAGACCTTTTGATTTGAAGTTTGCATGTAAATCAGGTAGTGAAGATTAAGAATTTATGCAAGCCTATGGTAGTGCAATCTTTGATAGGATGAATTTGAGTGAAACACTTGCCCATAAACACTTGAGAGAGGAAGAGTTGCAGTGATTCTGATTCAATCCTACTTAAATGAAGTTGCAATCCCTTTTTGATTTTATATGTCAAGATTTGTTGATTCATGAATGCTATGATATCTTTATACTTTAATTATCTTTCTTATGTTTTTGTACTTTTTATCTCATGGGTAGATTAATATTAGTATTAGTTTTCTTCTGTTTTGTGTTTGTCCGAGGACGTCCAAAAGCTAAGTGTGGGGGAATTTGATACGTAAAATATTTACATATTTATTTGTCCTTATATGATGCATTTTTGGATGTTATCTTGTTTAATTTAATAAATTTAGTTGCATTTTGTGAATGAGTCTTGAATTTGAAATGAAATCAAATCTTTTAGATAATACTGTATTTTGACCCTGTTTCAGTATTTAGGCCATATCTGGAGTTTTAGATGTCCGATTGGGCTGATCTTTATATGAATTTTGAAGAGAAGATCCAGCCCTACAACTTTCATGTTTAAGGAAAAGCCCAGTTCGGGACCTAAGGATCTCAAATTTGGCTTGGAAGATGAAATAGTGGTTCTGGCGGAATTTGACATATGGCTACTAATCTGATCATAACTTGAGCTAGAAACGTCCAAATTAGGAGTTCTTTATATGCATTTTGAAGAGAAGATCCGGCCCTACAACTCCTATGTTGACAAGAAGACGTAAATCTGCCATTTTGGTGGTAAAAAATTACCAACAAGTTTGAAGAATGGTTGCTGCGAAAATCAAAAAGGGTAGTTGGAGACCATGAATGGTAGATGAAGCATGTGATTGGTAGCTGAAACATGTGATTGGTAGCTGGTAGTCAAGATTTATGACTTGCAGCTGACTCATTCACCTATAAATAGGTGGTAGTGGAGAGCATTGAAGCATCCAAGCATTCATTCATTTATGCATTGTAGATAGTAGTTTAGTTTATGCATTTTTAGTTTTAGTATGCCTCCTACATGGAAGGTTTTACCTCCTACATGGAAGGCTAGGTTCTCCTCCTACATGGAAGGTTCTACCTCCTAATGGATGGATAGTATTTCTATTTTCATGCATTTGTAATTATATTTTATGTTTGTATCATGAATGTGATGTTGTTTCTATTTTATTTTGAGTTTGTTTTTAATTTCATTATGTTTTAATTTCTCATCTTCCTAGGGTGATGGCGTAACTTGATAATAATGGATTGAATTCTAGTCTATTGAAACTAATTTTGATTTTATTTCCTAGATTGAGTTTTAATTATTGCTCTTAATGCTTTTGATTGATTAGCTAACTTTTGAATGAACTCAATATGCATGTTAAGACCGGAAGGAGATACATGTGTATGGAACCTATAATTAAAACCATAATTTGCATATGAAATAAGAATATATTCATATGGTTTATGTAGTCTTAATGAGTTCCACAAATCCTAATGCATGATTAGTTGTTGCAATTCACATAGGAATATAGTGAATTGGCAATTAATTATAGAATTACTTGACCTTGGAAGAGGCTAGTGATTAATTTAGGGAAACTCGACTATCAATCAAGGGAGTAAAATTGGATTAGTGTAGATAGATGATTCAATCCGAAGTTATTAAGTGAAGTTTGATCCTTAGGTCTTTTATTCATATTCATCTTTATTCCCATTGCATTCATATTTACTTTAAATATTTTCTGCATTTAATTACTTCAATTCCAACTAATCGATTTGCCAAATAGTATTAAGATTATAAATTTTGGTACTTAGTGAAACAATCCTCGTGGGAACGATACTTACTTATCACTCTATTACTTGTTTACGATAGTGTGCACTTGCGCTAATTGATAAACCTTTCACACGTAACAGGCGCCACTACTGCATCACCACCAAACAATGGAAGAGCGAACGACAGACGCAAGATGGCTTGCCGGCTAACATAGAAAGAGACAGAGCCAAAGTGAGGGTAGTCGTGAAATGGAGAGGATGGCTAAGGACAGGATGGCACTTCATGTTCACGTGTGGGATTTGTGTCGTACCAAAGACTAGCAATAAATTAAATAAGCTTAACCTAAATTCGACCCAAATAATAATTGTGTCATGTTAGGTCAAATTATTTATCAAACTTTTCAAGATAGATGAACCTATTCGTCACGTTTAATGATTTAAATTAAGAAAATTTATATTATAAAATTATTTATTAAATTTAGTTACATTTTTTTTTCACAAAAGTATTTCTAATGATAAAATACATTTTGGAACTTTAATTGCCATTTTATTCAAACAAAAATTTTATATTTTTATTATATATAATTGTTTGTAATTTAATTATTAATTATTTCTCAAATAATATTTTTAAAATTTTAATATAAATACATAATGGGCTAGTATGTTAACCCATTTACAACTTAAATTCAACTTATTTATTATTTATATTAATAGGTCAACCCATTTATAATTCGAACCTATATATGCTTAACTTGAACCTATTCAAGGGCTTCGTGTTTAGATTAGGTTATCATGAAGTGTCAAAAATTGCTACTCCTAGCTAAAGGAGAGTTCTACTCTATTGTGATAAAGGATAAAGAGGTGCTTTATTTGAAGGGGAGCTTGACCTCCTAAGAAATTGATGGCACTTCATGTTCACGTGTGGGATTCGTGTCGTACCAAAGACTAGCAATAAATTAAATAAGCTTAATCTAAATTCGACCCAAATAATAATTGTGTCATGTTAGGTCAAATTATTTATCAAACTTTTCAAGATAGATGAACCTATTCGTCATGTTTAATGATTTAAATTAAGAAAATTTATATTATAAAATTATTTATTAAATTTAGTTACTTTTTTTTTCACAAAAGTATTTCTAATGATAAAATACATTTTGGAACTTTAATCGCCATTTTATTCAAACATAAATTTTATATTTTTATTATATATAATTGTTTGTAATTTAATTATTAATTATTTCTCAAATAATATTTTTAAAATTTTAATATAAATACATAATGGGCTGGTATGTTAACCCATTTACAACTCAAATTCAACTTATTTATTATTTATATTAATAGGTCAACCCATTTATTATTCAAACCTATATATGCTTAACTTGAACCTATTCAAGGGCTTCGTGTTTAGATTAGGTTATCATGAAGTGTCAAAAATTGCTACTCCTAGTTAAAGGAGAGTTCTACTCTATTGTGATAAAGGATAAAGAGGTGCTTTATTTGAAGGGGAGCTTGACCTCCTAAGAAATTGAATAATTTCACTACTAAATTGCCTTTTTTTAAAATCTAAAAAAAATGTAAATTTTAATGTATTAAAAATAATCTAATAATTGAAATAAGGCCAGACACAAGTTGAGTTGAGTTATGAACCATCTCGTCTTGAAAATCAATTCATATTCAAATGAACCAAAATTTTTAGCTTGAATTTGACTTTAGTTAAGCACATGAATTACTTGACTTGACTTGAAATCTCATTTGATTTAATCAAATGAACCAAAATTTAAAGTGCTGAATAAAAATGAACTAAGTTAACTCAAATTAGTGGTTCATTAACTTAGTTCATTTGATTTATTTAATCTGAAATTATTTAAAAATTGAAATTGAAATTTATTTAATATATTTCATAATATATTTTATTATATTTATTATTACAATTTAATTCATAAATATTATAATGATATATTTATATATATAATTAATTTATCAAGTTGGTTCATGAACCAAATGAATTGAACTAATCCTAAATTGAGTTTGGTTCATTTAGCATACAAGTCAATCTTTCAAGTTTAGGTTTAACCCATTTAGTTCATGAACTCAACCCATCAAGTCTATTTTCGAGTTAAATCACCAGTGGTTTAAAAGTTGACTTGGTTCATTTTCAACCATATTTGTGATCATATTTTTAAAAAATGGGAATGCAACATTGACCTCCAAAAATTTATAATTTTTTCTTACATGCATAATTGTAGTAATTAAAGCATCAGTGACTCTAAATTAAGAATATATAGTTTATTTATTTATTTTAAAATAGTTACTAAAATTATTGAGAAATTTAATATTTCAAAACATTAAAAATATAAATTTTAAATTTTAATATTTTCAAATAAATATGTGTACTATTACTATTTTCTCCCCTTGCTTTTCTTCTTCTTTTTCATATTCTACAAAATTTGCAAGCACATACAAGTTCAAATATTTATACGAAATTAAAAAGAAAACCGGAGTCCTTTAAATAAAGAGTATTTGAGCATTACAAGATCTTTTAACATAAAATAAGGCATTAAGACAAGCAATTTTTTGGACACCTTAATAGACAAATTAGTTGCAGATCCAATCTTGAAACAACTTTAAATCCACAACATTTTTAGCAAGGAAGGGACCTCAGATCACTGTTGGACTTTCTGTTATATTGCCAACAATTATGAGGGGCACACAGTTAGACTATTATGGTTCGTGTGTACATATTTTCACCTCTCACGAAAGGATAGCAGTGGTGCCAAACATTGTATATGTTCATATTTTTATCTCTCACAGTGGTGCCAAACATTGTCATATACAATCACAGAAGTAATTTTATATTGCAATTATAAACATGTCCAACTATCTCTTCAAACTCAGTTAGCTCAGCATCCTTATCTTTATGGATTTCCTTCTTTGATGTGTACATATTCACAACTTTGGACCAAGATCATAAAGCACAAAGAAAATATGAAGTTTGGAGTAAATGTCAAAGCAAAACCAGGGCATAGTCATTCCGGAGAGTACTATGCAAAATCAATTACATTGCATTTCACAAAAAGTGAGCTAAGTTTATATTTATTAAGATTTAAAGCTTGGGAATCTTTAAGCTGATAGAAATTATAATACTTGATAAAAAAACTCAATAGATGAAGACTAATAGAATTAAATTAGAAAGTTTCTATTAATGAGTGATTAACAAAAGCATCCATTACTCCTAGTAGATGAAGACCTTATTAGAAATTGTCTATAAAAAATTTAGGAATAGAGTAATTTTAGGAATTGTTAAAGATCCAAGATTGATTGGCTTTGGAGTAACTTAAGGTTTTTACTTATAAGCATCTTATGATAACCTAAAGTATTAAAGTTGTAATCTTGGACACTAATGGGGCGAGGTACAAGGTTTTGCAAGAAAGGGATGATAACTTGGCTTTGGATATAATTGTAATTTTTAAGAAGGTCGTCCTATATATGAATAACTAGAAAAATTAAAGAATGATGAGTAGGATGAGGAAATAATTTTTTAATGCAATATCACATGTGATTAAGTGATGGTAAAGTTAAGAAGTTTCCATAAAGCGTAGTCATCAAATAAAATGATATTAAAAGGGAATAATTTTGAAATGTTGGAAGATATGATAAGCTAGCATTTAATGAGAGAATTTTGGATAAAATCAACTTGAATTTGGCTTTATTTTTTAGGGACAAAATGGTGTGAAACTTAGTTAAAACCTAACTAGATTATATTATCTTATAGTTAGAAGGGAACTTGAAGCTCACTTAACACTACCTTTATAAATAGCTTAAGCCTTAGTTCATTTTTACTCATCTAAGAATAAGAGAGGGAGAGAGAGAGAGAGAGAGAGAGAGAGAGAGAGAGAGAGGGAGGGAGGGAGGGAGTTCTATCATCTTTTCCTAGTGTGTTCTTGAGTGCTTTTAATAGTTCTTTAGGAGTTGATGGGAGATTAAGCTCTTTGGTGAATGTAGAAGCTCATTTACTCTAATAATTTCAATTCTTTTCATAGTCCTTTCAAGGAATTTCTTACTAACTTTGTTATTTTGAATATCACAAGGTGAAGAATCAAGCATTGCAAGTTCATCTGAGCGTGTAGAGATTCATTTATTTTCTTCGTAGTTTTCTTTTAAGGAGATTTTTATATATGAGGTGTATGAGTTTTGATTAGTGATATGTTGAAACCATGATATTCATGGTGGATTGTTTGCAAAGATATTTTCTTAGACAAAGAGAAATATTTTGAAAGAGATGATTTGCAAAGAAAGTAAAAAGAAAAAAAAGTGTTTGAAAATGACTTTTCTATTATATTACTTAAAAAGATCGGAAGCAAAAGTGAACTTGATTAAGAAAGCATGCAAAGGTCTTGCTGGAAATCACGCATCAAAGTGAACTTGATTACGAAAGCATGCAAAGGTCTTGCTGGAAATCGCGCATCATACATGCACAACAGAATAAAATTTTTGCATGATTTCCACCAAGGATCCATGCGAATTTAGAACGCCATAGATTAGGGATTAGGGTTTATACCTTTCAGCAAAAAATCTTCTGTCCGCTACACAACAAATTCGATCTGCTTCTATCCATTTTCCAATCCAATCTGCTCTCTAAATCATGAACCGGAATAGAAACTAGAAGATCAGATCACCAGTGCAGCGTTTAATGTGGCTGCACCTCTATGGTATCCACATGAACCCGTGAATCACCGATGAATGTCCACACAAACACCGGTTGGAATTGATCTCCTTTCACCTTGTAGTGCTAGCTACGCCTCTTCAGGGGTTTTGGTCAAGGAGAGGTGCTAGGATTTTTTCAAATGCCTTTTTGGGGTGCGTGAATAATGATCATAATCCTATTATTACCCAATAAGCCTATTTAAATAGGTGCATAGAAAAACCTAACCTATTTGTGCTTTATTCCATGTACAATTATAAGCTTGCTATTGGGCCTTATAGTTATAACATGAATTCCTAAATATTAAGCCCAAACAATTTGGTCCATTAATTCCAAATTCACTAGGCTCTAAGTGTGCGACCCTACAGGCTCTCATTACATTGGCAATGACCATTGATCATATTAATGATCATAAACAATGATTGGTGTCTAGCAACACATCATTGTTACCCAAGCAATGAGAAAGTTAGTGATTTGACTAAACCTTTACACGTGATCATCACCTATGTCCTTTTGTCCTATACATCTAGATTAAGCACGAGACATGGATCGTGTCATTCCCGTATAGCCCAATCTTAAAGTTTCTTGATTCCTAAGTAAGCTGACTGAAATAAATGTAATCGACATCCCATGTCAATTCATCTGAGCATGGCCATGCATTTTTTCAGCTTTACTTAATCAAGGGGCCCGTAGATGTTACTCCTGTTATATAGGAGGGACAAATCCCATCTTGATCACACAAACCCCTCCGTATGATATGTGACATATCTAATATCTACCCTTGCATTCACTCAACCATTAGTGTATAGAATAGTATCAAAATATGAAACTCACATGTAGGGAACCTTGGTGATCTCAGGTCAAAGGACCATATTAATAATGATCACTAAGAACCACTCATGACACTCATATAATGATCCATGTAGTGTCTTTAATATGGGTTGATCCAGTATACAAGTTCTCTAACTTTTACTCATTTGTAAACTTAATATCCCATATAAGTCTTCACACATGCTAGTCTTAACATATCAAAGCAACCTAATCCACAATGATATATGACTAGGGACATTTAAGAATACAATTATTCTAAGGTTATTATCATAATTGAATATATTACGTAGACAATATATATAAATATAATAATTGGAATTTCCATTAAAATAACATGATTTAAAATTATAATCATCAATATGATTGATTTTAGGGCATATACACTAACAGGTCTTAGGTTCCAATGTAGCCTCAAGGCAAGATTTTAATCTTCATACTAAAATTAAGTGTGCATTATTTTAAATCCTAGAACAAGTGTTACACCAAAGTTTTTAGGCAAAATTCATTTTGGAAAACAAGAAAGGAACTTTAGGGCTTCTTGTTATATTAAAGGGAAAATTCTATTTTTTGCAAGAACAACTTCTTACACTATGTGTCAAACTCATTTAAAGATATTAGTATACATTTATATTGAGGTTTTGAAGCAAAAATGGCCTTGAAACATATGGGGAGCTCTTCGGTACCTTGCTATTTGGTGAGGGAAAATCCCACTTTTGGGAGAAAAAACTTGTTACATTATATTCTATACTAATTTAGGGATGTTATTAAACAATTATATCAGGGTTTGAAAGGAATAAATGTTTTAAAATATGCTTGAAATGTTTTGCTTTAGTGCTAAAAAATAGCATTTAAAGGTTGTGTTTATAATAAGCAAATTGTTTCCTACAACTAGTTTTTGTTAGTAAAACAATTTAGTCACTTATGTAACTTGTTTTAAGCATGAAAATGATTGAAAAATGATCTTCAACATCATAATTTCAAGCATGAAAAATTATAGAAATTTTTATAAAGATTTGTATATAAAATGGAGTTTTGAAAGCTGAGTATGTTTATTTTAAAGTGCTTTATTAGTTGGATGTGTATGTAACTTATGTAACATATATTGAGATTGCAAAGGTTTAAATATGAAATTTAAAACTTCTATTTTAATTTTGAAAATTTCACAAAAAAATGTTAGCAAAATTTTCTATTTAAATGGATATTTATAAGTTTAAGCTGTTTGTTAAAACTTAGTATGACTATTTTCTTAACTTTTATGTACTGTTTTATGGTGAAATTGTGTATTTTTACTACTACTAGATAGCAAGCTTATGAGCCTGAATTAGTAAGGAAAAATATTTTCCTTGTTAGAATAATATATAAAACATAGGTTTAAATATGCTTAGATTTAGAAGTTGTGAAACTTGAAAAATCTAAGTTGTATCGTTCACTGATTTGCCGTGGAAAAATCATGAGGTACATGTTATTTTGAAATGAAGTCATGTTTAATTATAGTATATTAATATGTGAAATTAATGGCTTAAAAGTGTGCTTGAACATTAGGAGAAATACTATGAAAATGGAATGGTGTTTTATAGGTTTCCATGATGAAACTATAAGCAGTATAATATTTTTTAGTGCTTGGTTATATTGTAAAATTGTTAATGAATCCATTAATTAATTTTTATGAAAGGGTAAATATGAATTGGTTATGGAAATGAGATAGAATTCTTGCATAGGGCATGATATCTAGCATGCAAAAATGAAAGCAAAAATGCTTAACAAAAGTTACTTAAACTGTGACAAGGTAAATATGATTACTTTCTTGCTAGATTATCTGGTTATGTCTATGTTATTGTTATATGATTACTATGGCAATGAATAACATTTTGACCTTACCTTATTACATGTGAACTAGGCCAGTGAGTGCCCTATGTGACAAATGGGCCAGTGAGTACTCTATGTGAAAAATAAGTTAATGAGTGCTCAATGTGAAAAGGCTTGAATGCTTATGTGATTATCAACTTGAATGCTATATGTGACGTGTGACTATATTATAATTATGAGACCTTGTGGAGATGTTAGGAGAGTGGCTCAGTGCCTCATATTCCTTGTCACATGGAATGATGCATAGGATAAGGTTGACATAGAAAAATAAGGTTAGGATACACATGGGATAAAGTTTGTCCAGAGTAACAAGAAGGAACCTTTTATTCCTTCTTGCCATTTAATTATTAATTGATGATTCTATCTATGATTGAAATTTTAATAGTGTAGTATATAGAATTCCTATATGAGAAATGTATGGAAACAATTCCTAGTAAGAATATAGTTTTAATATATGTTATGTATATATATGATTTTCTTAGTTGAAACCTAATAGAAAATTTATATGATACCTATTTCATTGAGTAATTTATTACTTATTTTACTTATGGATATATTTTGTAGATACTCTTTAGCATGACCCCTATTGAGATTACAGACATTTGATGGCATGTCTATGACCCTTAGTATGTTATTCTTAGGTAGGAGTTCCATTTTACACTTATGATTCATGAGCATGGGAGTGTGCACCCGTGGTGTAAATAAGGGTTGTCAAGGTTGAGCTTTAGGAGCTTGAATCTATTTAGTCATTCTTGGATTAACACTTTGTAGATTTTGGTTATCAGATAGCTCTAGAGGACCTTATTTTTTATGAGTCTTTACTTGTTGTGGGAGCAATGGACATACTCAAACATAATTTCAAGCACTTTGACCCTTCTTCAATTTTCCCAACTACACTGCCACTCCTAACCACACCATCAATTCAATTGAATGTAAAGCATCCACTATATATTCTAGCCCTTTGAGGACCTAGTAGATTTTAATAATAGTGTCCTTTTTGAGGATTTGGTGAATAACTAGTTAGGTCCATAGTTATTGCTAGTTTTCTCTAAAATATATATTATTATTGATTTTTGCAGTACTTATGTTTTGACTTTAAGGATTATGGTAAGACCTTAGAAACTTTTGTATAAAGCTAGTGTCTATATAATTACTTTTATGTATATATATTGCATTTTACTACATATATTGTCTTCTTACTATTTCATAAATGGTTGCCATTTTTATTAAAGTTTTGTTTGTTTCACAAACGAAGGAATGCATGGAATTTCAAAATGAAGTAAAAATTGCTTTCATCTATATCAAAAGTAAATCTATATTTCTAAGTTTGGAAGCATTTTCTTAAGTAATGTTACATATGAAATGGTTTATCAATTAGCACAAGTACACACTATCGTAAGCAAGTAATAAAGTGATAAGTAAGTATCGTTCCCACGAGGATTGTTTCACTAAGTACCAAAATTAATAATCCTACCACTATTTGGCAAATCGATTAGTTGGAAAATAAAGTAATTAAATAAATATCTAAGCAGAAAATATTTAAAGTAAATATGAATGCAATAGAGTAAAGATAAAGATGAATAAAAGACCTAGGGATCAGACTTCACTTAACAACTTCGGATTGAATCATCTATCTACACTAATCCAATTTTACTCCCTAAATCACTAGCCTCTTCCAATGTCAAGTAATTCTATAATTAATTGCCAATTCACTATATTCCTATGTGAATTGCAACAACTAATCATGCATTAGGATTTGTGGAACTCATTAAGACTACATAAACCATATGAATATATTCCTATTTCATATGTAATTTACGGTTTTAATTATAGGTTCCATACACATGTATCTCCTTCCGGTCTCAACATGCATATTGAGTTCATTCAAAAGGTAGCAAATCAATTGAAAGCATTAAGAGCAATAATTAAAACTCAATCTAGGAAATAAAATCAAAATTAGTTTCAATAAACTAGAATTCAATTCGTTATTATCAAGTTACGCCATCACCCTAGGAAGATGAGAAATTAAAACATAATGAAATTAAAAACAAACATAAAATAAAATAAAAACATCATCACATTCATGAACACAAGATTATAATTACAAATGCATGAAAATAGAAAAGCTATCCATCCATTAGGAGGTAGAACCTTCCATGTAGGAGGAGAAACCTAGCCTTTCATGTAGGAGGCAAACTAGAACTAAAAATGCATAAACTACTATCTAAGATGAATGAATGATCCAATGCTTGGATTGGATGGCTCAATGCTCTCCACTTCCACCTATTTATAGGTGAATGAGCCAGCTGCAAGTCAAAAATCTTGACCACCAACTACCAATCACATGCTTCATCTACCATTCACATGCTTCACCTACCATTCATGGTCCACCTACCATTCATGGTTTACCTACCATTCATGGTCTACCTACCATTCATGGTTCACCTACCATTCATGGTCTACCTACCATTCATGGTCTACCTACCATTCATGGTCCACCTACCATTCATGGTCTCCAACTACCCTTTTTTATTTTCGCAGCAACCATTCTTCTAACTTGTTGGTAATTTTTGACCACCAGAATGGCAGATTTACGTCTTCTTGTCAACATAGGAGTTGTAGGGCTGGATCTTCTCTTCAAAATGCATATAAAGAACTTCTAATTTCGACATTTCTAGCTCAAGTTATGATCAGATTAGTAGCCATAGGTCAAATTTCGCCAGAACCACTGTTTCATCTTCCAAGCAGAATTTGAGATCCTTAGGTCCCGAACTGAGCTCTTCTTAAAACATAAAAGTTGTAGGGCTTCTTCTTAGCTTTCCATCCATATAAAGAACAGCCCAATCGGATATCTAGAACTCCAGATATGGCCTAAATACTGAAACAGGGTCAAAATAAAGCATTATCTAAAATATTTGATTTCATTTCAAATTCAAGACTCATTCACAAAATGCAACTAAATTTATTAAATTAAACAAGATAACATCCAAAAATGCATCATATAAGAGAAAATAAATATGTAAATATTTTACGTATCAAATTCCCCCACACTTAGCTTTTGGACGTCCTCGGACAAACACAAAACAGAAGAAAACTAATACTATTACTAATATACTCATGAGATAAAAAGTACAAAAATATAAAAAAGATAATCAAAGTTCAAAGATATCATAGCATTCATGAATTAACAAATCTTGATATATAAAATTAAAAAGGAATTGCAACTTCATTTGAGTAGGATTGAATCAGAATCACTAGAACTCTTCCTCTCTCAAGTGTTTATGGGCAAGTATTTCACTCAAATTCATCCTATCAAAGATTGCACTACCATAGGCTTGCATAAATTCTTAATCTCCACTACCTGATTTACATGCAAACTTCAAATCAAAAGGTCTTATTAAGGGTTGTAATGAGGCTAAGATAAAGGAAAGATAAAACAGGGATATGAAAGGTTGAAATAAGGAGAGAAATTAATAGAGCAATTAAAACATGGGTAATCTCTAAATAATTTTATCTCAACATAGCAGCCCACGATTCAAATTCAAGTACACATCAATTTCTCTCTTCTTCTTTTTTTCTTTTTTTTTGAACTTTTTTTTTCTTTTTTTTTTTGAAAGAAAACCTTTGCAACTTTGAAGTTAATAATACATATTCCCCCACACTTTGTCAAAAACCCATTGTTCAAAGATTCAAATGCTCTACTAATCCTTAGGGTTAAGTAAAGATAATTGATATTTCATTAAATGACATATTAATGGGTTAAAGCAAAGAAACGGTTAATCAGGCTCAAAGGGGTTTATCAATGGTAAAACTGCAGGGTTGGCTATTTGGTTCTAACTGAGGAAAAAAATGCCTTTATCATATCTGAGTATGCATGTAAATTGTAATTTCAACCAGATTTTATGCAAGTTCTAGAGTGACAACTTAACAGGTGAATATCACACACAAGAAATATAATACTGATTCAACAAGTAGGCTCAAAATCTCACGGTTAAAGGTTTCCAACTCAATCCAACTCAAAATCCATTACCAAATCCATTAATTCTAAGAAGTAAGAAAGTTATTCAATCATACTATGAAATCTTTTAAAATTATTAAAAAAAACCTAATAAGCAGAAAAATATATTTTTTATTTTTTAATTTTTTTTACTTTTTTTTTAATTGTTTATTTTTTTTACCAAAATATCCTACAAAGTAAACAAAAAAAAAATAAAAATAAAATTTTTTTTTAATCCCCCCCACACTTAATGTAGACATTGTCCCCAATGTCTTCAGCAAATTAGCAAAAAGGGTTTATTTAAAGGAAATGCATAAACAACGCACACATAAAAGAAATTTTGGGAGTAAAACCAAGAGTAAAGAAAGTTACAACCGGAGAGTGGTGTATGAATCCTTGTTCCACAGCTTGGTATTTTGATGGTTTCTCAACCTCTTCCTCTTCTTTACTCTCGCCTTCAGACATTTTTTTTGGCAAAGTGTGATTGCTGAAATGCATTCTTATAATACAAAAGCAGAAACAAAGAAATCACGCAAATCAGATAATACCAGAAAAAGAAAAAAAAATGTTGTGCGATGTGTGCTTAAATAAGAAAAGAAATAAGAAGAGAAAGAAGTCTTGGGTTGCCTCCCAAGTAGCCGCCCTTCTTTAACGTCTTTAGCTAGACAAAGTCCTAACCTATTGCTTTATTTCTTTTTTTTTCTTTTAAACTTACCAGCTGGCTTCTTGAGCGTGATGACAGTCTTGATGGTCTTGAATGCACTGTCATTGTATTCTTTCAATCTTTGCCCGTGGTTTACCTCAAGGCAATTAATCTGCTTCAGGATTTTAGGATTAGTAGACTTTGATGCATTAACCATTTCTACCACTAATGGCTCTTCTGTGCAGGATTTATGCATTACATCTTTCATGCAATTGGTCAGTGTGTCTACTTTGTAACAGATATTATCTTCATATGAAAAAGCTTTAAAAAAATTGAAAGATACTTAATCATTTTGAACCTGTAAAGTTAGCTTTCCCTTCTGCACATCAATTAGAGCTCGTCCAGTTGCAAGAAATGGTCTTCCAAGAATAATAGGAATTTCTTGGTCTTCTTCCATGTCAAGCACTATGAAATCCGCTGGGAAGATGAATTTATGAACTTTTACTAGCACGTCCTCAAGGATTCCACGTGGATGCTTTATTGAACGATCTGCTAGCTGCAATGACACGGTAGTTGGTTTCACTTCTCCCAATCCCAGCTTCTTGTAGACGGATAATGGCATCAAATTCACACTTGCACCAAGGTCACATAAGGCTTTTTCAAATTCACACTCTCCAATGGTACAGGATATGCAGAAACTCCCAGGATCTTTAAGCTTTGGCGGTAGTTTCTTTTGGAGAATCGCACTGCACTCTTCAGTTAAGGCTACTATTTCGAAATCCTCCAGTTTGCGTTTCTTTGATAAAATCTCCTTCATAAATTTTGCATAACTGGGCATTTGGGCTAAAGCTTCAGCAAATGGGATGTTGATATGCAGCTTCTTAAACACCTCCAGGAACTTGCTAAACTGCTCGTCTAGCTTAGCCTTCACCAATCTTTAAGGAAATGGAACTGGTGGAACATATGGTGGAGGATTATCTGGAAAAGCCATTCTTCCTGGAATCACCTCATCTTCTTTCTGAGCTTCTTTGTTTTTCTCCCTTGATTCTTGCTCATTCAACTGCTTCCCACTTCTTAATGAAACAGCCATTATGTGCTCTCTAGGATTTCTTTCAGTGTCACTGGGTAAAGTGCCTGGTTGTCTGGAATTAAGCATACTTGCAATTTGGCCCATTTGCACCTCCAGATTTTTGAGTGAGGTTGCTTGAGTTTGCATGATTGCTTCATGATTCTTGAGTGTAGCTTCTGTTCTGGCCATGAATTGATAAGTATTCATGGTTAGTTGAGCCAATGCTTCTTCTAAATTCGCCTTTGGTTGTGGTGGTGATTGCTGAATTTGCTGTTGATAATTTCCTTGAGGTTTGAACACATTCTGATTATTCAACCACCCTAAATTAGGGTGGTTTCTCCATCCTGGATTGTATGTGTTTGAGAAAGGATCACTTTGACGATTTTGATTCCCCACATAGTTGGCTTGTTCAGGTTGAGAAGGAATGAATGGATTTCCTTCTTGGCATTGTGTGCTCATGTGAGGACCACCACATAAATCACAAGCATCTACAGGAGTTCTGATTGCATTTGCTTGAGTTGTTAATGAACTCACTTGCTTGGATATAGAAGCAACTTGGGAAGATAAAGTGGTCAGAATGTCTAGCTCATGGACTCCAAATGCTTTCTTTGAAGTGTTGCGTTCAGAAGGCCATTGGTAAGCATTTGCTGCCATCTCTTCCAACAGCTCCATAGCAGCTTCTATGCTTTTTCCCATTAATGATCCACCAGCTGCAACATCTACAAGTGTTCTGGTAGCATTAGACAATCCATTGTAGAAAGTCTGCAACTGTAGCCAATCTGGTAGCCCGTGATGAGGACATCTTCTTAGCAGCTCCTTGTATCTTTCCCATGCTTCATAAAGGCTTTCCATGTCATGCTGGGTGAATGAAGCAATCTCATTTCTCATCTTTGTAGTTTTTGCTGGAGGAAAGAATTTTGCTAGGAATTTTTGTGCCAATATGTTCCATGTAGTGATGCTCCCCACTGGTAAAGAGTGTAACCAGCTTTTAGCCTTATCCCTAAGTGAGAAAGGGAAAAGTCGTAACCTTATGGCATCATCAGAAATGCCATTATGTTTGAATGTATCACAGATTTCTAGAAAGCTGGCTATATGTGCATTTGGATCTTCTATTGGAGAACCTCCAAACTGATTTGCTTGCACCATTTGAATTATGGCTGGCTTGATCTCAAAGTCGTTAGCTGGTATAGGCGGTCTCCTGATCCTAGAAATGGTGTCCATGACTGTTGGTGTGGCATAGTCACGGAGTGCTTTAGTGTCTGATTCTTCTCTCAAATCTGCCATTGCTTCACCTTGATCTACAGTTGACTGCTTCTTTATCTTTCGATTCCTTCGACAAGTTTTCTCGATCTCAAAATCAAATAGCAGTAGCTCAGCAACTCTCGATCTGGTCATACAATAGGTCAAACCTGAAAAAAAATGAAACATCAAAGAAAAAAAATGTAAAATAAAAACCAAATTAGAATTAAGATTACTTGGTATTGATATTAATGATAACAATCCCCGGCAACGGCGCCAAAAACTTGTTACGTGTGAAATGGTTTATCAATTAGCATAAGTACACACTATCGTAAGCAAGTAATAAAGTGATAAGTAAGTATCATTCCCACGAGGATTGTTTCACTAAGTACCAAAATTAATAATCCTAACACTATTTGGCAAATCGATTAGTTGGAAAATAAAGTAATTAAATAAATATCTAAGCAGAAAATATTTAAAGTAAATATGAATGCAATGGAGTAAAGATAAAGATGAATAAAAGACCTAGGGATCAGACTTCACTTAACAACTTCGGATTGAATCATCTATCTACACTAATCCAATTTTACTCCCTTGATTGATAGTCGAGTTTTCCTAAATTAATCACTAGCCTCTTTCAAGGTCAAGTAATTCTATAATTAATTGCCAATTCACTATATTCCTATGTGAATTGCAACAACTAATCATGCATTAGGATTTGTGGAACTCATTAAGACTACATAAATCATATGAATATATTCCTATTTCATATGTAATTTACGGTTTTAATTATAGGTTCCATACACATGTATCTCCTTCTGGTCTCAACATGCATATTGAGTTCATTCAAAAGGTAGCAAATCAATTGAAAGCATTAAGAGCAATAATTAAAAATCAATCTAGGAAATAAAATTAAAATTAGTTTCAATAGACTAGAATTCAATCCGTTATTATCAAGTTACGCCATCACCCTAGGAAGATGAGAAATTAAAACATAATGAAATTAAAAACAAACAAAAAATAAAATAAAAACATCATCACATTCATGAACATAAGATTATAATTACAAATGCATGAAAATAGAAAAGCTATCCATCCATTAGGAGGTAGAACCTTCCATGTAGGAGGAGAAACCTAGCCTTTCATGTAGGAGGCAAACTAGAACTAAAAATGCATAAACTACTATCTAAGATGAATGAATGATCCAATGCTTTGATGAATGATCCAATCCTTGGATTGGATGGCTCAATGCTCTCCACTTCCACCTATTTATAGGTGAATGAGCCAGCTGCAAGTCAAAAATCTTGACCACCAACTACCAATCACATGCTTCATCTACCATTCACATGCTTCACCTACCATTCATGGTCCACCTACCATTCATGGTTCACCTACCATTCATGGTCTACCTACCATTCATGGTCCACCTACCATTCATGGTCTCCAACTACCCTTTTTGAATTTCGCAGCAACCATTCTTCTAACTTGTTGGTAATTTTTGACCACCAGAATGGCAGATTTACGTCTTCTTGTCAGCATAGGAGTTGTAGGGCCGGATCTTCTCTTCAAAATGCATATAAAGAACTTCTAATTTCGACATTTCTAGCTCAAGTTATGATCAGATTAGTAGCCATAGGTCAAATTCCGCCAAAACCACTGTTTCATCTTCCAAGCAGAATTTGAGATCCTTAGGTCCCGAACTGGGCTCTTCTTAAAACATAAAAGTTGTAGGGCTTCTTCTTAGCTTTCCATCCATATAAAAAACAGCCCAATCGGATATCTAGAACTCCAGATATGGCCTAAATACTGAAACAGGGTCAAAATATAGCATTATCTAAAATATTTGATTTCATTTCAAATTCAAGACTCATTCACAAAATGTAACTAAATTTATTAAATTAAACAAGATAACATACAAAAATGCATCATATAAGAGAAAATAAATATGTAAATATTTTACGTATCAAGTAACATATGGATATGCATTTTGAAAAGACTTATCAAATGGTTTAAAGAAATATTTTCAAAAAATACTTTTGACTTAATTCCAAAAGGAAGAAATTAGATTTCTAAATTTTGATGCAGAATATGTTATCTCCAAATTATTTATAAATAGAATAGGATTTTCTAATTTTCTAAATTTTGTTAACTTGGTCTTATTCTATTGTATTTGTTTCATTGTTTAAACTTCTGTTTTTGAAGAAAACCTAATTCTTTTTAAAGAAATAGAAAAGTTCTTCATACATTTTATAAATCCAAAATTATGTTCCAACTATTTCCTAATTAGAAAAAAAGGTAATGTCAATTTTGTAGAGAGAGAGAGAGAGAGAGAGAGAGAGAGAGAGAGAAAGATATTTTAGATTCTATAGCTTTAATCAAGGGTAATTATCTTATATTTGATTTTAAAGTATTCTTCAAAAGAAAAAAATATATTTCAATATTTCATTTTTTTCAAAGGTGATATAAAACTTAAAATTACTTCTTAATTAAGGAGTTTTTAGAAAATTAGTATCAAGATTAGCCTTAACTCTTGTTTATTGTAAATAAAGAAAGACTCAAGTATGAGTTTGAGAAATGAAGGGAGTTCACAAGAAGCTTGGAGAGGAAAGAACCAATTGCATATCTTTTTGAGTAAAAAGAAAAGTTGAATCTCGAGTAATAGCAAAATTTAATTGTATATAATAATTGAGTTTCTAGTGAAAGAGGATAATTTTTAGACCATCTAATTTCAACCATGTCATGGCTCCTCAAGAAAAGTTTGAATATGAGAAAAGGATCCAACAATATAATCTTAACAAAATGATACTTGTCAAACTTAATTTCTTGGTTTAGAAACCAATTGGTAAAGGTGGAGAAAACTTTTCTTTTGAAGAGAAATTAAATTGATTCAATACTTTGATGCTCCAAAGTACAATTAGAGTGAGGTTTTTATAGTAGTGTTCCTAGGACATTTTCATCCTTAAATTTCTAAAAATATCTCCTTTACACAGATTCCTAAGCAAGCTTTTCATCTCTTCTATGGCTAGATACAAAGTTTTTTACAAGTCCTAGGAATTCTAGAAAATTCCAATACTAGGTACAAAGTATAGTAGTTTTAATTTCTCTAGAAATTCTTAAAATATCTCTTTGTTAATTGAGTGCAATTCTTTGGTTCATTGGCTCTGTGCTATTCTCCCTGGGTTGGATGAGACTTGCCCTCAAGTCTTAATTATCATCCTTGTAGTATGGCAAGAGATCAACAATGTTAAAAGTGGTAAAGATGCCCTAGGAATCGGGCAACTTTATCTTGTAGGCATTGTCATTGATCTTTTGCATAACTTGAAATGGTCCTTTTGCATTTGGGGATAACTTGGCATTGGGTTTATTCGAAAATATCTCTTTTCACAAGTGTATCCATACTAAGTTTCCTTCCTTGAAAGCATATTGTCATTAATTTTGTCTTTTTAGGCTATATATTTTGAATTTTATTTTTGAATTCTTGCATGAACTCATTCGTGAAGCTTTTTAATCTCTTTTGCTCTTCGTTTTGCATCTGTGTTATACTTTCATTTAGTAGAAGATGATGCTAAATCAAATAGGTTGAGGGGATGAGTACCATACATCTCTTTGAATAGGCATCTTCTAATGGAAAGTAATGCATGTTTTCTATCGAGAGCATCTATTACAATATTTAGACTTCTATCCTTGAATATTAAAGATATTAATGGCTCAGCTTCACCTCTGGCTTGATTGAATTCTTTAGATGGTAATAGAGTTAACTTGATCTTCACTCCATCCTTTATGAAAGAATAAATATTTGCATAACCATCATATATAGTACGACAATTGTATTACCAAGGTCTTCCCAAGAGGAGATGACAGGCTTCCATTGGAATTACATTACACCATACCTCATTTTGGTACTTTTTGCCAATTGAAAAGGAAACAAGGTAGAATTCCATAACTTCTGCTTTATTATCTTTGTTAAGCCATTGTAACTTGTAAGGATGCAAATGCTTCTGGGTAAGTAGTTTGAGCTTTTCTACCATGTATCTTAATACAACATTCTCATAACTTTTGCTATTTATGATGACATTAGAAACTTTATCTTATGCTGTGTATCGAGTGTGGAAAATGTTGTGCCTTAACTAAGATTCTTCCTTTTTGGTTTTGGTATGTAAGCTTCATCTAATCACCAGTGATTTTCCATAATTAGCATGGGTGAGTTCTTTGTTAAACACTAGTGGTTCAAAGTATTCATTTTTTGTTTGCTTAAGCTTTTCTTCTTTTTCTGATAGTTCTTGAATTTTTCCTTCATAGATAGTAATGACTTTTTGGTTTAGGTAATTTGATGCAATATGGTCATAACCTTGGCATTTGAAGCATTTAGGCAGTTTAGGTTTAGTTGGTGTTTTAGGGTTAGCTTCTTTGGTTAGTTTAGGTAAGGTCTTGTTTGAGGTATTAGGTTATGCGTTTGTGTTTTGTGGGTATTAATAAGGTTTCTTGAGGAGGAAGGTTAGAATATGTGCTTTTTAGAAAGTTATTTCTCAATTCAGATGGCTAATTAGATGATGTCATCTAGGGTTTAGTATTATTGAAGTTGGACTAGTTGGGCTATCTCAAAATTCAAACCTCTAAGATAGTAAGAAATAGTCTGCTCCTTTTTCTCTTGAATATCACATTTCATCATCAATTTCTCAAATTCCCTAGTGTATTCCTCCATGAATAGAGACTTTTGGTGGAGATTTTGCAACTAAATAAAATTATCTTAATGATAGTGATTAGGTAAGAACTTGTGTATAAGTTCTGGACTCATTTTCTCCCATGTCCTGATCTTACTTTATCCTTTACATTCTTCTTTCCTTTTCAAAATTTCCCACAAGATGGAGATTTGCTTCTTTAATTTGATAGAAATAACCTTCTGCTCATTTGGTATGTCTTTCAATTCGAACACCCTTTCAACTATTTGAAGTCAGTTTACAAATTCATCTAGTTAAAGCCATCCCTTGAAATCTGGAATGTCTACTTTAATATTAGTTCCTCGAGTTGGTTGCCTTTAAGGGCAATGACTAGTTGTTGAAGAGTAATTACTACTGTTAGAATCATATTCTAGATTCCTTCTTTGATTTAAGAAGCCTTGTTAGGCATTAACAATTTCCTGTAATTGTTAAATTTGTCCCTGCATTTTTTCCATCTCAATCTCTTGGATGTTTCTTTGATTTTTTTTCTTGGTGCCATTTTAGTAATTTATAGTGGGTTATGGATGAGATTTAAATTTCTAAAAAGTTTGCAGGCTATTTGTAATAGTTTAATAAAGTTTAGGGGTTAAATTAAATTTTGGCAAGGTTTGGGTTTTTTAGTAATAATGGACAAATTTTTAAGTGAATACATAATTTATGGAAGGTTTGGGTAAGACTTGTAATTTTAGAAAATATTCGGCGTCAAGATGGAAATATAGGTAACTTAAGAGGAAACTTTGAAGTTTTAGAAAATTTTATTGATATCGCAGTGGCTAACATGGCACTGATTATGCACATAAGAGTGGACTTTGTAGCTAATGTCAGATTGCTGACTAGGGATGCTAATGTGACTCCTTTATACATATGGCACCCATAGAGTAGATTATGTGGCATTGACATGGTCATCTTCTACCTTAGACAAGCACGTGACTAGCGCGTGATTCTCTGGCAATGGCGCATGCGGGCATGTGCAATGTCCATTTGCCGTGAAATTTTGTGGGCTTGTGTTTTGCAACTTGCTAACAATGTCTATGATGTTGTTTTGTTAAGAAACTAGATAGAAATTGGGGCTTTGACATTAGTTGTTATAGAAGTACAAAATTAAGAAGTATTCTAACCACTTTTGACTTAAACACTTGCACAGGAAGCTAAATAAACCAATTGTAATACCAAAATGGCTTAGAAACCAATTTGTAAAGGTATAGAAAACTTTTCTTTGGAAGAGAAACTAAATTGATTCAATTCTTAGATGCTCCAAAGTACAATAAGAGTGAGGTTTTTATAGTAGTGTTTCTAGGAACATTCTCATCCTAAAATTTCTAAAAATATCTTCCCTACATAGATTCCTAAATAAGCTTTTAATCTCTTTTATGGCTAGATACAAAGCTTTTTACAATTCCTAAGCATTCTAGGAAATTCCAAGACTAGGTACAAAGTATAGTAGTTTTAATCTAGTTTTTGTCAGCAAAAATTGTTCATAAAAGATAAAATCTTATATAATTCAAGAATATAAAATACATGATTTTAGAAAATAAATAGCATACTTGCATTTGCCATAATGAAATATGAATTAATTGATAGAAAAAGGTTTGATCTTCCCCACCTTCTTTATGAGTTTGCAACTAATGAGGCATCAGGATTCATAAAGTATATTGTGGTTATGATTAGAGCATAGAGTGGTTAAAGGGATCTAACTTGATTAAATAGAAAATGTTACTAGGCTCACCCATCAAAAGTCCAATTGGTTAAAGGTCTACACTTGTTGCCAAACAAACTTATTGCATCATGTTGCTTATGAAAGTGATAAATTATTAGAAGTTAAGTAGAGATATATGGCATAGGAGAATGAAATACTAGTAGTTATTCATTGGCTAAGGGTATGGAAATATTACTTGCTTGGGCTAAAGTTTATGATAAAGACAAATAACTCTGTAGTTAGCCACTTCTTCATCTAACCAAAGTTAACCTTGAAGCAAGGCTAGTGGCAAGAGTTTCTAGTAAAATTTGATTTTGAGTTTGAACAAAAGGTGGGAGGGACCAACTAAGTGGTGAATGCCTTTATCTATAAGGCAATGCTTATGGTAATAACATTGATGGCTTGTATAACTAGAAGTTACATTAGAACAACTATGTGGGAGCATATAAAGGAGAGTCTTGCTAAAGATCTAATGGCCCAAACCATTATAAGTCTTGACAAGGAAGGCAACACTTATTGGTTTTAGGTAGAAAATGATTTATTGTGGGTGAAAGGGAGAAGACTTTATGTTCCAAAAGCTAGTGATTTAAGAAAGGTCCTTTTAAAGGAATGTCATGATACTTTATAGGCATGTCATTTAAGTTAGCAAAGAGATATGTTTTGTTAAAGCAAGGTTACTATTGGTTGCATATGCATGATGATGTAGTTGACTACATGAAGATTCTTCTTCTCTACTAGCAAGATAAGGTTGTAGAACTTTTAGAGCCACTATAAGTGTCCAGTTGAGCTTGGGAAAAATGTGTCATTGGATTTTATTTCTAACCTTCCTAAAGTGAAGGATCTATTTACTATATTAGTGGTAGTAGATCACTTTTCGAAGTATAGGCCTTCATTTCAATATAAGAGACATGATGACTGTTTTTCAAATTTATTGTAAAGTATTGGGGAGTGCCTTAAAACATTGTAAGTGATCAAGGTAGTCATTTCATAAGAATCTTTTGGTTTGAACTTTTCAACATTCTCGGGTCACAACTTAGTTTCTTATTTAGTCATCTTCCTCAAAATGATGGCTAGATTGAGAGATTTAATAATGTATTGCAAGAATATTTTATAAGATTGATGTTGTATAATTTTATTTCAATGCTTAAAAGAGTATTGCTACCAATAAGATTCTATTTCAGATTTTTATAGGTCAGTACCTATTTTGACCCCATATTATGTTTGAATTGTGTAAAGATGTGAATCCTAATATAGACTACTTCATTAAGGATTGGAAACTGAATATCTAGGTTATCTAAGCTTACTTGGAGAAAGTTTCAAGAAAGATAAAGAAGTGAGTGGATAAAGGCTGTTGAGATTTGGATTCAAGGTAGGAGATCTTATCCTTATCGAATTATTATCGAAACAAAAAAGTAAGAGGACTAAAGATAAAAGAATACTTTGCAAGTATAAGGTCCAATTCTAATCATTGTAAAAGTTGGGGAGATATTTTACAAGATTGCTTCACTTAAATGGCTGAAGATTCACCTAATTGTTCATATGAGCAACTTAAAGCTTTATCATCTAAATGTTAAAGATCAAACATTCAATCAACATACTAGGCCAAAAGTTAACCTTAATAAACAAAAGTCAAAAAGTATGGAGAAAATTCTAATAAAGCACTGTTAGAATTTAGATCAACATATGCAGCAAAAGTTAAAATTTTTTATCCAAATCCTACCAAGGATTCATGCAAAAGGGCATAAATCAATGTTAGCATTTTACCTTTTTGTGTGCTCGTATTCTTTCTGAACAAAACTTTGAGAGACCAAGATGAATCATGAATCAAATACTGTCTAAAAGGTACAACATCTCTACAATATCCATACGGAGTGAATAATGACTTCTTACCTTCCATGAATTTGCTAGGATATGTCTCTCTCACTAGGATTAGGATTAATGCATTTTTCATAGGTGATTTAAGGTTTAATGGTAGCTAATATGTATTGTTAAAGTGCTGCCTTCAAGTTCCTTTTATAGAACTAAGGTATACCACATTCCTAGTCCTACTAGGATAATACTATTAAAATCCTAATCTCACTTAACAACTATCACCCTATCCTTATCATAGAGAGAGTGAGGAGTGTTGGTATGTCTCCTAGGAGCCAATCATAAAGATGATTGTAATAATGCATAATGTATTATATTTTATTTTAGGCAGTACAATTATTATATTTTATTTTCATATATATATTTGTGTAATTTGTAACTTAATATAATAATTGTCCTTGGAATAGTTTTACTATTTCTAAAATGCCCCTAGTGAAGTATTATTATGAAAGGGATAGTAATAATATATCGAGACTAGCATATATAGTGATTGATGATTATGAATCATGGATATGTGATATCAAGTCAATACATGAGTACATTATTAGTAAACAGATGTACCGGATTGACCTATAATGAGAAAATTATATGGATTATCATATGTCATTAGTTATTCTCATGAGACCACAATGTACGTAGTTCTTTGATCTGAAGCCACTATGGTTCCCAACATGAGAAGCCACACTGTGATGTCATCCTGTATCACCTTTAATCGGGATGTGTTATAGCACATTGATTAAATGTGTCATGAATCATGTAGAGGGATGTGAGTGATGTAGATGAGAATTCTATTCCTATTACAAGGTAGGAGTGATATTCTTGGGCCCCTGATTGAGTGAGATTAAGAAATGCATGGTCATGCTTAAATGGATTAATATGAGATATTGATCATTTCTTTAAGTTAATCTACTCAGTATCAAGAAACATAAATTGAACATTTATGAGAATGACACATCTCATGCCTCTAGTTCGATTTAGATATCATTAAAAAAAGGACTATACTGCAAAGTGTTGTTCACACATTAAGTGAATATTGAGTCACAAACATTTCTTATTACTTAGGTGGCAGTAATGTATTGCTAGATACTGCTCATTGTCTATGGTCCATAAATGGGCTATTACCAATGTAGTAAGAACCTACATGGTTGCACAAAAAGAGTATGAATGAGACAATAATTAATTGGGCTTTAGTTGGACTAAAATTTAATTAATTGGGCTCATTTTCGTGCATATATATTATTAAAATAATAATACATTTTCACGTAATATATGGTATATTATGTGATATTAAAGTAACATCAGATAATTACATTATCAGATATTAAATAATTATATTATGAGATAATATTATTTTCTAATATAAGATAATTATATACCATATTAATATTAGATAATTATATTATAAGATAATGTTATTATCTAATATTAGATAATTAATAGATAAGTCCTATCTCTCCTTACTCTCTTCATGATAAGGATAAGGTGATAGTTGTTAAGTGAAATTAAGATTTTGGAAGCATTATCCTAGCAGGAGTAGGAATGTGGTATGCCTTAGTTCTATAAAATGAACTTGAAGGAAACACTTTTAATATACACACATTAATTGCCATCAAACCCTAAATCACTCAGAAAACGCACTAATCCTAATCCTAGAGGGAGAGAGAGAGAGATATCCTAGTAGATTCATGGAGGGTGAGAAGTCTTTGTTCACTTTGTGTGGCTGCTGTGGAGATGCTGTACCTTCCGGCCGACATTTGATTCATGATTCATCTTGGTTTCTTAAAGTTTTGTTTAGAAAGAATACGAGTGCACAAAAGGTAAAACTCTGATATTGATTTATGCCCTTTTGCATGAATCCTTAGTAGGATTCAGATCAAAGTTTTTAAATTTCACTGCGTATGTTGATCCGAAACCTAACAAGGAGAGATAGGACTTATCCATTAATTATATAATATTAGATAATAATATTATCTTATAATATAATTATCTAATATTAAAATAACATATATTTATCTTATATTAGAAAATAATATTATCTCATAATATAATTTTCTAATATCTAATAACGTAATTATTTGATATTACTTTAATATCAAATAATATCACATAATATACTATATGTATTACATGAAAATATATTATTATTTTAATAATATATATATGCATAAAAATAAGCTCAATTAATTGAATTTTAGTATAATTAAAGCCTAATTAATTATTGTCTCATTCCTATTCTTTTTATTTGACTTCGTAGGTTCTTACTATGTTGGTAATATCCCACTTGTGGATCATAGATAATGAGCGGTAGATTCATGATGCACCCAATCAACATCCTACAACATATCCCGATTAAAGGTGATATAAGACAACATCAAAGTGTATGACTCCTCATGTAGGGAACTGTAGTGGCTTCTGGTCAAAGGATTACGTGCATTGTGGTCACATGACAATAACTAATGACATATGACAATCTATGTAGTTTTCTCATTGCAGGCCAGTTTAGTACATCTGTTCATTAACAATGTACTCATGTATTAACTTGATATCACATATCTATGATTTATAATCATCACTATACATGCTAGTCTCGATGTATTGTTATTATCCTTTTCGCAATAATACTTGACTAAGGGCATTTTAAAAATAGTAAAACTATTCTAGGGAAATTATTATATTAAGTTATAAATTGTGCAGATATAAAAAGAATAAAATATAATAATTGTATTGCCTGAAATAAAACATAATACATTGTGCATTATTATAATAATCTTTATGATTGGCTCCTAGAATACACACCAACGAGCACGTGGTGATCATAGAAGGTGCGATAAAAAGAAGTTCTTAGTGAAGTGAAGGGTTTTAAGAGATGAAGTAGCTGGGAGAAAGTAGAAGATTTATTAGATTTCAAGCAATAGATTCAAGCCTTTCAAGTAGTAGTAGAGTCTTTGATAATGTTAACTTACTAAGTGGATAGGAGTATCAAAAGTCAACCTTGTGCACTAATTGACTAGGCTAACAAGCTTCATTTGAGATGAAACTTGATAGATAAATCAAGCTTATGATGAAGATCTTGCATTTCAAATATGGAATCATTCCACCTTGTGTTCTATTTTTCCAATTTTTCCCTGTTTTGTGTTTTTTTCTTATAATTTTGATTCAGCTAAATTGTTTAGTGTGAGTAACAAAGAACATGACTATGATTGTTGGATTTGTATCTTTCTATTAATGTATTTTGGTTGTAAAATTCCAACTAGAGCCACCGGAAAAGCTTTATGCTAACTAAAAAAAAAAATGCCTACTTTTGTCGAAAGGGCTTTGGCTTAGAATGTTCTTTAAGGGGGAGTGCTTGGTGGCTTTAGTGGTAGATTTGCAATAGGTTAGTGGTTTGAGTGTGCTACTTGATGCCTCCTTTGCATACTTCTAAACTATGTAACGAGGCTTAATATGAATGAAAAAATAAACAACCCTTGTTTAATATATGATGTCCTAAATATTACTTGATTTTGGCTGTATTTGGTTATATTGAATATTTTGCATCTTTTTGCTACATTATTGTTTCTAATATGTTTTGTGCTATGTATTTTTCTTTCATGGCCATTACTTATACATTTTTTGGCTACCTTGATTATCTATCTTCCATTGTGCTTTTTAGTATCTTGTAATTTGGCATATTTGTCCCTTCAATGTTGTGGGATTAATCCTTAGCTAACTTGCTTCTAGGTGGTCAATAGCAAGCATTGTATGATTTAGCAAGTGAACTTGCCAACTCATGATGTGTATCCATGTCTTTAGGCCTCTCCTAACAAGCATGATCTTTCATGGCATCTACCACTTTTAAGGAGAAACCATATTCAACATCAGACTCTTGGGTTTCTTTGTAATCTTATGTATACAACAAGGACTAACCTAAACAAAAATGGTGGCTAAATATGCAGTAGTCATGAGAAGGTAATTAGTGGTTCAATTCATCAAATATAAAACAAATAAAATGAAATAGACAGAAAAATGGTAAGCTAGTGGGCATCTCTTCTCTAAATCCCTTATCAATATACCTTAAAATTTTCTTAATTCCATATTAATCATTTTAGTTAATGCTAAGATTCAAGAATGCAATTAAAAAATCGAACTTGCAAACAAACAAAAATTAACAAAAAAGTGAGTGAAATCATGGAATTAGGATTTTAAATCCACAAAAAGTGTTTAAGAAACTAGCTTTTTTGGTGAACAATCTGGTGAAATGACATTGTAGTGGGATGTTAAGGCACGTCATCACCATTAGGGTAATTGGATGAGTGAGCAATGATAATGGGTAATGAAGAGAGATAGTAGCTAAAGAGAGAGCTACACTTTCCTAACTTTCCACATTGTTACAAAGTGAGAAAGAAGTGGCAGGGCTTTGTTAGGAAAAAGCGAGGGTTGCAATTTGTTAGTTTTCTCTTTTAAATTTGACAATGTAAGGCATGAAATTTGAGGCAGCTTTTACTGACTCAAAGTGCTATTAGTGTATATGCCCTAAAACTAATCATATCGGGGATTGTAATTTTGAATCATGTTATTTTAATGGCAATTCCAATTATTATATTTATATATATTGTCTGCGTACTATATTTAATTATAATAATAACCTTAGAATAATTGTATTCTTAAATGTCTCTAGTCATATATCATTGTGGATTAGGCTGCTTTGATATGTTAAGATTAGCATGTGTGAAGACTTATATGGGATATTAAGTTTACACATGAGTACAAGTTAGAGAACTTGTATATTGGACTGACCCATATTAAGAACACTACATGGATCGTTATATGAGTGTCATAAGTAGTTCTTAGTGATCATTATTAATATGGTCCTTTGACCTGAGATCACCAAGGTTCCCTACATGTGAGTTTCATATTTTGATATTATTCTATGTCACTAACGGTTAAGTGAATGCAAGGGTAGATATTGGATATGTCACATATCATGCGGAGGGGTTTGTGTGATCAAGATGGGATTTGTCCCTCCTATATAACAGGAGTAACATCTATGAGCCCCTTGATTAAGTAAAGCTGAGAAAATGCATGGCCATGCTCAGATGAATTAACATGAGATGTCGATTACATTTGTTTCAGTCAGCTTACTTAGGAGTCAAGAAACCTTAAGATTGGGCTATACGGGAATGACACGGTCCATGTCTCGTGCTCAATCTAGATGTATAGGACAAAAGGACATAAGTGATGATCACGTGTAAAGGTTTAGTCAAATCACCGACTTTCTCATTACTTGGGTAATAATAATGTGTTGCTAGACACCAATCATTATTTATGATCATTAATATGATTAATGGTCATTGCCAACGTAATGAGAGCCTGTAGGGTCGCACACTTAGAGCTTAGTGAATTTGGAATTAATGGACCAAATTGTTTGGACTTAATATTTGGGAATTCATGTTATAATTATAAGGCCCAATAGTAAGCCTATAATTATACATGGAATAAGGCCCAAATAGGTTAGGTTTTTCTATGCATCTATTTAAATAGGCTTATTGGGTAATAATAGGATTACTATTATTATTCACGCACCCCAAGCAAAAGCATAGAAAACCCTAGCACCTCTCCTTGACCAAAATCTCTGAAGAGGCGTAGCTAGCACTACGAGGTGTAAGGAGATCAATTCCAACCAGTGTGTGTAGCGGACATTCATCGGTGATTCACGGGTTCGTGTGGATACCACAGAGGTGCAACCACATAAACGTTGTACTGGTGATCTGATTTAGTAGTTTCCATTCCGGTTCGTGATTTGGAAGCAGATCAGATTTACTGTAACGGTCAGAAGATTTTTTGCCGAAAGGTATAAACCCTAATCCCTAATCTATAGCGTTCTAAATTCGCATGGATCCTTGGTGGAAATCATGCAAAAATTTTATTCCGCTGTGCATGTATGATGCGCGATTTCCAGCAAGTGCTACCTTAAATGAGCTACATTTCTATAATAAAAGGTGTTATTCCTTGTTAAGTTCCTTACTAAGGTATGTATTCACAAAATGCAACCCTTTCAAGTAATTCTCTAAAATGTGATGAAGAATAATTTGTTTAGTTATGCTTAAGTTTCAATCAAATTAGGCATAATGACTCAATTAGGATTATTGAGACCTTTTATCTATATAACCCAAATGCAAAAATGATCATATGGTGTGTAGAAAAATAAAAGGTACATGGAAGAATTTAAAAAAAAAATAATGGAAGAAATGGAAAGGAAATACCTCATTATAATCTTCACAATAAAAAATAACATAAAAAAATAAATTTTCTCTAGTTTCTTGAGTAGATCCATTTTAGTATTCAACATAAATATGTAAGGATAAATTTGGTGTAGCACATGTCAAAATGACTAAAATTATATTGGAACACTCCAATTTAAAGATTTCATTTTATTTTAAAATGAAATAAAAAAAATAAAAAAAAGGATCCTTTGAACCATACTTTAAATTTTTTTATAAATATATGTTGTTTAGGAATATCCAGAACTAACATGTATAAATTTTGTAAAAATATATATTAAAGAAATTTTAAAAAATAATTTTTTATCCAAAAAGTCATAACTTCATGATATTTGTTTCTTATTGTGATCTCTCTAAATAGTTTCATGTCATTGATTCTTTCATCAAATTGGTTAAAACACAATCCATGTATATCAACAAATAAAAAAACAAGCCATTAACTTATATATATATATATATATATATATATTTCCTTATTACTTACCTAAACACTATAAGAATAAGAAGCAACAACGATGATACTTTTAGTAACGACAAAAATTCAATCGTTGTTAAAAGTATTTCTGATGATATTGTCATTGGTGAAGGCCGAATGACTTTTAGAAGGAATCAAAAAATTACGGCGGGAAAAAATTAGGCTTTAGCAATGACAAATGTCATTGCTAAAGCGCCTAAAACAAATTTTGCGGGAACATTTACCTTTTAGCGATGATAATTGTTATTGTTGAAGGGTCTACCTTTCAGCGATGACATATATCGTTGTGCAACTTTCAACAACGACAAATGTTGTCGTTGTAGGTTTGCCTAATTTATGAGGAGCACCTACAGCAACGATAATTGACATTATTGAAGTTCTTGTCCAATTTTTGAGATAGGCCTTCAGTGATGACATATGTCATTGCTGAAGGCCTGCTTAGCAGAAAAAAGGAGGCCTTTAGCGATGACATTATCTTCGCTAAAGGCTAAACCTTCACTAATGACTGAGAGTTTGTTATTGTCGATGAAGGGTCTGCCTATATATACCCTTGGCACCTCCTCGCCTTTCATTCGTGCACTTGCAAAGGAGAAGTAGTGGACTTGAGGTAAGTTTTTCTAATAATTTTTTATAACTTAGTATATTTATTTTTTATATATGTTGATGTGTATTAGTTTTGTATATTTCATATTTTAATTTGTTAGTTATTATTAGTACTTATCATTATTTGTGGGGAGTATTCAGAGTTGATCAGTAGATTTTTGCCATTGAGGTACGTGAACTAAAATTTATAATATTTTAATTGGAAAATATTATATGTGGGATTAATAATTTGCAATGAATTAATAGAGTTAATAGTATGTTTAATTTAATATGAAACTCCATATTATTTAGTTTTACATATTGTAAATTTTAAATTTATTTACATAAATTTAACTTAGCATAAAATTTGTAAATATAAATTTTGTTGTTATTATGTATCTCTTAAATAATAATTTTGTAGTATATAATATATGTGTAGATTATTCAGTTAGACTAATGTAAGATAGAGTTGTTATGATATTTTATCCTCAAAATCTAAAATTTCTTATGTAATTTAGGAAACTTCAAAATTATTAAATTTGTTGAAATAATGTAAGATAGAAAATTAGAATAAGTATGTAAATATAACTTAGAAAATAAGAGATTATAATAATATAATCTCTTTTTTAATTGAAATTGAAACTTAACAATTCAAATTATATTATTTACACCACATAATAAGAAAATTTCAATTAAACTTGAAACCACATGAAAATCAAACTTAATAATCCAAATTATACTATCTACATTACATAGAAACAAAAAGTTAATTAACCAGGAAGTCACATGAAAATTACCCCTTTCATGGATAAATTAAATTTACTTTTTTCTTTTAAAAATAATAAAATTTATAATTAATTAATTTTTAAAATTTATTTGTTAAAATTATTTTTTAAAGTTAAACCCTGAACACAATCAAAATAAATGTAGTTTATATAATTTTTGAATTATATTTTATTATTTTCAATGTCAATTTTATCATTAACTAGATTACTTTTTTATTTACAATTTCAACTACTATGTATCTTGATTTTTTAATTGGATTAAAAATTAATTTTCAAAATAAGGAATGTAAATTTTTGAAGATTACAAAACATTTCTTAATTATTTTAGAAAATATATGTTATGTACATAATTCTAGTAGATAAAGTTACAATAACATTACATTAATGAATGACTTATGAAATTAACAATATATGTATGGTGAAATATTTTTTATGCCCAATCTACTAATGCTATAATCTCTTGGATATTAATTCGATATTATTTATTTTAAAGCTTCTTTGAGTTTGCTAAAATTAATTGAAAAAAATATAATTTGGAAAAATTGAAATGATGAAAATTATTTAATTTGTTTAGAATTAGATTAAAAGAAATATTGACAAACAATGGTTCCCTATTTTGTGATAGCATCCTCTTACTTTCTTCCAATGTTATAATGATAAATGTTATTTTTTAGTTATAATAACATGTGAAATATTACACTTATATAAAAATATATATAATAATTTTTATGAAAAGACTTCCTGGTAAAATAATCAAAACGACCATACCATAATAGAAATTTGAAAAGTTCCTATGTCTGATAATTTATAAGTATTCATAAAATACACGTCTCTCTAGAGAAGCTAAATTATGCACGTTATAAATATAGTAGAGTAGGTTACACATTTGAATTCCCACAAATTTATTGTGAAACATAACAATTGTTATGGATATTTAAAAAAATCAATAATCCACGTAATAAGATATTTAAATAATAGTACTGACACTTAAATAACGATTCTCATAAAATGTTGTATCGTTATTTTTAATTATTGTAAATATATTTTTACAAAAATTTTAAATAGAACTATATTTGCATTTACATTATAAGCTTAGACCCATTCGAAGGTTGGTTATTCTCTATACATCAACCAACCCTTGAATTGTCTTGAAAAGTTGGACAGTTTGAGACATGTCTTGTAGTTATTATTAACAATTTATCTAGCTCTTGTTTGATATTGTGGGAATATCTTAGCATCCTAACTGTTCTTCGGGTATAAACTATACAGGCGTGTAGTTTAGGCACTTAGAGAACCATGGGGAGATACTGCTGAAATTTCTGCACGAAGCAAACGATGAACGTGGATAAATTGGAGAAAATTATAATCATAGAAATATCTCGAATGGGATAGGACCCTACCCTTTAAAGTTGGAGTGATACAGTGTATTTAGGATACATTTTAAATATTAATCATAACACTTTATTCCACCGTAAGCTATTTTCTTCCTGTTTAGTGATACAATGTCCATTGATAAAAGTTGGATGCATCTACCAAATCGCTTGTCGGATGAATATTGGAATGGTATAGTGGCATTTGTTCAAAGAGTTAAAAACTTTATCGATGAAAGAGGTTTGGTAAGATGCCCATGCAAAAAGTATATGAATTTAATATTCTAGACATTACTAACATTGGAGGCACATATTATAAATAATGGATTTCATCCATTATACATAAATTAGGTACACCATGCTGAAGTGGATGTTTCGACTTTTAGAGGAATTTAGGGGGCATCTGCCAATAATAGAGATGAGTTAGCGGATATTATGCATAATTTCATTGACCCTGAGGTACCTAAAGCTGATGTTCGCAATGACGAGTACAGGAGTGAGAATGCAGCTGATAGAGACATTGGAATAAATTATAATAGTTGTGATCACCTATTCAAGCAAGTAGAAATAAAATTGTATCTAGGATGCACATTGTTTTTAGCTTTGAACTTTCTGGTAAAACTCATGCACTTGAAGGTTCTGCATAAGTGGACAAATAAGTCATTTGATGCTCTTTTGCGATTGTTAAAAGAGACACTTCTAAATGACAATAAATTGCTCAAGTTGTACTTTGGGTATGAATCAATCCATGCATGCAAACATAACTGTGCACTTTTTTGGAAAGAATATGCTTCTGAGGATAATTATCCAATTTGTAGGAAGAGCCGATGGATAGATAAAAATATGAAAGGAAAGAAGGTGCCTTAAAAAATGGTTTAATATTTTCTATTAGCTCCTCGATTAAAGCATTTGTATGGGTTGAGACATACTATGAAGAATATGATATGACATCACACTAGAAAGTCAAAAGAGGAGGGAGTAATGCGACATCTCATTGATGGAAAAGCCTGTCAGGAGTTCGATAAGAGGTATCCTAATTTCTCCATTGACCCATGAAACATTAGGTTAGGTTTAAGTGCAAACAGATTTAATCTTTTTGGTGATACGAACCTGTCCTATAGCATGTGGCCAGTGGTTATGACCACTTATAACTTGCCAGTATGGGCATGCATGAATTAATCTTTTTTCATATTGACCTTATTAATCCCAGGGCCGCAATCGCCAGGTAAGGATATTGATGTCTTCTTACAATGAATCGTAAAAGAGTTAAGGCATCTTTAGGAAAGAGGAGTTAAAACTCAAGATGTGAATACAATATGGTGTTCAACATGCGGGCAGGGTTGCTATGGATTGTAAATGATTTTCTTGCTTGAAGTAGTCTGTCCAGATGGAGTGGGGAAGGATACAAAGCATGTCCTTCATGTAATTTGGATACTCTGTCAATTCGAGTTAGAGGAAAAATAGCTTATATCGATCATCGTCTTTGGCTTCCAAGAAATCACACATAGAGAAACAAGAAAGAATTCAATGAGAGCCCCTCCTCGTCCTCTTACCAGTAATGTTATTATGGAACAATTGGGAAAGATGGCACAGAGACTTCCTGGAAAACATGCTCAATTTGGTGGTTTAAAGTGAAAGAGGGGTGTCAACGAACTTAATTGGAGCAAGAGAAGTATATTTTTTTATCTCCCGTATTGGTTGACAATGAACTTAAGACATAACATTGATGTGATGCATGTTAAGAAGAATGTGTGTGATAGCATCTTGGGTACATTATTGGATATTGATCACAAAATAAAGGATACGGACAATGCAAAACAAGATCTGGTAGATATGAAGATAAGACCTAACTTACATCTATATGAGCAGAGGGGTTAACTTTTCAAGTTGCATGCTGCTTATACGCTTAACTAGGAAGAACGAAAATGATTTTGCCAATATATAAAGAATGTGAAATTTCCAAATGAGTTTGCTGGGAGTCTTTGTAAGAATGTTATAAATCATGACCTGAAGTTGAAGAGACTAAAATCACATGATTGTTATGTTATTATATAAAGACTATTAGGATTAGGAATTCAGGCTTTTTTGCTAAAGGAATTATCATATCCACTTGTTGAGTTATGCAACTTCTTCAGTCAAATATGTGCTAAAACTCTCAATAGGAAGGATATTCTACAAGCCAAACAAGACATTATCATTATTTTATGTAAGCTTGAGAGGATATACCCTCCAGCATTTTTTGACATAATAGTTCACTTGGTGATGCATTTGCTAGACAAAGCATTGGAAGGAGGACCCGTTCATTTTCGGTGGATGTACCCATATGAGAGATATATAAAAAAGTTGAAGGATTATGTTAGAAATCGTGCTCGATCAGAGGGTTCAATTGCAGAGAGGTATATGGTAGATGAGGCATTAACATTTTTCTCTATGCACTTGGAAAGAGTGGAAACTAGATTCAACTGGTCTAATAGAAATCAAGATGTAACACCTAGTCAAACAAGAAAGACATTATCAGTGTTTCGATCCTAGGGTTGACAAATGGGGAAGAAGATTATTTCTCACTTCTATAGGAAGGATCGAGATGTTGTAGTATGGTACATCTTGAATAATTGTATTAAGATTGAAAAGCATCTCCAGTATGTATCTATGGTCATTTATGTTTTTTTCCTTTTGGTGATTATAATAAACTAAGATTGTTATGTTTTATAGTGAGCATTGATTGGAACTCAAACGAAATGGTGTTGAAAATATTAACAACTTACAGAAAACCAAATTCCCCTTATGGTTTTACTCGAAGGTAAGGGTTTGTTCTTCCCAAATTCATTAAACTAATATCCTAAATATTGTTCATTACTTTTACTGATCTTTCAATTTAATTCTTAGAAAAATTGCTACTTTTTTATAGGTACCATTTACATAGGAATGATTCCCTAGAGGTCACCGAAGAGCTACTATCATTAGTCTCCAGTCCTAGTTTTACTAATATGATATACTCTATGTGTATTATGAATGGAGTGCGGTTTGTAGTCGAAACTTAGGATGTGAAGCATAAAATGCAAAACAATGGCATTTCTATTCCGGGGACTGATGGTAACATGTTTTATAGTGTACTGGAAGAAATCATTGAGTTAACTTATTTAAATTAGTATAGTGTGACTTTATTTAAATACAAGTGGTATGACATTGATCCTACAAAGAAGAAACTTTTTATTGACAAAAATATCACAAACATCTCCATTAATGGACAATGGTACAAAGATAATCTTTATATACTTGCTACCTAAGCAAAACAAGTATTTTACACTGAGAATCTCCTTAATGGACCGAATTGGAGGGTCATCCATAATTTGGTACATCACGACATATGGGATCTACCCAGTGATGGAGACAGTGCACAAGACCTGTTATTTTTGCAGGATAGTAACTTATCTAACTTCAACCTCATAGTTGATCTTTGAGATTTCGATCTAGTAGATTTAGGTAATGAAAGAAATAGTCCTTCAATTATTCCACCTTACGGGAATGTCGGATCTGGTGCTTATGGAGAAGACGCCTTCATCAATGATGACGATAGTTTCGAAGACAAAACAATTAATGATTATATGGATAAGGGACCTTTACAATCTAATAATAAAGGAGAAATCAATGACCATAAGTCTATTAGGTTCACTGACACTGATTCAGACTAGGGATAAAATAAGATATTCGAACTACAACTCATAATTGTGTAAGCATGATTGTTTAAATAATCAATATGATTGCAAAAAGTTATACTATTTGATCATTCAATTTGACTATAAATTCTCCATTAATTACTTGTATAATGTGTATTATTTTAGTTATGGAAGATGTCGAGGCACGACACCATAGAGGTGACGTTGGAGGTGACCCACAGTAGCGACCCACCCATATTCCATCACAGTGCAAGGGATTAGATACTTGTTATTAACTATGCATACCTAATATTGATTAAATATCATGTTTATTGTATTGATATTTTTCTTTATTTATTGAAGTGGCAGCTGCAAGAAAGAAGGGTCTGAGTAGGTCCCTTAGGTTGCACGAGAAGATAAGCAGGGGTGGGGGCAAACTGATGCTTATACAGTTTGATACGACTGGTACATAACATGTGGTTAGTGAGAATGCTAGCCATCTCCCTTGTAATATTGGCAGCATGATCCGAGCCCATGTGCCATCTTATTATAAGTCATGGCAAGCTGTACCTCAATAGATCCGAGATAGAGTTGTGCAAGAGGTTTGCATAATATTTTCTCCACTTGCTGAATTGATCCTTCTGAGATTAAAATTTCTAAATATATTACTCATAAGTTTGTTAAATGTCTTTTAATGCAATCCCACTTTGAGTTCCAGGGCATCTCTGAAAGTGACCGGGATAGAGCAATCTTTGGTTTGATGTGGACTGCTGTAGACCTATACAGAGATTAGAAGTATAGGTTGAATAAGCATTACTTAGAGCATGGAGGCGATTGATACCAGGACTATGATTTGGATCGGGCTAGATGTTGTGTGCCTCGATCTGTCTCATTGTAGAGATGCCAGAGGTGTGTGGATTTTTTTGACTGGGACGAGTATAGGGTAAGTATGACATTTTATGGTATTATGTCATTATTTCACATATTTAAATTGTAAACATAAAAATTTAATACTATTTTTTCTTAATTTGTAGGAGTTGTCTTAAAGGAATGCAAATAATAAAGCATAGAAGGTCGTGAATGATCGACATGGGTCAAAGTCTATTATTGCACATCGTTTTGATAAGGTAATTTAAATTTTTTATTTTTTAAATGTATCCACTTGTTAGATAGCTTTACATTATTATTTATTTATTTCATCCTTTTTTTTCTTTTACAAAAATTGAATGGAGAAACAGAGATACTGGTGAGCTGTAATTGGTTCCCGAGAATTTCAGGGACCGACACACATATAAGTCAGGGAAGTGGGTGCATTTGATCCCTCAGGGGCAATATGTAAGCTAGTTAAATTTTATATTTTAAATAGAATTTTATGAATATATCTTGTAAGATTTGTTATTAAATTTTATTTTAATAATTTAAGGCCAGGATGACTGAGCTCATGACTCAGCATGTATAGTCTAATGTATCATCCACTAGCTTGCTTGTGACTTCTATATAGATAGATGAGGTTGCCATCATCGATAAAGTGCTTTGCACTCATTGAGAGTACAGGAAGACTGTTGGGTGTGTGCTTGCTAGTCAATTCTATCATTCGGTGGGCACTTCTAGCATGGGGACGAGCTCACAGTCCCTGTCTCAAGTCAGTGAGTTGTATGAGCAGTTACAGTAGAGTCGGGCGCAGTTCTAGCAGAGCTAGCGGTTGATTCAGGAGTAAGAGCAGCAACTGGATCAACAGCAGCAGCAGATGCAGTAGTAGCTTGGGACTTACCTTATTGAGATGACCTTGATTCTTAGATAGTAGGGTATCATCCCACCGCCGCCTCCATTTGCTACTGCTACACTGCCTAGGCTGAGTAGATTTGCGACTGCACCTGCCGCTCAGCCACCTGGTCCTTCTCAGCCGCCACCACATTTTATCGGTCTCGTTGCTAGGATGATGATGATGCATTGATATATTTACACCTCCTTTCCCTGTAGTATATTTTTTATATGTATATTTATATTTTTCATGTGTACACATTTACATGGATTGTGTATATATAATTTATTCATATAAATACTATTTTTACAATTGCTTTATGAGTATTTATTTTTTTTATGTTGGAATAAATTGTTAGACAATATTATTAGTACTACTAATGTATTATAGTTGTATAATTTACATTAAATTAAATTTAAAAAAGATATTGAGCAATTTAAATTAATTCAAATAAAGAATATTTTAGAAAAATGTTGTTAAATATAATATATTATTTGAAATATACTTAATCATAGTGATAATTTCAATTTAAATTTTTTTAAAAAAATTCAAAAAACCTTTAGTGGTGACATTCTTGTCGCTATAGGGGTAGAATGTTGTCATTGAAGATGACTTTTAGCAATAACATTGTCATCACTGAAGCCCGCATTTTTAGCTTTGTCATCACTAAAAGTATGAGCTTCAGCAACGATACAGTTGTTGTCACTAAATTTTAGACTTTTAGCGATGACAATTATTGTCGCTGAACGTTTAACTTATGGCGACAACATTGTCGTCGCTAAAAGTTAACTTCAGCAATGACTTTTTGACTTTGTCGTCACTAAAAATTAAATTTCAAAATTTTTTGAATTTTAAAATTATTTTTTATGATGACTTTGTCGTTGTAGAAGGTTGTACTTTTAGCAACGACATCATGTTGTCGGTGTTGGTTGTTTTAGGTACGAAACTATACCAACAACATTTTTAGTAATGACTTTTTCATTTACCAATGACTGAGTGCTCTTCAGCAATGACAAATGTTGCCGCTAAAGGTCTTTTTTACTGTAGTGAAAGCAACATTCCATTTAGTGACATAAATATTAAACTATAGTAAAAAATTTTTGAAATTTAAATACTACAAAAAATTAAATTCAAATATATTAGATTAATTAAAAATTAATTATCATATTCTAGATGTGCTAAAGATAAGTGTTAGACGTAAATTATTAACCTAAATGACTAGTTCATGTTATCAAAGTAGTTAAGACTTGTACATTTATACTATACTTAAGTCTCAAATTTAACTGATATTGAGCCTAATGTTCTCATTAGGCCCATCAAATTTCATGGCTTAAGATTTGCATTAACCAAAATAAATGGCCGGCTTGTCCTTTGATACCATTTGAACGACTCATGCTTAACTTGCTCAAAGCAAATACTAGGCCTAATCTATTGAACTAAAACATTAGCTTGTGTAATCTATTTTCTTATATGTCATACTCAAGTTTCATTTAATAGATGTAGTGCTTTATGATAATATTCAAGATTATAAATCGTAGTCCATAATCATAATATTGCCATTGTGTGCTGCACCGTATTCATGACTTTCTACAATTTTTGCACCACAATGACCATATTTTCTCACACTTGCCTACAATTGTAGTAAAATTGCAACTATAATTTAGAACCATGATAATATTTGAACACTAATTTAATGTATCTCTATAATTTATAGACACTAATTAAATGATTTACATTTTACTTTGTAAACCTAATGAAAATAAGTAAGAGTTTGAGTACTATCAATTAATCTATTATACCCACAAGATGAGAAGAAAGATTGAAAGACTTCTCCAAGCCTCAAGTCCACATCTTCTTTCTCTCCATTTGGCTTTGTAGATCTTCCTTGTGGTGGGAAAAATGCAAAATATCCCTTCATCTTTGGTGTGATAAGATTTTTCCCTTCTTAACTTTGAAAACTTGAAAAACACTCCTTTAAACTATACAAAACTTAGTATTAACACCTACCATTAACTTAATTTCCCATTGCTGCATCCATTATAATTTAAAAAGTTTTATGATGAAATTAAATAATCATAGTAGATTGATAATTAAAATGTCTTTATGAGAAATAATACATTATCAATTAAGTGAAAAATGTTTTAAAGCTAGAATTGAATTAGGATGAGTATGTGAGTGTAAGGAGATTTAGAAAAGCATTTCCTTGTTTTGCCCTTACAATTTAGCCCTTTATATCCTTAAAACGTTAGCTTGCCCTCCATTTTTATCCTTTAACACAACACATTCCTCTTAATTCCCTTTCAATTTCAAGCACAATCACCATTTTCCTCCTTAGCCTCTCAAGTTCCAATTAATTTTAACAAGGTAACAAATTCTACTTTTCCATTCTTGTTAGACTTCCCTTCTACTTCTACTCTTTGAATTTTGGTTGATTAAGGACTTGGTTTCATTAAGGATTTAGGTTGCCTTGACCTCTAATCTTTGATTTTTGAATGTTTAAGAGCAAGTTAATCACCAATCTTATTACCTATTGTCTCCTTTATAATTAATGAATCAATATTCTAACCAATCTTGTGTAAGTTTCAATGCTTTATTTTATTTCAAGTAAGGTTTCCCTCGTATGTGCAAAATCTATGGATTTCTTGCTATAGAATGATGTTTAATGTGTGATTTTGGTTGGATATGAAGTTTATGATGTTAGCTTTATAATTTATGGTGGACTGATGAAGAAATTTAGCTTAAAGTGCCAAAATCCATTGAATGAATGCTACTTTTCATAGGAAAATATGTAGAAAACCTTAAGATAATCAATTATGTACAAAGTTTATCTCTCTATACTTATATAATCAATTATATCTAAAAGTTTTATTCTTTAGATCTACATAATCAATTATGTCTAAAAGAGTCGTTCTGTGGACTCATATAATCAATCATCTTCAAAAACTTTGCTCTTTGGACCTACATAATTAATTACACCTAAGTAGAATTGCTTTCAAGACTTGTATAATCTATTATATAATCAATTATATCTTGTCCGTTTTTAACTTCTACTTATCTAAAGAATACTAAAGAACATAATTCATTGGCATGGTGATGTTATGACTTATAACAAATGTATTATGGTTTAGTGTTGCAGTGAATAAACTTGGTTGCTATTGTATTACATGAAAATTAAGATAGAGGCTAATTGATAACTCTTGTTACTCATACGCTAGATCTAATAATTGCTTGTAGAGAATGAGGGTGACTTTGATGTAAGTAAAATTTCTTGTTAAACAAAAAATCACATAGACTAAGGATATAAAATATATGATTTCAAATTAAATTACTCATTTGTATTAGCCATAATAATCAAGACAAAAGGTTTGATCTTCCTTGTCTTCTCTATGAGTTGTAGCCAATAGGGCACTTAAACATAGGAATTCCTTGAGTGTTTTAGTTGTAATCATGTTTAAAGTGGTTAGAGGGACTTAACTTGATTGAGTAAGAAAATCCTACTATGAAGCATTGTAGGTTAAAAGGTCTACACCTACTACCTAATATATTAGCCCATCAGACATTTTTAGTTTACAAAATAATCACAAAACTAGACTTAAAATTATGACTCTAGGGTCAAACTTAGCCCATTTAAACAAAATAAATTAAAAGATTAAACTAATAGTATTCTATTAAAAATATTCTTACATTCTTCTACTTGGACAACATTACTTGTATTTAATTTAATTTAATTTATAAAATATTTTATTTTAAAAATGACTCTTAAGCTAAGGACTAACTTTAAATATAAGTGCCTATAATTTTAAAAAATGCATCACCTTATAAATATATGTCTAAAAATTGACTAAGCCTATATAGTCAATAATATCGAATTATGATAATAATCACATTCTTTATTAATGCAAAATCTTCCATGGTTACAAAATATCATAAACTACGCACAATTAGTCATTAATGTAATAATGTAACATGAAAGATAACATCAAAGAATTATGATTAGATCATACTTATCTTTCATGTTTGTCATTGGCTATTTCTTAAATAAACTCAATATAGCACAATAAATCAACTGGTAACATGTAAAGCTAGAACATCTCATAAATCCCAAAATAGTGTCAATTTTGAGACAAATAATCAACCTTAGTAACTAATGACTAATACTAAGTCTTAGCCCTCACAAAATTGTTACAATCTTGGTACATTATAATCAAAAGATCCATGCATCAAGAAGAAAACATAAATTTATATTCAATGTAAGAATAAGCATATATGAAGATATAACAAAGGAGCATATATCTTAAATTACATAAAAGCTAGTCATATAATTGTAAACAACTCCTATTAACCAAAAACATTAAATGAATCCATGATTCTTATGATCTCAACATGTTTTTGAAAGATTGTAGGCCTAATGCTTTTGAAAGATTATAAGCATAAACCCTTTAGTCATGGGATCTACGAGTATAGCATTTATATGAATTGTAGCCTTGTTTTGTAATAGTGGAATTCACAAGTATCTCTATCAATAGACATGTGATTAGAAGACAACATAACTTTCTTCTTAACCTTTAGAGGTATTATTTCTAGTTTTTGAAAATTTATCATATTATGGAATATTAGTTATTAACATTGCTTTCTAAATCAAACCCAATGTCATATTTCAATTACTGAACATTATACTACAGCTAAACATGTTGGTTTTATTGTATAGAAACCAATGTTGTTAGTAGTCATTCAATGTCAATTCAAAAATTAGCATTGAATGTACAAGATTTACAATGATGCCTATGTCTATGTCTAGTGGGAATCAACACTAAATCTCTAAAACAATTAATATTAAAAGGCAAATCTATAGTAGTGAACCTATCCTTATCCCTCCATTGTTTGCCTTATCCCCTTGTAAATGGCTTTTTCAATCCAATACTTGTCTTAATCTCATCATTTCATCTTTTTTAACACATATTTCATCATGTTATCATCTCATACTAGCCATTTAACTTCAACATTCAAATATAAATGCATATAGAAACTCCATAAGTAATAATATAAATAATAGACTATGACTAAATCTTGAAATTTCATAATGCATGCAGAACTAGATAACATAGGTGATAATCAACTATAGTGGTCACTTATCTGCTTACAGAGGTAAAACTTTTAAAGATAATTAACTATATAATCGACTACAAGCCTTTTGAGAATAGTTCTCAAAGTTATAGTTGACTATAGTAGTCAACTATTTGTTTCCAAAAGTAAATTTTTTGAAAATAGTCAACTATAGACCATTCGAGAACAATTCTAAAGGTTATAGTTAATTACAGTAGTTGACTATATATTGTGTTTGTACACTTCATCTGCATTTTTGCTATTCATATGCTCATTATTCATTAATCATTTAACATACACAATCATAAATTCAAAATTCATCATAAATCAAGCTCTCATGCTCATATTCAACCCAAAAACAACAATAAAACATATAAGTGTCAAATTACACAAAATCAAATTAATTTAGGTTGCTCACTTACATAAGTATGGATGAGATCATGGAAAGTTGAAAGGATGGTTGGCTCTGCCCTGATCAACAATAATTCAAGAAATTTTGTGATGAAATGTCCAAACCCCCTAATACCTCATCCAAATGAAAAGTTGAAAGAAAACCCATTCAAGAATTTCAATTCAAATTAGTTACCTTAGCTTAAGTTAAAATTCTTAATGATTAAGTAAAATCAATAGTTTGGCCTTGCTAGAAACTTGGGAAGAAGAAGAAGTTAAAAAGAAGAGAGATGATGAGGGAAGTTTAGGGTTATTATAAAATAAAATGATGAAGGTTGTTCGGGGGATGAGGTTTAAAAGATGTAACAAATTAAACTAAGTGAAAGGCATCTTTTTACGTCTCCTTCGTATAAACTTACATAATTCTAACTATATTCTAACCTTTCAATAATTTATTTTCTTCTTTTCTCACTATCTTACTTCATATTCTATTATAAAAATCCTAATATTTCTTATAAAATTCTCACTCTAAAATCAATCATAATATATAAATAATTATTTTCATATACTATAATTATTTTAATTTTCTAAGGAATGTAATAACATTATTTTGTAATATTTTTATTATAATAGATCTCTTGTCATTTGTAATTTTTTTCCTAAAATTTGAAAATTTTCCACGTTAAATGTTTGTGTTACCATCCCATATTGATTAATTTAATTGCTTGACAATTGTGTGTTTAAAATGGGATATTATTCCCATCACAAGTGATGTGTTCAAAAGGGTAGTGGCATTGCTCAACAGGTATCACATACCGAAGCACCAATTCAGTTAAGTCCTCCTCCACTTTTAATTGGCAGATTTCAAGAACACATCAAGAAAATTGCAAATATTTCAAGCATTTTTTTTCCATTTATTTTGTAAAAAGATCGTTTGAATTTTTGGTATAAAAATAAATGGAAAAGTTAATAACGTTGACCTACTTTTTGCCATCAAGATCAAACCGAATTAATTGGAAGATTTATGGAGTGGGAAACGGAAACTCACAAGTCTTAAGCTTTTCCTGCAGACTAGAGACTAATATTTAATAAGTAGTACATTATCAATTCTAAGGAGGATTTAAATTGCAGTCTGCAACTGCGATATTACTTGTGAAACCGTACCATATCTACGATTTTCCATAATTTGCATCGCAACGACCACATTTGTCTGCAGTTTTACAAATCGCAGCAAAATGACAACCACAACGATGATCACAATTTAGAACTACGATCCTAAGCCACATGGTAAATTGAACTGAACTTTTACACATCTTTATATATTACGTTAGAAATGGAAATCCACTGTATCTAGTCTACAAGACAACATGTAAGATAAAAACACTGGTTGAATCAAAGGCACATTAAAGTTGCCTTTCTAATGTGCCAGCCATCTTCACAGATGGGATTCAAATCCTTGCAGAGATTATGGTATTTTAAATTAGCGTCCCCAAGAACATATTTTTCCCAACACGGTTAACCAGCTTAGCCACATTATTGTTGTCACCAACCCAGCTCTTCACTATTCCATTTTGAACCTGAATATTCACATCACTTTCCCTATTTTATAAGGTGAACTAAAATTGTAACGTAGTCACTAATGCAGCATTTAGGAAGGTAGACACAGGTGGAGCGTGTTGGTAGGGGGACCTTGGCCCCACAATTTTTTTTATAATTTTATAGTAGTGTAGTGTAATTACGAGTGAAAATTTTTATGTGTTATTTAGCCCCCAAAATATTTTTATTCTTTGTATATTTAGAATTTGTGAAGTTTAAAATATATAATTGTAATATTTTATTAACTCAACATGATATAGTTTGGAAAATATAAAATAATTTTATGAAGTTGAAGCTTAAAAATAATATTTCAATAACTTATTTTAAGCACACATAAAGGAAAGAAGAAATAAAAATAATATTAAAAAAATATAAATAAATGATTTTGTTACTTTGCTCAAGTTGATTAGTTGAAAAATAAAGTGTGTACCAACCCTTTTGCCTTAAGTTAAGTTCTTTGAGAAGTTAAATTTATAACGTTTATATCTTTAAATCTCTTGCATATAGACAAAATAATAATGAACAGCTCCAATCTCTACAAACATAAATGTAGAGCAATGCATCTCAACTCTTTCTAATGATGATTTAAAATTTTGAAATTTATTCATTATTTTAATCAAGCTCCACCACTAATAAATACAATCCTCTAAAGTTTATACCCAAAATTTTTCATTGAGAATGAAGGGGAAAAAAAGATAACTATACAGTTGAAATTTAATGATATGAGATATTGTAAGTATTTTTGTGATAAAAACATGCTTTTGATTGAGCTGAAACAGTTAAAACATGATTGATGAAAAACTCTAATTTTGATATAAATATAATAATTTTTTAACCGTTCAACTTTAATAAAAAAATGCATCTGATCACAAAACTATACTTAAAATATATTAGATTGTTTCACTTGAATTATCATCATCATTTTTATTATTATTTTATTGATTACAATTTCAAGTTTGATTTATGTGTTTTGTTTTTTAATGTTTCAAGAGAAATATTAGTAGGTTTTGAAACTAGAAGGGAGTCCATATGATTTTATTATAACTTAGGGGATGTCAAAATATTTTTCTCTATATATTATATACCTGATTATTATTTCACAAAAATGCAATAAGGCTGGATTTATTGGTCCAACAAAATATCAATGAATTAAGAGTTGTTGCTAAATATATTTAATTAGGTAATGAGCGTTGAACAGATTGAATGAATTCTCGCTTAATCTAGTATCTAATTTACTCAAATCAAACAAATGAAATACAATTTTAATTTTGAACCTAAGCAATTAAGTGTTAAAGTAGTATTTTCAAACACAAACGTGTCAACGTGAAAATGTTTCATGCACAAGTGGGCAAACTATGTAATTGTGTATTCGAGCTATTGAAGTCAGGATCCAACACTTCCGAGACCTAGTCATAAAATTGCTTCCCACACAGATGACAAAGTGTTACAAACTTCAACGTTGCAAAGAAATTAATGTAAGGTTTAATTACAATTACATTAATTAAATCCAAGGGAGAAAATCCACTATAACTTACTTTTGGAATATCTGAATGATGGAACATATGGTTTGAATTACAGAAAGAACAAGAAGTAAAATACCACCCATGGCCACGGCACTCCGCACTGGAGTCGGACAATAATCACGTTTCAACTCCGCCGAGTAATCGTGTCTGAAAGTAGCCAGCATTTGCTGCCAAGGGTCTTTGCAGAACTCATTCAATCCTCTGCAAACTTTAACATAATCAGAATTGAAATTCAGATGCATGACATTTTTTCCAAGACTATTAAACAGTTTAGCTACAGCCTTATTATCTTCCAATTCGTTATGGATTATTCCGTTGTGAACGAGAACCTCCACATCTCTGTCCGTGTTAATAAGAAAATCCAAAATGGAAATATAGTCAGTAATGTAGGATTCATAGTAATAATGACATTGCTCAAAAGCCACCATGTTTCGAAACACAACCTCAGTGTCAGCCACTATCCAAATCTTGGGAATTTCAAGAATACCTCTTGAAAACCGCAATCCTAGTAGGCATCCGCTTTTATCATTCACCTGAAACTTCAATCCTGCTTCATGTAATTTGGTTGCATTGAAATTATGCTCTTTTATTGGCCCAATTCTCCGCGGCCGTGAAGATGGATTCTGCAAGTAAAAGTATCTCACCAAGTCCGTAAAGTGACATATGTTGACATCATGGGGACGTAACCCTTGTTTGTTGTACAACTTGAAGTAATTGAATGTGAGTTCAAGAAATGAAGGGAAGCGGGAGGGAAATATCCGTTCGAATATGGTTTCAAGAATAAAGAAAGGTAGTTGATTCTCGAGTAACAACAAATCCAACATTATAATATACCATACCCGAATCTCAGGTGAAAGAATATCATCTTCAAAAGAAACTAGATAGTCCCTCAAAAACATCTCGATTATGAAACAAGCATCCAACAATATGATTCTGGCAAGTTGCCTTGCGTTAAGCATAATGTCGTTTGCATAAAATTCACGAACTCTAGGTTCTAACTCTTCAATGAAGCTTACCAAATAGTTCAGATTGATCCCAGTTCTTTGTACAAAATGCTTCAAATATACCCACTTGTGCATTTGCATGTTTTGCAACCTTTGGTCATTGCCATGATGAAGAGGGCCAATGGAAACCACCCGAGGGGTATATGCATCCTTGTTTAAGTCACGAAGTTCATCGGGCACCCTATAGATGCACCATTTAGCTTTCCTGGGAGCCACCATTGTCTGTTTCAGTATTTCATCAATCTCAATCACCAATTCATTTGGATTCGAATCCATCATCTGTCAATTCAAAGTTATATTAGAAATTAGGGGAAAAAAAAGAATATGTGAATTACGATTTTAAAGAGAAATTTCTTGATCCGAATTCTGTTATTCCTTGTTTGCATGCAAATCATAAAACAATTCTATAATTGTGATTTACATATATCTTAGTGATACTATTTAAAACAAGCCAATATTTTACTCAAGAATCTTGCAAGTATTTCTAAACTTGCCATAAAAATAGCAATTTTATATATAAATTTTGTAAATTATTTTCTTGAAAAAATGTTCATATTTATGTGTTTGATATATAAGGCTAAGTGAATTAAGAAGAAAAGCTTTATCTGTATTTTTTATAAGTGTCATAAAAATAGCAATAATTCTTATAAACATAATTGATCGCCTAAACCATTAAGAAAAACAATCCTTACTATTAGCTTATCACCAATTTAACAATTAACTCAAACTATATATATATATATATATATATATATATATATATATATATATATATATATATATATATATAATATGAATAAACACAAACATGATAAGGTAGAACAAGAAAAATCCATTGTGTGATTTACCCAAGTCCTGCCAGAGCCGTAGTGACAAAATGTTTGTGGAGCAGTCTACTGCCAAAAAATGAGTGGTGGGGGACAAGAGGTCGGAAAAAATACGTAAAAAAGACAACCAAGTGGATGTTTAAATATTGATGATAACTAGCAAGAGTTGAAACTCCACGAAAAATCGAACATTAGAAGACTATATATATATATATATAAAAGACTTCAACGCAGCTCTCTTAAAATATAAATTGTGCGACCTTTAATTTAAAATAATTTATATATTTTTTATCTTCTGGAATATTTAATTTGTCCAATACTTAAAAGCGGTGTAAATTGCTTTGCAGCTTCGCATGCATTATTTTCTTCGTAATTCACGGATACCATTCGTGTGGTCAAGGCCTAATCAATTACTTCGATGCTTTGTTTAAATTATTCGATTGATGGGATTACTTTATTGCTTCATTTGGATTATTCGAATTGTTGAAGACCTCATCGATTACTTTTTAATTCTACATACGTTATTCTATGTGATTAAATCAAGACAGCAAGGTGTTTAAAACATTGGTGTTAATTCGAAGGGAATTAAACCCTAATCTAAGAATAATAATAAAAAAAAACACACTGGGAAGAAGAAAAAGGATATTTTTTCTTTTCTGAGTCCCATGTTAAGGTATCAATGAAAAGATGCAGCATGGAAGTAGTTATTAATATAAATTACAGAAAATTTTATATTAGAATTTGTTTTGGTTCTGGCTAATATACAGAAAATTATAGTTTGTCTTGATTCTGCATAGCTAATATAAAATTAGAGTTTTCAAATCTATTAACTTTCTTAATTTTATTTCAAGTTGTTAAATTGTCAACAAATTTTTTTTTTTTTTTGGTAAAGTGTAGAAGCAGTCAAATTACTAAACACACGTGCGCGCACACACAAAAAAATCCTAGAATCGTACTCAGTGCGAAAGAAGATAAAACCTTCAAGAAATATTATATATCACTTGAGCTAAATCCTCTTGGCACTAAATTTTCTATTATTATAATTGATATGAGCTAATGCTTCAAACTAAGCTGCTTATTTATTTGCTGTCATTTGGAACGTTTGGGGATGCAACAACCGGGTTTCATGGAATTTGCTCTAACTGACCCTTCTTTAGAACTCAATCACCATATCATTTCAACCGGAATACACGATCTTTCAAATTTAAGTTTGAAAAATAAAATACACTGATATCTTGTGCTTTTATGTGATCTCCTAGGTTCAAGCTTCAGGTAAAGCTTTATTTTGTCCACGTAAACAAGGTGTTGAACTAGAAAATTTTTCGTTGGAAAGCATGATTTACACACTTGTAAAATATTTCAGTAAATAAATTAAAAAATTAAAAAGAATAATTACAGTATTTTTATTTTCTTCTAAGTTTTTATGTACTAATCACAGATTAAGTATTTTTAGTTGGATAATTATTATTGTATTATGTAAGTGGTTGAATAGATAAAAGTTGAAATAAAAATTTTAAATTAATTGTTGACTTTTTCTTTCCATAAAAATAAATTTAGTAAGGTTTCTTATAAAAGATCACTAAGATGAATTTTGTTTGAAAATGTGGAAAAAAATTAGCATATCCAAGGGCTTCTACCATTCTCCTTGTTAAAATAATCTACAGTACTCTTTGTTGGTGCTGAATGGTAGTGCAACATGTGTGCGGTTCACTCTCTATTACCAATTACCATTTTTCTTCATTGGGTTAGGAGATTTGTTGCAAGATAATTATACCCATGATGGCATTAAAAACAATTAGAGTTGGCTTGTTGTTACAATTGAAGGCTAAGAATGATGACCAAACTTATTGTGAAGCTAGTTTTTGTGTCATGAAGCTAATTTTGGGGTCTTAATTCTATGAGTTGTCCTTTTGTTAGTAGTAATAACATATATTGAGATCAATTTGTTGGAAAATAACATACAATTCATCAGCCAACCGCACCACCGATCTTGAGGTAGGAATTCAATTTGCAATTCGTGTTAAAAAGCTTTGAAAATCTCTAAAAAGCTACCTAAATAATATTTATATACATTACACACATTTATTGATCATTGTAAACTATGGAAACTAGCACTTTCACAATTCCTGACTTGTAAGGATAAGAAAATGTGAAGAAGGCTTTTTTGGGAACAATATTTGACTTCTAATTATTAATAAATTACATTTGAAAAAGAAAATTAAGATGAGTAGCATTGGTAACATCCTCAACAATGGCAATAACTTTCTCGATTGATAGGAGTGACAATTATAAATTTAAGTAGTATTCATGGCAATTCCTTTTTGGTAACATCCTTAACAATAGTAGTACCTTTCCCAATCTATGGTAGTAGCCATCATAAACTTAAGTAGTAATCATGACGACTCTTACTACAAAGTTACTACTTGTTGTTAACAAAGATTCTATCCAATTTTATTAAAATTATTAACAAAAAAATTAAAAGGCTTCTCTTCATATATTTACTACTTTTGGTTACATAAGGGTAATTTAGATAATGAGTCAATTATTGTTTTCCTTCCTTAGCTGATCACAAGTTTTGTTAGTTAGATGGCTTAGATTACATGTCAAACATATGTATGACTTAGATCTCCTCTTCCCTATAATACCTTTTGATACTCACAAATTTACTATGAGTACAATCAACAAACCATATTATTCAATATTCACATCTAAAAAAGATCCATAGAAGTTATACAAAACTTTGTAGAAGTGATTTGTGACAATTGTGTAGTTTGTGGAATAAGCTGTGACAATTAGGTTTTCAGAAATGGAGATGCCACACCAATTATAAAAAATCCACACTTATGTATATATACATAATTGTAATACTTGACACATCAATAACTTTAAATTGAAAATAAAAAGTTTATCTATTTTTTGAAATAGTTATTAAAATTATCAAATATAATTAATAATATGTCAAAACATTAAAATGTAATTTCCAATTTAAATATTTCCAAATAAAAGTACATACCTCTCTTTCATCTATCATTTTTTTATATTTAATGTTGCATGCATAAGTTCAAGCATCTATAAAAATTAAAAAAGAAAACTAGAGTCCTTTTATCTTTGGTAAATAGATAGGGTTAAAGCCTAGAAAAAGGAAATTACATATGAACTACTTGTGGGGTAAAACCCCCAATAACATCAAAAAGTAAAAAATTATTAAGACCTACTAGAGTTCTTTCAAGTATCTATAACCTGAGATCATATTGAAGATTGAAAGAAGCAGGTCAATTGGCACATTGATTACCTTCCAAATAAACATGAGCAATCAAAACCTTCCAATTCCTCTTGAGAAGACTTCTACACATACACAATAAAGTGTTATGTTTAGAAGTAGCTAGATGTAAATGTAAGACCCTTAAATGTATGCTTAAAATTTTAAATTAATTTATTTTAATGATGATAGGAATTAATGACTTATTTAATAAAATACAAAGATATGTTTAATTTTGATAGGCTTTGATATACTTCAACAATCATGTTTTTGTTTGCTTAGCTACCCTTTGATAATGTGATACATTGTCAATTCAATTCCAAATATGTTATACATGATTTAGTATGAAAAATGGAGTTGTTTTAATAATTTAAAAATGCTGGACAGAAAGAACAAGGTCACTAGTTTATGTGCTTAAAGACCAGTTGATCTTTACTATATTTTAAAATCTATCAAAATTAATTCCAAGCATGATTGACATGTCTTATTATTATGTTAGGAATTAATGGAGTAAGTGATAGCTCACTAGACAAGTTAAAGAACAAGTTTATGACTAACTTAAATTTGTCAAATTCAATTTCTTACATGCTTTACAAGTTTTATTCATTAAAATATATATTGATTTTGATACGATACATGTTGCTTTATCCTATGGAACTTAAGTACTAAACTGATTTATTTCCAAAGAAACAAGTTGAAAAGACATATTAGTCTAGGTTGCTCTTTTGAACATGTGCACTATCAAGTTTTGTGTTCTATAGAATTCTTATCTTTTTGCAAGTTGCTCATTTAACTGCCAACTTAAAGCTTAATTAACATTTTTACTTTCACATGTGGTCAACTTGAAAGAGTAAGTAAACAATATTGCATAGAAAAGGATATTTCATTCCTAAAATTCAAATTTTCTTGGAAAAGCTAAAAGATTGTACTTTCATAATACAAGTTGAAAATGAAATATCAAAACAACATATGAAAGAATTAGCACTACATATTTTGTAATGCCAATTATGGATGTGATTGGACAATGACAAATTTGCAAGAGTAAGCAGTATAGAAGACTAAGAGTAAGAGAAGAAGCCTTTTAGGTAGAAGTTGCTTGTTAGGATTTGCATCAATCTTAATAGCTAGTTTCTCCCTTTGGTTGTAGATAAAGGATCACACTCAATGATCAACACTAAGTATCTCTTCTTCTCTTTAAGAAATCCTTTTCTAAAATTCTTTCTATCTTGTACAATCTTCTTTCTTGAGCTTTAATTTGCATATCTATATTATTAGAGTATATAAATCATTGTAGTCTTTTCAAGAGACAAACTTTACCCTATAAAGGTTCACTAGTTATGGTGAAGTTTGAGAGAAACACTTATAGAGAATTTGTACCCTATTTGTGAGAAGGAAATCCTCAAACGTTGAGGTGGGTTGCTTAAGTCCTTAAAAGGTCAAGTGGGAAAGTGTATTTAGGCTATGCAAAAGAAAAAGTGCTAGTGGATAACCACCAATATTGATTTTTAACCTTGGAAGAGTGGAGTAAACCTAAAAGACAATTATTCCTTTGGACAATTGAACCACTATAACATCAATGTTATCCTTTCTTTCTTTCACTATTTTAATCCTTGCTTTTTATTGCATATATTTGCTTATTATTTACTTAATCTTTCATATTTACTTTTTGATTGTTTTTTGAGGGTTACAAAAAAAAGCAAGTTTGAAAAAACCAGTGTTTTAAACACCTAATTGCTAAAAATTTTTAAACACCAATTCACCCTTCTTTTCGTATATTTTTATCCTATAATTCTCATTAGAGCTTTGTTTTTGTTGTTAAAGGTTAACTAATTTTTTAGTAAAGATATTTTAAAGACCAATTATGGACAACCTTGGATCATCAAGAAGGCCACTTTACATCTAGACCACAATTATTTGATGCAACTAATTATGATTATAAGAAACATCAATTGATAATATTCCTTCATGCCATTGATGATGAATTGTGGGGGTTAATTATGGAAGGTTACACTTTTCTAACCAAAAAACAAGATGAAAATGATATTCCTAAGACAAACGAATGAGTGGAGTGAGGTTAGAAAGAAAATGAGCGATCTCCATGCTAAAACAAAAAATATTATCATATTTGTCATTGCTCCTAAAGAATATAAAATGATTACAAAGTGTTCCATATCAAAAGAAATGTGCAATAAACTCTAAATCACCTTTGAAAAAACAAGGCAAGTGTGCATTACTTATATAATTATGCTTGCTCAAGAGTATGAACTCTTTCAAATAAAAGAGAATGAAGACACCGAGTTTATGTTTGAAAGACTCTCTACCATGTTAAATGATCTTCATGCTTTAGGAAGACCATTCCTAAATAATATGCCATCTTGAAAATACCTAGATGTCTTCCAAGTTCATGGGATTCTAAGTGTAATGTTATTCAAAAAGGAAACAATTTTGATTCTCTTACCTATAACAAGCTAAGAGGCAAACTCATAGCTTATAAGAAAATCAAGATGATGAAAGATGCAACTAACAAAAAGAAACATTGCTCTTAAAGCATCAACATCTTCCCAAGAAGATGAAGAAGATGATGATGAATTTGAAAAAGATAATGAAATGGCTTACTTTGCTAAGAGGATCGTAAAAATTCTTGAAAGAAAAAGGCAAGAGAAATTTCAAAGGTCATTTTTAAGAAAAGAGCAATAAAGAAAAGAAAAAGCAAAGAAAGAAATGAGCAATCAAGCATTTATTTGATTTGAATGCAAAAGGACTGGTCATATCAAGGCAAATTGGCTAACTTTAAAGAGAAAGTTTCTAGAAAGGCCATAAGAAAAGAATGCTATGATGTTTACATAAGATGATGAATACATACCTTTGGATGATGATCAAAAGGAGGAAGTAGGGGAAGTTGCAACCTTTGCTTCATGGTTAAAGATGACTGCACTGAGGTAATCAATCTAAACTCACCTATTCCTTATGATAAGTTACATAATGCTTTTGGATGCTTGTTAATTGACTTCCAAAAGATCATGAAGAAATATATTTCTATTTCAAAAGAAAAATCTTCTTTATAAAATAATTTTGAAAAGTTGAAAAATAATTTTGATTATTTGTCAAATGAAAATCAAGAATTTAAAGAAAGTCTCGAAGTTTAAAAAATGACTTTGACCCTTCCAAAAATGAGAATCAAGAATTACAAGATAATCTTAATTCTTTGAAAAATGAAAAATTTGATGAAATAGATGTCTTTTTACAAAATGATTTGTTAAAAGAAAATTTCCTCTTATCAAATGAAGTAATTTCCTTGTAAAAGAAAAATGAAATTTTGTTAAAAGAAAATTAAATTTTAAAAGGAAAAATGGTTGCTTTTTTTGAAAAAACTTTGAATAAGCAAGTGACTACTTCTCCAAAAAGCAACTTGAGTATTAAAGAGCCAGTGGTTGTTTTTTAGAAAACAACTAGAATGTTGTAAAACAAACGATTGCCTTTTCAAAAACTAACTAAAGCTTTAAAACATAAGTAATTACTTATTTTGAAAAAGTGATAAATGATTTTCAAAATCAAAGGAGAAAGTTACTTTTTCAAAAGAGAAACAAGTTTTGGAAAAAATTAGTTGTTCATTCTCTAAAAAATGAAAACCAACTTTTCAAAAAGAAAGTAAAGTCTTTTAAAAGAGATCTTTCTTAGTTTGTGAAAGCAAAAAGCTAGTTGAATGCTTTTTTAGGAAAACAAAAACATTCATATGATGAAAGGGGAGTTAACTTCATACAAGGAAAGAATGATAAATATCATAAGAATTTCTTTGTAAAAGTAGCCTAAAAGCCTACCTTAAATTTATCTTATAACTTTTATGGCAAAAATAGACATAAATCCTAATCTTATGATTATAAAAAGTAGTTGTTTATTCATGATGCACAAAGAGGGAGATATAAAGATCAATGTCCAAAAGAACAAAGAACTAATTCAAAAAGACCCAAGATGATTTGGTTACCTAAGACTACATAGTTACTCTTTGTAAATGAACTTAAAAACAAGTGTTAGAAAGGACTATTGGTTCCTTAATGATCATTGCTTAAAGCACATGATAGGCGATTTAAGCAAGTTCATCTCTCTCAAGTCAATTCAAGAAGGAAATGTAGTCCTTAGTGATCACATAACATGCAAAATTATTGGAATTGGCATAGATTCTTAATCCTATCTCAATAATGCTAGAATGGTAGAAAGACTTAAACATAACGTATTAAGTATAAGTTAACTTATGATAAAGGCTCTAGAGTTGTATTTGAATCATTTCATTATTATGTGCAAAATATCTCTAATAACAAAGTATCTTAAATGATTTAGTTCATGGTCTTCCTAAAATCAATTTTGAGAAAAATCATATATGCAATGCTTGTCAATAAGGAAAACCAATAAAATCTTCTTTTCAACCTAAAAATATTATCTCCACTTATGACCTTTCGATCTATTACAAATGGATTTTTTTGCTTCTACCAAAACCAAAAGCTATGGTGGTAAAAAGTATGGTCAAGTAATTATTGACGATTTCTTAAAATATACTTGGGTGCTTTTCCTGGCTTATAAAGATGAAATTTTCAATAAGAAATGTGTGTGCATATCAAGCATTAGAAGTGATTATGGTAGAGAATTTGAAAATCATCTTTTTGAAGATTATTGTGAAGAAAATGATATTATCCATAATTTTTTATGTCCTAGAGCTCTTTAACAAAATAGGGTAGTTGAAAGGAAAAATAGAATATTAATTATTTGGCTAGAATGATATTTTATGAAAATAATGTTCTAAAATATTTTTGGGCAGAAGCTATAAACACTACATGCTATATCACAAACAAATATTTGGTACATCCTATCTTGAAAAAGACTCCTTATGAGCTATATGGAAAAAAGACCAATATAAGCTATTTCCATGCATGTGGTTGTAGATGTTATATCTTGAATAATAGGAAAGACTAACTAGCAAAATTTGATTTGAGATTCGATGAAGGTATCTTCATGGATCATTCTACACAATCAAAGCTTATAGATTTTATAACAAAAGAACTATTGTGATAGAAGAATCCATGTATGTTGTGTTTAATGAGAACAATGATACTTAAAAAAGCAAGCCTTTAGAAGAAGATGGTGATTTCATCTCAAAAGAAAACTCATCAAATGAGTAAGCACAACATGAGAATCCTAAAGATCTTTAAAATAAACTAGAGTAGAATAAGCAAGAACTTTTGAATAAACAAAATGGATCACAAAAGAAAGTTATGTCAAATGAGTAACCTAAGGAGAAAACTCCTAGGTTTCAATATCAGAGTCTTCCAAAAGAATTAAGACATATATCAACCTATCCAAATGAATTCATTATTAGTAATCCTTCTAAGAAATTCAAACAAGGTCGTCATTTAGAAACAACACTAACTTAGCTTTGGTTTCTCACATTGAACCAAAGAATGTTGATGAAACACTTCTTAATGAGGGTTGAATTCATGACATGCAAGAAGAATTTAACCAATTTTTTTTTAAAAAAAAATGAAGTATGGACACTTGTGCTCGAGCCTCTTAACTATCCAATTATTGGCACTAGGTAGGCATTTTGTAATAAGCTAAACAAATTTAGAAAATTGGTAAAAAATAAAGCAAAATTAGAAGCACAAGGATACAATCAATGGGAAGGTATTAATTATGATAAAACTTATGCTCTTATTGCTAGACTTGAATCTATTAGTATACTACTTGCTTTTGCATCTCAAAAAAATTTCAAGCTTTATCAAATGGATGTCAAAAATATTTTCTTGCATGGTTTCTTAAATGAGGAAGTTTATGTTAAACAATCTCTTAGATTTGAAAATTTTGAAAGCCTAAACATGTTTTCAAACACACCAAGGCTTTATATGGTTTTAAGCAAGCCCTTAGAACTTGGTATGAAAGACTTAACAAATTCCTTATTGAAAATGTTTTAAAAGAGGAAAAGTAGACATTTCTCTTTTCAAACATATTAAGCATGGTATTTCAATTGTACAAATATGTTGATGGTATTATATTTGAGTTTACCAATAAGTTTTTGTGCACATTTTTTTTTAATATTATGAAAGGATAGTTTGAAATAAACTTAATGGTTAAGCTTACATTTTTCCTTGGACTTTAAGTGAAACAAATCAAAGATGGAATTTTCATCAACCAAGCTAAGTATACTAAATATTTTTTGAAGAGATTTGAAATGGATATTGCGTAAGTCCTTGTTACACATACAAGCCGCTTTACTAAACTTGATAAGGATAAAAAATGGCAAGCTAGTAAATGAGGAGCAATATAGAGGTATAATTAGTTCATCACTGTATTTAACTACTAATAGACCAAATATTATGTTTAGTGTATGCTTATGCTTAAGGTATTAATCTAATCCCAAAGAATCACACTTGATAGTTGTGAAAGAAAAAATCTTTAGATACTTACTTGGTATCCAAAAATAATTGGTTTGATTTTATTGGATACTCTAATGCTAACTTTGTTGGATGTTAGCTAGAGATGAAAAGTAATAATGGAGTATGTCACTTCCTAGGCTAATGCCTTATTTTATGGCAAAGAAAAAAACGAGCTACAGTTGCTCTTTTAATAAATGAGGCAAAACATATAGTGGGTAAAAGTAATTATGCTTAAGTATTGTAGATGAAGCAATAACTTGGAGATTATGGTTTAAATTTTGTCCATATCCTAATACTTTGTGACAATACTATTGCTATCAATTTAATTAAAAATCCTATTCAAACTTCTAGAACTAAACATACTAAGATTAAGCATTATTTTATAAGATATCTTGTTCATAAAAGGGGTATTAAGCTTAATTTTATAAATATTAAAAATCAATTAGCTAATATTTTTACAAAGCCTCTCCATGAAGATAGATTTTGCTTTATAAGAAATAAACTTGCAATTATTAATCTTAATTAATTTTGGTTAAAAATGTTGATTTAAATTTTGGAAAAGTTAAAAATTGTGTGATGCATTTTCATAACATTTTCATAATTAGTATGTTTTTTAATATAAATTATTTAGGTTTTTTTAATAAAATAATAATAATAATCAAATAGATTACATTATGTGGAATTAATTTTGCATAAATGAAAGTTGATAATTGGAAAACATATTTCCTTTGCAAATGAAGTTATCTAGGTCCACAAAGGAAAATGAAAATTTTGGATAGATTCATGTGAATCTCGAAGTCCAAAATTTCAAGTCTTGCAGGTCAACTTATCATTCACTTTCTACCTAAACCTATTTGACCTTTTCTCACTTCTTATCCTACGCAAAACTTTTTTACTTCTTGGAAACTGCGCAAAAACTAATTCCTTACTTTGTTTATGTTTTAAAACTACTTTTCAAAGGCCCAATTGTTTTAATTCTTTTTAGCTTATTTACCGCTTATAACTTTATAGCATTTTTTTGTTAAAACCACATAGCAAATTTTCACCTTCCTATCCTTTATGCTTTAAGAAAATTACTTTTGAATAAAGTAATTTATTTACTTTTGGCCTTATCTAATTACTCCTCTTTGTTTATTCATAAAATTCTAAAATTTCCTTCCCTCTCTCACTACAACTTTGAAAACTCTTCCTCTCTTATTGTGTAAAAATTGTAAACCACCACTGATACGTAAAATATTTACATATTTATTTTCCCTTATATGATTTATTTTTGGATGTTATCTTGTTAAATTTAATAAATTTAGTTGCATTTTGTGAATGAGTCTTGAATTTGAAATGAAATCAAATCTTTTAGATAATGCTGTATTTTGACACTGTTTCAGTATTTCGGCCATATCTGGAGTTCTAGATGTCCGATTGGGCTGCTCTTTTTTTTCCTGGAAAGCTAAGAAGAAGCCCTACAACTTTCATGTTTATAGAAGAGCCCAGTTCGCGGTCTAAGGATCTCAAATTCTGCTTGGAAGATGAAACAGTGGTTTTGGGCGGAATTTGACATATGGCCACTAATCTGATCATAACTTGAGCTAGAAACGTCCAAATTAGGACTTCTTTATATGCATTTTAAAGAGAAGATCCGGCCCTACAACTTTCATGTTGACAAGAAGACGTAAATCTGCCATTTTGGTGGTAAAAAACTACCAACAAGTCAGAAGAATGGTTGCTGCGAAAATAAAAAAGGGTAGTTGGAGACCATGAATGGTAGATGAAGCATGTGATTGGTAGTTGGTGGTCAAGATTCATGACTTGCAGCTGACTCATTCACCTATAAATAGGTGGTAGTGGAGAGCATTGAAGCATCAAGCATCCAAGCATTCATTCATTCATGCATTGTAGATAGTAGTTTAGTTTATGCATTTTTTTAGTTCTAGTATGCCTCCTACATGGAAGGTTCTACCTCCTACATGGAAGGCTAGGTTCTCCTCCTACATGGACGGTTCTACCTCCTAATGGATTGGATAGTATTTCTATTTTCATGCATTTGTAATTATATTTTATGAATGTGATGTTATTTTTATTTTATTTTATGTTTGTTTTTAATTTCATTATGTTCTAATTTTTTATCTTCCTAGGGTGATGGCGTAACTTGATAATAACGAATTGAATTCTAGTCTATTGAAACTAATTTTGATTTTATTTCCTAGATTGAGTTTTAATTATTGCTCTTAATGCTTTCGATTAATTAGCTACCTTTTGAATGAACTCAATATGCAAGTTGAGACCGGAAGGAGATACATGTGTATGAAACCTATAATTAAAACCATAAATTGCATATGAAATAGGAATATATTCATATGGTTTATGTAGTCTTAATAAGTTCCATAAATCCTAATGCATGATTAGTTGTTGCAGTTCACATAGGAATATAGTGAATTCCAATTAATTATAGAATTACTTGACCTTGGAAGAGGCTAGTAATTAATTTAGGGAAACTCGACTATCAATCAAGGGAGTAAAATTGGATTAGTGTAGATAGATGATTCAATCTGAAATTATTAAGTGAAGTCTGATCCCTAGGTCTTTTATTCATATTCATCTTTATTCCCATTGCATTCATCTTTATTTTAAACATTTTCTGCATAAATCTTTATTTACTCGCTTTAATTCCAACTAATCGATTTGCCAAATAGTGTTAGGATTATTAATTTTGGTACTTAGTGAAACAATCCTCGTGGGAACGATACTTACTTATCACTTTATTACTTGTTTACGATAGTGTGCACTTGCGCTAGTTGATAAATCATTTCACACGTAACAACCACTGTGGACCTTGGTAAACTCGATAATTAAGTTTTTCATCATCTTATGATAAGGTTATCTCTCTTCCTCATTTGAGTTCATTGATTCTTTCTAAAATTAAGTTATTTTTTTCTTCTTTATTTCATAATTTTGTTAACCTTATTTTGATTATGATTAAACACATTCACTTGTTTTTCTCGATTCCAATTTTATCTTTTTGCTAAAACAATTTCATATTTTCTTCAAAATCAAAACCTATTCCTTTCATTTTTTTATTTGTCACTTCTAATCTCAATTTTTTTATAAAAATCAAAATCTTTATTTTCTATTCCTTAAAACTAAACCAAAATCCCCTTAGTCTTATTTTGGATTCTTTTCTCTCCTTATGGCTTCCCAATTTTCTCTTATAAAGTTCCTAAGTCCCTATTTTAGACAGTCCAAGTACAAAACCAATTACACTAATTTTGTTTCGAAAAAATGTGTAGTCCCAAAAGAGTGGATTTGGAATCTCTAAGCATTAAAAATGTTGATTGTGTAGATCATATCAGAAACTTCCAATGGGAATACTTGGTAGAGATGAATGAGTTGGTGTATAAATGTTATACAATACTCTTCTATGCTAACCTAGATGTTTCAAAGACACATTATCCTAAATGTGTTTGTGAAAGGAAATGTTCATCATATAACTATTGAAAAGATGAATTAGATCATAGGAGTATCGAATGAAAGGGAGATTGTCACTCTAAAAAGAGGAGAAATCATGTTTAAAGGCAACTATGCAAGTTAATAGATCATAGAGCTTCCTAGTAGAGTAGACCATGTAAAGGTAGAAAAGCTCAACAAAGGTAGAAAGGTATTGCTTTACATTATTATTCAAATTGTCCTTCCTAAACAAGGTGGTCTAAGTAATATTAGTAGTTTTAAGGTATTCTTATGTGAGCCATTGAAAGAGAAGTGAATATAAACCTAGAAAACTTAGTTATCTAGCATATGGTGCAACAGCTTAACAAAGAAAGAGGCCCTTTATCATATGGTAGGATAATCACTAGGATTTATCAAGAGTTAGGCATGGATATATGCTTTGAAATGAAAAAGGTTGTCATAGAAGGAAACCTTATGAATGCTTCTTAGTTAAGATCTGTTTCTTATAGAGGCAGTAAGATTACTAAGAAAGTAGAAAGTCCTTTACTATTTGTAAAAAAAAAGTAATTTGCTTTAGGAAAAGATCTAAAACCAACCAAATCTAATTTTGAAAAGGTAATCAAGTTAGAATCATCCTCATCCTCCTACTATGACAACAAATAGCCTCCAAAATGTAAATAAATCTTCATTTTTTATGGACATATTCTTAAAAAGGTTAGAGGAACAAAACTAACTACTAACTTAGAAGGCAAGAAAATTGCCAAACTGAGTGCAAAAGAAAAGCTCAAAGAAAATACCAGAAAATTAAGTCAAATTAGGTTATGTAGCACATTTGGTAAACCTCCATCTTCTCCAAGAAAATTCCAAAGATTCTATGTTGGTGTTGGTGTATTTGTGACTACAAAGACTTTAAAAGATAAGGAGAAAATGCTTATCATTGTTGAAGATTCTTTATTTGATGATGAAGAAGAAATATATATTCATCTAGAAGACTTTAACTAAAAAAAGCAAGTAGATTTTGAGAGGGAGGAAAAGTATGAAAATGCTAATAACTTCTTTTAGGAAAGATTTATACCTTCTTCATCAAGAGATATCTTAACAAACCTTGCTGACATTGATGCTAACATGGATTAGCAAAAAAGAGAAATTTGATAATGCAAAAACTTTAGTTGCTTAAATAATAAATGAGCAAGTTGTTATCTATTTAGCTTTGGTTGTACATCAAGAGGAGCTTAAACTATCATAGCTTGTTGAACACCTTACAAAAAGTAAACTATCATAGCTTATTGAACACCTTACAAAAAGCCAGGTACTTCATCTCTAATTTCTACCACCATTGAGCAAATACCCATTTTTACTAACTTCACCCCTATCCCTTTAACTACCTTTCAATCTAGATTAAACAATGTCCTTAATGATATACCATGGACCACCCTATCTATTTAAAATTCAATTATCATTAACTTTAGTGAAGTTCTCATAAAGCAATCCCTTTTTCCTTCATTCTTACAAACCTAACTAAACTAACTTTTGCCCTTCTATTAAGCATTGTACCCACTACTATTGATAAAATCTTAACCAATGAGTAACTTATCAACTAGCAACCTTTGTCTGAAGCATTAGAACAATAACCTACCATTATCCCTCCAAACTAGCAAGCCTTTAATCTTGATCACCCCTCTACTTGTACTGTTAGGCAAGTTGATATAGGCATTCAAATTGAAATTGAAATTCCTTTTTTGAATGAGCAAGTTAATCAACTGGAATACATTGGTGTTATGGTTAAAAAATTAACTGAGTATGATGTAAGGTTGAGGTTTTTAAAGATTCAAGATGAAGTCACTCAAGCTCAACTACAAGAATTAAAAAGGTTGATTCATGAAATGTTAATGGATATCTTTATTGAGATTGAAGCTGTTATAAGCATCTTTGGAAAAAGCAAGAGGAATGTGTCATGGCTTCTACCATTTCATGTTATTTAAGGTTCTTTCATGATATTTCATGTAAACTTAGGATGATAGATGCATGTAATTGATGAGATAGAAAATTTTTATTGTGTAGGTGTTTTTTTTTTCTTTTGGATAGATTTTAAACAATTTATGCATTGCATTATCATAATTTATATAAGGAACTTTATGTGACTAGCAGTATGCACTTTTTGGATCTTGTTGAAGAATTTCATTATTTAATCTAAATTTTTCTATTTAGCTCCTGCATGTTATTGTGTATCTACTTTTTTTTTTTGTCCTAAATTGACATATTTATATAGCTTTACTAAAAAGCCATCAATTAGGGGAGCTTGTTATTATTGATTCATTATGCTTGTTTATTCTACACTATTAAAGACTAATCTAGTATGTTTTTGGATGATGAAGGGGAAAATTAAAGGAACTAATAGATTTAATAGTAAAGAGTAAGCTTCTATTGAAAACAAGAAAGACTAGATAAAAAAGGGATATGTATTGTTCGATATACTAATATACATGCTCCATTAGTATGCTAAGAAGTTCTTTGAAATTAATTGCTTAAAGTAGGCTCCGATACCTAACTATGTTGCATAGTTGCTCTTTTTCTATGTTTTCTAGAAAATATCTTTATAAAAGTATCATCATAAAAAAAGAGGGAAATGTAAATATGGGACCACTAAATGTATGCTTAAATTGCTAAATTAATTTGTTTTGATAATGATAGGAATTAATAACTTATTAAATGCAATGATATATTGAATGTTGATGGGCTTAGATATACTTAAATTGACATATTTGGGCAACTGCTCTTTGATAATGTGATATATTGTCAAATTCAATTCCAAATGTGTTGTGAATGATTTAGTACGAAAAATAGAGTTATTTTAATAAGTTAAAAAATGCTGAATAGAAAGAGCAAGGTTAAGAATTGATTAAGTAAATTATGACTCACTAGACAAGTTAAAAAAACAAGCTCACTAGTTTACTTGTGTAAGTAAATGTTTAGTTACTTATGATTAACTTGAATTTCTTAATTCAATTTCTTACATTCTTTGCAAGTTTTATTCACCAGAATAGAAATTAATTTGATATGATACATGTTGTTCTTTTCCATATTAGTGAAACTTGTGCATTAAATTGATTTATTTTAAAGAAACAAGTTGAAGAGTCATATTTGTCTACATGCATTTTCAAGTTTCGTATTCTGTAAGGTTCTTATTTTTCTATAGGTTGCTTGATTAACTACCAACTTAAAGCTAAGTCAATATTTGTACTTCCGCATGTGATCAACCTAAAAAACAAGTAAATAGTATTGCACTTAAAAGGATATTTCATTGCCAAAATTCAACTTTTCTTGAAAGAGCAAGTAGATTGTACTTTCATAGTACAAGTTGAAAATGACACATCAAGATAGCATATGAAAAAGCAAGCACTACACATATCACAATGCTAAAAGTTGATATGTCTAGACAAGGACAATTTTGAAAGAGTAAGCAATAAAGAAGAATAAATAAGAAGAGAAGGATTTTTTTAGGTAGAAGTTGCTCATTGGGATTTATGCCAATACTAGTAGCTAGTTGCTCACTTTGGCTATAAATAAAGGATTACACTTTATGGATTAATACTAAGCATCTCTTTCTCTCTTTAAGAAAGCTCTCTTTCCTAGAATTCTTTCTATCTTGTATAAACTTCTTTTTTGAACTTCAACTTGCATATCTATACTATTGGAGTATATAAACCATTATGGTATCTTCAAAGCCAAACTTCACTAATAAAGGTTCATTAGTTAGGGTGAAGTGTGAGAGAAACACTTATAGATACCTTGAAACTAGGTTGTGAAAAGGATATCCTCAAGCAATGAGGTGGGATAGTTTGAGTCTTTGAAAGGTTAAGTGCAAAAGTATATTTGGGCTTATTAAAAGACTTTTGGACAATTGAATCAATATAACACTGGTGCTATCCTCTCTTTTCCTTACTTTTTTAATTCTTGCTTTTTATTACATATCTTTATTTATTATTTATTTGATCTTTTCTATTTACTTTCTGGTTGCTTTTGGAGGGTTACAAGAAAGCAAGTTTGAAAAAACAAATGTTTTAAACACTTAGTTGCTTAAATTCTTTTAAACACCAATTCACTCGCTCTTGGCTTGTTTTTGTCCTATACCTAGAGACTCACAAGAGAGTAACTTTACTAACTGTTGAGAATTTGGTTCCCAAGTTGCAAAGCTAGTGTCAAATCATAAAATGCACCCCGTGTCTCTGCAACATGGGATTAACAAATGCAAAATAGTAATGTTAATCCCATGTTGCAGAGGTACGGGGTGCATTTTATGATTTTAGATGGACCATCTCAAAACGAATAAGCCGTCCACATCTGACATAGCCCAGATTAATTTTAGATGGACCATCAACATTTAATTTGACCCAACTCAACGGAGGGGGTTTCCAAGAAAGACCAATCTGCACAATATTTTTACTCCTCTCCACCGTTGCAGAAGTGCCAAATGCCCTTACGATACCCGAAAACTAGAGTCCTTTGAAACAAGAATCTATGGGCATTACATGAACCAAAATTGTGTCTCGCAAATCCTATCTCTTGTATTTTCTGAGCAGATTTATATTATAAACTATTGTTCTGAGATATTTCAATAATCAAACTATGTTTCATCAAAAATAGTTTCTGCATATATACTCTTTTGAAAATAGACTATAATTCTTTTGAAGTCTTCCAGGAAAAAAAAATCCAGTAACAGAAATCCTTTATAAAAATATGCAAAAGAGCCGATCATCCCCTATTTAATCTCTAATCCCTCAGTAGTTACTCTCAAGTTCAAGTTTCAATGAGAGATGTTTTTCATAAAATATAAATATAAAATGTTAAGATAGAAGTAGGTATTTTATTTGTTTAATGTTAAAAATTAAGAATATGGAGAAATTAAATTCTTCTTTTTAAGAGAGAGGAAACTACTTTCCCCAATTATTATGACTCTAGGCATTATTTTTTAAATACATTAATGCAAGTGATATGTCACTACTTCATCAATATACATATAATTTTCATAATAGTAATGTTATATGCACTGAAAAATAAAATCTAAAATTAGGTTCTGAACACAAATCAAGGACTACCAATAATTATAAAATAGTGGACAACTTTTGTAAAGTTCATTTTTGATACATATAACATTTTTCTTTTTCATGACTATCACATATTTGAATGAAAATGATCAAAGTCATAATATATTGCTATTGGGAAGGGATAGAAATCTCCTCCCTCATATTAATTTTCTTATTAAATTTTATTTTTTTGATAAACTAACAATTAAACTATGATTATCATTAATCAAATTATTTATCTATTTAATTAGGGAGGAAACACTATTTTTCCTAGTGTAAGTTATCTCTAATATATCTACTATTTTTTATTGTAACAAAAATTGTAAACAAGACATGAATGGAATTTATTTTTATTTTAATTATTTTTTGTGAATTTTCTATTTTCTAAAATATTAACAAACATCAAAAAGAAAATTTTAAAAAGATAAACACACATCTTGAATCAAAATAAATCTTTTCTAATAATTTTAACTTCTAAATTTATTATTATTTTTTAATTTTACAAATATATCAAGTAAAAATGATTATATAATAAAATGATAACTAATAATAAAATTCTATTTTTTATATTTCAAAATATTTATTTTTAGATATATTTAATAAAAAATAAAAGACTAATAATAATAATAAAATATTAATAAACGAGAAACAAGATTACTATCAAATAATTTTTTAATATTAAAAATATAAAATAGATATTTTTAGATTTTTAATATTTATTATTTAAAATTTTTTTCAATGTGACCCGAATAAAATACAATTTTGATATATATTTGCAACTCTTTTCGCATACTTCTTTTCGGCCGGCAATCCATGAGTTAAAAAAATTAAAAAGAAAACTTAAATGAAAAGGAAATCGTTTTAGAAAAAAATAAACTTAGGCAATAATTAGGTCGCATGACAATGAATGAGTGAGAGAGAGCGAGCTAATTAGCTCCTGTGACAACGAGAGAGATAGAGAGAGAAACTATGTATTCACAAATCACGTACCGAATCATTTCTAATAACATTTCTGTAGTGTGTACATATAAGCATATTACAAAGGGGGAATTGTCTCTCTAAGCCCCTGCCGCACGCAACGCGTGAGGACTTTAAGGGATAAGGAAACTCAGATTTTTGAGATTCATACGCACTTAGATATGATGATTACCTCAATATTTTATTATTTCTTAAGGTCTACAAATAGCCCTTTTTTCCATTACTCACGCGACGCTATGGCAGAAAGTTCAAGTTAGTCCTAATGTAGAAGCCGATTGTGCTTATGGCTAAGGCGATTAATCAAAAAATTTATATCTGTAAGTGACTCTCTATTCTTCGTTGGATGAGTGAGACAGTAAATATTCAAACTTAAATTTATATATTGATTTATCTGTAATATTTCCTATTATTGTTTAAAAAGTTTGATATTTTTGAATTAACTGCTAGTCACAATTCTCATTATTATCATGCAATGATTTTATATAGAATATAATAACTATATCATCATCATCATATACTATTGTGCATCACCTTGCTTGTTAGCATTGCTCCTGTTGTGGTTCTCTAAAAGTTTATACATAAATAATGTTTACTAGATTATTATTTGTAGGTTGTATGGATTGATTTTCTTGTGCATTAGTTTTATTATTGTGCACACATTCTATTATTTATTGTGATGAAATGCTTTTGTTAAAAAAAAATAGTGATATTGTGTATCAGTTGGACTTATTTAGGTGCAAGGATTCTAATTATTAAAATTGTAGAATACACTGACCTAATAGTGTACCATATCATATGGAATTATGCATGTTTGACTCAAGTAAGTGGGAATTCATTTAACGTATATCTCTGAACGAAAGCTATATATACATTTTTTTCATAATTTGAAATTGCTCAAAAAATAATAATACTAATAATGAGCTTTTATAAAATAATTTGTTACTACAGAAAAAAATTCTAGCGGTTAAGATAAATCATTGAATATTGAATTCTTGTTTTGAAGAATAAATGAATAAAATAATGGGGAAGACATATTAGCTTGATGCAATTTATAGGAGAGAAGGTTAGGGTGGAATGGAGGGACAACATTAGAGGAGAGAGGATTATGGTTAAAAGGAGTAACAAAGTGGAAATTTATATACCTTATTACCATTCTTTTCATACACTTTAAAGATAGTATATTTAAATTTTAAGTAATTTATTTAAAAATTTATTAATATAGCATAACCATATAACTTACCAAAAAGTGGGTTAGATTTTACTAAGTATTTATCCTCACTTTTGTTATTGAATTTTTTTATATACTTTAAGAAAATTTGACTCCCTAGATGGATCTTGAGAGGTGTAGAAATGATTGAGTATGAGAGTTTTACTCAGTTTATAGTTATTACCATTTAAAGTTTCATTGCTTTCTGAGGAAAGGTATAAAGGACCGCCCCTATATCTTATTAAGCCCTGACCTCCATATAAATATTTTAATACATACATATATACATATATATATATATATATATATATATATATATATATATATATATATATATATATATATATATATATATATATAGAAAGAGAGAGAGTAGCATATGAAGGTGTGAAGTAAGGGGCATCTTTTGTTATGAATGTATAAGCTTCATAAATATTAGAAAATACTTTTGTAAAACATTTTAGTGTGTGTGTGTGTGTGTCTATATATATATATATATATATATCAATATATCATTGTTATTTCCAAATTTCTTTTGAATACTGAGTAGATATGGAAAAAGGCTTATGAAGAGTGTTAGTACAATGCTTTTCATGCCAATCATGAAAAGGCAGAATTTGAGTCATGATAAAGGTTGTATTAGAGCATAGAAGTGAAACTTAAGTGCCGCAACTATTGAGTCCCAACCTTAATAATGAAATCTACCACTTAGGAAACATCAGGAGATTTAGGTAACATTTTATGATTTATATAGTATCTAATGCATAATATTTTGTAAGGATATACCACCTAAAATGAATTAGAGGGATCAATAGGTTCACCACCTTAAAGCTCTAGAGCTAGAAATAAAGGGCCAAGGTAGGAACAAGTAGAAACTCTTCTTTGGGCTATACATTTGCAACAAACAATGGAAATGTTTATGCAAATTGGAATACAAAATCAACAAGACCTAGAACAAAATCAGGAATAAACTTGATAATAGCCACCTTCCCCTATACCACATCAAGATAAACTGTAGATAGTACATAAGTTCCTAAAACTTAAACCTCCCTAGTATGATGTCATAGATCCAACAATAGATCTTTATCAGTTCTTGGATCAAATTGAGAGAACTAGTAAAGTGTTAGGATATGATGAAATAACCATGGTAGAATTGGTAGGATATCAGTTAGATGATATGGCACACTTTTGGTATGTCCATCATGTGGAAAAGAGAGATGTGGTAGCTGCACTGTTAACCTAGTTGCAGTTTTAATGAGACTTTGTAGATTGCCTTTTGCCACCAAGTGTTAGGGAAGCTAAAGCCAAAGAATCTAAGTACCTAACACAGGAATGTTGACACTATTCCAATATGATGCTCAGTTCACATGCCTTGTTATACTGAGCATTTAATTCCAATTGAAAAAGTTAAGGTGGAAAGATTTGTTCATGGATTTCATAATTACTTTTTTCATTGAGTGATAATCAGTAACACCATTACTTACTAGTAGGCTTTGAATCAAGCCTTTTATGTTAAACTTTAATTAAAGGAAAGAAAGAAAAGAGAAAGGATCAATGGAAGAAAGAGACCTACACTAGAGGATACAGGAGCAAGTAAAATTAGGAAAGCATCGTCAATATAAGAAGTAGGAGTACCTGTAAGCAAAATTATTCATATAGGATACAAACTTACATATATCAAGAACATAAAATACATGATTTAAGAAAATAGATAGCGTACTTGTGTTCGTCATAATAAATTGATGAACAAAGGTTTGGTCTTCCCTGCCTTCTCTACGAATTTGCAGCCGATGGGGCACCAGGATTCACAAAGTGTTTTGTGGTTAATGATAGAGCGTAGAGTGGTTAGGGGAACCTAACCTGCTTAAATGGAAAGCCCTACTGGGCTCACCCATCAAAAGCCCAGTTAGTTAAAGGTCTACACTTGCTGCAAAACACATCAGCCCACCAGGCATTTATAATCCATAAAAGTGATCACAAAAGCTAGACTTAAAAATATAACTCTAGGATCAAACTCAGCCCATTTTAAATAAAATAAAATAAAAGACCCAATTAATGGTAGTCTAAAATATTTTTACATTCTCCCACTTGGACAACATTAATTGTAATTAATTTTATTTTATAAAATATTTTATTTTGAAAAATGACTCTTGGGCTGAGGACTATTTTTTTTTTTGTAAATATATGTGGCCATAATTTTAAAAAATACACCATCCTAGAGATAAATGCCTTAAAATTTGACTAAGCTTATATAGCTAATGATACCGAATCATGGCGATAGTTACATTCTTTAATAATGTAGGACCTTCCATGGATACAAAATATCATGAACTATATATACTTAGTCACTGATGTGATAGTGTAGCATGAAAGATGGCATCAGAATTGTGATCAATCATGCTTATCTTTCATGTCAGTCCTCAATGATTTCTCTAAAAAATTCACATAGTACAAGAAATTAGCTGGCAATATACAAAGCCAGATTGTCTCACAAATCCCAAAATGTATCATTTTGAGACAAATAATTAAGTTCAGGAACTAATGACTGATATCAAGTCTTAGCCCTCATAAAAATTATAACAACATTGACAAATTATAATCAAATGATGCATGCATTGATAACTTATCATAAATTCATAATCAATGTACCAACAAGTATATGTAAAGATATAAGAAAACAACGCATCAAAATTACATAAAAGAAAACAACTCCCACTAACCAAAGATATCAAAAGAGCCTACAATTCCCATATTCTCAACATGCTTTTGAAAAATTATAGGTCTAAGTCCTTTAGTCATAGGATTCGCCAGCATAGCATCAATATGAATGTGCTTTACCATTATGTCCCCTTTCTTCACAAGATCTCTGACTGTGAGGTATTTTAACTCTAAATGCTTAGATCCACTAGAACTTTTATTATTTTTGGTGAAGAAAACTGCAGCACTATTATCACAATAAATTTTCAGTGATCTAGCAATAGAGTTAACAATCTGTAATCCTGAAATGAAAATTTTCAACTAAATAGCTTGTGAAGCAGCACCATAATAAGCAACGAATTCTACTTGCATAGTGGAAGAAGCTGTCAATGTCTGCTTAGCACTTTTCCAGGATATAGCACCTCCAGCCATCATGAAAATGTAACCTGAAGTAGATTTCATATCATCGGAACATCCAACAAAATTTGAGTCTGAATACCCAATTACTTCAAGGTTATCAACATTCCTATAAACGAGCATATAACCTTTGGTTTTCTGCAAGTATCTCATAACCTTCTTAGCAGCACACCAATGATCTCTACCAAGGTTAGACAAATACCTGCCAAGAACACTAACCACAAAAGCTAAATCTGGTCTGGTGCAAACTTAAGCGTACATTAAACTTCCAACGGCACTTGCATAGGGAACATTTTGCATTGAATGTTTCTCTATCTCATTTGCTGGGCACTGCATGTTGTTAAACTTATCACCTTTCACAACTGGAATATCCCCAGGTTTACAATTCTGCATTTCAAATCTTTCAAGAATCCTGTCAATATATGCTTTTTGAGATAATCCTAATAAATTATGAGTTCTATCCCTATGAATTTGAATACCTAAAACAAATGATACCTCATCAAGATCCTTCATATCAAAAGCTCTAGACAACATTTGTTTGGTATCATGTAGCAAAGCTAGACTATTGCTTGCCAATAGAATATCATCAACATACAAGATGAGAAAAATAAAGTTGCTCCAACTGATCTTGAGATAAATACACTGGTCAACTTTATTTTCTGTGAAGCCCATAGATGTAATAAACTCATCAAACTTTAAATACCATTGTCGGGATGCTTGTTTCAAACCATATATCGATTTTCATAACTGGCATACTAGATGCTCAGATTCATTTGTCTGAAAACCTTCAAGTTGTTTCATGTAGACATCTTCCATAAGTTCATCATTCAAAAAGGCTGTTTTGACATCTATCTGATGAAGCTCTAAATTAAAATGTGCAACCAAGGCCATAATAATCCTGAATGAGTCTTTAGAAGATACTGGTGAGAAGGCCTCAAAGTAGTCAATTCCTTCTCTTTGAGTGAAACCTTTAGCTACCAATATTGCTTTAAATTGTTCAATTCTGCCAGTTGAATCTTTCTTAGTCTTGTACACCCATTTGCAGCTAATTGCCTTATAATTTTGTGGAAGCTCAACAAGTTCCCATACTTCATTTTTTATCATAGACTGAATTTCCTCATTTATAGTATTTAACCACAGATCAGATTGTTGACTATTCATTGCTTGACTGTACGTTGTTGGATCAGTAATATCCCCAATGTTATATTCACTCTCACCAAGATAAACATAATAATTATTTGAAATTGCTGTCCTCCTTTGTCTGACTGACCTTCTAATAGGGATCTGCTCTACTGGTTGAACAGGTTGGTGATTTTCAATGGGAACAACTGCAACATGTTCTACAATTTGGTCACGCTCTACATTTTAATCATTTTGTATCTCAACATGAACAGATGGAGGTACAAAAGTCTGATTAGGTAAAACTAGTGGAATGGTAATGGAAGCTGGATCATCTTGTGTTTTAGGGTGCCTTGGATTTGGTGACAAATCAGCAACATCAAGCTCAAGAAATTTTGTAGTCATGGACTCAACTATTTTTGTACCTCTTGTAGGGCAATAGAACTTGTATCCTTTTGCATGATCTGGATACCCTAAGAAATAACAACGAACAGATTTTGGATCAAGTTTCTTTATTAATGGATCATAAATTTTTACTTCAGATGGACAATCCCAAACTTGAAAATGATTAAGGCTAGGTTTTCTGTCGGTCCAAAGCTCAAAGGGTGTTTTAGGTACTAACTTGCTAGGAACACGATTAAGGATGTACAAAGTAGTTTTAATGGCCTTACCCCAAAGAAATTCAGGTAAATTTGTTCCACTCATCATGCTCCTCATCATATCTTTAAGAGTTTGATTGCGCCTTTCAGTAATGCCATTTTGTTCAGGACTACCACGCATGGTATATTGTGGAACAATTCCACAATCTTGTAAAAACCTAGTAAACGGTCCCATGTGTTGCCCAAACACATCTTGTTTGCCATAATATTCACCTCCTCGGTCAGATTTCACAATCTTGATGACTTTTCCTAATTATTTTTCAACTTCAATTTTGAAAATTTTGAATTTCTCAAGTACATCAGATTTTTCTTTTATCAAATAAAGATAACCATATCGAGAAAAGTCATCAATGAATGTAACAAAATAATGACAACCACAAATGGTGGAAGAGTATGGTCGAGATATATCAATATGAATTATTTCTAAAAGATTTGAACTATGAGTAGCGCCTTTCCTTTTAGTCTTAGTTAACTTACCCCTAATACAACTGACACATATGTCCATATCATCAAAATCTAGGGAAGGAAGAATATTCTCTTTAATTAACCTCCCCACTCATTCCCTAGATATATGTCCTAATCTTCTATGCCATAAGACTGATGATGTTTCCTTAATTCTAGGCCTTTTCGAAATCATATTTTCAACATTCAAAGAAGCATAAGGACTATCAGAGGCTAAAAGTAACCTATATAAACCATTACCAAGAACACCAAAACCAATGGACTCAGAATGCAATAAAATATCAACTTTTCCATTTCCAAAAATAAATGTGTATCCAAGCCTATCCAAAAGAGAAATTGAAATTAAATTACGTCTAAAATTAGGAACATAAAAGACATTATTCAATGTAATCTCAATAAAGTTTTCTAAACGTAAAATAACATCTCCTATGCATTCAACTACAGCTTCAAGATCATTTCCTACTCTAAGCTTGGACTCTCTCTCACTTTGTTTCCTCTTGCTTACGAACCCCTGCAAGGTAATTGCAACATGAGTTGTAGAACCACTATCAAACCACCAAGAATCTATAGGGACATCAATTAAATTTGATTCAAAGCAAGCTAAGGATAAGAGTTTACCATTCTCATTTCCCTTTTTCTTTTCTAACCAAGACTTGAATCTATAGCAATCATTCCTCTTATGACAATGATAACACTCTACATTCTTATGGATGGAACCTGTAGGGCCTCCCACTTGTGGTTTATGTCCGTTATTATTATTATTACCATGCCTGTGGGCCTCCTGAGATTTAGAAAAATTATTCCTTGGAGCATGAGATTTAGATTTATTTTTCTTGTGGGTTGGGCTTTTACTGGGTAAGGATTTTGATTAGGTCAAAAAACTTATTTCTTTCTTTTCTTTCCTCAATTTTTCTTCCTCAGCAACACACTTAGTGATGAGTTCATTAATGGTCTAGGGTGTGTTCAAGGTATTATAGGTTGTCTTGATTTGACTGAATTCTGGAGGTAAGGAATTCAATGCATGTGGGACAAGAAAGGTATCCAACAATTCAATTTTTAAGTTCTTCAGTTGTGTTTAAAGGTGAACCATCTTGATAATAAACTCTCTTACACCACCAGTGTTATCATACTTCATAGTCGTCAGTTCCTTCATTAGGCATCCAAATTCAACATTATCAGATACTTGATATCTTTGCCTAATAGCATCCATAAATTCTTTGGCCTTGGTTGCATCTACCAATCCACCTAGTAGATGTTCAGGTATAGATCTCTTAATTGCAATAAGGCTAAGCCTATTAGATCTCTCCCATTTTGCATAGTAATCTTTTTGCTCTTGAGTACTTTCAAGAGTGAGTGTTGGCGGTTTTGGCTCACGCAAGGGTAAATCAAGATCTATAATACCAAGAGCAAACTCTATATCCTGCTTCCACCTCTTATAATTTGTACCATTTAACAATTCAATAGTTGTAGTGTTATTATTTACTGCAAAAGAGACTGTGAAAGAATAATTAGAGATTTAATATGTGAGTTCTAAGAATTTTAAATTTATTCATAACCACAATTAGGAGTATATAAAATATCACTACATTCTCCTCTTTGGGCAGAGAATGCAATGTATGAAAGACCCTCCTAAAATTGAAGCCAACTAGGATAATATATTATTGTTACAAAATTACCCCCTTTGGGTAGGTAAAATTTATAATAATAAAATAAATCCAGAAATAATATTTTGCTTCAATAATTCAATTTCTAATTATATCATACAATAAGCCCCTTTGGGTAGGTCATTATATGAAATAATTAAAAAATATTAATTAGCTCATTTTTAATTACAACACATAGTTACCCCATTTGGGCAGATAATTATGTGAAATAATTAAAAAATAATAATAATAATAATCCCATAAATATTTTTTTTAATAGCTCGAAGACTTATAAATCAAAATAAATAATTTCACTTTGGTGATAATTACCCATTTCAACCTATAAGTCTCCCAAAAGAACCAGGATATTTAAATGAAGCCTAAAACTATAAATTAAAATAAAATATGATCAGTCCATTAAGGGATGCTAAACAATATGCACTAATACTGATCATAAAAAAAAATCATATTGCATAAAAAACACAATCTCAATATATATTTGTTGCTAATTAAAAATAAATAAGTTTTCCTAATTTTCTCCTAACTTTAGAAGAGTATGCATTTAGGGTTGTAATTTTGGGAGAGTGAAAAAATTATAATTAATTAATTTTTTTTAAAATTTTTTTACTATAAAATATTATAAATTAGTTAAAAGAAATATAAATATAAAGTAAATATTTATTGCAACAAAAGAAAAAGTAAAATAAATAAATAAAGAATAATAAAATATATATAAAATCATTGCGTGGGGTCCACCATTAATAATGGCACTGGTCATGCCTAAATCAAAATTTTTCTCATATTTCTGTATTAATCCTTAGGTGATGATGTGCTTCAATCAAGCTTGGTTAAAGACGCGCATCACGTCGGCATTTTTAACCAAAGAACCCAGACCAAATGCTTGGGCGATGATGCAATGGTTTTCGAGAAAAAGAAAAAAAATCCAAAAACAGGGGAAAGAAAGAGAATATATATATATATATATATATATATATATATATATATATATATATATATATATATATATATATATATATATATATATATAAAATACTAACAACAATGAATAAATATAAATCATACTAACCGTGAACAATAAAATCAAATTAATATTCTGACAAAACAATTATACATAAATAATGCATTTTATTTGAAAAGTAAAAGAAGTATAATTAGAATATTGGTTTAGATAAATTGTAATTCCTGATCAAATTTGCAGGTTGTTCAATAGAGAGAAAAAAAAACTGTGCACTGAGTTCATAGAAATTTATGAAGGCAAAGACAATTACATTATATCAAATTAAATACAGTAGAATGGAAAACAAAATATATCTAAATTTGTATTTAGTTTGATAAAAAAAATTATCAAATCAAAATAGATAATAACAATTATATAAATTGCATGAAAAAGACATATATTTTAATTCTAAATCTATTGTAAGAGGCTCTGATACCATATGTAAGCAAAATTATTCATATACGATACAAACTTACATAGATCAAGAACATAAAATACATGATTTAAGAAAATAGATAGCGTACCTGTGTTCGTCATAATAAATTGATGAACAAAGGTTTGATCTTCCCTGCCTTCTCTACGAATTTACAGCCGATGGGGCACCAAGATTCACAAAGTGTTTTGTGGTTAATGATAGAGCGTAGAGTAGTTAGGGGGACCTAACCTGCTTAAATGGAAAGCCCTATTAGGCTCACCCATCAAAAGCCCAGTTGGTTAAAGGTTTACACTTGCTGCAAAACACATCAGCCCACCAAGCATTTATAATCCATAAAAGTGATCACAAAGGCTTGACTTAAAAATATAATTCTAGGATTAGACTCAGCCCATTTTAAATAAAATAAAATAAAAGACCCAATTAATGGTAGTTCAAAATATTTTTACATTACCAACTATGGGGCAGTTTGATAACCAAAGATCTTCTGAAAAAGCCAATGCAAACTGTTCTTAATCCTTCGTAGGAGTGCCAAATCACCCAGTATCTTTTGCAACCAAGTTTTCGCAATCAAATGCTTCATATGTGATTTATCCAGCAGCTATCACCATGGAACTTGTGGGTGTGAGATGGGATCATGTTTTAGGTGTGGACAAAAAGGACATAAAGTAGTACATTGACCAAATGATGCCATTCAGAAATGCTGTTGTTGCACCAAGTACACTTGTTATGCAAAATATAGCTTTCGTATGGCTTCCTACAATTCCTGGTCGTGAAGCAAAAGGAAAAAAAAAAGGCAACAAGAGATAAGAAACAGTTGGATCACAAGCGAGACTTTTATTGCTAACCTAATAGGAAGCTTAAGAATCAAACATAGGCGTAACAAGTACCTTACTTTTAGAAGTTTTTCCAATCAGATCACTGTTTGATTCCGGAACCGCACGTCCATTTCAATAAAGGAAGAGAGAGATCTAGATTTGAATATAGACAAACCTAAAATTAGTTTACAATAATTATGAGTTGGTACTGCTCTAAAGTGAAAGAAAAACCAATAATTATCTAGAAAGTATGATTGATGATTACATAATTTAATAAACAGGCTATCGACAATTCTGTGTGGAAGCAATAACACACTTTCTATGACTCTAAAAATTCGAGGATAAATTTTTGTTAAGGAGGAAGAATTTGTAAAATCTGTCAATGTGCATGTATGAGAAATTAAATTAAACATTATAATACTATAAATTTTTTGGAATTTAAACTAGTATTCTAGAAAGTAGGAGTTAAAATTTTAGATTTTAAGCATTAAATAAACCTTTAGTTTTAAGTTATATAGAAATTGTAGTGTCTTGCTTACATACATCAAGAAAGCACAATTCTTTTTTAGTGCTATGTAGGTGTAGGAGAAATTACACCACTTAGCTTACGATTGGCTGGCTGACGTTTTAGTGCGGGCATCTAGATACATATTTTATTAATATAATGTTAATGTATTCATTAGTATTACATTGTGATAAAAAGTATATTACTATTATTAAAAAATTATATTACTACTAATAAGATCATATTAACACTTCCCCTAGTAAAAATTTGTCCAAGGTAACAATAAAAGTGTATATAATATAGTGTGCTTATCATACCTAAGCAATTAGGGGGGGGGGGGGGTATCTCCCGTATCCTTCGCCCGCAACACGTGAAGATTTTAAGGGATAAGGAAATTTAGATTTTTCAGATATTCATATATATGTATCCCAAATAGCCATTAGATATAATGTTTACCTCAATAGTTTATTATCTCTTAGGGTCTTTAAGTAGCCCCTTTTTCCACTACTCATGCCACACGATCTTAGAAAGTTCAAGTTATAACTTGTGTAGAAGGTGATTGTATTTGTGGCCCAGCCGATCAATTAAAAAAATTTTATTTATAAGTGACTCTCTATCCTTATTTGATAAGCTAGATAGTAAATATTTTTACTTAAATTTATATATTTATTTACTCATAATATTACTATTATTATTTGAAAAGTCTGAAAGTTTTGTATTAACCGTTGCTCACAAGCAACATTTTTACATATAATAATAATAATAATAATAATAATAATAATAATAATAATAATAATAATAATAATAATAATAATAATAATAATAATAATAATAATATTTTTATTATTATTATATAGTGCCGTGTATCACCTTGCTTATTAGCAAAGCTCCTATTATGTTCTCTGGAAATTTATACATAAACAATAGTTACCGGGTTATCATTTGTAGTTCGTATGAATTGTTTTTCTTGTAAGTTAATTTTATTATTGTGCACACATTTTTATTTATTTATTGTGATGCAATATTTTTGTAAAAAAAAATAGTGATATTGTGCATCAGTTGTGCTTATTTAGTTGCAAGGATTCTAATTATTAAAATTATGGAATACATTAGAGCTAACAGTGTACTGTATGATATGGAATTATGCATGTGTGAAAAGAAAGTAATATTATACTCCTATTATTTATCGAGTAAGTGGCAATTCATTCAATGCATAACTCTGAATGAAAGCTATATATATTTGCAATTTGAAATTGCTCAAAATAACAATAATAATATTAATAATAAGCTTTTATAAAATAATTTGTCACTATGAAAAAATATTCTGCCGGTTAACGTAACTTGAAATTGTTGGGAATAGCTTGAGAAAATCATCTTAGCACCGGTCCTTAATCAATACATTTTAATGGTAACAAATATAATTCCAAAAGTTTTTTCTAAATATTTTCTAATTTATTTTAATTACTAGTTAATTACAGCATATATAACTAATATTATTGAATTACATTTACTAGTTTTTAAGCCTGTGTTATGTATGAGTTAGTACTTAATAAAAATAATAACTTTTCATAAATACAATAATTTATTCATATATTAAAATATATTATTTAATATATAAAAATAAAATTTTAAAAAAATAAGATATTTTTTATTATTGTAAATTTTATTATAAGTAACTTAATTATATAAATATATAATAAAAAGGATAAAAAAGAAATAAGGATGAGAAAGAGAATAAAAATAATTTTTTTATAATTTTATGAAGAATTAAATATTTAATAATATTTTAACAAAAAGTATAATTTTTATTTGAAAATATAATTTTGGCATTTAGTAAATATTTTTAACTCAATATCGACCAAGTTCTTTGAACATTGTTCTAATAATTCATATTACAGAAGAAATAATAAATTGTTGATATTACTCTATTTTCACATAATTTCTTTAAAATATTTTATAATAAAAATAAAATATATCATATTATATTTATACTACTTAACAATCTTAATATTTAAATAATAAATAATATGAGTGAATATGAACAAAAGATAAAACAAAACAAATTCAAAAAAGAGAAATAATTTAGATGCAATAAAATAATGAGTTAAAAATGAAACATATAATAAATTAATTCAATTATATAAAATGAATGACTTATAAAAAAAATTATAATAAAAAGAAAGTAAATTATATTATATCTATATTATTCAATTCAATATATTATATTTGAATTTCAAAAAACAAATATATATAATAAAATAGATGAAATCAGGAAAAAAACAGAACATAGATTAAATTTTTTTTACAAAATCTAAACTAATGTAATTTTAAATTAGAATATGATACTAAAATTATTTAAAATATTTTATTCTAAAAATATATTCTATTGAATATTTAATATTTAATAATATTTAAATTATATTATAATAATATAAATTAAAAATCCTAGATAGTGTTGATAGAGAAATTTTTTTTTCATAGGCCAAATGCGTCCCAACAAAAAAAGGTCATAAAACCATTATTTCTTAATATAGTATAGATATAGATTATGTTGCAAAAAAATTTCTAAATATACGAGTGCATATAAAAAAAAGGCAAAAATGCATAACAAAATAAATTAAAATAAGAGAAGTCATGTATGAATTGTAAAGTAAAAAAAAAGTTAAAAATATAATATGCAGTTTATAAAATAAAAAGAAATAATACATGAAATATAAAGCCTTTCCAAATCCTCTCGATTACTATGTATTAATTAAAAATTGATATTCAAATATTTTTATTAAAAATATAATGTATAATTAATTGATTCAATTAATAATTTTTGAAGTAAAATTTTAATCTATATAAAATATTTAGAAAATTTTAAAAAAAATATATAATATTATATTTATTCTACTCAATGATATTAATGTCTTAATTATAAATAATATAAAATGGGCATAAAAACTGAAAAAATATAAATAGAGTAAATAAAAAGGAGAAAATTGATGTTTGAGTTAATAAATGATAAGAGCTAAAAATAAAATATTTTTGCTAAAATAAATTAATCTTATTAAATAAAATTTTATCATATTTAAAATATTTTTACTATAAAAAATTTGTACTGTGATAAAATTTTATCAAATATTAATTAATATATATTTAATTTGACATATAGTACCTAAATATCAAGAAAATGTTAAAAAATTTAAATAAACAAATTTGATTTTAGTTTTCAGGTATTATTTTTAAAAAATAGAATTAAACTATAATGGATTTATAGTTATAAATAAATATCATTTGAGCTATAAATAATATAAGTAAAAAGAAAAAAAGTATGAGAAATAATACATGAAGTACAAAGCATAGACAAAATTTTAGCTAATATGCATTTAAATTGATATATAATACCTAAAACTTGACATCAATAAATTGTTAAAAAATTTAAATAAGTAATTTTTATTTTAATTTTCAAGTATTGTATTTAAAAATATAATATTTATATACTAAAATTTAAATTTATTAAAAATATTTATAAAATTTAATTATAAAATATATAATATAAAGAGTTAATAATAAAATATATAATATAATAAATTAAATTATTAAAAATAAATTTTAAATAAATTTTTGTTCAAAATATTTAATCATAAAAATTATATTATATTAAACTTAAAGATTCTGTAACAGTAAGATCAATAGTAAATATATAGATTGCTATTATTATTATTATATTATATTATTTTATTATATAATATTATATTATAAACAATAAACAATAATAAAATATATAATATAAAAAATTAACTTATTAAGTGAAAATATATAATTATTTTTTATTTAAAATATTTTATTAAAAAATAGATTATATTAAATTTAAAGATTTTGTAATAGTCAAGATATAGATTATTATTATATTATTTTAATAAAAAAACAATAATATAACATATAATATAATAAATTAACTAATTAAATAAAAATTTTAAATTATTTATTATTTGAAATATTTTATCATAAAAATTTTATTATATTAAATTTAAATATTTTGTAATAATAAAGATATAGATTATTATATTGTTACATTATTATTTTTATAAAATCATTGTTGTTATATTATGTTATTATTATATTATTATTATATCTAAAAAGAAAAAAAGGAAATAGTGTTGGGCAGGAAAATTTTTTCTCCCAACTTAACACGTGTCCTAAAAAAAAGCATCTCTCCCCCCAAAAATGCCTTCATTTAATTGTAAGATAGAGATTACTATTTAACACTCCCCTTTAAGTTGGAACATATATATAATATGTATCAAATTTGTCCCATATGTAACTTATTCTTGGATCTTGCAAGGACTTTATTAGCATATCAGACAATTAGTTATTGGAATTTACAAAAATAGTGATAATTTCCTTTGCAACAACATTTTCTTTTATGAAGTGGCATTCAAATTCAATATATTTGATTCTTTCATGAAAAATAAAATTTAATGCAATATGCAAGACTTCCTGATTATCACATAAAACCTCCATAGAATTAAGCATATAAAGTATTAGCTCCTACAATAATTATTTTAATCATATGAATTTACAAGTAACTAATGCCATACTTCGATACTCTGCTTTGACACTTGATCTTGCCTCTATACTTTGTTTCTTTCTTTTCCAAGAAATATTGTAGCATCTTTTGGGGATCCTTTACCACATGCTTTAATCTGTAAAACTATTTTAACCTGGGGGCTAATGGAAAATACCATAGCATCTTCCAAGGAAAGACTAATAATTTAATAGATAGTTCACTAATTTTATTTTGATAAGTCAAATCAAATATTTAGGCAAATAACTTTTATTTTAATTTTTATTATTTCAAATAATTTATTAATTTTACTTTTATAAGTTAAATAATTAGATGAAGTTTTTTTTTATTTGTGATATTTAAAAAAGGTTTATGATTGTTTGTAAGTTGTCATGACGTGATTATAGGACATGAATAGTGTCTATTTTAATAAAAATAGGAGTTACTATTAATTACTAATTTTTATTAAAAAATTAGAAACTAATAAAAAGTAGATAAAGCAAGTCTTTTAGTAGAGAAAATATTTAAGGAATCTAATTATGCATGAAAAAGATGTTGGACATACCATAGCATCCATTCAAAGAATAGATACAATGAAACCAATTATACAAAATATTATGACCAATTTATATATTTTTTTAATTCCTCAAGATGTATAACAATAATGAAAATTAAGAAAAATGAAAAAGTTTAAATGTCTTATTTGTGGCATTTACTTGCTACTCCATCAAAAAATAAGGAGAATTGGACTTACTGAGTAGCCAAAGTCATTAACAAAGGATACGAGAGAATATACTTAAAATTCTAAGTGAATTATTAATAAAAAATATATATTTATAAAAGAAATGGTCTTGACCTGGAGAAGTAGGGCCTACATATATTCTAAAGAAGGATCAAAGTTCGAATAGTTCACAAAATTTTATTTTTCCTTTTTAGGAAAAGTAGTTTAAATTAAAAATGCAAACTGATTTTGGAAGAGAAAAAAATAAAAAATTTATTAATTTTAAGCTAAAATTATGCAATATAAAATGATTTTAAAATATAATGAAAATTAAATAAATAAATATTTTCTATTTTTAGTACTTTTAATATATTTTTTGGGTTTCCATAATTTCAAAAAATAAAAAGTAAAGCAAATTTACCCAAAATTCTATCATGTTTTAGAATAATATTTATACAAATTTAAACGTTTGAAACCATTTATCACAAAATTAATGAGTTAAATATGAATATAATTTTAATGGTTCCTAATCAAAGTTCCTCCATTTAAAAGCCATTAAGCTGTTCTTTTAAAGGTATTATTCTTACCTAAAAAGAATAACAAGAGGGCACTAAATGCCTCAACATGTTATCGTCTCATCATGGGGGAATTTAAAATTATCTATTGTTTATAATTGCCTATAATGATGATGGATAAAAAATAGAAAATGAATCGATAATTCCTTTCTCACATTGATTTCTGCATGCATAAATAATTCGATAGTACAAGTAAAATAAAGAAAAATGAAAAAGAGAAAAAACTAAAATGAGACAAAGTATAGGTTAATAATAAGATAATGATATGTCTATCACATCATGGCATCAAACTCTTAAATAAAATTCAAATTTTATAGGCATAATTAACTAATACCTCCGTTCTATCCGTATCCCTATATCTAAGATAATAAATATTTAATAACCAAAATAAATAATATAGTCTCAGTTTTATAATATCGATTTCGAACAAAAATTATTAATTAGATTACAAACATTCAATCTTTATCAAAGGTAATATATTGAAACAAAGCTATGAGAACAAATGATCATAACAGATCATCATATAACAAAGTATCAATATATATGCTCGAGAATAGAATTGCATGATAGTCGGTGGAAATTAATCAAAATCTTTAAACGGACGTTATATAAAATGAAACTCAATCAAATATTTACCTTCAATTCAACTAATACCAAAAGCAGAGATGAAATCAGAGAAAGGCACAAAAACAAATTTCTTCAATCAAGTAACAATGATTTATGATGGTATCAATGTATGGTCCATACAATTTTTATTATTTCTCTCGAAAATTTTTATACTATGGCTTTTTGACTCTTGTTCTAATTTTTTTCCCTCTTCAATCTCCACGATTTTTTCCTAATTTTCTTTCTCCCTCGTTGTTTGATTCTCTTTATTTTTTTTAACTCTCTCTCTCTCTCTATATATATATATGATGTTAATTGATATCTATTTTTTTTTAAATAGAAAAGCAGTTAAACCATTAAATGTATCCATGCAAAGACTAATAATCAAATCCTAAATATAGTGGAAGGAACGATATTAGGTGTCAAAGATTCTAAACTTCTCAATATGTCACATTGATCTCTCCCTTCTTTCCTCTAACTTGATTTCTATTTATGGATGAAAAATGGGATAGGTTCCCTCCTAATATGAATTATATATCTTCATATTTTGTATTCAGATTAATCTTTTCAATGAATGGATTATGAATAAACTTAAGATTAAATTAGTTAAAATTTTCAAATATTAATATTTAAAGGGCAAGAGTTCCATGACTCAAGAATTTTTCTAGCCATGTACATCTTAATATTTTTGCTAGATCATGTTATGCGTCACAAAAAATTAATTCCACATCTTGCTAAACTTTGTTTATCTGATCATAATCTTGCTCCATTGAAAATAATTATTTTAAGAACTTCCCAATATTTTATTCATTTTAATTTTTTTACCAAATCAATATTACTATTCTTTGACTTTTCAGTCATATAAAATTTATTTCTTTACTTATTCAATCAATTTTTGTTTTATTGGCAAAATCAATTTGATCAATTTTGCCAAAAAAATTCATTCACCTCTAAGATCAACATTACCATTAAGTAATAAAATTGATTTTCTTACTTTTTCAATTAAATACTAGTGAATGAATAAAAAATTTTCATTGAATTTTTGTTAAAAGCTCTTACTGCACTTTATTTATGGTACACACTCTCTCTCTCTATATATATATGTATGTATGCATGTATGTATGTATTCTTTTGAAATGTTTTTCCATATGTTGCCAAAAATGGTGTTAGATTGCTTTACTTCTTTAGCATGATCTCTACTTTCCTTTTTTTTATTAATAATTTGATTAAGTGTATTTATTTATTTTTGAATGTTTTGCCATATGTTACCTGAAAAAAAGGAGTCAAAATTAGAAAAAAAATAGCCTAATTACTATTGCTTAGGGCCTTCACTTTTTTTTTTGGAAATGACTTAAGTTTTAATTATATAAATAAGAAATTATTATTGATATTGAATCAAAATATTTAAATAGTGTCATGACCTAATTTTTAGACTAACATGACCAGTGTAAAGATATCAAATAGATATCTTTACAAGCCTTTTCTAAACCAAAATAATTTATAAAAATCAACTGCTGTTATGAATGTATGCATAATGTAGAAACACAAAATTGGAAAATTCCCTTAAAGTTTTATTTTTTATTTTTACTCTATTTATACATAACATTTTAAAAACATTAATTTAAAAAATAGTTTCTTACATCTGAAGGGGTTCTATCTTTGAAAATAGGATTTTATGGAAGTAGTTGAAAATTTCAATAAACGGAACCTCATTTGAAAAGTATTAATTGAAAACTTCTCTTCTTTCATCATCAAATATATTGATAACTTATTCTCATCTTTTTTTTCCCTCTTTTTGAAAGAAAATCTTGAAATTAGATGTCCCACATCTTCTTTTAGAATAAAAATCCAAGTTAAAATAGTAGAAATTTAAGTAATGATATCAAAAAGTAGAAAATGCCAACAAAATGTTTTTTTTTTAAAATATCTTTGCATAAAAAATCAATACTTACAGCGGATAGTTTTACAAAAACGATTTTCAATAGAAGGTATTTCCTTCTATTAGAATAAATATAGAAGATCCTTTTTGGAAAATAGACTTAAATCATATTTTTGAAAAATTACTTAAGAAAGCCAACGACAATTTTGAAATAAGTTCTTTGGAGAACCTATTTGATTCTTGGAAAAAATTGAGTTATTTTAAAAATAAAGTTCAAATCATGAAATAAACATAACAGAATAACACTCAGAAAATAAAAAATATTCTATTCTTTTTATTAAATACTATAGAGAAAACATGCTGTCCTTAAAACTCAAAATTTGATTTTTTATTTATTTTGAAATCAAGTTAGAATTATCTCTTCAAATAATTCTTAAAATCATTTGATAAGTCCTTTCATCCATATATTACTTTAGAAAATGCCATCAAATTCTGAGATATATATTTACCTTTGATGATGATGAAAACTGTTTTTCTTTCTTCATTTTTCATTGAAAAATTGTGTAGGCCATTTTGCTATACATTTCAAAATAATTTTTTTTAAAAGCCATGAGATAATTAGAATAATATCAAAGCCAAACAAAAAGATGCATTATAAGTGTTAGATAATTATGTGAAAATACTTAAGTTAAGTAGTAATCCAATTGTCATGGTTAGAACCCTAAAATAATTATACATATATGCAATGAATCAAATAAGTTAAAACCAAATAAATATGATAGTTATCAATAAAGCTAATTATTAGTAAAGTCCATATCAAAGGCAAGGGTAACAGGGTCTTCAAGTATTAAAGAGTATGGCAAATCATTTACAAGTATTAGTGGTGTGGTTGATAACGTAGGTGCTCCTATTAGTGCTTCAAGACCTTTTTGTAAATAGTTACATAAATATGCTACTATATATTAACAATTTCAAAGGACACCATCAAGAGTGGAGTATCTAAAAAATATATTCATAAGTAAAATGAGTAAAAAAATTGCTCAATAAGATAATTATCACACTAATTTTTAATCAAGATATCATTTATATACAAGATACATATATATATATAAAACCTTTACTTACCAAAAAAATATTTCTTGTTATGTAATTTCATATATTGTACTAATAATCCTTAGGCCAAACATAATTTAGTCACATGAATCAATCATAGACAAAATATAAGTATTTAATTAACTTTTAAATAGCATTAAGGCATAAAAGATTCCTCATTGTTACTCCAAGCCAACTTTATCCCACATGTATTCCAACTTTATTTCTCTAGAGTTAGTCTTATACTATTTATCCTTTCGTGTGACTTAAAAGTTAGGACACTAGGCCAATTCCTAAACCTTTCCACAAGATCTTATAACCACATAATCATGTAACAACATCACATATGGTAGTCAAGCCAACAATGTCATATACAACATTCAAGCCATATTTTTTACAATGTCATATTTATGAGTCACTTTAGTGTTGTAGGAATTATTACTTACAATTATCAAATAACTAATTAATAAGGGCAATGCGCATGAACCTAGTATAGGTCTCATAGTCATCAACTTAATTAATCAATTATATATAATATTTGAGGAAAATTTGTAGCATTATTATTGGATTCATGTATTTTGCTAGCTTCCAACACTTTTTTTTTAATTAATCAATTATACAAGTAGTACTAATAGTATTCAAGCCCTACCTCAATATCTTTATGGTCAAAATCAATATGTTAAATATAATAAGCTTGAAAAAGATGAAGAATGATACATTTATTTAAGTTCAAATACTAGAAGACATATAACATGTTGATGTTGCAAAAATTGGAAATTATACCTCTAAATACATAGAAGGAACTTACATTGTCATTTCAATGACATGGCCATTGATATATATAATTGTGAATCGCACTATGGCAAACACAAAGGCATAAAGACATCAAAATTGATGATATAGGTGAAACATTAATACAATATGCTTTTCTTGAATAGAAATTTACTACCTAAGTTTTGCCATTAAACTTTGGTGGAATTAAATGTTGTTCAAAATGCAAATGTCATCCTAGCCTTTTAACACAACACACAATAAACCTACATCAATCAAAATGCTAATGAATGAAATCATAAAAAAAATCTAAATAAATTAACACAACACACAATAAATAGGCATTCATATTAAAGTTTAAAGGAGAAATGGGGTGTTTAAGCAGTCTTCATTGAGAAGAAAATGCTAGTAAGAATGAATGAAACATCAAAATCAAGCAAAGCTGATTTTCTATGTTGCAACAAAATTGTAGGGGAATTTTGCTCATAAAAGAAAATGAATTAGTTGAACATTGTGGAAGGAACTTTCTATAATTTATCTACAATTTGATGCCAAGGAGAGGTTTCCAATTTCAACTTTTACATTCATTTTTACAAGTTTTAAGGAGAGAAAAATATTGTTGTTTAATACATTGCATCAATTATAAACTATAATTAATGTCTTAAGATTAAGTATAATTTTAACTTTCCACATCAATTGTATAATACAACTAACATGGAATCCTTCTTTAAGAATTCATTACTGCTTTACCAAATAAAATTTTATTATTTCAAAATCAACAAATATACAACAATATTTGAATAAAATTAATTTGATTATACATATCATATATATTAAAATTTATAATACACATATATTGGTAACAAATTGAATGTAAATGAAATAAATGGAAAATCAGATAATCTATTATGCAAACATGTATTCTTCCATTTAAAAAAATGTCAATTTTTAATTAATATTTAACATTACTTAAGCTAATTTTTTAAACAATTGCATTTTGACATTTTTCTAACAATGACCTGTACAAAAATAACACTAGATCATCAATATAGGTTACAACATAATGTTTTCCTTATGTTGAAGAGAGATTTGATTTGTTGTCCTCATTTGAAGCACTCCACAAAATTATGCAGACATTAGCCATGCATTTCTTGTAGTACCAAGTGAAATGTGGAAAAAACACACCTAATAATGCTTTATATTTAGAAAAACTTTGAATTTTATAATCATGGCAATTGCATTAAACTGCTAATATCTTTTGTTGCCTAAACTATTTGAGGATAAAGGATAATTGTGGTTTGATAAGATGCTCATGGTCATAAAAATTGAAGCTTTTCTAAATGTGTAGCAAGAAATGGTGTGTTATCCTTTTGTTCCACCTAAACAAAAGAAGGAGTGAAAGAGAAATTTATAAGCAAAATAAAAATCAATGTACAACAATTATTAAATAAAACTTAATATCAATTCATACATCTTAATATTTATTTCACTAGTAACTATTTATTTTAATTCATAGGTTGATCATGATGTCGATTACAATAAAAAAATTAACATTGTTTTTTATTTAAAAAAATACAACTTTTGCATCCTAACATTTTTTCTAACAAAGACTTACACAAAAACTATATATTAGATTATCAACATATCCATTTATGTTGCACATTCCTATCATGAAGAATAGGCATTGTTTAGGAAGATTATCTTTATGGAAGAGGGAAAAAATATAGTTCATAGAGGTAGGAGTTTTGATTTCACTACTTTAAAGAAAAGTGATGGTGATTGGCTCCATGGTTACCATGGATACTTTGTCCATACTTGATACGTAAAATATTTACATATTTATTTTCCCTTATATGACGTATTTTTGGATGTTATCTTGTTAAATTTAATAAATTTAGTTGCATTTTGTGAATGAGTCTTGAATTTGAAATGAAATCAAATATTTTAGATAATGTTGTATTTTGACCCTGTTTCAGTATTTAGGCCATATCTAGAGTTTTAGATGTCCGATTGGGCTGATCTTTATATGGACGGAAAGCTAAGAAGAAGCCCTACAACTTTCATGTTTAGGGAAAAGCCCAGTTCGGGACCTAAGGATCTCAAATTCGGCTTAGAAGATGAAACAGTGGTTCTGGCGGAATTTGACATATGGCTACTAATCTGATCATAACTTGAGCTAGAAACGTCCAAATTAGGAGTTCTTTATATGCATTTTGAAGAGAAGATCCGGCCCTACAACTCCTATGATGATAAGAAGACGTAAATCTGCCATTCTGGTGGTAAAAAATTACCAACAAGTTAGAAGAATGGTTGCTGCGAAAATCAAAAAGGGTAGTTGGAGACCATGAATGGTAGATGAAGCATGTGATTGGTAGCTGAAGCATGTGATTGGTAGCTGGTGGTCAAGATTCATGACTTGCAGCTAACTCATTCACCTATAAATAGGTGGTAGTGGAGAGCATTCAAGCATCCAAGCATTGGATCATTCATTCATGCATCTTAGATAGTAGTTTATGCATTTTTAGTTCTAGTATGCCTCCTACATAGAAGGCTAGGTTCTCCTCCTACATGGAAGGTTCTACCTCTTAATGGATGGATAGCTTTTCTATTTTCATGCATTTGTAATTATAATCTTGTGTTCATGAATGTGATGATATTTTTATTTTATTTTATGTTTGTTTTTAATTTCATTATGTTTTAATTTCTCATTTTCCTAGGGTGATGGCGTAACTTGATAATAACGGATTGAATTCTAATCTATTGAAACTAATTTTGATTTTATTTCCTAGATTGAGTTTTAATTATTGCTCTTAATGCTTTCGATTGATTGGCTACCTTTTGAATGAACTCAATATGCATGTTGAGACCGGAAGGAGATACATGTATATGGAACCTATAATTAAAACCATAAATTGCATATGAAATAGGAATATATTCATATGGTTTATGTAGTCTTAATGAGTTCCATAAATCCTAATGCGTGATTAGTTGTTGCAATTCACATAAGAATATAGTGAATTGGCAATTAATTATAGAATTACTTGACCTTGGAAGAGGCTAGTAATTAATTTAGGGAAACTCAACTATCAATCAAGGGAGTAAAATTGGATTAGTGTAGATAGATGATTCAATCCGAAGTTGTTAAGTGAAGTCTGATCCCTAGGTCTTTTATTCATATTTATCTTTACTCCATTGCATTCATATTTACTTTAAATATTTTCTGCATAAATCTTTATTTAATTACTTCATTCTCCAACTAATCGATTTGCCAAATAGAGTTAGGATTATTAATTTTGGTACTTAGTGAAACAATCCTCGTGGGAACGATACTTTCTTATCACTTTATTACTTGTTTACGACAATGTGCACTTGCGCTAATTGATAAACCATTTCACACGTAACAAGTTTTTAGCACCATTGTTGGGGATTGTTATCATTAATATCAATACCAAGTAATCTTAATCCTAATTTGATTTTTGTTTTACATTTTTTTTCTTTCTTTGGTGTTTCTTTTCTTTTTTCAGGTTTGTCCTAGTGTATGACCAGATCGAAAGTTGCTGAGCCATTGCTATTTGATTTTGAGATCGAGAAAACTTGTCGAAGGAATCGAAAGATAAAGAAGCAGTCAACTATAGATCAATGTTACATGTGAAATGGTTTATCAATTAGCGCAAGTGCACACTATCGTAAACAAGTAATAAAGTGATAAGTAAGTATTATTCCCACGAGGATTGTTTCACTAAGTACCAAAATTAATAACCTTAATACTATTTAGCAAATTGATTAGTTGGAATTGAAGCGAGTAAATAAAGATTTATGCAGAAAATATTTAAAATAAAGATGAATGCAATGGGAATAAAGATGAATATGAATAAAAGACCTAGGGATCAGACTTCACTTAATAACTTCAGATTGAATCATCTATCTACACTAATCCAATTTTGCTTCCTTGATTGATAGTCGAGTTTCCCTAAATTAATCACTAGCCTCTTCCAAGGTCAAGTAATTCTATAATTAATTGCCAATTCACTATATTCCTATGTGAATTGCAACAACTAATCATGCATTAGGATTTATGAAACTCATTAAGACTACATAAACCATATGAATATATTCCTATTTCATATGCAATTTATGGTTTTAATTATAGGTTCCATACATATGTATCTCCTTCCGGTCTCAACATGCATATTGAGTTCATTCAAAAGGTAGCTAATCAATCGAAAGCATTAAGAGCAATAATTAAAACTCAATCTAGGAAATAAAATCAAAATAAGTTTCAATAGACTAGAATTCAATCCGTTATTATCAAGTTACGCCATCACCCTAGGAAGATGAGAAATTAGAACATAATGAAATTAAAAGCAAACATAAAATAAAATAAAAACATATTCATGATATAAACATAAAATACAATTATAAATGCATGAGAATAGAAATACTATCCATCCATTAGGAGGTAGAACCTTCCATGTAGGAGGAAAACCTAGCCTTCCATGTAGGAGGTAAAACCGTCCATGTAGGAGGCATACTAGAACTAAAAATGCATAAACTAAACTACTATCTACAATGCATGAATGAATGAATGCTTCGATGCTTGGATGCTCTCCACTACCACCTATTTATAGGTGAATGAGTCAGCTGCAAGTCATGAATCTTGACCACCAACTACCAATCACATGCTTCATCTACCATTCATGGTCTCCAACTACCCTTTTTTTATTTTCGCAGCAACCATTCTTCTGACTTGTTGGTAGTTTTTTACCACCAAAATGGCAGATTTACGTCTTCTTGTGTCACGACCCACTTTTGATCATGACCGGCGTGGACCCCGTTACCGGTTTCCACAAGCCTTAACTAGTAAGATCACATAGAACAATTTAATTTCACACTTATGTATATACAATTAATTCATTGCATCATATAATCTGTCAAAACTCTATTTAGCTGTTAACTCTAGTCCCAACTGTCAAATCTCTTAATTCAGGCGGTCTTTGATTCTCCATGGATGTAACCTGAAAATATTAAAATAAAAAAAAATAAAAGAGTGAGTTCTATGAACCCAGTGAGCATATAACTACCATTATCTTACAAGTAATCAATGAGATACATTAAGAGTAATAGCAAACCATCTTTTGGATTCCGAAGATATATGAAACCATATCCCAAAATAGAGGGTCTGCTGCACAATCATAGGGGTCTCAGCTTTCTATCAACACTCGAACCATATATTACCCATTCCGGGTAGGTATCATACACAACCTTCCGCTAAGGTTCGAATATAAGCAAGTCATCATAATCACATCATTAAATAAAACAATCACAAATAATTGTCTTATGTCACATGCTCAAAATGAACACTCATATAACTATTCTACAGTATCTAAATCAATTCTATACACTTTAGCCATTCGCACAAGATTTCTCGTCTGAATCTTCAATCCTTCTTACAATCTTCCAAATTATTAGCCAAGGATTTCTTAACTGACTCTCAAACCAATTATATATATATCTATTCCATCTCTGTGTACCAGGAATTTCCCATCCGTATATCACAACGTTTCTTCATCATAGATCATGATATTCAATATCATTGTTCTAGTACATTTCACCATTTCCCATATGCCTCATAAGGCTCAATTCATAATGTAGTAATTTCGCTAAAACTTCACTCTAATTTTCTTACTAAATTCAGTGCAAGTTCACATAAATAACTAGCCAATCATCACGGACCATTAAAGCAAATCACATAATCATCGCAATTCAAACACAACAGGCACTTGATGTTACATATTTAAATACACTATACATACATATAGTTACTCTCTGGTAACAAGGTCAATCTTATACCTCTGTCAACTTTGAGTCAGGAATTCCTCGTCTGACTTTTGAGTCACTAATTGCCGTATTTAATATCATCATTCTAGCATCATTCATTCCCTTCCAATATCTCAACAGGTTCAATTCACAATACTCGTATATAACTAACAGTGATGAAAGCATAACTTAATGTAAGATAATAAAAAGGTGGTGAGATATATACTCACATGGAGTCATCCACGTATTATCAAATTCAACTTTATCTTCCTGTTTTTGTATTCTTCTCCCCACAAGGTAATAGGAGTTACGGAAGTCCAGCAAAATAGGGGGGCCAAAAGCTCTGTATGTTAGTATATTTCTCCTTATTTCTATTCATTACTTGCACTCTCTTCTCTCTCCTCGTTTTCTATTTCAATTCTCTTTCTTAAAACAGCAACATCGTAGATTCTTTCCTGCTAATGTGCCTTATAACCATTAGACAGCAGCAAGCTTGGCCATTTTCTGTGCTTCCCACTCACGGTCCGTTGTTTTTCTCTCTCCATCGTAGCTTCCACAACGCTACGCCCACTGCAGCTGGTTGAAGAAAATGCAAAGCAACAGCGAAGTGCACTTGGTAATGAAGGACATGGACGTAACCAGCAGCTATTCCGCAAACGGAAGCTGGCACAGTTCCGATTAGTGAAAAGGCGGTGCGACGTCAAAAGCTTGTCGGAGCTTCAGCGCGAACAGCAACTCCCTTGTTGCTGAACTGACAGATATGGAGCGACACCGAACAGGGCAGCTGGGCTACCATTTAGCATTATGCTTGTAGCAGTCAACAGAATCACGAGCAATGGGCAAGAAGAAGGATGCTGCCAGCACTTGATTGCCAGAAAATATGGAGCCAAAGTTTTGAGAAGTAGCGGAAGAAGGAACATGAAGGAGGTCCAAGAGAAGAAGAAAATCATAACTCCTCTATTTCAAGCAAACATCACACGGTGGAGCTGCTTCTTCATGCTTGCTTCAGCGGACAACAGCTTTGACCCGTGAACAAGGAAAACGAATGACAGGGCACAGCCAACTGAAGAGAAACGTGACCGGTGCCAGCCAGCTTTCTCGCCCCAGCTCAGAACCAAACTGAACAGCAGCAGGTCATGGTGGCCGCTCTTCATGCTGCCTTAGCTCGCCAGCGGACGGAGAGGAAGCTCACAACAGATGGAAAGCTACATGAACAAAGTTCGGCTAGACGAGCAGCAACTTCCACAGCACTGACGCCAGCAGTAGCAAGGAGCAGCAGTTGCTCACGTGAATAACCACTCGGTCACCGTACTCTTGCAGCCTCCATTCGCGTTGCTATCGAGCTGGTCTTCATGTCTCAGCAAACCAGAAGGGAGGCGATGGGAGACAGCTTGTTGGTGATGTGATGAACGAACCCACGTTCCATGGTTCATCTCACCCATTCAGCCAAAATTCGTGGGTGGCACAACAGCAGCGTGTGGCGGTAACAGAAAGAGAGGAGGAAGGAGAGAGAGCTGGAAAAGAAATGAAGACGACACTGCTGTTTTCCAGTTGAGAAAGAGTGCGACGAAGGGAGAGAGAGGGCTGCTGCTTTTCTTTTAAAAAGAAGGCTTACGAATGAGACAAAGGAAGAAAGGTGATGGGATAAAGGAAGATATTTTCACAAGTTATAATAGCCATGACAGCTGTTGGAATAAAGGAAGAAAAGCAAGGTTGAGGGGGTGCTGCTGCTGTACGTGTACTGATGAGAAGAAAGATCCAGAAATTTGAAAATGCTAGGCTGTACCCATTAAAGGCAGTAACAGAAAAGAAGAGAGGATACACGTGTTTTCAGAGTAAAAGAAAATCTAGAAAAATCGAGAGAGAAGGGAAACCAGAAAAATTCGGCCCCTCCTCGTGAGAGAGGAGAAATCCAGAGAAATAAAGGAGTGCTGCACTATCCCAGGCAGATTCAAAAAGAAAAAGACAGTGAAATGTAAAATTCTGGATAAAGCAAGAAGCTGCTGTTCGAATTATTAAGAGAGAGAGGCGATGAGATGACATGAAATTATTAAAATGTGATGGAAAAGAAACATGGTAGCCAGCATAAAAAGAAGAATATTAAAATCAAGAAATAGAGGGATACCGATTTTATGCTACAAAATCCAAAATTATTCCATTCAATATCTTAAAAATAATTATTTTCAACTATTTCTTTATAACTTCCAAAGTAATTATCTTTCACATATTTTTAGTATTATTATTTTACGATTTCAAAATTCTCTGAAGGAAAGGAAATTCAATTTCCATTACTAATCAATTAAATACATATTCATAAATATAAACATTATAAAACTCAAATTTTGGGATGTTACATCTTGTCAACATGAAAGTTGTAGGGCCGGATCTTCTCTTCAAAATGCATATAAAGAAGTCCTAATTTGGACGTTTCTAGTTCAAGTTATGATTAGATTAGTGGCCATATGTCAAATTCCGCCAAAACTACTGTTTTATCTTCCAAGCCAAATTTGAGATCCTTAGGTCCTGAACTGGGCTTTTCCTTAAACATGAAAGTTGTAGGGCTGGATCTTCTCTTCAAAATGCATATAAAGATCAGCCCAATCGGACATCTAGAACTCCAGATATGGCCTAAATACTGAAACAGGGTCAAAATACAGCATTATCTAAAAGATTTGATTTCATTTCAAATTCAAGACTCATTCACAAAATACAACTAAATTTATTAAATTAAACAAGATAACATCCAAAAATGCATCATATAAGGGAAAATAAATATGTAAATATTTTACGTATCAAATTGCCCCACACTTAGCTTTTGGATGTCCTCGGACAAACACAAAACAAAAGAAAACTAATACTAATACTAATCTACCCATGAGATAAAAAGTATAAAAACATAAGAAAGGTAATTAAAGTACAAAGATATCATAGCATTCATGAATCAACAAATCTTGACATATAAAATTAAAAAGGAATTGCAACTTCATTTGAGTAGGATTGAATCAGAATTACTGTAACTCTTCCTCTCTCAAGTGTTTATGGGCAAGTGTTTCACTAAAATTCATCCTATCAAAGATTGCACTACCATAGGCTTGCATAAATTCTCAATTTCCACTACCTGATTTACATGCACACTTCAAATCAAAAGGTCTTATTAAGGGTTGTAATGAGGCTAAGGTAAAGGAAAGATAAAACAGGGATATGAAAGGCTGAAGTAAGGAGAGAAATTAATAGAGCAATCAAAACATGGGTAATCTCTAAATGATTTTATCTCAACATAGCAGCCCACGATTCAAATTCAAGTACACATCAATTTCTCTCTTCTTCTTTTTTTTATTATTACTTTTTTTTTAACTATATTATTTTTTTTCTTTCTTTTTTTTTTTTGAAAGAAAACCCTTGCAACTTTGAAGTTAATAATACACATTCCCCCACACTTTGTCAAAAACCCATTGTTCAAAGATTCAAATGCTCTACTAATCCCTAGGGTTAAGTAAAGATAATTGATATTTCATTAAATGACATATTAATGGGTTAAAGCAAAGAAATGGTTAATCAGGCTCAAAGGGGTTTATCAATGGTAAAACTGCAGGGTTGGCTATTTGGTTCTAATTGAGGAAAAAAAATGCCTTTATCATATCTGAGTATGCATGTAAATTGTAATCTCAACCAGATTTTATGCAAGTTCTAGAGTGACAACTTAATAGGTGAATATCACACACAAGAAATATAATACTGATTCAACAAGTAGGCTCAAAATCTCACGGTTAAAGGTTTCCAACTCAATCCAACTCAAAATCCATTACTAAACCCATTAATTCTAAGAAGTAAGAAAGTTGTTCAATCATGCTATGAAATCTTTTAAAATTATTGAAAAAAAAAACTAATAAGTAGGAAAATATATTTTTTTATTATTTTTTTTAATTTTTTTTAGGATGCATATCAAGAGCAAAAAGCTCTTTACTAGGCCGTATCAAGAGCAGAAAATAACTCTTTACTCGGCCATCCTTTTTTTTTATAATAAATCTCATGGTTTTTCTACTAAAAAAAATCTTAAAAAGTAAATTTTTTTTTAATTTCCCCCCCACACTTAATGTAGACATTGTCCCCAATGTCTTCAGCAGATTAGCAAAAAGGGTTTATTAAAAGAAATGCATAAGCAACTCACAAATAAAAGAAATTTTGACAGTAAAACCATAAGAGTAAAGAAAGTTACAACCGGAGAGTAGTGTCGGGCTCATGCTCCTGACTGCTGGATGGAGATTGCCAATCTATCTTTTTTACTGATGGATCTGGTTCAGGTTTATAGCCTTGTAGTTGATCAATCAGCTGATCAGCAGTTGAGGCAGACATTATGGCACGGCGAGTCGCTTGGGTTATGAATCCCTGTTCTACAGCTTGATCTAAAAAAGACAGCAAACTATCATAAAAACCATTAACATTTAATAAACCTACTGGCTTCTGATGAAAGTTCAAGTTAATCCAATATGCAATGCTGGAAATTCCATCTAATGCTTCTAAACCACCAAGTAAAGCAATAAAGGCTTCAGCACTGTAAAGCATGCATCCCATACGTTGAGGCAAGTTTGAAACCTTTAATGTTTTACCGATGGTGTATTTCTTATCATCTAAACCATTGACAAGGATACTCAGTATTTTGCTTCCTCTAACGCGGGCAGAAATTGCTGCATTTCCTGTTAAATTATGAAGCTCTCCTCCATACACGCAGGCAATTTTTCTAGCAGCTAATGCATGACCAAGTTCAGCTGCTGCTACCAGAAATTCTACATTCTTTCCAGCATAAGATTCACCAAAAACACAAATAGATTTAAATTTACATTTTGATGGTTTTTCAATCTCTTCAGCCGCTTTGCTCTCTCCTTCAGACATTTTGCAAAGTGTGATTGCTGAAATGTATTCTTATAATACAAAAACAGAAACAAAGAAATCATGCAAATCAGATAATATCAGAAAAAGAAAAAAAAATTACTGTGCAAAACTGACAAGTGCAATAATGGCATGAACAAAGCCGAATACGGAATGTAAAGAAAGTCAAAAAGATGCTGAAAAAGTAAACTTAAAAAGAAGAGAAATGTACGAAAAGTTAAAAAGCAACTGTAAAGATAAAAAGATAAAGGAAAAGTAAAACAGACAAACATATGTACAGTAGTTGTGATTGTGGCTCACATCTTCCTCTGATTTTTCGTTCAGTAACGGCTTAAACGGCTTCTATGAGCCGAGGATTTGCTTCCCATCCAATTTTCTTATAAACTGGCAAACAGGGTCTTTTACAGTCAGATCCCCAAGCCTGTAGCGCTCCTTTTCTGTATGGAATAAGTTCATTAAATCAAGAAGAACAACATGAACATCTCCGCTAGGATGCGTCTCAAGAGTCTGAATGATATTATCCAATGACTCTTTACTCAGTCCATCCTTTATGAATCGAATTTTGTCCTCTCGATTTACTGAAATCATTTCTTTATTCCTACAAAGCGTATTACAATTCCACCTTGCACACTTATGATAGAATCTCATTCTTTTAGCTCTTCTCTTTTTAGAGTAAGAACTTCTTCCCATACCTGGCAGACGTCTAACAAATGATTCATTAAACTCACCTGCTAAACGTACCTTAGCTTCAATAATCCAGCGTATGTCCTTGGGAAGACCCAAACGCTTAAATGCCTTCATTCTTGCAAGTCAACAGTTGTAGATTTTCCTGAGCACATCTTTAGGAAGAGTAGGGAATCTATTTTTAAGCTTTACAAGGCATTCCTCCATGATGAGAATGATGAAAACTGAAATTGTGAGTGAAAAATATTGTGCGGTGTGTGCTTAAATAAGAAAAGAAATGAGAAGAGAAAGAAATCTTGGGTTGCCTCCCAAGTAGCCGCCCTTCTTTAACGTCTTTAGCTAGACAAAGTCTTTTCTCTTTTTTTTTTTTAATACTTACCAACTGGCTCCTCGAACGTGATGACAGTCTTGATGGTGTTGAATGCACTGTCATTATATTCTTTCAATCTTTGCCCGTTCACTTTGAATTTTCTGTCAGCATCTTGAATTTCCACAGTTCCATACGGCCAAACTTGAACCACAGTGAAAGGCCCTGACCACCTTGATCTTAATTTTCCTGGAAAGAGTTTTAATCTTGAGTTATAGAGAAGTACTTTCTACCCTGGTGTGAACTCCTTCCTTATAATTCTCCTATCATGCCACATTTTTGTCTTCTCCTTGTAGAGCTTAGCATTTTCATAAGCATGTTGGCGAAATTCTTCAAGTTCATTGAGTTGCATTAGCCTTCTTTCACCAGCTGTCTTCAAATCAAAATTTAATGCCTTAACTGCCCAGTATGCCTTATGCTCCAATTCAACCGGAAGATGACATGCCTTGCCATATACCAATTGGTAAGGAGATGTACCAATTGGGGTCTTGAATGCTGTTCTGTAAGCCCATAATGCATCATCCAGCTTCTTTGCCCAATCTTTACTGTTAGAATTCACTGCCTTCTCTAAAATCCATTTCAACTCTCTATTTGATATCTCCACTTGCCCACTGGTCTGTGGATGATAGGGAGTTGCCACCTTGTGAGTTACTCCATATTTAGTGAGCACAGATTGAAGTTGTTGATTGCAGAAATGCTTGCCTCCATCACTTATGATTGCTCTAGGTACTCCAAACCTTGTGAATATATTCTTTCTCAGGAATTTCACAACCACTCTAGAATCATTTGTAGGAGACGCTGCTGCCTCTACCCATTTGGATACATAATCCACAGCCACTAGAATGAATTAGTTGCCAAATGAAGATGGGAAAGGACCCATAAAATTAATGCCCCATACATCAAATAATTCTACCTCCAGAATGTTAGTTAATGGGGTTTCATGTCTCTGAGAGATGTTTCCCGTTCTCTGACATTTATCACATGCAGCTACATAGGCTTGAGAGTCCTTAAATAGGGTAGGCCAATAGAATCCAGATTGAAGAACCTTAGCAGTAGTTCGATTTGCTCCAAAATGACCGCCATATGAGGATGAATGACAATGAGAAAGGATATTGGTCATCTTTTCTTTTGGAACACATCTCCTTATGATTCTATCTGGGCAATGTTTATATACGAATGGATTTTCCCAGAAGTAATACTTCACATTGGCTAAGAATTTCTTCTTTTGTTGTGCAGAGAGCTTATATGGCATCATCCCGCTTGCTAGATAATTCACAATGTTAGCATACCATGGAGTTGATAATGCTCTTACATTAAACAGCTGCTCATCTGGAAATGACTCTTAGATTGGCAGCTCTAGTTCAAGCTTGGGAAGTTCAAGTCGAGAAAGGTGATCTGCAATGAGGTTCTCGGTCCCTTTTTTGTCTCTGATCTCCAAATCAAATTCTTGTAACAGAAGCACCCATCTGATTAATCTAGGCTTTGCATCCTTTTTCTCTATCAAGTACTTTATTGCTGAATGATATGTCCAGACTATGACTTTTGCACCAATTAAGTAGGCTCTGAACTTATCAAAGGCAAATACGACAGCAAGGAGCTCTTTTTCAGTTGTTGCATAATTTATTTGGGCGTCATTGAGTGTTCGGCTGGCATAATAGATTGCATGAAAAATCTTATTCTTTCTCTGGCCCAAGACTGCTCCAACTGCGTAGTCGCTTGCATCACACATTATTTCGAATGGAAAATTCCAATCTGGAGCAACAATGATTGGTGCTGAGATCAAAGCTTTCTTCAAGGTTTTGAATGCTGACATGCAATTCTCATCGAACACAAATGGAATGTCCTTCTCCAACAGTTTGCATAGCAGTTTTGTGATCTTTGAGAAATCCTTAATGAATCGCTTGTAAAAACCAGCATGGCCTAGAAAACTCCTGATGCCTTTGATTGTTGTAGGTGGAGATAATTTTTCAATAGTTTCAATTTTTGCTCGATCAACTTCGATCCCATGAATTGAAACTTTGTGTCCCAGCACGATACCTTCTTTCACCATAAAGTGGCATTTTTCCCAATTCAATACAAGGTTAGTCTCCACACAGCGTTGTAGCACCTTTTGCAAATTAGCTGGATAGAGATCAAAAGATTCCCCAAACACTGAGAAATCATCCATGAATACTTCAATGAAATTTTTCACCATATCTGAAAAGATTGCCATCATTGTCCGTTGGAAGGTTGCAGGAGCATTGCACAATCCAAAGGGCATTTTTCTGAAGGCAAATGTTCCATATGGGCAAGTGAAAGTTGTTTTCTCTTGATCTTCAGGAGCAATCAAAATTTGGTTGTAACCAGTGTATCCATTAAGGAAGCAGTAATAAGCTTGTCCTGCTAATTTATCTAGCATTTGATCTAGGAATGGCAAGGGAAAATGATCTTTTCTGGTAGCTTTGTTGAGCTTTCGGTAGTCAATGCAAACTCTCCATCTAGTCACTGTTCTCTGCGGGATCAACTCATTATTTTCATTTGAAACCACTGTCATGCCTCCCTTTTTTGGTACGACTTGTACAGGACTCACCCATGGACTATCAGAAATTGGGTAGATAATGCCAGCATCTAGCCATTTAAGCACTTCTTTACGAACTAACTCCTTCATATTTGGATTGAGCCTTCTTTGATGTTCAACATAGGGCTTGGCATTTTCTTCTAGCAGTATTTTATGCATACAGATTGAAGGGCTTATTCCCTTAATATCTGCAATCGACCATCCCAGTGCGGACTTGTGCTGTCTTAATACCCGCAGCAACTTTTCTTCTTCCTCCACGGTTAAATCAGATGAGATGATAACTGGCAAGGCTGAATCTTCTTCGAGGAAAGCATACTTTAGATGAGTGGGTAGTGTTTTCAACTCTAATTTGGGTGGCTTTTCAATTGAAGGAACTGGCTTTGGTGGTTTTTCTCCCAAATCTTCGAATGGCCTTTTTATGAAAATTGGTGAATTGGCTTCAAGATAGCTGACTTGTTCTAGAATTTTGGGATTAATGGTATGAGATGTGTCCATCATGCTGACTGCTAAAGGTTGATTAGAGCAAATTTCATCTACTACTTCTCTGGTGCAACTGCTTACTGAATCAACCTTAAAACAGGTATCACCTTCATCAGGAAGAGATAGGGCTTTAAAAATGTTGAAGGACACTTGCTCATCTTGAATTTGTAAAGTCAGCTTTCCCTTCTGTACATCAATTAGAGCTCTTCCAGTTGCAAGAAATGGTCTCCCAAGAATAATAGGAATTTCTTGATCTTCTTCCATGTCAAGCACTATGAAATCTGCTGGGAAGATGAACTTATCAACTTTCACTAGCACATCTTCAAGGACTCCACGTGGATGCTTTATTAAACGATCTGCTAGCTGCAGTAACATGGTAGTTGGTTTCACTTCTCCCAATCCCAGCTTTTTGTAGACGGATAGTGGCATCAAATTCACACTTGCACCCAGGTCACATAAGGCTTTTTCGAATTCACACTCTCCAATGGTACAAGGTATGCAGAAACTCCCAGGATCTTTGAGCTTTGGCGGTAGTTTCTTTTGGAGAATTGCACTGCACTCTTCAGTTAAGGCTACTGTTTCGAAATCCTCCAGTTTGCATTTCTTTGATAAAATCTCCTTCATAAATTTTGCATAACTGGGCATTTGGGCTAAAGCTTCAGCAAATGGAATGTTGATATGCAACTTTTTGAACACCTCCAGAAACTTGCTAAACTGCTTGTCTAGCTTAGCTTTCACCAATCTTTGAGGAAATGGAACTGGGGGAACATATGGTGGAGGGTTATCTGGAAAAGTCATTCTTCCTGGAATCACCTCATCTTCTTTTTGAGCTTCTTCATTTTTCTTTCTTTCTTCTGGCTCATTTAGCTGCTTCCCACTCCTTAATGAGACAGCCTTTACATGCTCTCTAGGATTTCTTTCAGTGTCACTGGGTAAAGTGCCTGGTTGTCTGGAATTCAGCATACTTGCAATTTGGCCCATTTGCACCTCCAGATTTTTGATTGAGGTTGCTTGACTCTGCATGGTTGCTTCTTGATTCTTGAGTGCAACTTCTGTTCTGGCCATGAATTGGGAAGTATTCATGGTTAATTGAGCCAATGCTTCTTCTAAATTCACCTTTGGTTGTGGTGGTGATTGCTGAATTTGCTGTTGATAATTCCCTTGAGGTTCGAACACATTCTGATTGTTTCTCCACCCTAAATTAGGGTGATTTTTCCATCCTGGATTGTATGTGTTTGAGAAAGGATCACTTTGACGATTTTGATTCCCCACATAGTTGGCTTGTTCAGGTTGAGAAGGAATGAATGGATTTCCTTCTTGACATTGTGTGCTCATATGAGGACCTCCACATAAATCACAAGCATCTATAGGAGTTCTGATTGCATTTGCTTGAGCTGTTAATGAACTCACTTGCTTGGATAAAGAGGTAACTTGAGAAGACAAAGTGGTCAGAATGTCTAGCTCATGGACTCCAAGTGCTTTCTTTGAAGTGTTGCATTCAGAAGGCCATTGGTAAGCATTTGCTGCCATCTCTTCCAACAGCTCCATAGCAGCTTCTATGCTTTTTCCCATTAATGATCCACCAGCTGCAGCATCTACAAGTGTTCTGGTAGCATTAGACAATCAATTATAGAAAGTCTGCAACTGTAGCCAATCTGGTAGCCCGTGATGAGGACATCTTCTTAGCAGCTCCTTATATCTTTCCTATGCTTCATAAAGGCTTTCCATGTCATGTTGGGTGAATGAAGCAATTTCATTTCTCATCTTTGCAGTTTTAGCTGGAGGAAAGAATTTTGCTAGAAATTTTTGTGCCAATATGTTCCATGTAGTAATGCTCCCCACTGGTAAAGAGTGTAACCAGCTTTTAGCCTTATCCCTAAGTGAGAAAGGGAAAAGTCGCAACCTTATGGCATCATCAGAAATGCCATTGTGCTTGAATGTATCACAGATTTCTAGAAAGCTGGCTATATGTGCATTCGGATCTTCTATTGAAGAACCTCCAAACTGATTTGCTTGCACCATTTGAATTATGGCTGGCTTGATCTCAAAGTTGTTAACTGGTATAGGCGGTCTCCTGATTCCAGAAATGGTATCCATGACTGTTGGTATGGCATAGTCACGGAGTGCTTTGGTGTTTGCTTCTTCTCTCAAATCTGCCATTATTTCACCTTGATCGACAGTTGACTGCTTCTTTATCTTTCGATTCCTTCGACAAGTTTTCTCGATCTCAAAATCAAATAGCAGCGGCTCAGTAACTTTCGATCTGGTCATACACTAGGACAAACCTGAAAAAAGAAAAGAAACACCAAAGAAAAGAAAAAAAATGTAAAATAAAAATCAAATTAGGATTAAGATTACTTGGTATTGATATTAATGATAACAATCCCCGGCAACGGCGCCAAAAACTTGTTACGTGTGAAATGGTTTATCAATTAGCGTAAGTGCACACTATCGTAAACAAGTAATAAAGTGATAAGTAAGTATCGTTCCCACGAGGATTGTTTCACTAAGTACCAAAATTAATAACCTTAATACTATTTGGCAAATTGATTAGTTGGAATTGAAGCGAGTAAATAAAGATTTATGCAGAAAATATTTAAAATAAAGATGAATGCAATGGGAATAAAGATGAATATGAATAAAAGACCTAGGGATCAGACTTCATTTAATAACTTCGGATTGAATCATCTATCTACACTAATCCAATTTTACTTCCTTGATTGATAGTCGAGTTTCCCTAAATTAATCACCAGCCTCTTCCAAGGTCAAGTAATTCTATAATTAATTGCCAATTCACTATATTCCTATGTGAATTGCAACAACTAATCATGCATTAGGATTTATGGAACTCATTAAGACTACATAAACCATATGAATATATTCCTATTTCATATGCAATTTATGGTTTTAATTATAGGTTCCATACACATGTATCTCCTTCCGATCTCAACATGCATATTGAGTTCATTCAAAAGGTATTTAATCAATCGAAAGCATTAAGAGCAATAATTAAAACTCAATCTAGGAAATAAAATCAAAATTAGTTTCAATAGACTAGAATTCAATCCGTTATTATCAAGTTACGCCATCACCCTAGGAAGATGAGAAATTAGAACATAATGAAATTAAAAGCAAACATAAAATAAAATAAAAACATATTCATGATATAAACATAAAATACAATTACAAATGCATGAGAATAGAAATACTATCCATCCATTAGGAGGTAGAACCTTCCATGTAGGAGGAGGACCTAGCCTTCCATGTAGGAGGTAAAACCGTCCATGTAGGAGGCATACCAGAACTAAAAATGCATAAACTAAACTACTATCTACAATGCATGAATGAATGAATGCTTGGATGCTTCGATGCTTGGATGCTCTCCACTACCACCTATTTATAGGTGAATGAGTCAGCTGCAAGTTATGAATCTTGACCACCAACTACCAATCACATGCTTCATCTACCATTCATGGTCTCCAACTACCCTTTTTTTATTTTCGCAGCAACCATTCTTCTGACTTGTTGGTAGTTTTTGACCACCAAAATGGCAGATTTACGTCTTCTTGTCAACATGAAAGTTGTAGGGCCGGATCTTCTCTTCAAAATTCATATAAAGAAGTCATAATTTGGACGTTTCTAGCTCAAGTTATGATCAGATTAGTGGCCATATGTTAAATTCCGCCAAAACCACTATTTCATCTTCCAAGCCAAATTTGAGATCCTTAGGTCCTGAACTGGGCTTTTCCTTAAACATGAAAGTTGTAGGGCTAGATCTTCTCTTCAAAATTCATATAAAGATCAGCCCAATCGGACATCTAGAACTCCAGATATGGCCTAAATACTGAAACAGGGTCAAAATACAACATTATCTAAAAGATTTGATTTCATTTCAAATTCAAGACTCATTCACAAAATGCAACTAAATTTATTAAATTAAACAAGATAACATCCAAAAATGCATCATATAAGAGAAAATAAATATGTAAATATTTTACGTATCAATCAAGGTGAAGCAATAGCAGATTTGAGAGAAGAATCAGACACTAAAGCACTCCGTGACTATGCCACACCAACAGTCATGGACACCATTTCTGGGATCAAGAGACCGCCTATACCAGCCAACAACTTTGAGATTAGGCCAGCCATAATTCAAATGATGCAAGTTAATCAGTTTGGAGGTTCTCCAATAGAAGATCCGAATGCACATATAGCCAGCTTTCTAGAAATCTATGATACATTCAAGCACAATGGTGTTTCTGATGATGCCATAAGGTTGCGACTCTTCCCTTTCTCACATAGGGATAAGGCTAAAAGTTGGTTACACTCTTTACTAGTGGGGAGCATTACTACATAGAACATTTTGGCATAAAAATTCCTAGCAAAATTCTTTCCTCCAGCTAAAACTACAAAAATGAGGAATGATATTGCTTCATTCACCCAGCATGACATGGAAAGCCTTTATGAAGCATGGGAGAGATACAAGGAGCTGCTAAGAAGATGTCCTCATCATGGGCTACCAGATTGGCTGTGTTACGTGTGAAATGGTTTATCAATTAGTGCAAGTGCACACTATCGTAAACAAGTAATAAAGTGATAAGTAAGTATCGTTCCCACGAGGATTGTTTCACTAAGTACCAAAATTTATAATCCTAACACTATTTGGCAAATCGATTAGTTGGAGAATAAAGTAATTAAATGTAGAAAATAATTAAAGTAAATATGAATGCAATGAAGTAAAGATAAAGATGAATAAAAGACCTAGGGATCAGACTTTACTTAACAACTTCGGATTGAATCATCTATCTACACTAATCCAATTTTACTCCCTTGATTGATAGTCGAGTTTCCCTAAATTAATTACTAGCCTCTTACAAGGTCAAGTGATTCTATAATTAATTGCCAATTCACTATATTCCTATGTGAATTGCAACAACTAATCATGCATTAGGATTTATGGAACTCATTAAGACTACATAAACCATATGAATATATTCCTATTTCATATGCAATTTATGGTTTTAATTATAGGTTCCATACACATGTATCTCCTTCCGGTCTCAACATGCATATTGAGTTCATTCAAAAGGTAGCCAATCAATCAAAAGCATTAAGAGCAATAATTAAAACTCAATCTAGGAAATAAAATCAAAATTATTTTCAATAGACTAGAATTCAATCCGTTATTATCAAGTTACGCCATCACCCTAGGAAGATGAGAAATTAAAACATAATGAAATTAAAAACAAACATAAAATAAAATAAAAACATCATCACATTCATGAACACAAGATTATAATTACAAATGCATGAAAATAGAAAAGCTATCCATCCATTAGGAGGTAGAACCTTCCATGTAGGAGGAGAACCTAGCCTTCCATGTAGGAGGCAAACTAGAACTAAAAATGCATAAACTACTATCTAAGATGAATGAATGATTGAATGCTTGGATCAATAATCCAATGCTTGGATGCTTGGATGCTCTCCACTACCACCTATTTATAGGTGAATGAGTCAGCTGCAAGTCATGAATCTTGACCACCAACTACCAATCACATGCTTCACCTACCATTCATGGTCTCCAACTACCCTTTTTTATTTTCGCAGCAAACATTCTTCTGACTTGTTGGTAGTTTTTGACTACCAAAATGGCAGATTTACGTTTTCTTGTCAACATGAAAGTTGTAGGGCGGATCTTCTCTTCAAAATTCATATAAAGAAGTCTTAATTTGGACGTTTCTAGCTCAAGTTATGATCAGATTAGTGGCCATATGTCAAATTCCGCCAGAACTACTATTTCATCTTCCAAGCCAAATTTGAGATCCTTAGGTCCCGAACTGAGCTTTTCCTTAAACATGAAAGTTGTAGGGCTGGATCTTCTCTTCAAAATGCATATAAAGATCAGCCCAATAGGACATCTAAAACTCCAGATATGGCCTAAATACTGAAACAGGGTCAAAATACAGCATTATCTAAAAGATTTGATTTCATTTCAAATTCAAGACTCATTCACAAAATGCAACTAAATTTATTAAATTAAACAAGATAACATCCAAAAATGCATCATATAAGGGAAAATAAATATGTAAATATTTTACGTATCAAATTGCCCCACACTTAGCTTTTGGATGTCCTCGGACAAACACAAAACAAAAGAAAACTAATACTAATACTAATCTACCCATGAGATAAAAAGTATAAAAACATAAGAAAGGTAATTAAAGTACAAAGATATCATAGCATTCATGAATCAACAAATCTTGACATATAAAATTAAAAAGGAATTGCAACTTCATTTGAGTAGGATTGAATCAGAATTACTGTAACTCTTCCTCTCTCAAGTGTTTATGGGCAAGTGTTTCACTAAAATTCATCCTATCAAAGATTGCACTACCATAGGCTTGCATAAATTCTCAATTTCCACTACCTGATTTACATGCACACTTCAAATCAAAAGGTCTTATTAAGGGTTGTAATGAGGCTAAGGTAAAGGAAAGATAAAACAGGGATATGAAAGGCTGAAGTAAGGAGAGAAATTAATAGAGCAATCAAAACATGGGTAATCTCTAAATGATTTTATCTCAACATAGCAGCCCACGATTCAAATTCAAGTACACATCAATTTCTCTCTTCTCTTTTTTTTTTGAACTATTTTTTTTTGAAAGAAAACCCTTGCAACTTTGAAGTTAATAATACATATTCCCCCACACTTTGTCAAAAACCCATTGTTCAAAGATTCAAATGCTCTACTAATCCCTAGGGTTAAGTAAAGACAATTGATATTTCATTAAATGACATATTAATGGGTTAAAGCAAAGAAACGGTTAATCAGGCTCAAAGGGGTTTATTAATGGTAAAACTGCAGGGTTGGCTATCTGGTTCTAACTGAGGAAAAAAAATGCCTTTATCATATCTGAGTATGCATGTAAATTATAATCTCAACCAGATTTTATGCAAGTTCTAGAGTGACAACTTAACAGGTGAATATCACACACAAGAAATATAATACTGATTCAACAAGTAGGCTCAAAATCTCACGGTTAAAGGTTTCCAACTCAATCCAACTCAAAATCCATTACTAAAACCATTAATTCTAAGAAGTAAGAAAGTTGTTCAATCATGCTATGAAATCTTTTAAAATTATTGAAAAAAAAAACTAATAAGCAGGAAATTTTTTTTTAGTTTTTTAATTTTTTTTTACCAAAATATCCTACAAAGTAAATGAAAATAAAAAAAAATAAAAACAAAAATTTTCTTTTTTTTTTTAATCCCCCCCACTTAATGTAGACATTGTCCCCAATGTCTTCAGCAAATTAGCAAAAAGGGTTTATTTAAAGGAAATGCATAAACAACACACACAAAAAAGAAATTTTGGGAGTAAAACCAAGAGTAAAGAAAGTTACAACCGAAGAGTGGTGTATGAATCCTTGTTCCACAGCTTGGTATTTTGATGGTTTCTTAACCTCTTCCTTTTCTTTACTCTCGCCTTCAGACATTTTTTTTTGCAAAGTGTGATTGCTGAAATGCATTCTTATAATACAAAAGCAGAAACAAAGAAATCACGCAAATCAGATAATACCAGAAAAAGAAAAAAAAATGCTATGCGATGTGTGCTTAAATAAGGAAAGAAATAAGAAGAGAAAGAAGTCTTGGGTTGCCTCCCAAGTAGCCGCCCTTCTTTAACTTCTTTAGCTAGACAAAGTCCTCTCCTCTTTTTTTTTTCTTTTTCTTTTTCTTTTATACTTACCAGCTGGCTTCTCGAGCGTGATGACAGTCTTGATGGTCTTGAATGCACTGTCATTGTATTCTTTCAATATTTGCCCGTGGTTTACCTCAAGGTAATTAATCTGTAAAGTTAGCTTTCCCTTCTGCACATCAATTAGAGCTCGTCCAGTTGCAAGAAATGGTCTCCCAAGAATAATAGGAATTTCTTGGTCTTCTTCCATGTCAAGCACTATGAAATCTGCTGGGAAGATGAATTTATCAACTTTTACTAGTACGTCCTCAAGGATTCCACGTGGATGCTTTATTGAACGATCTGCTAGCTGCAATGACATGGTAGTTGGTTTCACTTCTCCTAATCCCAGCTTCTTGTAGACGGATAATGGCATCAAATTCACGCTTGCACCAAGGTCACATAAGGCTTTTTCGAATTCACACTCTCCAATGGTACAGGGTATGCAGAAACTCCCAGGATCTTTAAGCTTTGACGGTAGTTTCTTTTGGAGAATTGCACTGCACTCTTCAGTTAAAGCTACTGTTTCGAAATCCTCGAGTTTGCGTTTCTTTGATAAAATCTCCTTCATAAATTTTGCATAACTGGGCATTTGGGCTAAAGCTTCGGCAAATGGGATGTTGATATGCAACTTTTTAAACACTTCCAGAAACTCTTCTAGCTTAGCTTTCACCAATCTTTGAGGGAATGGAACTGGTGGAACATATGGTGGAGGATTATCTGGAAAAGTCATTCTTCCTGGAATCACCTCATCTTCTTTCCGAGCTTCTTCGTTTTTCTTCCTTGATTCTGGCTCATTCAACTGCTTCCCACTTCTTAATGAAACAGCCATTATGTGCTCTCTAGGATTTCTTTCAGTGTCATTGGGTAAAGTGCCTGGTTGTCTGGAATTCAGCATACTTGCAATTTGGCCCATTTGCACCTCCAGATTTTTGATTAAGGTTGCTTAAGTTTGCATGATTGCTTCATGATTCTTGAGTGTAGCTTCTGTTCTGGCCATGAATTGGGTAGTATTCATGGTTAGTTGAGCCAATGCTTCTTCTAAATTCGCCTTTGGTTGTGGTGGTGATTGCTGAATTTGCTGTTGATAATTCCCTTGAGGTTTGAACACATTCTGATTATTCCTCCACCCTAAATTAGGGTGGTTTCTCCATCCTGGATTGTATGTGTTTGAGAAAGGATCATTTTGATAATTTTGATTCCCCATATAGTTGGCTTGTTCAGGTTGAGAAGGAATGAATGGATTTTCTTCTTGGCATTGTGTGCTCATGTGAGGACCTCCACATAAATCACAAGCATCTACAGGAGTTCTGATTGCATTTGCTTGAGCTGTTAATGAACTCACTTGCTTGGATATAGAGGCAACTTGGGAAGACAAAGTGGTTAGAATGTCTAGCTCATGGACTCCAAGTGCTTTCTTTGAAGTGTTGCGTTCAGAAGGCCATTGGTAAGCATTTGTTGCCATCTCTTCCAACAGCTCCATAGCAGCTTCTATGCTTTTTCCCATTAATGATCCACCAGCTGCAGCATCTACAAGTGTTCTGGTAGCATTAGACAATCCATTGTAGAAAGTCTGCAACTGTAGCCAATCTAGTAGCCCGTGATGAGGACATCTTCTTAGCAGCTCCTTGTATCTTTCCCATGCTTCATAAAGGCTTTCCATGTCATGTTGGGTGAATGAAGTAATCTCATTCCTCATTTTTGCAGTTTTGGCTGGAGGAAAGAATTTTGCTAGAAATTTTTGTGCCAAAATGTTCCATGTAGTGATGCTCCCCACTGGTAGAGAGTGTAACCAGCTTTTAGCCTTATCCCTAAGTGAGAAAGGGAAAAGTCGTAACCTTATGGCATCGTCAGAAACACCATTGTGCTTGAATGTATCGCAGATTTCTAGAAAGCTGGCTATATGTGCATTTGGATCTTCTATTGGAGAACCTCCAAACTAATTTGCTTGCACCATTTGAATTATGGCTGGCTTGATCTCAAAGTTATTGGCTGGTATAGGCGGTCTCCTGATCCCAGAAATAGTATCCATGACTGTTGGTGTGGCATAGTCACGGAGTGCTTTGGTGTTAGCTTCTTCTCTCAAATCTGCCATTGCTTCACCTTGATCTGGTCATACAATAGGTCAAACTTGAAAAAAGAAAAGAAACACCAAAGAAAAAAATATGTAAAATAAAAACTAAATTAGGATTAAGATTACTTAGTATTGATATTAATGATAACAATCCCCGGCAACGGCACCAAAAACTTGTTACGTGTGAAATGGTTTATCAATTAGCACAAGTGCACACTATCGTAAACAAGTAATAAAGTGATAAGTAAGTATCGTTCCCACGAGGATTGTTTCACTAAGTACCAAAATTTATAATCCTAACACTATTTGGCAAATCGATTAGTTGGAGAATAAAGTAATTAAATGTAGAAAATAATTAAAGTAAATATGAATGCAATGAAGTAAAGATAAAGATGAATAAAAGACCTAGGGATCAGACTTCACTTAACAACTTCGGATTGAATCATCTATCTACACTAATCCAATTTTACTCCCTTGATTGATAGTCGAGTTTCCCTAAATTAATTACTAGCCTCTTCCAAGGTCAAGTGATTCTATAATTAATTGCCAATTCACTATATTCCTATGTGAATTACAACAACTAATCATGCATTAGGATTTATGGAACTCATTAAGAATACATAAACCATATGAATATATTCCTATTTCATATGTAATTTATGATTTTAATTATAGGTTCCATACACATGTATCTCCTTCCGGTCTCAACATGCATATTGAGTTCATTCAAAAGGTAGCCAATCAATCAAAAGTATTAAGAGCAATAATTAAAACTCAATCTAGGAAATAAAATCAAAATTAGTTTCAATAGACTAGAATTCAATCCGTTATTATCAAGTTACACCATCACCCTAGGAAGATGAGAAATTAAAACATAATGAAATTAAAAACAAACATAAAATAAAATAAAAAAATCATCACATTCATGAACACAAGATTATAATTACAAATGCATGAAAATAGAAAAGCTATCCATCCATTAGGAGGTAGAACCTTCCATGTAGGAGGAGAACCTAGCCTTCCATGTAGGAGGCAAACTAGAACTAAAAATGCATAAACTACTATCTAAGATGAATGAATGATTGAATGCTTGGATCAATGATCCAATGCTTGGATGCTTGGATGCTTGTATGCTCTCCACTACCACCTATTTATAGGTGAATGAGTCAGCTGCAAGTCATGAATCTTGACCACCAACTACCAATCACATGCTTCACCTACCATTCATGGTCTCCAACTACCCTTTTTTATTTTCGCAGCAACCATTCTTCTGACTTGTTGGTAGTTTTTGACCACCAAAATGGCAGATTTACGTCTTCTTGTCAACATTAAAGTTGTAGGGCTAGATCTTCTCTTCAAAATTCATATAAAGAAGTCCTAATTTGGATGTTTCTAGCTCAAGTTATGATCAGATTAGTGGCCATATGTCAAATTCTGCCAGAACCACTGTTTCATCTTCCAAGCCAAATTTTAGATCCTTAGGTCCCGAACTGGGCTTTTCCTTAAACATGAAAGTTGTAGGGCTGGATCTTCTCTTCAAAATTCATATAAAGATCATCCCAATCGGACATCTAAAACTCCAGATATGGCCTAAATACTGAAACAGGGTCAAAATACAGCATTATCTAAAAGATTTGATTTGATTTCAAATTCAAGACTCATTCACAAAATGCAACTAAATTTATTAAATTAAACAAGATAACATTCAAAAATGCATCATATAAGGGAAAATAAATATGTAAATATTTTACGTATCAGGCTGCAACTACAAACTTTCTACAATGGATTGTCTAATACTACAAGAATACTTGTAGATGCTGCAGCTGGTGGATCATTAATGGGAAAAAGCATTGAAGCTGCTATGGAGCTGTTGGAAGATATGGTAGCAAATGCTTACCAATGGCCTTCTGAACGTAACACTTCAAAGAAAGCATTTGGAGTCCCTGAGCTAGACATTCTAACCACTTTATCTTCTCAAGTTACCTCTTTATCCAAGCAAGTGAGTTCTTTAACAGCTCAAGCAAATGCAATCAGAACTCCTGTAGATGCTTGTGATTTATGTGGAGCTCCTCACATGAGCACACAATGTCAAGAAGGAAATCCATTCATTCCTTCTTAACCTGAACAAGCCAACTATGTGGGGAATCAAAATTGTCAAAATGATCCTTTCTCAAGCACATACAATCCAGGATGGAGAAACCACCCTAATTTAGGGTGGAGGAATAATCAGAATATGTTCAAACCTCAAGGGAATTATCAACAGCAAATTCAGCAATCACCACCACAACCAAAGGCGAATTTAGAAGAAGCATTGGCTCAATTAACCATGAATACTTCCTAATTCATGGTCAGAACTGAAGCTACACTCAAGAATCATGAAGCAATCATGCAAACTCAAGCAACCTCACTAAAAAATCTGGAGGTGCAAATGGGCCAAATTGCAAGTATGCTGAATTCCAGACAACCAGGCACTCTACCCAGTGACACTGAAAGAAATCCTAGAGAGCACGTAATGGCTGTTTCATTAAGAAGTGGGAAGCAATTAAATGAGCCAGAATCAAGGAAAAAAAATGAAGAAGCTCAAAAAGAAGATGAGGTGATTCCAGGAAGAATGACTTTCCCAGATAATCCTCCACCATATGTTCCACCAGTTCCATTTCCTCAAAGATTGGTGAAAGCTAAGCTAGATGAGCAGTTTAGCAAGTTTCTGGAGGTGTTTAAAAAGTTGCATATCAACATCCCATTTGCTGAAGCTTTAGCCCAAATGCCCAGTTATGCAAAATTTATGAAGGAGATTTTATCAAAGAAACGCAAACTGGAGGATTTCGAAATAGTAGCTTTAACTAAAGAGTGAAGTGCAATTCTCCAAACGAAACTACCGCCAAAGCTTAAAGATCCTGGAAGTTTCTGCATACCTTGTACCATTAGAGAGTGTGAATTCGAAAAAGCCTTATGTGACCTTGGTGCAAGTGTGAATTTGATGCCATTACCCGTCTACAAGAAGCTGGGATTGGGAGAAGTGAAACCAACTACCGTGTCACTGCAGCTAGCAGATCGTTCAATAAAGCATCCACGTGGAGTCCTTGAAGATGTGCTAGTAAAAGTCGATAAATTCATCTTCCCAGCATATTTCATAGTGCTTGACATGGAGGAAGATCAAGAAATTCCTATTATTCTTGGGAGACCATTTCTAGCAACTGGTCGAGCTCTAATTGATGTGCAGAAGGGAAAGCTAACTTTACAGGTTCAAAATGATCAAGTATCTTTCAATATTTTTAAAGCTTTTCCATATGAAGATAATATCTATTACAAAGTAGACACACTGACCAATTGCATGAAAGATAAAACCTGCACAGAAGAGCCATTAGTGGTAGGAATGATTGATGCATCAAAGTCTACTGATCCTAAAATCCTGAAGCAGATTAATTGCCTTGAGGTAAACCACAGGCTAAGATTGAAAGAATACAACGACAGTGCATTCAAGATCATCAAGACTGTCATCACGCTCGAGGAGCCAGCTGGTAAGTTTAAAAGAAAAAGAAAAAGAAAAAAAAAGAAATAAAGCAATAGGTTAGGACTTTTGTCTAGCTAAAGACGTTAAAGAAGGGTGGCTACTTGGGAGGCAACCCAAGATTTCTTTCTCTTCTCATTTCTTTTCTTATTTAAGCACACACCGCACAACATTTTTCACTCACAATTTCAGTTTTCATCATTCTCATCATGGAGGAATCCCTTGTAAAGCTTAAAAGTAGATTCCCTACTCTTCCCAAAGATGTGCTCAGGAAAATCTACAACTGTCGACTTGAAAGAATGAAGGCATTTAAGCGTTTGGGTCTTCCTGAGGACATACGCTGGATTATTGAAGCTAAGGTACATTTAGCAGGTGAGTTTAATGAATCATTTGTTAGACGTCTGCCAGGTATGGGAAGAAGTTCTTACTCTAAAAAGAGAAGAGCTAAAAGAATGAGAGTCTGTCATAAGTGTGCAAGGTGGAATTGTAATACGCTTTGTAGGAATAAAGGAATGATTTCAGTAAATCGAGAGGACAAAATCCGATTCATAAAGGATGGACTGAGTAAAGAGTCATTAGATAATATCATTTAGACTCTTGAGACGCATCCTAGCGGAGATGTTCATGCTGTTCTTCTTGATTTAATGAACTTATTCCATACAGAAAAGGAGCGCTACAGTCTTAGGGATCTGACTGAAAAAGACCCTGTTTGCCAGTTTATAAGAAAATTGGATGGGAAGCAAATCCTCGGCTCATAGAAGCCGTTTAAGCCGTTACTGAATGAAAAATCAGAGGAAGATGTGAGCCACAATCACAACTACTGTACATATGTTTGTCTGTTTTACTTTTCCTTTATCTTTTTATCTTTACAGTTGCTTTTTAACTTTTCGTACATTTCTCTTCTTTTTAAGTTTACCTTTTCAACATCTTTTTGACTTTCTTTACATTCTGTATTCTACTTTGTTCATGCCATTATTGCACTTGTCAGTTTTGCACAGTAATTTTTTTTAATCTTTTTCTGATATTATCTGATTTGCATGATTTCTTTGTTTCTGCTTTTGTATTATAAGAATGCATTTCAGCAATCACACTTCGCAAAATGTCTGAAGGAGAGAGCAAAGCGGAGGAAGAGATTGAAAAACCATCAAAATGTAAATTTAAATCTATCTGTGTTTTTGGTGAATCTTATGCTGGAAAGAATGTAGAATTTCTGGTAGTAGCAGCTGAACTTGGTCATGCATTAGCTGCTAGAAAAATTGCCTGCGTGTATGGAGGAGGGCTTCATAGTTTAACAGGAAGTGCAGCAATTTCTGCCCATGTTAGAGGAAGTAAAATACTGAGTATCCTTGTCAATGGTTTAGATGATAAGAAATACGCCATCGGTAAAACATTAAAGGTTTCAAACTTGCCTCAACGTATGGGATGCATGCTTTACAGTGCTGAAGCCTTTATTGCTTTACCTGGTGGTTTAGAAGCATTAGATGGAATTTCCAGCATTGTATATTGGATTAACTTGAACTTTCATCAGAAGCCAGTAGGTTTATTAAATGTTAATGGTTTTTATGATAGTTTGCTGTCTTTTTTAGATCAAGCTGTGGAACAGGGATTCATAACCCAAGCGACTCGCCGTGCCATAATGTCTGCCTCAACTGCTGATCAGCTGATTGACTAACTACAAGGCTATAAATTTGAACCAGATCCATAAGTGAAAAAGATAGATTGGCAATCTCCATCCAGCAGTCAGAAGCATGAGCCCGACACTACTCTCCGATTGTAACTTTCTTTACTCTTATGGTTTTACTGTCAAAATTTCTTTTATGTGTGAGTTGCTTATGCATTTCTTTTAATAAACCCTTTTTGCTAATCTGCTGAAGACATTGGGGACAATGTCTATATTAAGTGTGGGGGGGAAAAATTATTATAAAAAAAAATTTACTTTTTAGGATTTTTTTTTGTAGCAGAACCATGAGATTTATTATAAAAAAAAGGGGATGGCCGAGTAAAGAGTTATTTTTTGCTCTTGATACGGCCTAGTAAAGAGCTTTTTGCTCTTGATACGCATCCTAAAAAAAATAAAAATAAAAATAAAAAAATAATAAAAAAATATATTTTCCTGCTTATTAGGTTCTTTTCAATAATTTTAAAGATTTCATAGCATGATTGAACAACTTTCTTACTTCTTAGAATTAATGGGTTTGGTAATGGATTTTGAGTTGGAATGAGTTGGAAACCTTTAACCGTGAGATTTTGAGCCTACTTGTTGAATCAGTATTATATTTCTTGTGTGTGATATTCACCTGTTAATTTGTCACTCTAGAACTTGCATAAAATCTGGTTGAGATTATAATTTACATGCATACTCAGATATGATAAAGGCATTTTTTTTTCTCAGTTAGAACCAAATAGCCAACCCTGCAGTTTTACCATTGATAAACCCCTTTGAGCCTGATTAACCGTTTCTTTGCTTTAACCCATTAATATGTCATTTAATGAAATATCAATTGTCTTTACTTAACCTTAGGGATTAGTAGAGCATTTGAATTTTTGAACAATGGGTTTTTAAAAAAGTGTGGGGGAATATGTATTATTAACTTTAAAGTTGCAAGGGTTTTCTTTCAAAAAAAAAAGAAAAAGAAAGAAAGAAAGAAAGAAAAAATAAAAAAAAGAAAAAGAAAAAGAGAGAAATTGATGTGTACTTGAATTTGAATCATGGGCAGCTATGTTGAGATAAAATTATTTAGAGATTACCCATGTTTTAATTGCTCTATTAATTTCTCTCCTTACTTCAGCCTTTCATATCCCTATTTTATCTTTCCTTTACCTTGGCCTCATTACAACCCTTAATAAGACCTTTTGATTTGAAGTGTGCATGTAAATCAGGTAGTGGAAATTGAGAATTTATGCAAGCCTATGGTAGTGCAATCTTTGATAGGATGAATTTGAGTGAAACACTTGCCCATAAACACTTGAGAGAGGAAGAGTGGCAGTGATTCTGATTCAATCCTTCTCAAATGAAGTTGCAATTCCTTTTTAATTTTATATGTCAAGATTTGTTGATTCATGAATATCATGATATCTTTGTACTTTAATTATCTTTCTTATGTTTTTATACTTTTTATCTCATGGGTAGATTAGTATTAGTATTAGTTTTCTTTTGTTTTGTGTTTGTCCGAGGACGTCCAAAGCTAAGTGTAGGGGAATTTGATACGTAAAATATTTACATATTTATTTTCCCTTATATGATGTATTTTTGGATGTTATCTTGTTAAATTTAATAAATTTAGTTGTATTTTGTGAATGAGTCTTGAATTTGAAATGAAATCAAATATTTTAGATAATGCTGTATTTTGATCCTGTTTCAGTATTTAGGCCATATCTAGAGTTCTAGATGTCCGATTGGGCTGATCTTTATATGGATGGAAAGCTAAGAAAAAGCCCTACAACTTTCATGATTAGGGAAAAGCCTAGTTTGGGACCTAAGGATCTCAAATTCGGCTTGGAAAATGAAACAGTGGCTCTGGCAGAATTTGACATATGGCTACTAATCTGATCATAACTTGAGCTAGAAACGTCCAAATTAGGAGTTCTTTATATGCATTTTGAAGAGAAGATCCGGCCCTACAACTCCTATATTGACAAGAAGACGTAAATCTGCCATTCTGGTAGTAAAAAATTACCAACAAGTTAGAAGAATGGTTGCTGCGAAAATCAAAAAGGGTAGTTGGAGACCATGAATGGTAGATGAAGCATGTGATTGGTAGCTGAAGCATGTGATTGGTAGCTGGTGGTCAAGATTCATGACTTGTAACTGACTCATTCACCTATAAATAGGTGGTAGTGGAGAGCATTCAAGCATCCAAGCATTGGATCATTCATTCATGCATCTTAGATAGTAGTTTATGCATTTTTAGTTCTAGTATGCCTCCTACATGGAAGGCTAGGTTCTCCTCCTACATGGAAGGTTCTACCTCCTAATGGATGGATAGCTTTTCTATTTTCATGCATTTGTAATTATAATCTTGTGTTCATGAATGTGATGATGTTTTTATTTTATTTTATGTTTGTTTTTAATTTCATTATGTTTTAATTTCTCATTTTCCTAGGGTGATGGCGTAACTTGATAATAACAGATTGAATTCTAGTCTATTGAAAATAATTTTGATTTTATGTCCTAGATTGAGTTTTAATTATTGCTCTTAATGCTTTCGATTGATTGGCTACCTTTTGAATGAACTCAATATGCATGTTGAGACCGGAAGGAGATACATGTGTATGGAACCTATAATTAAAACCATAAATTGCATATGAAATAGGAATATATTCATATGGTTTATGTAGTCTTAATGAGTTCCATAAATCCTAATGCATGATTAGTTGTTGTAATTCACATAGGAATATAGTGAATTGGCAATTAATTATAGAATTACTTAACCTTGGAAGAGGCTAGTAATTAATTTAGGGAAACTCGACTATCAATCAAGGGAGTAAAATTGGATTAGTGTAGATAGATGATTCAATCCGAAGTTGTTAAGTGAAGTCTGATCCCTAGGTCTTTTATTCATATTTATCTTTACTCCATTGCATTCATATTTACTTTAAATATTTTCTGCATAAATCTTTATTTAATTACTTCATTCTCCAACTAATCGATTTGCCAAATAGAGTTAGGATTATTAATTTTGGTACTTAGTGAAACAATCCTCGTGGGAACGATACTTTCTTATCACTTTATTACTTGTTTATGACAGTGTGCACTTGCGCTAATTGATAAACCATTTCACACGTAACAATACTCCCTTGTTGCTTAGCATCCTATCACAACAATATTCTATTTTCAACCTTTGCTACCAGACATTCCATCGCAATAATATTTTATCCTCAAACCCTCACATTCATGTCCATTGTAGATTGTAAAAGCTTGACATTGATTATAGCCAAAAAAGGATGATAGTACAAAGCAATGACTTGTATCTCACCAGTTAATGATTTAGTAGCATCAATTATGTATCCTTCATTGAAAAATCAAGTGAAAACTTAAATGAAAAATGAAGTAAAAGAAAAAAAAAGAAAGGACTATGCAATGTATGGGCAAATGAGAAATTCTATATCAATTATTAATATATGGCTATGTCTTAATTTTTTTTTTTAATTTTGTGCCCATTGATAAATTATTTTAAGAACCAACATTGTAAGGGTTTGCCTTGTGAATGTTATATTTCATTTTAAATGGATAAACCTTTAAATATAATATTCCTTATAGTTTCCAATAATCATAAATACAAACATTAATACTTTGAAATATAAATAATCTTTATAGTTTTCAATAATATCATAAATACAAACATTAAATTCTATTTACGATTTCCAATTATACTAGAAATATAAACAATAAGTTGTAGAATACCTTCACACATCAGTTTATTATACAAACATTAATGTTTATTGAAAATACTTTCATTTTCCGTGTTAGTTGTTTAAATAACCATAATGGAAAGTTTATTTTTCCATCAACTTGACAACTTTATACCCTATAGTAGAAAATTTTGCTTTATAGTGTCAGCTTTCTATGTGAACTAATGTTATAAGTTACATTATTTATAAAATATGTAATGGTTCCATTACATATATTGATTTCATGTTAACTGACATCAATATGCTAATGTTAAATGGCATTTCTGTAGTAGTAAAATTGTAATTTGGATTTACTAAGTTCCACAACTTTTATTTCTAAGTAGTTTTAATCTTATGCATTACATATTATTCTAACACATAAGAGTGCTATTTTTTATCACTTAATCAAACACAAATGTTTTCTACCTAGTAGATTAAAATTACTTATTTACACCACACAACATCATCTAAAAGTTAAGAAAATAGTCACAAATTAACAAATACTCATCTACCTAGAAATTTCATTTAAAATAGCAAATTTTAGTATTTTTTCCAAAATTTCCAATTTTAAAAGAAAGTTTAATTTTCATATTTCAAACCTTTTCATGATTAAAATAGGTTACCCATACATAAATAAACATGTAGAAGGTGTTAAGCTAATGAAACACCCTGAAGGACTAAAATTAATAGAGTAAAAATATATAATTGAACTAAGATAATAAGAAAAATTGAAGTTGCAAAGAGAAAATATGGTTTGTACATAAAGATCTTTACAATGGTTATTAGTGGCAATGAGAGTATTATTTTTTAGGTGGTGGATATAATTTTCTAATAATGTATCAAAATTTGATTTACATATAATAAATTTAATATGTCTTATTTTTATACATGACAATTAACAATGTTATTATATCAAAAATCCTTGAAGGATTTTAGATGCTTGAAATATGAAATTTGAATTTCTGAGAAATATTCAATTAAATTAAAAAGATATTTGTTTGGATTAAAGCAATCTAGATGAATGTGTTGTAATCATTTTAACTAATATTTATTAAAAGAATTATATAAAAATCCCTTGTGTTTTTATTAAGAAATCTAAATCTAATTTCATCATAGTTGCTTCATATGTTGGCAATATGCATATTATTAGAACTCATAAAGAGCTTTCAATAGTAGCAAAGTATTTGGAAAAAGGAGTTTTAAATGAAAATTTTTGTTTCATATTTGCTTGCAAATTAAACATTTAAAAGATAAAACATTTGTTTATTAGTCAAAATGGAAAGATCCTAAGATAATGTTACATGGATAAATCACATGCATTAAGTATTTTAATGATTGTTCAATCACATGGTACTAATAAGGATCCATTTCAAGCTTTAAAAAATAATGAAAAATTTTCTTAGTCCTAAATTGCTATATCTTAGTACAAATGATGCATTAATATATCTTGCTAATTACATATATCTTGATACAACTTTTTAGCAATATATAGCTCTGTTCCAACTTGAAGATATTAGAATAAAATTAAACACGTGTTGGTACTATTAAAGAATAACCTATATGAGTTTTTTTATTTATTTTGAGTCATAACGAAATCATTATACAAATGCAAGATATTTAGTCTTCACAAAATTTTTATTTTATACTATTATTTATTTACATAATGGTGCATTTGTATCAGGTTTCTTAGTAGGATAAATTACTAATATAGTTTCTCTAGTATGTATATATGAAACATGTCAATAATCAATACTTGATAGACAAGCATTATGATTTTTAAGGAAGAAATTTCAATAAATTCATATTAAGGTAATGTTACATAGAAAGTTCAATTAAGGGATGACATATCAAAGGAGATGAAATAAATTGTATTTTATTAGAGCTCTTTCCCATGCTTATAAAAGGATTATGGTCATATTTGATCATTGCAGAAATTTTGTGTAAATTATCCATAATGGAATTGTTAGTAAAGACATTGACTCAAAAACCTTCAATAATATTTTTCAACCAAGGGAGTTAAGTTTATACAATACTCTTTTTTCTTTGACATGATTTTTTCCTACCAATATTTTTAATAAGTCAGAATATTCATGGAAAAAATAATGTTCTCTTTTTTCTTCATTGGATATTTTTCCATTGGGTTTTTTCTCAATAAAGGTTTTAATGAGATATATTCTTTATAAGATGGACATGCAAGGGGGAGTATTTGAATAATGATAATTAATTATGGATATCTATAGGTTAAACATTATATTTATATTATGGTCAATTATTAGGTTTTATTGAGTTTTAATTTTTTTTATGAGCTATTATTATGAAATTGTAACATTTGACTCATTTATTCAATAAATATTTGTTTTATGGATTATTTTATATAAGTTAAATAAAATACACTCCTTCTTTCATAATTGTCCTTAATCTTCTTTGTATATTTCTTAGGTTATTTCTTTAGTATTGAGTGTTTTTATGACAATATGTTTATTTTCATGTAAAATATTTTTTTGTAATTTTATTTAATTACAATTATAATTATAAAAATATCAAAAATATTATATTTTTTGTATATTAATGTAAGAAGAATAGTAAAAAATAATATTATTTATTTTAAAATTTTAATTTTTTATTATCATGATATTATGTATTATTTTTTTAATTATAAAACATATAAGTGATATAATATTATTTTGTTTATCCAAGTACATATATTTTCCTTTTAGAAAGAATATCATGATGAAACAATAATAGTCTAGGCTCTGCTTAGGTTTCATCTCACTAAAAAATAAGTTAACTTATTAATATGATTAATAAGTTATAAGTTGAGGCATTTCATACACTAATTTGTTGAAAGAAATAATTCCTAATTTACTAAGTTACCTTAGCTTACATGTTATAAGCTAATATCTTTTAAATTTTTTTTCTAAATTTATCTTTTTTATTTTTATTAATTTACAATTCATGCTCTTAATAAATAATTATGCTACTATTTTAAATAATAACTAAATAAAAATTAATTAATAAAATATATAATATAAGAAATTTAGTATAAATAATTCAATAAATTAAGTAAATAAATAAATGTAAGTAAGTAATTTAATAAATGTATGATCTCATAAATTATGATCAATTCCATTTTAATTAATTATATTCTTATTTTAAACTACAAATATATAAAAATATGTACTTAAATAAATGTTTAATATCATAAAATATAATTAATTATATTTCATTGTAAAGAATAATTAAATAAAAAATATAAAAATAAATAAACAAGTAAAGCTAAAATATATAATTAATTAAATTTTGAGTAATTATAGTTTTATTTTGAACATCTTGATTGCATTAATATAATTTAATTTTTAAATAAATATGAACTAATTTAATTTATACATCTATTTGTATTAATTTATATTGATTTATTTCTTTTTATATCATTTTATATTTTGAACTAATTTAATAATTAATTTTATAAAATACCTCTTATACATTTAGATTATCATCCATTAGATAACTTACTAACTGTTTGTGTAAAACAAAAGAACAGAAAATCAAGTTGACTTTTATGTGCACTTTACACGCCTAATATCTATTTATTATTAAGAAGTGAAAACAACAATCGTCCAACCAAATTTCACTTGCTTAACTTGGAATATTTTATTATTAAAATTAAAACTTAAAAATTAAGTTACTTATTATAATCGCATTCATCATTAAGTTATTTTCAACAAAACAAAAATTTTGATCTTTCTTTAACGGTGAGGAGGAAAAAAGGAAGCTGAGCTTTTAGAAAAAAATTTCTAATGCTATATTAGCATTGAAAACATTTTACTACTCCCGAACAAATAGTTTTCTCAGTATTATTTTTATATAAATATTGTGGGTTGTATTTTTGAACTTAACAATATGATCACAGAAAATTATTTATTGTTGAAAAAATCAATTTACTGTGCTGCAAAATAATTCTTGTTTATGAGCGCGTTGTGTGTCCACTACTAACAAAAATTAATAAAATAAATCCGATTAAATTAGGAATTAATTATCATATTAATTTTTGAAAAATTTAATTAATAATATGCACACAACTTATATGATCACTGAATAAATAAAATTTTCTCATATATCGTTAATAAATTAATTTAAATCATGTCATTTTTTAATTATAAAAGTGAATAATTTTTAATTATAAAAATACTACTATTAATAACATAGTATAATATATAATAATTAAATAAAATTTAAATTCTGAATCATCATCATCATAGAATCATCGTAAAGGAAGAGACTGCATTAAAAAAAAAATAGACTTTTCGTTGAGGCATGGTATATTCTTTTCTGCATATACGTGATGTACCAAAACACGTGGTCCTTCAACGAGGTGAAAATGCAAGCGACGATGCCAGCATTCTTCATTTACTAGTATATTCTTTTCTGAAACCTCTAGCATTAATTCTTCATTAGGTATCTTTTCTATTGATTGACTGCACTTTTCTGAAATCTCTGTATTTACTAAATTGAGAAGGATATAAATTTTGAAGAGAGATAAATATAAATTTTTTTGGTTTAAAATTATAACATACAGTAAAAGGCAATTCATCCATCATTAATGAATTCAAGTTTGCCAGAAAAAAATAATTAAGTCTCGTCATAAAATCCGACCTTAGAAAGAAAAAGAAGAGCACAGAGAAGAAGATAGAATATGCATAGAGAAAGAGTATCTCAAATTGATGATGTTGCTAACAATAGAAGTTTGTTTGATTTATACTATTGGACCACCAAGTGAACAGTGCCTTGGTTTCAGCCTAACCAACGTAATTTGACAGTGCTTACCAAAATTGCACACGAAGATTCCGGGTAATATGTATAAAATTTTGATATGGATGAATCAAATTAAAATGAATCTAGATTTGTAGGAAATACATTAGTCAAAATATAAATTCCAGGTAATATGTATATAATTTTTTTAACATAATTTCCTAAAAAACTAGCCTACAGATATAAAGAAACGGAATAAATAGTCAAAATATAATTTCTGGTAACTAAGCTTGAAACATAGCCACTTGTCACAATCAAGATGAGTCTAAGTTTGTCGGACCTGCATGAATCAAATTCAAGATAATTCAATATTAAAGAAAGCAATTAACTGAGCAATATTCGACTGCTCCATGAACCGGATAACGGAAAGCCAGCGATGGACGCAACAGCCTAACATTAAGTTTTGTTTGCTTTGATTTTCAAATGTATTGATATTTTCTAAAGGCAAGATTGCTACTTATTCAAATATCACAAATTTGATGAATTTTTATGTTTAGTATGTTCCTTTCCAAGTACATGCAATTTTCACAAAAATTCGCATACATATTGTGATAATTGTAATAAGATATATATGCAACACGAATAAGAATTTTTTACATTAAGCACGTATGTTTCACCATAAAAAAGAAATTAAAAAGATTCCAAATTTAGGAAAAAGTAAGATTTACAACTTCAGGAATCAAATTCAAGTGAATTCAACAAAGGAAGTAATGAAGTAAGCGTTCTTCGACTGCTGGATTATTTGGACCCCAGAAAATGTGGTTTAAAGTTAAGTGAGAAAAAGAAGTATTATACGAGCAATGGAAGCAACGGTCTGCCATGGTGTCTTGCAATAGTAGCGCTTCAAGTTGCTTTCAAATTCTGCCAAGGATTTCTGCCAAATTCATTCAATTTCTTGCAGAGTTGATCATAATCGGAATTGAAAGTCACCCACATAACATTTCTTCCAAAGCCATTAATCATTTTAGCGACAGCTTTGTTATCATCTATGCGGTTAATGATTATTCCTTTTTGAACGAGAACATCCACATCTCCGTCTGTGTTGACAAGAAAATCCAAAACGGAAACATAGTCATAAATGTAAGATTCTAAGAGACAATATAATTGCTCAAAAGCCACCATATTACGAAACAAAATCTCAGTGCTGCCTTGTAACATAATCTTGGGAATTTTAAGAACACGTCCTGAAAGCTGCAATCCTAATGAGCATTGGCTTGTATCATTCACCTCGAACTTCAATCCTGCTTCTGTAATTCTGTTGCATTTAAATTAAGTAAAAAATTCGTTCCGGTTGTGGCTACTGCAAGTAAAAGTATCTTAGCAAGTTTATGAGGTGACATATGCTAACACCATCCGGAGTCAATCCTTGTTTGCTATAATGGGTGAAATAGTTGAATGAGTTTAAGAAATGAAGGGCGGTTATTAGATTCAGAGGAGGGAAAGTCACAATTGAATTGCTTTTCAAGAGCAAAGAATAGTAGTTCATTTTCTAGTAACCACAAATCCTTTAATACGGTAAATAATAATTTAAATTTGGTTAAAAGAGCATCGTCTGTGGACCAACTTCTATGATAGTACCTCCAAAAGGGCTCAAGTATGGAGAAAGCATCTAATGATTTAAGTTTCACGAATTGCATCTTGTCAACCACAATATTCTCTGCAGAGCAGGAACGAACACTTGGTTTTAACTCTTCAATTAAGCTTACCAAATTATCCCAATTGATCCCATTTCTTTCGACAAATTTCTTGGAATATTATCACTTGTGAGTTTGCATGTTTTTCAGCCTCTCATTCCTATAGTGAAAAGGGCCAAATTGAAACCACCATAGGTGTATAGGCGTCTTTGTTTACTTCGCGGATGTCATTGAACACCCTATAGATGCACCATTTACTCCTCTCAGAAGGTTTTGCCTGATTCAGTTTTTCTTTAGTCTCAGTTGTTACTTTATTTCGATTCAAAATGGTAATCTCTTGGTTAAAGGTTAGAAAAACAAAAATAGCACTGTTATTATTGCGAAAAGTACAACTAAATCATTCATTCATATATAAGAGTAATTAAGTAGCAATGTTTTTAGTTTTCCTGTTAAACAATTCTTAACGAACCAAAAGGAAATGGAGATTGGCTCATTGTTCTAACTGAATTATGAAATAAATCCTAATAATTTTTTTTTCTTGTTCAATAATAACTAACCAAAAATGAAAGGAGAGTTTGAAAGAAATCCATAATTGCAACATCTATCTAGCCACAATTTGAAAGAAGCCAATACTCTCCAGAATCTTGCAAGTACTTTTACAAATGTCATAAATATTACTGATATATAAATTGTAAATCTTGCTATAAAAATTTATAAATGAAAAATTGCAAAATTTTATGTACACACCGGTCACAAGTACCATAAAGTTAACAATTATCCTTTATTTATTTGGCATAACTAAGGTTTAATTGTAGTCCTAGTCCATATATTTCCAATTTCATTGCGAATGCAGTCTCAAGCTTCAAGAAGAGCTAATTCCCCCTGATTGTACAATGGAAAACACAAAAAACAAAGTTGCAATTAAGAAAATAAAAAAGAAAGAAAAAGGCTTTTACTGATAAGAGACAAAATGTTTGTTTGTTGCACCAAATAATCTATGGTTTAGATTTGGTCAATAAGTTATAAATCAGCTTTTAAAAATGTGTATTAGAAACTAATAACTTACAAATTTTTATTTAATAAGTTTTTCAAGGCAACTTATAGTTTATAGGTATTAGCTTTTCAAAAATTTCCAACATTTGTCCATCTTCTTTTTAATTAAATGAAGGTCTACATTCTAATTATAAAAATAAATGTTTCATATATCATCGTTAATTTAATATAAACAAATAAAAAGTAAGTAAATAAATATGTGATGTAATAAAATATAATTAATTAAATTTTAGAAATTATATTTGTATTTTGACTATTTTAATTACATTAATATAATTTAGTCTCAAAATAATATGAATTAATTTAATTGATATATTTATTTATATTAATATATCATTTTATGTAATTTTACATTTTTCAACTAATTCAACAATTAATTCTGCCAAATACTTTTAATAAATTTAATTAACTTATCAAGTATCAGTTATAAGTTATCAACTATTAGTTAACTTATTAATTATCAATTAGTTTATCAATTATCTTATCTATTAGTTGTGCTAATAGGAGCCAAAGAGAAAAGAAACCAAGCAAAGAAAGGAACAAAGAATTAACGGCCCCGATCCGAAGGTAAAAATGAAAAGTTATTCCTTACTGCATCCTTCATCAAAGTTACTGCGCCTCACATCCAAAACTGATATACATTTATTATATCCAAATTAAGAGATTGGATGCTTAAACTATTTAAAAACTTAGAAAAGGGATCAGCTAAAGAAAAAGTCCGTTGGTATCAATAGTTTAGTGCTTCAATCAAATTGGACATAATGCTTCAATTGAGGATGTTATGTAATTTTTTATTCAACTTGAAGCCAGACACTACAACAAGAAAGAATTTCATTGACAACAATATAATTGGTATAAACTATTCAGTCTTCATTGAATTTCACAGTTGTCGGAGAAAATGTCGCTTGTATAGGTTTGTCACTGAAGGCCATAATATCGACGACAAAAAGTCATCAATAAAAGTATAAGCTTCTCTGACAACAAAGTCATCATAGAAAATATTTTTAAAATTAAAAAAATAATAATTTAAATTTTTAGCGACAACTTTTGTGGTCACCATTGATTCATTTTAAGAAAATAATAAAATAATAAAATACTTTTTGGTGATGACAATGTCATCACTAAAATTTCAAACTTTCAACAATGACCTTGTTATTGCTAAAAGTCTAAATTCCAGTGATGACATTGACATCACTATAGATTTTAAATAAAAAATAAAAAAATAAAATAAACCTTTTAGCAATGATTATATCATCACTAAAAGTCTTCTTAAAATTTTTATATTTTTAATTTATACCCTACAACAATGACTATATTATTGCTAAAGGTTTTAAAAATTATATTTAATACTATTATTTTTATACTATAAATTTTAAATTATTAAAATAAATTATTTTCAATTAGAATTGTAATTAAATGTAACTAAAATAATATATTATATTTAATAACATAGATAAGAATATTATTTATTTCAATTCAATTCAATTAATTTATTTTTTAATTTAATTTTATTTAATTTAAATTTTACAAATAAAATACATCAATAATACTAGTAATAATGTACAACATGATGACACGATCCATAGACTATCATCATCGTTTTGACAATGTGGACGATACATCAATGGTGATGGCTAAGAAGGACCAGTTGGCTGAGTAAGTGTGCAATCATAAATTTACTCAACCCAAGTAGTACAACAACAATGCAGAAATAAGTAGTGCGAGACCCTATTGTCTAAGTAAAGAGATGAGCTTTGTCAAATATGTCCTAAACTACTATTACATCTACAGCTACTGCATCTACTATTGTTATTGCTCTTAAATCAACTACAGACTCTACTAAAGCTGCTCACGACTTTGCTCTAACTATTATTAACTTTGTTATAGTTGCTCTTGTAACTTATTAACCTATGACACATACTATGAGCTCGCCTCAGAGCTAGAGGTGTCTACCAAATGATATGACTAGCCAACTAATACATAACTAACCACCTTCTTGTACCCTCGACGAGTGCCAAGCACCTCATCGATGATGTTAGGCTTGTTGATCTGTATAGGAGTGCTAGGTGAGCTAGTGGATGATATATTAGATTGTGCGTATTGAGTTGCTAGCTCAGTCATCCTTACCTTGAATTATTAAAAAAAAATTAATTATAAAGATTACAAGATATATTCATAAAATTCTATTTAACATATAAGATTTAGCTAACTTACATACTGCTCCTTTGAGATCGGATGCACCCACTCCCTTATCCTATACATGTGTCGGTCCTTAAAATTCTATGGAATTGACTATAACTCATCCATCTCCTTATTTCTTTATTCATATTTTACAAAAGGAAAAAGGGACATATTTAATTATTGAATTGGCTAACAAATTATACAATTAAATCATGAATAATAAATTGAATTACCTTATCATAATGATGTGCGGCAATGAATTTTGATACATGTTGATCATTCACCACCTTCTTTGCCTTATTATTTGCATCCCTCATAGATAACTCCTCCAAATTAAAAAATAACCATATCATATAATTAAATTTATAATTTAGATATATGAAATAATGACGTAACTTTATTAAATGTCATACTTACCCTATAATTGTTGTTGTTAAAGAAGTCTACACACTTCTACCATGTTTGAGGCAAGACAAATCACGACATGCAACATCTAGCATGGTCCAAGTCAAAGTTCTACTCCCAATCACCTTTATACTTTAGAAAGTGCCTATTCAACCTATACTTCCAGTCTTTGTATAGGTTGAGCACAGTCCATATCAAATTGTTGAGCGCTTTATCTTACTCGGACTCAAAGATGTCATAGAACTTGAAGTAGGACTACATTAGAAAATATTTAATAAATTTGTGAATACTATATTAAAAATTTTCAATATCAAATATAACTAAATTAAGATAGGGAGGAGATAGATACTTAGCCAGACCTTTGGTATGACTCTATCCTATAGTTGCTAAGGCACAAATCACCATGATTTATAATAAGTTGGCACATAAGCTCAAATAATACTACTTATATAATAGGGGAGATAGCTAGCATTCTCACCAACCGCATACCATGTACTAGTCATATGACACTATATGGGCACTAGTCTTCTGCTACTCCTCTCTATTTTCTCATGTAGCCTAAGGAACCTATTCGAGCCTTTCTTTCTTAAAGCTGCAACTTTGATGGATAATAAAAAATATCAATATCATAAATTCATATTTAATTAATAATTAACTTAAGTGTGCGCAATAAGAAAAGATAAATGATCCCTTGCACTATGATGAAATATGGGTGGGTAGGTGTGAAGGGTTCCTTTTAGCGTCACCTCTATGGTGTCATGCCTCGACATCCGCCATGACTGGGATAATTGACATTGTATAAGTACTTAAGAAAAAATCCACAATTAAATCAAATGACAACAAGATATAAATTATTTTATTCATATAATGAAATTATGCAATTACTTTTTCATAATTATAAGATGTAATATAAAAAAAAATATTGTTTCCCTAATTTGAATTAGTGCTAATGAACTTAATAAACTCATTCTCATGGTCATCAATTTCTCCATCATCATTAGATTGTAGAAGCCTTTCCTCCTTATAAGTTTCAATTATTTTATCTTCAAAATTGTCTTCATCATGAATGAAGACGTTCATTCCTTTTGCAATAGATCTAGCATTCTCAAAAAGGTGAAATGATAGAAGGATTATTTCTCTAATCCCTTAAATTTGTTAATGAAAATCTCTAAGATTAATTATGAGATTGAAATTGGAGGAGTTGCTTTCCTACAAGAATGGCAAGTCTTCTACATTGACATCATTATCGAGTAGATCCTATATGTCACGATGCATCACATTGTGGACGATCCTCTAATTTGGCCTATTAAGAAGATCCTCAATGTAAAAGACTTGTTTTGTGTAGATAACAAGTATGTAAGGATAATCTTTATACCATTGCCCACTAATGGAGATGCTTGTAATATGCTTGTCAATGCAAAGTCTCTTCTTTCTAGGATTAGTGTCATACCATTTGCATTTGAATAAAGTTACACTATACTTATTTGAATAAGTTAACTCCATAATGTCCTTCAGTACATCATAAAACATGTTACTGTCAGTTCTCAGAATGTGAATGCCACTATTCTATGTTTTATGCTTTATATCTCGAGTTTCAACTACAAAGCACACTCCATTTATAATATAAGCTGAGTATATCATAATAGTAAAACTATGATTGGAAGCTAACGATAGTAGCTCTTTAGTGGGTTCCAAGGAACCATTCCCATGTAAATGGTACATTTACAAAAATAGCATTTTTATGAAAAGTTAAATTAAAGAAAAAGTATGAGTAAGGAATAATATTTACATAATTGATATAACATAGCTAGAAAGAACAAACCTTTACCTTAGAGTAAAATCATACGGGGAATTTTGTTCTTTATAATTGATCAATGTTTTTAGCACCACTTCATTTGACCTCTTGTTGATGCTCCCAACATAGGTATTTTAGTCCATTATAATTAATTGGAAGAAAAGTATAAATGATTATAGAAACTTATTAGAGATACTTTTCAATTTTAGCACAGTTATTCATGATATAACATATAGTAACATCTCGATCCCTCTTATCAAAGTAAGAAATAATCTTCTTCCTCACTAGTTGACATTGAAATTGGAACACTGACAAATACTATTTTTGTTTCTTTGGATGCTACATTTTAGTTTTGTTCAGGTCAATTGAATCTAGTTTCCACTCCTTCCAAGTACATAGAACTAAATGTTAACACCTCATCAATAACATATCCTTTTGTAATTAAACCCTCAAGACAAGCATGATTCCAGACATAATCCCTCAACATTTTTATGTATCTCTTATACGGGTACATTTATCGAAAATGAATGGGACCGCCTTGCAATGCTTTTTCAGGCAAATGCATTGCCAGGTGAGCCATTATGTCAAATAATGTTGAAGGGTATATCCTTTCAAACTTGCATAAAATGATAACAATGTCTTGCTTAGGTTGTAAGACATCCCTCTTATTGAGAGTTTTAACACATATTTGGTTAAAGAAGTTACACAACTCAACAATCAGATATGATAGTTCCTTCAGCAAAAATGCTTGATCTAAAGGTCCTAATAATCTCTGCATGATAACATAACAATCATGTGATTTCAACCCCTTTAACTTCATATCATGATCAGTGACATTCTTCTTAAGCCTCCCAGTATACCAATTAAGAAATTTCTTATTCTTTATAAACTAGCAAAACTGTCTTCATTCTTCCTAATTAAGCATTATGCAACATGTGGTTTAAAAAGTTAGCCCTTCTTTTTATATAAATGCAAGTTTGGCCTTATTTTCATGTCCATCAGATCTTATCTCATATTGTTTGTATCTTTTATTTTATGCTCAATATCTAACAATATACCCAGTATACTATCACATATATTTTTCTTAACATGCATCACATCAATATTATGCCTTAAGTTCATTGTTAGTTAATACGGAAGGTCAAAAGATGTGCCTTTTTTTATTCTAATTAAGTTTATCAACACCCTTATTCTGCTTTAGACCACCAAATTGAGAATGTTTTTCAGAAAGTCTCTATGCCACCTTACCCAGTTGGTCCATGATAATTTCATTTGTAAAAGGAAAAGAAGGGGATTTCCTTTTTAACCTCCCATTGAATTCTTTCTTGTTTCTCCATGCATGACTCCTTGGAAGCTAATGACGATGACCAATATAAGTTAATTTTTCCTAACTTGAATTGATGGAGTATTGTCATTACATATAAGACATGCTTTACAGTCTTATCCACTCCACTCAAAGAGATTACTTCGAGCAAGAAAATCATTTATAGTCCACAACAGAGTTACCTACATGTTAAACATCATATTTGCATTAGCATCCTAAGTCTTAACCCCTTATTCCTAAAAATGCCTTATCTCTTTTATAGCTGATCTTAAGGAGAAATTGTTATCCTTACCAAGTGACTATGGCCCTAGTATTAATAGGGTCGATATGAAAAAAAGACTTATTCATGCAAATCCATGGTGGTAAGTTATAGGTAGCCATACCTTTATCCACATGTTATAGGACAAATTCTTATTACCAAAAGGATTAAACGCATTTGCACTCAACCTCAGCCTAACATTTTACGAGTTAGTGGAAAAACTAGGATGCTTCTTATCAAATTTCTATTAGGCTTTCTCTATCAATAGGATGTCATATTACCCTCTCATTTATTAACTATCTAGTATGATGTCATATCATATCCTTTGCAGTATGCCTCAACCTATACAATCACTTTAGCTGAAGAGTTGGTAGAAAATATTAAACCACTTTTTTTTCCTTGTGTATTTTTTTCTACCCATCTGTTTTCCCCACAAATTGGATAATTATCCTTCAAAGTATGCCCTTGCCAAAAAAAGTGCATAATCGTGCTTACACATATGGATTGACTCATACCTTAACCCTAACTTACTAAGCCATTTCTTTGTACTATAGTGTGATTTGACTAGTTTATTGTCTTTTGCAAGTGCCTTTGTCAATAACTTCAAAAAATCATTAAGTAACTTGTTAGTCCATTTATGCAGCATCTTCAAGTGCATGAGTTTCACTAGAAAGTTCAAGGTTGAATTTGATGTGCATCCTGAATACAATTCTATTTATACTTATTCAAATAGATTATCATAATCACTATAATGTCCCTCTTGGATGCATCCTCATCCCTTCTCCTTCATCGTGAACTATTTCTTTAGACATATAAGGGCTGGTGAAATTATGTATAATATTCACCATCTCATCCTTATCATTAACAGATACCCTCTCATTCTCCTAAAAGTTGAAACAACTATTTCCCTATGATGTACCCAATTTGTGTTTATTCATTATCTATAATATGTTCCTCCAATGTTCCAAATGTTTGAAATAATAGATTCATGCACTTCTTGCATAGGCATCTCGCAAAACCCTTTTCATCAATAAAGTTTTTAGCTCTCTCAACAAATGCTATCGCACTATTCCAATACTCATCCAATAAGCGATTTCATAGATGGATCCAACTTTTATCTATAAACATTATACCACTGAATAGGAAAAAGATAGCTTCTCATGGAATTCAGTGTTGTGATCAATGTTTATTATATGCCCTAAATCTACCATATCACTCTAACTCTAAAGAGTAGGGCCTTATCCCATTCAAGATATTTTTATAGTTATGATTTAATTAATTTATCCATGCTTATTGTTCCTTGTGTGTAGAAATTTTGATAGCATCTCCCTATAGTTCTCTAAGTGTGTAAACTATACATTAGTATAGTTTACACTCGGAGAATAGTTAGGATGCTAACAAATTTCTATAATGTCAAACAAGAACTAAATAAATTATTATTATCTACGTTGTTGAAATTTTTACAATAATTTTAAATTTACATTATGATATTTTATGAGTACTATTATTCAAGTGTATTATTGTCTATATTGTTAAAATTTTTAAATATCCATATAAATTGTTATTTTTAACATTTTGGAATTAGGAATTTTGTTTTGTAACCTCCTCTACTACTTTCATAAGATGTACAATTCAACTTTTTTGATGAAATGAATATTTTATAAATTTTGATAAATTTTAAAGCATTTAAAGTTTTCAAATTTCTATAATTATATAATCATTAAATTAACATGGATTATGTCATAACTAGAAACTAAGGGTTGTGATTAGCATATGACCCTAAGGGAAAAACATAACCATATAGGCCATGCTAGCCTAACAGATTATAGGACAACTTGTAACCTATTTCAAACTCAAGTGGGTATATAACCATTACACAATGACTAGTTTTTCACATGCACATAGTCCCATACGAACTTTCTCATTTCTTAACATTCACATAGTAATTTATATAACAACAAAATATCCATACCATTTTGTAACTAGATAATCCTTCATAATATAACAAAATATGTATATGTAAATCAATAAAAATATGCCCTGCCTGTGGGTTTAATGGAGCACATCTAAAAGTATTCAAATTTTACAGCTTTTAACAATATGTAAAAATTTTACATCAAGCTTACATAAACAAAGTGTGTGGCACACCATAAGAGAAAACTCTTCTCTCTCTAAGGGCCTATAGATGATGGACTCGAAGCTAAATCTCTATTTGAAAAATATTACAATAAAAAAGAGTGAGTCATTGACTTAGTAAATAGATAATATGAATTTCTAATGGAAATAGGACAAGCCATGGCATAAGTTTTTCCTTAAAAAGAATTAAATATTTTTTAATGCAAAAGATATCATAAAAAGTTGTACAATTATATTTGATAAAACAATAATTAGAATGTTCATTAGAAGTAGAATACTAAAACATAAGTTTCATGTCAAAAGGTGGATAGTAGGTTCTTTAATCATTGTATAGAAAATCATCATTAACATAGATTCATGATAAAAATTTTAATATAATATATTCATGATAAATAAGTAATCAAAATCAAAGCTAATAAAATTTAGAATACATAAACCATCAAAATTACACTTTAGGGTGGGAGATTTCCAGCTATGATTAACATATATGAGCATTCTGTTCATGAAATAACAATCTTAAAAGAGCCTTTAGCTTTAAACCAACCCATCAAGCTACCATAAACTAATCTATATGTATTAGCCAACACATGGGGTTAGTAACTCTCCTACTAACTAGGGTTTGAACTAAGGTATTTCAAGGCTAATGTCATCACTATCGTTAGCTACAGTTCCAACTGTCTTCTCCCAAAAATAAGTTTATAAAAATAGAAAAACACCGTGTATATATATAAGTAACAATTATATAAGAAAATTATTGGAAATAAATAGTTTCATATATCAATAGTTTAAAACAATCTCAATCCATACTCTTTTCAACTATGAGTAACTCATTAAGGCTTTCAACCATAGTAATCAACATCTACAATATCAAATCATTCCAAACTCATCAAAAATTAGTTTTACAAGCATACATGAAACTTCAATACATTATCACTTCATTCATAATAACCTTTCAAAGAACATTATATAATAAGGTTCCAATAATATACCATTTCAAATAAATCACATAAATCAATTTCCTTATCATAGAGTCATTTTAGTACCATTCTTAATTATTATAACTTAAGAAAATTTTTCAAGGTAAGCAAAACTAATGAATCCATTTTTTCCAGAATAAAATTTAGCGAAAACCTAGATACATAGATGGTTGCATCATGATTTGAAAACAAGACACATAAAATTAATCTAAAAATACATACATAAGTCATATATGGATGAATCATATGAAAAATTCTCATATATACAATGTATATATCATTCACAAGAAACAAAATAATATGTATATAAGCACAAAATAAATAAGATGAGTGCTTTGAGATAAGTTTAAAATTCATAACAATTTTCATTCAAGAGAATTTATCACAAAATATAATTTAATTCAAAGACAAAATTCGATTCCTAAATCTACGTAATAATTTATATAATCCACATGATTCATTAACTTTAATACCAATTAATAAAAATCAATGTTTTATAAAACAATAGTCCCACTTGAATCAAATAAAAAGATAATATTAAATAAGAATAAAGTAATTTATTTTTACCTAATGAATCTATTTTGCAACAAATATAGAATTTGGATTTACTATAAGTTATGAATTATTCATGATCACCAACTCTAATAATTGTTTACTGCTTCTATCAACCTTAGATGAGAATTTTATTGAAAAGGTTTTCTAACATTCATAAGGAGTGTTCAGAATCAATTTTACAGTTTAGGAGTAACGACTCTTATTTATATTGATAACATCAGTGGGTTAATCCATCATTAAGAACCACCTGTTACCACACTATTAGGTTAGGTATTAGGCCAAACCTATTTATATCTTATTTTATTATTGAATCAATAGGTCCATAATAGAAAATTTAACAATCTCAACATCAAATTACTTTTCCTCTAGTTTAATGTCTAAATCTTACTTTAGTATATTCATATTTTATTTTACTATATTCATATTCCTAGTGAATAGACTTTGTTTTCATTAGTACATTGCTTTGGTTCTCATGTATCGACTATATTTTCAATTTCTTGAACTTAACTTATACTAAGCAACCTTGCAAGATTGGTTAATCATATGCTAATCTAACAACCTTAGTTCAAATATGCACAATTACTCCAAACTCTCAATTCAATTTCATTTATCATTTCCTATAAAATTCAATTCTTTCTTTCCATGGTAAAAAGGAACTATATATCATGTCTTCCTAACCCCACACCCAAAAGGGAATACATATATTATTATTAACTAACTACAATGTTAACCTTACATTTATTATCAACCTACTATAATATTAAATTTAAACTTTTACTCTGTTCATTAGATTTGACATCTACTTGGATTAGATGTGTTAACTCTTGTAAAATGCTTTTTCTTATCAACCTCTAAATCTCATAATACCCTATTTTATCATACACCTCCTTAAGTGGTCATTTAAACCACTCATAATCTCATTATTTATATCCTATGAAATTGATGTGACTAATTCCTTCATGCTGGACACATACAATATCTATTCATGTCAATAGAATCGGGAATTTTACCATTAGCCTTGGAATCAAAAGACATTTTACCATTAGCTTAAGCTAGAAAAATAATTTACCCCAAATGCTTAATTTTTTTTTCAAAAAAACCCTAGATCATAGGTTGGTGCCAGGCGTGATCAAAGTTAATCATGGTGGGTCAGAGCCTGTGACTAGCAATTGATCACATTAGGTCAGAGCCCGTGATCAGCTTTGACTAATCATGGCTTGCACCCTCCTGTGATCCATGCTGCACCTGACCCTATTCATGCATGTCGGCTTATCCAAAACACTATTCAAGCACTGTTCACACACACAGTCCACTATTCATAAGCCCTATAAACCCTCCCAAGTAGCAACCCTACACTCAAATTCCCTCTGCCCTAGCCCTTTTCCAATAATAACCCACAATCCCCAATCCCCTCTCTTCAACAGCAACCATATCTAAGAAGCTCCTTATGCAAGTTTAGAAATTCAAATCCTTACTATAAGTCTTCCAATTTACTTTGCTCTTGCATAGTAAAAATTAAAGGTGCCAGTTCAAGTAAGATATTTTTTTAGAAAAAAATATTTTAAGATCATATAGAAATTTATTGTGTTGAGTGTAATATTTTTTACAAATATTCCTTAATTTTATTTTACATTGTCACTTGGCATTGTGAATAGATTATTATTATCCAATGTGACCATGTATTTTATTATTACATTTGTATTAATAAATCTCATCTGTTTGTTGTTGTATCTATACTATTTTTTCTCCTTTATTGTTATGGTTATAAGTATTATTTTGATATGCTTGTACTATTTTAATTTACTTTTATTATTATGGTATCTACATATATTATTTTAGTTTATAAGTACTTCCTAATTTTATTTTGCATTGTCACTAGATTATTATTATTCTATTTGACTATGTATTTTATTATTATATTTGTATTAAATAATATCAATTGTTTATTATTGTATCTATACTGTTTTATATCTCTTATATTGTTATGGTTGTGGGTATTATCTTGATGTACTTATACCATTTTAATTTATTTTTATTATTATGGTTTCTGAGTAGCTTAATATGCTTGTAGTCTGACTAGATTATATATGTTCTGTATATTGTTTATATTTTTATGATTTGAATTATTATGATTTTGGGTTAGGTATTATAAAAAAAAGATAAATAAAAATATGAATAGTAGCAAATAAAATAATAATAATAAAATTAGTTAATAATAAATTATTATTAATAAACATTAGATGTAGGTTTGTAATGCTTTGATAGTTTTAAAATAATTTTTCAAACCATAAATTTTAATTTAATCAAGAATAGATATTGAAATACATGAAAAAATTTTATTTTGATTAAAAATAAATAATTGTATAATTAAGATAAAAATTAAACAAACAACTGTAGGTATTTTACAAATAATTTAAAGAAATTCTTTCATGTGGCCATGAGAAATGATGTAGGCTTTAAATAATATTATTATACATATAATGCTAATTCATTAACATTCTACACATTGGAGTCCCTTTGTTCAAATTAGCAAAAAGGAATAAAATCAACAGAAGGAATTAGGTGGTGATGAAAGAAACGACTCCTGATGACTCAATTCGTTTTGTCTAAGTGGTTTTAATTTACTCTACAAGTAACCATTACTATAAAAATAATTTACTTATAATTATTATTAAAGTATTTATTATATTGTGCATCTTGTTATTTCTATTTTTTTTAGCAATAGCACGCTTTTTATAATTATTCAATATTAATCACTATTATGTTATTAATACTTAAATTAAAATTATTTATTTAATTTTTAATAATATTTTCATAATACCAATATTTTAATGGTATGTGGCAAATTAAATATGCATTAATTAATAATTTTTCCAAGATTTCATACCTTTTGTAGAATTTTAATTTTTTTATTTCTCATTTTTAATTATATTATTCTCAACCTAAACAATATTGAGTAGTATAAATTTAGCATAAGAAAAACTATTTTTGAAACTAAAAATATTTCAAATGGCTTAAAATTTTTTAATTAGATTAATTCACTTTACTATATAATTTATTTCCAACTCTTAAATTTTTATAACTCATTTATTTCTATTTTCTTTTTACATGCTTGGTTTCTTGTTTTCACACTTTTCATATCCATGTCTCTTACTTACGATTGAAATGTTAATATCAATAATTATGTGTGTGGGTACACACACACACACACACACACACACACACACACACACACATATATATATATATATATATATATATATATATATATCAATCTCTTTGTAACCATTAAGTAATACATATAACACTACATAATTAAATTTCTTAAGATGTTTTAAATAAATCCTAAATTTTTGTAGTGACAAAAATTGTTGTCAGTACTAATCTCAAGTTTGAAATCGACATTAAAAGTGTGTGTTATTATTGTTGACCCATTACCCTTAAAAAATATTGCAATACACAGAATGTTGTTTAAAAAATATTTTACATTATACAATTTATGAGAAACTTGTTTATAATGGCGAAGTTTACAAACTTGCTCCAATAAATGTGCTTACATAAAATTTAAATGGTAGAATTGAACTTAAATTGAACTTGTAAGTAGATATTAATTAATAGCACCGGTAAATATGCAAAATTGCAATAATGTTAATTAAGTAATTAATTAATGAGATTGAAATAAATATGAGCATGTGTGTTATAATAGGTAATTGTAGCTATTTTGTAACTATGATACTTTTTCTTTATTGTATAATTCCTAATCTTGAAATATCATATAAATTCAACTATGGTAGGAATTAAAATAAGTATCAGGGATGAAAATTTATGTATTTATACGAATGGAAAAATTTATGAGATGAACCAAGGTGACACATTTAAGTATCATAGAGTTAAAGTAACAAAAGTTAAATTAGATATCACCCTGGATAATCTTAAAAGTGTAGTTTGACAAAGGCTACGACTTGATGAAAATCAAGTCTTAACTAAGTTGGTATATAGGCATCTGCTCTCGTTGAATTTGATGTGGTACAAGGTATGTTTATTGGAAGATGATGATGACATTCAACAGATATGGGAAATGAATGCACAATTTCCCACTCAATTGTTTTGTCTAGAATTGTATGCATATGTCTCAACCAGGGAACTTGATTTGAACATCATAAGTCAACTAGTTAATGATAGTGGCCTATGCACTCAACCATTCACCAGCCTACCTCATATCTTCAATGAAGGGCTATCATATTACAATCCATACCTTACTAGAATAAATAGGCAAAATGAATATGGCCAACCATTTCACTCGCATATCGTCGACTATGCTCTAGAGCCATGTTTTTCTTAGCCCCAACATGATTTACTTCAATCCCCCTCTTCTCTAAAAGGGACAAAGGATATAGTGGATAAATTTGAAGAGGAAGACGCATATGATAATGTTCCTAAGAGGTTTGGTGGTGATAATAACAGTCACGATGATGATGATGGTGGAGAAGATGAAATGAATACACTCCCAACAACACCAGTAAGCCGATATATGGAATCGACGATTATTTTTTTTTCATAAATAAACATAGAAGCTACTGTGAGTCATGATTATCTTGAAATGGGAGACGACATTAATGTAAATGACAACTAGGAACCATATGTAGGATTGTGATATGTGGACTAAAAGTTATTTCGACATATAATAAAGATATACTCAATTCGAACTCACCATAAATTTTGTGTGCACTACTCTTTGGCCAAGTATGAAGAATATCGGTGCCCTCACTGTGGCATACAATGTAATTGGAGGGTTAGAACATGCCATAAGCCGAAATAAAATCACTGGAAGATATCGAAATACAACAAGCCTCATACGTGAGTATCTGACTCTCTTTCCTTAGATCATCCAAAGTTGGATACCGAAGTTATATCATTGTACATTATGACCATGGTGACTAAAAACCTAAGTGTGTCCATCTGAGAAGTTATTGAGCAAATCCATGATATTTTTGGGTACTCAGTGTCATACAAGAAGACATAGAAGGGCAAACACCATGCCATTGCTCTAGCATTTGGGAATTGGAAGAAGTCATATTCCATACTTTTGAGGTGGCTCATCGCAGTGTAACACTTTAATCCTGGGTCTTACTACGAGATTGTTAGTAGAGAATGCTCAGTAAATAGTTTTGAAGATAAGTCGGCTGCACTATTCCATTGAGTGTTTTGGACTTTGAAGCCATACATCGAGGTGTTCCACCATTTGAAATTGATAGTCCAAGTAGATGGCACATTTTTGTATGGAAAGTATAAGGGGGTGTTGCTTATCGTGACATCACAATATGAGAATAGAAAAGTTATGCCTTTTGCATTTGTCATGGTGAAGGGGCAAACATATGAGACATGGGCTTGATTCTTTTCAAACCTTCAATGGCGTATTGTACATAGTAGACAAAATATTTGCTTAATATCAAATAGACATCCTGGAATAGTAGCTACTGTTGCAAACCCCCATGTAGCGTGGTAACCCCCTTACATTTATCATGTGTTTTACCTTCGACACATTGCCAGTAACCTAAGCTTAACTTTCGGGATGGCATGGCTAAAGAAATTGTTTACTAGTATCAGTGCATTTTACTTACATTGACGTCATTAATTGTCATTACCTATGATAATTATTGTTTACTCAATCACAACGTGTGTGATATAGGTTACCAATATGAGTAACATGCTAGGGACTACAAGCTAAATGAACTGCGCCAATTGCACCCACAGTTGCTGATTAGATTAACAATATCTCAAAAAATCAATGAAGCCATACTTATGATGAGGAAAGCCGACGATGGGGGCATATGACCACTAATTTGGCAAAGTGTATCAATAGTGTATTCAAAGGGGTTAGGTTTTTATTGGTTACCAGGTTAATTAAAAGCCACATTACATTAAACAAATGCATACTTTGTTAATCATGTAGAGTCCATTGTAACACAATTACAGGCAGGAGAGGTGCTCTATGAAGATATCTACAAAAAGATTGAAGGGTGCATCCAGAAAGCATCTACTTGTCATGTTTGTCGCTTTGATTGTGTAGGGTCAGCTTTTGAGATGGATAAGTTATACGACTCGACATTGAAATAGTTTGGTCAAACTTCTAAGGTTAACTTGTTTGATCAAACATGCGATTGTGCCAAATTCCAAGTAGAATATTAGCTCTGTCAACATGTTTTTGTAGCATGCACAAAGGTCTTGCTAGATCCACTACATTACGTTGATCTTGTATTTCGATCAGATGCAATGTTGAAAGCCTATAGTTTTGAGTTTCATCCAGTTGGAGGTATGGAGTATTGGTCATTATTGAATAGACTAACACTAGTACTGGATCCAACATAGATACATCCCAGTGGTCGACTACATTCCACACAAATAGGAAGTGAAATGGATTGGAGAGAGACTCTATCAAAACCTTAAAGATATGGGTTATGCTGGTAAACTAGACATAACTACGCAACCTGTTCATCCACTCCGAACATCATCAGATGAGGGTTGATAAGGTTGGAAGTCCTGCTTTATTGACTATAACGCTCCCAACATAAGATCTAGTGATATGTTTACTTATATTAAGCCTATGTGATGCAGATTATTTAGTACCTTTATGACATCCTCAATGCACAATAACTTATACCAGGGTATTGCTTTGCCTCACCCAATATATGGTTGGCATCAGTCCTTATCATTTGCTTCTATATTGTGGAATGGCACCATGTAAATTATATGTTGTGACAATTTAGTAGATGGCAGCCAATCCTATAGGAGCCATTCAATCTCAATTCTTATCATACCTTACAGATTCGAGGGAAAACTTCAAAAGATTAGTGCTAAAAGCATATAATTTTTATTGTTGCTTGGAATACATGGCACAGTACACTTTCGTTGACTGAAGTGTCAACGGATACTCTAGGTCATGACTCGAGCTATATGAGGTGGTACTGGAGACACACCAAACGGTGGATTCATCCAATTAATGGTGGTTCAGGATTTATGATAACCTTGCATTTTTCACAATCTTTTGAGCCCATGTATTCAAATAGTGACAATATTAAATTGTAACTTTAGGACTTCTTTACAGGCTGATGTAGCTGAGAGATTATGCAGGCTTAGTGTTGAGGATTCACCCTCTCAATCATATAGCTAATTTAAAGAAATAGTGGATCAAGAATGTGGTCTCATGCTGCGCGCACTGGGAGAGCATTGAGATATGACAACTGTTGGTGTGTATCATAGAAATCAATCATATAGATGATTGAAATAATACATAATGTATTATGTTTTATTTTAGGCAATCAATTATTGTATTATTTTGTTTTCATTTTATTAATTTTACATAATTTATAACTTAATATAATAATTATCCCTAGAATAGTTTTACTATTCCTAAAATGCCCCTTATCAAGTATTATTACGAAAAGGATAGTAATAGTACATTAAGATTAACATGTATAGTGACTAATGATTATGAATTATGGATATATGATATCAAGTCAATACATGAGCACATTATTAGTGAACAGATGTACTGGACTGACCCACTATGAGAAAACTGCATGGATAAGACTTGTGTCATTAGCAGTTCTCATATAGTCATAATTGTATGTAATCCTTTGATCTGAAGTCACTACGGTTCCCTACATGAGGGGTTACTTAATTTGATATCATCCTATATCACTTTTAATTGGGATGACAGATAGGGCATTGATCGGATGTGTTACGAATAATGCAGAGGGAAGTGAGTGATGTAGATGAGATTTTGTTACTCTTATTTAAAAAAGAGAGATATATCCTTGGGCCCCTTGATTGTGTGAGACTTAGAAATGCATGGTCATGCTCAAATGAATCAATATCAAATAAATTAATATGTAATATTAATTATTTATTTTGAAGTCTACTCAGTATCAAAAAAATAAAAATTGATCTTTGATGAAGATGATACTTTCCTTGTCTCCAGTTCAATTTGGATATTATTATGAAAAGGATTATGATACAAAACGTTGATCATGTATTAGGTAGATGTTGAATTATAGATATTCTTACTACTTGAGTGGTAGTGATGTATTGCTAGATACCACTCATTGTTTATGACTCAATAATGAGTTATTGTCAACATAGTAAGAACCTACAAGGTCACATAAAAGGAGTAGGAATAAGATAATAATTAATTAGACTTTAATTAGATTAATATCCAATTAATTGAACTTATTTTCGTGCATATATATATATTATTAAATAATAATATATTTTTCACATAATAAATATAATTATTATTATGTGATATTATTTGATATTAAAGTAATATTAAATAATTACATTATCAGATATTAGATAAATATATTATGAGATAATATTATTTTGATATTTGATAACTATATACAATTATCTAATATTAAGATATTTATATTATGAGATAATATTATTATCTAATATTAGATAATTAATAAGTCATATCTTTTCTCATTATCTCTAAGATAAGGATAAGATGAATTGTTAAGTATGATTAGGATTTTTTGGAGGCATTATCCTAGTAGGACTAAGATTATGACTTGCCTAAGTTCTATAAAAAGGGACTTGAGGGAAGCACTTTACACACACTCATAAGCTTCCATAAAACCCTAAATCATTCAGAAAACATTCAATCCTAAATCCTAGATAGAGAAACGCATCCTAGCAAATTCGTGGAGGGTGAGAGATCATTGTTCACTCCATGTGGATACTATAGAGATGTTGTACCTTCTAGCTGGTGTTTAATTCATTTGTTTCTAAGTTTTGACCAGTAGAAACACGAGTGCCTAATAGATAAAATCCTAATCATTGATTTATGCCTTTTGCATGGATCCTAGGTAGAATTTGGATCAAATTTTGAATTTTTGCTATATATGATAATCCGAATTCCCAATAACAACTTCCTAACTTGCTTATCTAACTACGTATGATAATTCTAAATAAAATTGTATTTGCATTTGCATTGTAAGCTTAGATTTATTCAAGGATTGGTTGATCTCTATATGTCAACTAACCTTTAAATTATCTTATAAAGTTAGATAACTTGGGATATATTCTATAGTTATTATTAATAATTTATCTAGTGCTCATTTGACATTGTAGAAATTTCTTGCCATCCTAGTTGTTCTCCAGTGTGAACTATACCGATGTATAGTTTGCCCACTTGGAGAATATAGGGAGATGATGTTGATATTTCTACATGTAAGAAACGATAAGCATGGATGAATTTATAAAAGCTGGTGGATTTAGGACACATAACAAACATTAATCATAACACTTAATTCCATAAGAAGTTATCTTCTTCCTATTTAGTGGTACAATGTTTATAGATAAAAGCTAGATCCATCTATGAAATTGCTTATTGGACGAGTATTGGAATGATGCGACGACATTTATTAAGAGAGCTAGAAACTTTGTTGATGAAAGGGATTTGGTGAGATGCCTATATAAGAAGTGCATAAATCTATTGTTTCAAACATGGGACGCATTGGAAGCATATATTATACACAATAAATTTCACCTATTATATATAAATTAGGTACATCATGGTAAAGTGGATGTTTCAACTTTTAAAGGAATGATTGGGGGGTACCTCCTGATGATAGGGATGAGATGGTGGATATCATACACAATTTTATTAGCCCTCATGTAACTGAAGCATTGATCCCAACACTTAACAAATATTGATCCTAACACTTAATTCCATAAGAAGTTATCTTCTTCCTATTCAATGGTACAATATCTATAGATAAAAGCTGGATCCATTTATAAAAGTGCTTGTTGGATGAGTATTGGAATAGTGTGATGGCATTTATTAAGAGAGTTAGAAACTTAATTGATAAAAGGGATTTAGTAAGATGCCTATGTAAGAAATGCATGAATCTATTATTTCAAACATTGGGAACATTGGAAGAACATATTATAAACAATGGATTTCACCCATTATACACAAATTAGGTACACCATGGTAAAGTAGATATTTTAACTTTTAAGGGAATGATAGGGTATCTCCTTATGATAGAGATGAGATGGTGGATATTATATATGATTTCAACGACCCTCATGTAGCTGAAGAAATAGTTGATGATGAAGGAGAAGGGAATTAGGATATATTTAAGGGGGACATTGGATTGAATTATAGTAGTTATGATGATCTAAGCCTTAAACTTTCTAGTGAAACTCATACACTTAAAGGTACTATATAAGTGGACTAACAAGTTATTTGATACGTAAAATATTTGCATATTTATTTTCCCTTATATGATGCATTTTTGGATGTTATCTTGTCTAATTTAATAATTTTAGTTGCATTTTGTGAATGAGTCTTGAATTTGAAATGAAATCAAATCTTTTAGATAATGCTGTATTTTGACACTGTTTCAGTATTTCGGCCATATCTGGAGTTCTAGATGTCCGATTGGGCTGCTCTTTTTTTTCCTGGAAAGCTAAGAAGAAGCCCTACAACTTTCATGTTTACAGAAGAGCCCAGTTCGGGACCTAAGGATCTCAAATTTGGCTTGGAAGATGAAACAGTAGTTTTGGCGGAATTTGACATATGGCCACTAATCTGATCATAACTTGAGCTAGAAATGTCCAAATTAGGACTTCTTTATATTCATTTTAAATAGAAGATCCGGCCCTACAACTTTCATGTTGACAAGAAGACGTAAATCTACCATTTTGGTGGTCAAAAACTACCAACAAGTCAGAAGAATGGTTGCTGCAAAAATAAAAAAGGGTAGTTGGAGACCATGAATGGTAGGTGAAGCATGTGATTGGTAGTTGGTGGTCAAGATTCATGACTTGCAGCTGACTCATTCACCTATAAATAGATGGTAGTGGAGAGCATTCAAGCATCCAAGCATTGGGTCAAGCATCCAAGCATTCATTCATTCATGCATTGTAGATAGTAGTTTAGTTTATGCATTTTTTTTAGTTCTAGTATGCCTCCTACATGGAAGGTTCTACCTCCTACATGGAAGGCTAGGTTCTCCTCCTACATGGACGGTTCTACCTCCTAATGGATGGATAGTATTTCTATTTTCATGCATTTGTAATTATATTTTATGAATGTGATGTTATTTTTATTTTATTTTATGTTTGTTTTTAATTTCATTATGTTCTAATTTTTTATCTTCCTAGGGTGATGGCGTAACTTGATAATAACGGATTGAATTCTAGTCTATTGAAACTAATTTTGATTTTATTTCCTAGATTGAGTTTTAATTATTGCTCTTAATGCTTTCGATTGATTAGCTACCTTTTGAATGAACTCAATATGCATGTTGAGACCGGAAGGAGATACATGTGTGTGGATCCTATAACTAAAACCGTAAATTGCATATGAAATAGGAATATATTCATATGGTTTATGTAGTCTTAATGAGTTCCATAAATCCTAATGCATGATTAGTTGTTGCAGTTCACATAGGAATATAGTGAATTCCAATTAATTATAGAATTACTTGACCTTGGAAGAGGCTAGTAATTAATTTAGGGAAACTCGACTATCAATCAAGGGAGTAAAATTGGATTAGTGTAGATAGATGATTCAATCCGAAGTTATTAAGTGAAGTCTGATCCCTAGGTCTTTTATTCATATTTATCTTTACTCCATTGCATTCATATTTACTTTAAATATTTTCTACATACATCTTTATTTAATTGCTTCAAATCCAACTTATCAATTTGCCAAATAGTGTTAGGATTATAAATTTTGGTACTTAGTGAAACAATCCTCGTGGGAACGATACTTACTTATCACTTTATTACTTGTTTACGATAGTGTGCACTTGCGCTAATTGATAAACCTTTCACACGTAACAAGTTTTTGGCGCCGTTGCCGGGGATTGTTATCATTAATATCAATACCAAGTAATCTTAATCCTAATTTAGTTTTTATTTTACATTTTTTTTTCTTTCTTTGGTGTTTCTTTTCTTTTTTCAGGTTTGTCCTTGTGTATGACCAGATTGAAAGTTGCTGAGCCGCTGCTATTTGATTTTGAGATCGAGAAAACTTGTTGAAAGAATCGAAAGATAAAGAAGCAGTCAACTGTAGATCAAGGTGAAGCAATGGCAGATTTGAGAGAAGAACAAGACACCAAAGCACTCCGTGACTATGCCACACCAACAATCATGGATACCATTTCTGGGATCAGGAGACCACCTATACCAGCTAACAACTTTGAAATCAAGCCAGCCATAATTCAAATGGTGCAAGCAAATCAGTTTGGAGGTTCTCCAATAGAAGATCCGAATGCGCATATAGCCAGCTTTCTAGAAATCTGCGATACATTCAAGCACAATGGCGTTTCTGATGATGCCATAAGGTTGCGACTCTTTCCTTTCTCACTTAGGGATAAGGCTAAAAGCTGGTTACACTCTTTGCCAGTGGGGAGCATCACTACATGGAATATATTGGCACAAAAATTTTTAGCAAAATTCTTTCCTCCAGCTAAAACTGCAAAGATGAGAAATGAGATTGCTTCATTCACCCAGCATGACATGGAAAGCCTTTATGAAGCATGGGAAAGATACAAGGAGCTGCTAAGAAGATGTCCTCATCATGGGCTACCAGATTGGCTACAGTTGCAGACTTTCTACAATGGATTGTCTAATGCTACCAAAACACTTGTAGATGCTGCAGCTGGTGGATCATTAATGGGAAAAAGCATAGAAGCTGCTATGGAGCTGTTGGAAGAGATGGCAGCAAATGCTTACCAATGGCCTTCTGAACGCAACACTTCAAAGAAAGCACTTGGAGTCCATGAGCTAGACATTCTGACCACTTTGTCTTCTCAAGTTGCTTCTATATCCAAGCAAGTGAGTTCATTAACAGCTCAAGCAAATGCAATTAGAACTCCTGTAGATGCTTGTGATTTATGTGGTGGTCCTCACATGAGCACACAATGCCAAGAAGGAAATCCATTCATTCCTTCTCAACCTGAACAAGCCAACTATGTGGGGAATCAAAATCGTCAAAGTGATCCTTTCTCAAACACATACAATCCAGGATGGAGAAACCACCCTAATTTAGGGTGGTTGAATAATCAGAATGTGTTCAAACCTCAAGGGAATTATCAACAGCAAATTCAGCAATCACCACCACAACCAAAGGCGAATTTAGAAGAAGCATTGGGTCAACTAACCATGAATACTTCTCAATTCATGGCCAGAACAGAAGCTACACTCAAGAATCATGAAGCAATCATGCAAACTCAAGCAACCTCACTCAAAAATCTGGAGGTGCAAATGGGCCAAATTGCAAGTGTGCTGAATTCCAGACAACCAGGCACTCTACCCAGTGACACTGAAAGAAATCCTAGAGAGCATGTAATGGCTGTTTCATTGAGGAGTGGGAAGCAGTTAAATGAGCCAGAACCAAGGAAGAAAAATGAAGAAGCTCATAAAGAAGATGAGGTGATTCCAGGAAGAATAACTTTTCCAGATAATCCTCCACCATATGTTCCACCAATTCCATTCCCTCAAAGATTGGTGAAAGCTAAGATAGAAGAGTTTCTGGAGGTGTTTAAAAAGTTGCATATTAACATCCCATTTGCTGAAGCTTTAGCCCAAATGCCCAGTTATGCAAAATTTATGAAGGAGATTTTATCAAAGAAACGCAAACTGGAGGATTTCGAAACAGTGGCCTTAACTGAAGAGTGCAGTGCAATTCTCCAAAAGAAACTACCGCCAAAGCTTAAAGATCCTGGGAGTTTCTGCATACCTTGTACCATTGGAGAGTGTGAATTCGAAAAAGCCTTATGTGACCTTAGTGCAAGTGTGAATTTGATGCCATTATCCGTCTACAAGAAGCTGGGATTAGGAGAAGTGAAACCAACTACCGTGTTACTACAGCTAGCAGATCGTTCAATAAAGTATTCACATGGAGTCCTTGAAGACGTGCTAGTGAAAGTTGATAAATTCATCTTCCTAGCGGATTTCATAGTGCTTGACATGGAAGAAGACCAAGAAATTCCTATTATTCTTGGGAGACCATTTCTTGCAACTGAAGGAGCGCTAATTGATGTGCAGAAGGGAAAGCTAACTTTACAGGTTCAAAATGATTAAGTATCTTTCAATATTTTTAAAGCTTTTCCATATGAAGATAATATCTGTTACAGGGTAGACACACTGACCAATTGCATGAAAGATGTAATGCATAAAACCTGCACAGAAGAGCCATTAGTGGTAGGAATGGTTGATGCATCAAAGTCTACTGATCCTAAAATCCTGAAGCAGATTAATTGCCTTGAGGTAAACCACAGGCAAATATTGAAAGAATACAATGACAGTGCATTCAAGACCATCCAAACTGTCATCATGCTTGAGGAGCCAGCTGGTAAGTATAAAAGAAAAAGGAAAAAGAAAAAGAAAATAAAGCAATAGGTTAGGACTTTGTCTAGCTAAAGACGTTAAAGAAGGGCGGCTGCTTGGGAGGCAACCCAAGATTTCTTTCTCATTTCTTTTCTTATTTAAGCACACATCGCACAGCATTTTTCACTCACAATTACAGCTTTCATCATTTTCATCATGGAGGAATGCCTTGTAAAGCTTAAGAGCAGATTCCCTACTCTTCCCAAAGATGTACTCAGGAAAATCTACAACTGTCGACTTGAAAGAATGAGGGCATTTAAGCGTTTGGGTCTTCCCGAGGACATACGTTGGATTATTGAAGCTAAGGTATGTTTAGCAGGTGAGTTTCATGAATCATTTGTTAGACATATGCCGGGTATGGGAAGAAGTTCTTACTCTAAAAAGAGAAGAGCTAAAAGAATGAGAGTCTGTCATAAGTGTGCAAGGTGGAACTGTAATAGGCTCTGTAGGAGTAAAGGAATGGTTTCAGTAAATCGAGAGGACAAAATCCGATTCATAAAGGATGGACTGAGTAAAGAGTCATTGGATAATATTATTCAGACTCTTGAGACGCATCCTAGCGGAGATGTTCATGTTGTTATTCTTGATTTAATGAACTTATTCCATACAGAAAAGGAGCGCTACAGTCTTGGGGATCTGACTGTAAAAGACCCTGTTTGCCAGTTTATAAGAAAATTGGATGGGAAGCAAATCCTCGGCTCATAGAAGCCGTTTAAGCCGTTATTGAACGAAAAATCAGAGGAAGATGTGAGCCACAATCACAACTACTGTACATATGTTTGTCTGCTTTACTTTTTCTTTATCTTTTTATCTTTACAGCTGCTTTTTAACTTTTCGTATATTTCTCTTCTTTTTAAGTTTACCTTTTCAGCATCTTTTTGACTTTCTTTACATTTCGTATTCTGCTTTGTTCATGCCATTATTGCACTTATCAGTTTTGCACAGTAATTTTTTTTTTATCTTTTTCTGATATTGTCTGATTTGCATGATTTCTTTGTTTCTGCTTTTGTATTATAAGAATGCATTTCAGCAATCACACTTTGCAAAATGTTTGAAGGAGAGAGCAAAGCGGAGGAAGAAAAACCATCAAAATATCAAGCTGTGGAACAGGGATTCATAACCCAAGTGACTCGCCGTGCCATAATGTCTGCCTTAACTGCTGATCAGCTGATTGACCAACTACAAGGCTATAAACCTGAACCAGATCCATCAGTGAAAAAGATAGATTGGCAATCTCCATCCAGCAGTCAGGAGCATGATCCCGACAGTACTCTCCGGTTGTAACTTTCTTTACTCTTATGGTTTTACTCCCAAAATTTCTGTTATATGTGAGTTGCTTATGCATTTCTTTTAATAAATCCTTTTTGCTAATCTGCTGAAGACATTGGGGACAATGTCTACATTAAGTGTGGGGGGGAAATTTAAAAAAAAAAATTAATTTTTAGGATTTTTTTTGTAGTATAACCATGAGATTTAAAAAAAGGGGATGGCCGAGTAAATAGTTATTTTTTTGCTCTTGATACGGCCTAGTAAAGAGCTTTTTGCTCTTGATACGCATCCTAAAAAAAATATAAAAAATAAAAAATAAAAAAAAATATATATTTTCCTGCTTATTAGGTTCTTTTCAATAATTTTAAAGATTTCATAGCATGATTGAATAACTTTCTTACTTCTTAGAATTAATGGGTTTGGTAATGGATTTTGAGTTGGATTGAGTTGGAAATCTTTAACCGTGAGATTTTGAGCCTACTTGTTGAATCAGTATTATATTTCTTGTGTGTGATATTCACCTGTTAAGTTGTCACTCTAGAACTTGCATAAAATCTGGTTGAGATTACAATTTACATGCATACTCAGATATGATAAAGGCATTTTTTCCTCCGTTAGAACCAAATAGCCAACCCTGCAGTTTTACCATTAATAAACCCCTTTGAACCTGATTAACCGTTTCTTTGCTTTAACCCATTAATATGTCATTTAATGAAATATCAATTGTCTTTACTTAACCCTAGGGATTAGTAGAGCATTTGAACCTTTGAATAATGGGTTTTTGACAAAATGTGGGGGAATATGTATTATTAACTTCAAAGTTGCAAGGGTTTTTTTTCAAAAAAAAAAGAAAAAAAGAGAAAAAGAAAAAAAATAGTTCAAAAATAATAATAAAAAAAAATAAAAAAAAATAAAAAAAAGAAAAAGAAGAAGAGAGAAATTGATGTGTACTTGAATTTGAATCGTGGGCTGCTATGTTGAGATAAAATTATTTAGAGATTACTCATGTTTTAATTGCTCTATTAATTTCTCTCCTTACTTCAACCTTTCATATCCCTGTTTTATCTTTCCTTTACCTTGGCCTCATTACAACCCTTAATAAGTCCTTTTGATTTGAAGTGTGCATGTAAATCAGGTAGTGGAAATTGGAAATTTATGCAAGCCTATGGTAGTGCAATCTTTGATAGGATGAATTTGAGTGAAATACTTGCCCATAAATACTTGAGAGAGGAAGAGTTGCAGTGATTCTGATTCAATCCTACTCAAATGAAGTTGTAATTCCTTTTTAATTTTATATGTCAAGATTTGTTAATTCATGAATGCTATGATATCTTTGTACTTTAATTATCTTTGTTATATTTTTGTACTTTTTATCTCATGGGTAGATTAGTATTAGTATTAGTATTAGTTTTCTTCTATTTTGTGTTTGTCCGAGGACGTCCAAAAGCTAAGTGTGGGGGAATTTGATACGTAAAATATTTGCATATTTATTTTCCCTTATATGATGCATTTTTGGATGTTATCTTGTCTAATTTAATAATTTTAGTTGCATTTTGTGAATGAGTCTTGAATTTGAAATGAAATCAAATATTTTAGATAATGCTGTATTTTGACACTGTTTCAGTATTTCGGCCATATCTGGAGTTCTAGATGTCCGATTGGGCTACTCTTTTTTTTCCTGGAAAGCTAAGAAGAAGCCCTACAACTTTCATGTTTACAGAAGAGCCCAGTTCGGGACCTAAGGATCTCAAATTTGGCTTGGAAGATGAAACAGTAGTTTTGGCGGAATTTGACATATGGCCACTAATCTGATCATAACTTGAGCTAGAAACGTCCAAATTAGGACTTCTTTATATGCATTTTAAAGAGAAGATCCGGCCCTACAACTTTCATGTTGACAAGAAGACGTAAATCTACCATTTTGGTGGTCAAAAACTACCAACAAATCAGAAGAATGGTTGCTGCGAAAATAAAAAAGGGTAGTTGGAGACCATGAATGGTAGGTGAAGCATGTGATTGGTAGTTGGTGGTCAAGATTCATGACTTGCAGCTGACTCATTCACCTATAAATAGGTGGTAGTGGAGAGCATTCAAGCATCCAAGCATTGGGTCAAGCATCCAAGCATTCATTCATTCATGCATTGTAGATAGTAGTTTAGTTTATGCATTTTTTTTAGTTCTAGTATGCCTCCTACATGGAAGGTTCTACCTCCTACATGGAAGGCTAGGTTCTCCTCCTACATGGACGGTTCTACCTCCTAATGGATGGATAGTATTTCTATTTTCATGCATTTGTAATTATATTTTATGAATGTGATGTTATTTTTATTTTATTTTATGTTTATTTTTAATTTCATTATGTTCTAATTTTTTATCTTCCTAGGGTGATGGCGTAACTTGATAATAACGGATTGAATTCTAATCTATTGAAACTAATTTTGATTTTATTTCCTAGATTGAGTTTTAATTATTGCTCTTAATGCTTTCGATTGATTAGCTACCTTTTGAATGAACTCAATATGCATGTTGAGACCGGAAGGAGATACATGTGTGTGGATCCTATAATTAAAACCGTAAATTGCATATGAAATAGGAATATATTCATATGGTTTATGTAGTCTTAATGAGTTCCATAAATCTTAATGCATGATTAGTTGTTGCAGTTCACATAGGAATATAGTGAATTCCAATTAATTATAGAATTACTTAACCTTGGAAGAGGCTAGTAATTAATTTAGGGAAACTCGACTATCAATCAAGGGAGTAAAATTAGATTAGTGTAGATAGATGATTCAATCCGAAGTTATTAAGTGAAATCCGATCCCTAGTTCTTTTATTCATATTTATCTTTACTCCATTGCATTCATATTTACTTTAAATATTTTCTGCATACATCTTTATTTAATTGCTTCAAATCCAACTTATCAATTTGCCAAATAGTGTTAGGATTATAAATTTTGATACTTAGTGAAACAATCCTCGTGGGAACGATACTTACTTATCACTTTATTACTTGTTTACGATAGTGTGCACTTGCGCTAATTGATAAACCTTTCACACGTAACATTATTCGATGCTCTCTCAAAGTTATTGAAAGAGCCATTTCCAAAGGATAATAAATTCGCTAAATCATATTATGGTGTAAAGAAATGGCTCAACAAGTTAGGTTTGGGATATAAGTTAATCCATGTGTGCAAGCATGACTGTGCACTGTTCTAGAAATAAGATACTTCAAAGAATAATTATCCAATCTATAGGGAGAGCCAATGGGTAGACAAAAATACGAAAGGGAAAAAGATGTCCCAAGAAATGCTTCAATATTTTCCACTAACTCCTTAGTTAAAGTGATTATATAGTTCAAGGTATATTACAAAAGATATAATATGGTATCATATTAGAAGGTCAATGGAAGATGAGATAATGCAATATTCTATTGATAGGGAAGCTTGATAGGAATTTAATAGGAGGCATCCCAATTTTTTCACCGACCTATATGATGTTAAGCTAGACTTAAGTGCAGATGGATTTAATCCTTTTAGTGATAAGAACTTGTCCTACAGCATGTAGTTGGTGGTCACAACTACTTATAACTTGTCACCATGGATTTGCATAAATTAGTCCTTTTTTATGTTAACCTTATTAATACTGAGGCCTTGGTCGCTAGGTAAGGATATCAATATTATCTTAAAGTCGATTGTAAAAGAGTTAAGGTATCTTTGGGAGAGGGGGTTGAGACTTGGGATGCTAATATAAATACGATGTTTAACATGCGGGCAACTTTGTTATAGATTGTAAATAATTTTTCCACTTGAAGTAGTCTCTCTAGGTGGAGTGAACAAGGCTATAAAGCATGTCCTATGTGTAATGATGATACTCCATCAATTCAAGTTAGGGGGAAAATTACCTATATTGGTCATCGTTGTTAGCTTCCAAGGAGTCACATATAGAGAAATTGGAAGGAATTCAATGGGAGGCTAGAAAGGAAAGCCCCTCCTTGTCCTCTTGCCAATGAAATTATCATGGATCAACTAGGTAAGGTAGCATAGAGACTTTTTGGAAATCATGTTTAGTTTGGTGGTTTAAAGTGGAAGAAGGGTGTCGATGAACTTAATTGGAGTAAAAGAAGCATATTTTTTTACCAACTATATTAGCCGACAATGAACTTGATACATAATATTGATGTGATGCATATTGAAAAAAATGTATGTGACAATATTCTAGGTGTATTATTAGATATTGAGCATAAAATAAAAGATATGGATAAGGCAAGATGAGATCTAGTGGACATAAAGATAAAGCCATATTTGCACTTATATAAAGGAAGGGATTAACTTTTGAAACCACATGTTGTATACACCTTCAACCAAGAAGAATGAAGATAGTTTTGCTAGTTTATAAAGAATGTGAAATTTTCTGATAGGTTTGCAATGAGTCTTAAGAAGAATGTGACTGGTCATGATATGAAGTTAAAGGGATTGAAATCATATGACTACCATGTTATCATGCAAAAATTGTTAGGACCTTCGATTTAATCATTTTTTTCAAAGGAATCATCATATCCAATTATTAAGTTGTGTAATTTTCTTAACCAAATATGGACTAAAACTCTTAATAAAAGGGATGTCCTATAAGCTAAGTAATACATTGTCATCATTTTGTGCAAGCTTGAAAGGATATACTTTCCAACATTCTTTGATATAATGGTTCACCTAGTAATGCATTTGCCTGAAGAAGTATTTTAGGCTAGTCTCTTTCATTTTTTATAGGTACCTATATGAGAGATACATAAAAAAGTTAAAAGATTATGTCAGGAATTATGCTTGACTTAATGATTCAATTGTAGAAGGATATATTGTTAATGAGGTGTTGACATTTTGTTTCATGTACCTAGAAGGAGTAGAAACTAGATTCAATCATGCTAACTGAAACTAGGACGTAGCATCCAAACACACAAAAGGTATTGTCAGTGTTCTGATCTCAATGTCAACCATTGGGAAAAAAAATCATATCTCACTTTGATAAGAGGGATCGAGATGTTGCTATATGATACATCTTGAATAACTGTGCTAAGATTAAAAAGTATCTTCAGTAAATTTCTATAATTATTCATAGATTTCTCCCAATTAATTATAATAGACTAAAATACATATGTTATATAGTGAGCATTAACAAGAGCTCAAACAAAGTGGAGCTAATGGCATAGATGAGTTAAAGAGAATAAAATTTCTCGTATGGTTTTACTCTAAGGGAAAGGTTTGTTCTCTCTAGCCGTGTTATATCAATCATGTAAATGTTGTTCCTTACTCATATTTTTTCCTTAATTTAACTATTCATAAAAATGCTATTTTCCTAGATGTACCATTTACATAGAAATAATTCCCTAAAAGCCATTGAAGAGCTGCTATCATTAGCTTCTGATCCTAATTTTACTATTATGATATACTTAACATGTATTGTAAATGGAGTGCACTTTGTAGTTAAAAACCAGGATGTGAAGCATAAAACATAGAATAGTAGCATTTTCGTTCCGAGAATTGATGTAACATGTTTTATGATATATTAGAGGACATTATAGAGCTGACTTATTTAAATAAGTACATTATGACTTTATTCAAATGCAAATGGTATGACATTAATCTTAGAAAAAAAAAGCTTTGCATTGATAAGCATCACAAGCATATCCATTAGTGGGTAATGGTATAAAGACGACCTTTACATTCTAACAACCCAAGCAAAACAAGTTTTTTACATTAAGGATTTTCTCAATGGGCCAAATTGGAGGGTCATCCATAATGTGGTACATCACAATATATGGGATTTACCTAATAATGATGTTAGTGTACAAGACTTGTCATTCTTGCAAGAAAGTAACTTCTCTAATTTCAACCTAGCAGTTAATCTTAGAGATTTCCATTTAGTCAACTTGAGGGATTAGAGAAATGGTCCTTCAATTGTTTCACCTTCTAAGAATATTCGATCTGCCATGGAGAGAATGGATGTCTTCATCAATGATGATGACAATTTTGAAGATGAAATGATTGAAGATTATATAGATGAGGGGCTTCTACAATTTGATGGTGATGGAGAAACTAATGACCATGAGAATGAGTTTGTCATATCTATTGACACTAATTCAGACTAGGAAAACAATATTTTTTGGCATTACAATTCATAATTGTGTAAAAGTAATTGTTTAATTTCATTATATGAATATAACAATTTATTTCTTGTCATTTGATTCAATCATGGGCTTTTCTCTTAAATACTTACATAATGTGTATTATTCTAGTCATAGCAAATGTCAAGGTATGACACTATAGAGGTGACATTGGAGGGGACCTTCCACACTAGCCCACTCACATTCCATTGTAATGCAAGGGATTAACTATCTTTTCTTATTGTGCACACTTATGTTTATTATTTATTAAACATGAATTTATGGTATTGATATTTTTTATTATCCATCAAAGTTGCAGCTTCAAGAAAAGAAGGGCTTGAATAGGTCCTTTAGGCTACATGAAAAGATAAAAAGGAGTGGGGAGGACCAATGCCTATACAATTCAATACAATTGGTACATGACTTCTAACCAATGAAAATGCTAGCCATCTCCCTTACAATATAAGTAGTATTATTCTAGCACACGTGCTACCTTATTATAAATTATGGTAGTCGATGCCTCAGTAGCTACGGGATAAAGTTATGTAAGAAGTTTGCATAAGTATCTATCTCCTCCTTATCTTCACTTAGTTATATTTGATATTGAAAATTTTGGATATAATACTCACCAATTTTTTAAATGTTTTCTAATATAATCCCATTTCAAGTTCTAAGGGATCATTAAGGCTGAATGGGATAAAGCGCTCAGTGGTTTAATGCGAAGTGCTGTCAACCTGTATGGAGACTGGAAGTACAAGTTGAACAAGCATTTTCTATAACATAGGGACAATTGAGACTAGGATTTTAACTTGGACCATGCTAGGGATTGCGTTTCTTGATTTGTCTTGCCTCAAATGTGTGGACTTCTTCAATAATGACAATTATAAGGTAAGTATGATATTTAATAAAGTTATGTCATTATTTCATATATCTAAATTATAAATGTAACTATATTATATGGTTATTTCTTAATTTGCAAGAGTTATCTATGAGGAATGCAGATAACTAGGCAAAGAAAGTGGTGAATGATCGGCATGGATCGAAATCCATTGTTGTACATCATTATCATGAGGTAATTCAAGTTATTATTCATTATTTAAATGTATAATTTGTTACTAACTTAATAACTATATTTATCTTTTTTATCTCTTGTAAAATATGAATAGAGATATAAGGGGATGGGTGAGCTACAGTCGATGCCAAAGAATTTCAGAGACTGATGCACATATAGGATGGAGGAGTGGGTGCATCTGACCTTTATGAAGCAATATATAGGTTAGCTAAATTTTATATTTTAATGATACAATTTTTCTTTTAGTTTTTATAATTGATTTTTTTCAATAATTTAAGACAAGGATGACTAAGTTGGCAACTTAGCATAGGCAATCCAATGTATCATCCACTGGCTCACTTAACACTCTTGTGCAGATCGACGAGGCTGCCATTAAAAAATTTTAGAGACTAACACACATATAGGATAGTGGAGTAGGTGCATCTGACCCCTGTAAAGCAATATGTAAGTTAGCTAAACTTTATATTTTAATGATACAATTTTTCTGGTAGTTTTTATAATTAATTTTTGTTTCAATAATTCAAGATAAGGATGATTAAGCTAGTGACCTAGCGCGGGCAATCTAATGTATCATCTACTGGTTCACTTAACACTCTTATGCAAGTCGACAAGGCTTCCATTATCGATAAGGTGCTTGACACTCATTGAGGGCACTAAAAGGTGGTCAGTCATGTGTTAGCTAGCCAGATGTACCATTTAACAGGTGCTTCCAGCTTTCAAGCAAGCTCTCACTATATGTCCCTAAATGGGTGAGTTGTAGGAGTAGTTGTAGCAAAGTCAATAGTAGTTGGAGCAAAATTGGGAGTGGCTTTAGTTAAGTCAACTGTTGATTCAAGAGCAATAGTAGCAATAGCTTGTTCAGCAGCATCAGATGCAACAATACTTTAGGACATAAATAAGGTCTCGTACTACATGTACCTCCATTTGCTACTGCACTACTTGGATTGAATAGATTTGCAATTGCACCCCCTACCCAGCCACTCGGTCCCTCTTAAGCAGCACCTTCTATGTATCATCTATGTCGTTAGGATGATGATGATAGTCCTAGCATAGATGATAATATATCGAGTTATTTACATCTCCCTTCCCCTTAGATTTTGTATTTATGATTTTTTTTCATGTACAAATATTTATATGGATCATGTATATATAATTTTTTTATTTATGTATAAACAATTATACAATTATTTTATGAATATTCATTTTTTTATATGGATGATGTGATTATGTTACACATTACTATTAATATCATTAGCGTATTTTATTTGTACAACTTAAATTAGATAAAATTAAATTAAAAAATATCAAATTAATTCAATTAAATTAAAATAAAAAATATTATTATCTATACTATTAAATATTATATGTTAATTTAATTATATTTTTAATTTTAAAAATTATATTAGAAACTTTTAGTGACGACTATGTCATCACTATAGATTTCAAATTAAAAAGGTAAAAATTTTAAAAAGACTTTTAGCAATGACAAAATCATTTCTAAAAATATAATTAAAATCTACAATAATGACCTTTTCATTGCTGAAATTCAAACTTTTACTGATGATAATGTCATTGCTAAAAGTTTAAAATTTTAGCAATGACTTAGTCACTGCAAAAACTTATATTATTATTTTATTATGCTTTCAATTTTTAGCAATAGTGATGACAAAATTCATTGCTAAAAATTTGAAATTAAAAAATTTTTGAATTTTAAAAAGGGTTTCTGCAATGACTCAACTTTTATTGATGACAAAAATGTCGTTAGTGTTGTCTATTTCACCAATAAACTTATACCAATGACTTTTTCTACGACAACTTTTTATTTCTGCAGCAACCGAATCATTTACAGCAACGATAAATATCATCACTAAAAGTCTTTTTTTGCTGTACTGGAACACTCATTATGTGTGAGTGAGACACACTTTTACTTAATTTAACATGCACAACTCAAATAAACAAAATAGACTTAAGAATTTCCCATCCCCTGTTTTGGTGCTAGACGTTTTCTCCACCATTAATGACGTAAAAATCCCCTTTAATGTTCCAAAGTCTGATCACATTGGAGGCGCCCTTCGGTAGGGAATTTCTTATTTATCCAGTGTACTGGACTAATAAAACATAAAACATTATCAGTAATTTTATTTGAATTGGCTAAGAAATTAATTATTTTATCAATTAATGAAGTGATAATATTTTAATAGTTTAGGACATATAATTTATATGCTTACTAGACGAATAATTCATTGTTTATCAAATATCAATTTGTGTGTATAAAATAATTTAAATTAAAAATAAGAGTGAATAATATAAAATATATGTATACTTTTCCGTTTGGTGGAAGTCCAATTTTCGAAGGCTTGCGAATTTTGAATCACAACTAGCAGAATGGCATCTAATATTCTAGTGCCGGCTTCTTTCCATACAATTCGTTAAGCTATTTCAAGTCACATAATAATTATTAGAAAATAAAAAATTATTGTGCCCATCACTGAGTTTTCTTTCACCAACAAATTTAACAATGAATTAATTTGTATCTTTACATCATGGAAAAATATCTTCATTTTTTGTTTTAATTATTAACACGCATATATATTAAACAAAATTAATTACAAAGATATTGATAAGTACATTTAAATGCTATCATCGGTTAATAATTCACATTTTAGTGCATAGATGTTAATTCATTTTACCTATTAAATGACATGTCCAGTTGGCGTAATTCACAATCACGTCAGTAAACCTGAATTTCGATTAATTCGTGTAATTCAGTAGTTTAGACTATCCCACATAAATTGCTAGTTGCAATTGATTAATCTGAGATCAACACAATGATACAACTAAATTTGTCTCAAACCAGTCAATTTAAATAGACATGACAAATTAGAAGTCCGTCCTCTAATGATTCTTTATACTTCTGTCACATTTTGATGATATGGCCAATTTTGTAAATGTAATAACAAGATAGGGCCACACAGAGAGTGTGTGTTCGCACTAGAATATTAGATGAATTAACAACAAGAGTATTAATACTTCAAATCCGAAGTTTCATGTGAATTTTAGTTCGCTTTAACATCTTAGTCAAAATTTTAACAAGTCTAATTAAAAATTTAAATTGCGATCATGAATTATTATATCGCATTCTTAATTTTGCACTGCAGTAATTATATTTTTTGTATGTACTTATAATTTTATTATTTACAATAAAATTGTAACTATAATCGTAACCATAATTTGGAACCCTCAGTCCAATATTTATCCTAGAATCTTTCATGTATATATGTTAAAACTGTAAATATTACAAGTTTTTGTTATAAATCTCACATTTTTTTGAAAAATATATAAAAAAATTTGCATATATTTTCTTGTCATAAATAATAAGTACCGATAAGTGGCAATACCGTATTTTAACAGCCAATTATATTGAGACATCATGAAAGTCAAGTCTACCCCGATGAAAATACAAGAGTATGTATGTGTCAATAATGGAAAAATCAGTACGATAATACGGTTGGCACAGTAAAACTAAAGTCATAACCTTACATTTGGGATATTATTATCCCTTCTCTCTCTCCCCCTCTCCTAGAACCGGACTCCCCACTGATACTGGCGCTGGCCAAGGTCTGTTATTCTGGCTCTATGCTCTTTTTATTTGCTCTTTGCTTCTTGCTTTGTACATGACTAATCTGTCTTGGTAACCATGGTAAAATATCATATACATATATATATATATATAGTCAGTGGAATTTGATGATAGGCTTAGTAACCATTATTTGCTCTTTGTTACTTGCTTTCCGGTTGGAATGTTCCGGATCAAGTTTCATGTTTGTCCCAGATCGCCTTGTTATCAGATCTAGGTTACTCTAGCATGAATTAAAATTTCAAATTTTTTATTTTAAATACCAATGAGGAGTGTGATCAAATTTAAAACTTTCAACATATTCGTGAACTCCTATCACTAAATTATCATCTATTGTCTACAAATTAATGAGATATATTGTCATCATTGACAAAATTATTTATTTTTATAGAAGGTTTGAACTTAGAAACACTAGCATTCAAGTCAAGTTCTTTACTTCTGACTCATTGTCTACTTGGTTAAAATTATTTCTTTTTAGGCACACAGCAAAATTTCCAACGAAAAAGGACATTTTTGAGAACTCTCCATTGTTACTAGTTTAGATCCCGTGTGGCTATATGTTATTTTATTATAAATAATATATAAAAATATTTATATAGTAAAATAATTAAATATTTTTAAATGTGTTGGAATCGGATTTGTGATGTTTAATTTTTTGTGATATATATTATTTTCAAAATAACATCTTTACAAAATAAAATTTGGAAAAAATATTAGAAAAGGTACAAAATATTTCAAATTAAATTGAAGGCAGTCTACTGTATTATGTTCTATTTATTAATAAAAGTGATTAAAAATTAAAATCAAAATTATTTAGTAATGTTTATTAATATTTTTTAATATCAATTTTTAAGTACAATATTTCAAATTAAATTAAATATATATCAAATAAGAATTTTTTAAGGATTTGTAATTCAAGTATTATTTTTATTATTTAAGATTCGAATGTCAATATTATTAAATAAAATGATATAAGATGATATATTTTTTCTATAGTTTAAATATCAATAACATTGGATAATATATAGATGTAATTTGCTTTATTTTAAAATATAATAAAAATAATTAATTTAATTTAATTTAATTATTTAACGATATATCATATTTTTTAATTTTTATATTATTTTATAACTAACATACTATTCTTCTTATTTCTTGATCTCACTCTTGTTATCATATAATAAAAAATAGATATAATTTCTAACTATATTTATGCTAATAACTACATATTTTATTATAAAATATTATAAAGAACTTATTGATTTGATTTAATGTAATTATTTGACTACTTATTATATTTTTAACTTTTATATTATTTTGTAACTCACATAATATATTTGTTCTTTTTTGTGTTCATTCCTATTATTATTCAATAAAAATAGTTATTATTTATTTTTACTCCAACAAAAGCATATTTTTTTTTATAAAATACTATAAATAAGTTATGGATTTAATTCAATTAAATTATTTTATTACATATAATATTTTTAATTTTTATATTATTTTATAACTCAAATGCAATTCCTTTTTTTTGTACAAATTCTTTTTATTATTTAATAAAATAATAATAATTATTTTTCATTGTATTGATGCTAATAGTTATTATTTAGAGAAAAATACACTATACCCCCTTAAAGTTCTCGTGACACATTACTCTCTTAAATTATAAAAGGCAACATTTTGAGTCCTTATAATAAGTTTAGGTCAAAGATATAATAAATTATCTCAATTATAAAATATTACTTTCATATATACAAGAATTATAATAGATTGCCCCGATTATGAAAGATTACTTTTGTATATACAAGGATTATGAAGGGATTAGAATTACAAATCACCCCAATTATGAAAGATTACTTCTATATATACAAGGATATTATTATTAGGATTATTTCTATATTACCCCCCTTCAGTTGGTACATGGAGATTTCGAATGCCTAACTTGCTAAGTAAGGAATGAAATTATGCATGGCCTAAGGCTTTGGTGAAAATGTCTGCAAGTTGAGCGTGAGTAGAAATATAAGCAGGCAAAATATTGCCTTAGATTATCTCATTGCAAACAAAATGACAATCCACTTCAATGTGCTTAGTGTATTTATGGAAAACAGGATTTTTAGCAATATGTAGTGCTACTTGACTATCACAGTAAAGGCGCATGGGCTAAGAGTGCTTAATACCAAGACTAGATAAAATACTTTTAAGCCACTTAAGTTTGCAAATGGTGTCAGCCATAGAACAATATTTTGATTTAGCGGAAGAATGAGATACTATGTATTGTTTCTTGGTTTTCCATGAAATAGGAGAATAGCCCAAGAGAACAATCCATCCATTGAAAGACCGTTGAGTCAAAGGATAGCTTACCCAGCCAAAATCACTCCATCCATAGAGTTGTAAGTCACATATGCTACATAAAAGGATCCTTTGCCTTGGGTTACCTTTCAAATATTGATGATTGGGATGGCAACATCCCAATGCTCCTCTCTCAGTTGCTGTATGATTTAAGAAAGTGTGTGAAAACAATAAGATAACTTAGGTTGTGTGAAATAAAGATAGATAAGACATCTAACAAGTCATCTATAATGATCAAGATTGTCAAGTAACATCATTTGGCCAAGCCTAGATGATGGCTCTATTTTAATAAGGTGGACATGGGTATTGCCCTAAGTAGGTTGGCTTCACCAATGATGTCCAAATCATATATCCTTTAGCAGAGATAGATACTAATGGGAGATCTCACCATTTCCATCCCTATAAAATATTTTAACGTACCCAAGTCCTTCAAATATTTTAACGTAAGCTTTAAACCTTCGAATAGTTGCAACATTATTCCTGTAGATAATCAAATCATCTACATATGCTAGCACAACAAGTTGCACTCCTTTATTGGCGAAAGCAAATAGTGAATAATTGAAATAGGAGTGATGAAACCTATAATCCTTTAGTACAAAAGACAATTTAGCATACTAGCAATAAAGAGCTTGTTTCAAACCATAAAGAGACTTACGAAGTTGACACACCATGCCTAGTTGAGATGTATGAAATCCTAAAGGCAATATCATGAATACTTCCTTTTGTAGATCACCATAAAGAAATGCATTATGTACATCTATTTAGTGAAGTTCCTAATTCTTGGCTGCAACAATAGTTAAAACAAGATGGAATGTTACCATTTTTGCCACTAAGGCAAAAGTCTCTTTGGAGTCAATCCTTTCAATTTGATGATTCCCAAGAACAAGCAAACTTGTTTTATATCATTCCACAATGCCATCAAAGTGATATTTGATCTTATACACCCATTTGCATCCAAAGGCTTTCTTTCCAAGTGGCAAAGGACTCACGGTCCACGTTCCATTATTTTCAGGGGCCTTTATCTTATCTTGCATAGCTATCTTTCATTAAGCATCTTTCACTACTTTTGAAAAGAAAGTAGATTCTCGTCTAGCAGTGATGGTAGCAAGAAACTTGAGATGTCTTAAAGAAAAATTGTTACAATTTACATAATATGCTATATTGGTGATGTAGTCACGTAACTTGATAGAAGAAAGCTTGGTGTGATCGCTTCACCCAAGTTACACATTCTCAACTTAGGCTCCTCTATTGCATTCATTCTATATTGTGCTCGATGTTCCATCCTCCGGTGCATGTGCAGTATCTATGCCCCTTCACGTTGATATTCAATTCAACTCCTTAGTCTGTAAGGATATCTATAGATTAGGAAATCTATCCATCTAAAACACTATTAGTATTTACACTAATTTCTGCTGGAGGTCTATTTGGAATAGCCAAATTTATGGATTCTATAATATGTTGAGCAAAAGGAAACTTCGTCTCAAAGAAATCAACATGTTGGGACATAAAGTAATTTTTGGTTTCCAAATCAAATAATTTCCAACCTTTCTTTTGATAAGGATACCTAATAAACACACATTTCCTACTACTAGCAAATTTATCTCTTTTCCTACCTTGATTACTTGCATAACATAAGGAACTTAATGCCTTTAAGTGATTGTATGATGGTAATTGTCCATGTAAGGCTTCATATATGATTTTTCCATTCAAAATAAATGTTGGTGTGTGGTTGATTGATACCCAACTATTAAGATACACTCACCTCAAAAGGAAATAGGAAGACTCCCTTGAAATCTTAAAGCTCAAGCTACATTTAGAATGTGTTAGAGTTTTCTTTTAACTTGCCTATTTTGTTGAGGTGTCCCTATGCAAGATGTCAAAATATTATTCCATTTTCAAGACACTAATTTAATAAGCATGTAAACTCAATTCCATTATTACTACGAACAATCTTAACTTGTTTATCATATTGTCTTTCTACTAAGGCAATAAAATTTTGTAAAGCATGTCAAATTTCCTTTTTGTCAATCAACAAATAAATCCATATGGTACGAGAAAAATCATCTACTATAGTTAAAAAATATGAAGCACCATAAGAAGATGGAGTTTGATAGGGTTCCTATAAATCATGCAAAACTCATAACCTCCCCACATTCTTTCTTGGCTTAAGTAATTGTCTTCATTCTTTCTTCTTGTATCAATGTAGAGTACACCCTGTTCAACAAAGGTAGTGGGTGTGTGGCAAGAAGATTGGAACAGACCATTCTATATAATGATTTATCCAAGCCCATAAAAAATTGGTGGACTTTTTCTTCCTCTCTGTGCTTCTCCAATTGAGATGCAATGTCACATTTGCACCCTCCACAAGTATAAATCGGTATTTAATGATAATTAGCTAATTTATCTAGCAAAGTTTTCAACTTACCATAGTATTCCACCATGGTCATTCCTCCTTGTTTACATTCTACCAAATCTGATTTCAACTGTTGAATTCTCGGACTATTCATGATAGAAAACCATTCTTTGATATCTTCCCACAAGTCTTTTGCATTCTCCATATAAGAGATTGTAGAATGCAAACTTAGTTTGATAATGTTCAAAATCCATGACACCAACATGGACTGCACAGTCCATCAATCCTTTATCTCAGAGGATCCCTCTTTCGACTACTAAATGGTTCCATCTATAAAGCCCCACTTTCTCCATGCACGTAGAGATGTTCACATGGCTCTAGCTTATTCTTCATAATTCTCACCCTATAGCTATACTTGGGTGGTCATATTCTCTAGGTTGTCATTTGAGTTTAGATCATATTGTGAAAAAATCCTCTTCACTGCCTTGTGTGTGGCTCCTACAATTGTGAACAATATTGGCACACAAGGTATCAATAGAGCTTGGATAGCTCTAACACCATAACAAGTTTGAGTAAAGGTCAAAAGTTGATCTCCATTAATTTCAAATGGTTATATATATATATATATATATATATATTGGCCCCAGTGAGACCCCCTAAGTGTAAATAGAAGAAAAGAGAAGAGAATATGGAAGTAGGAATCACAGACAGACTGCGAAGATATTATTAATGAAACATAAACTTACAAAGATAGGGGAGGAGGAAGAGAACCAACAAGCAGAGAGCTTATAGTAAGGCTATCTGAACGCTTGGTTCTTTACATTTGGGATTCTACTTTTATAAGCAGAAATTTGGTTCCTATTTCTACAGTAAACTTCTACAGTTTTTACTCGTGGGTAAACAGGAAAAGTAAACAATAAAATTACTACAGTAAATTTAACTTTTGTCACCGAAAGAGGAAAAGTGACAAAAAGCAAGTTGATTTGTCAGAGAATCCAAAGATGCTGTCTACCACCAGCTACCGAATTTGTCTTCTGGTGCTAACACTTTTGGATATGACTCCAGTATTTGCATCTAACGACTTCAGATTGAGTATTCTCATCTAATGGTTCAAGTTAGATCTTCAGGACTGATTTCTTCAAGGTTAATGCCATAGCAATCGTCCTCATTTAATTGAGCATAGTCTTCTTCTTCTTCCTCAGATTCTTCTGAGTGTTGAGACTTTGCATGAGAGTTGCTTGAAGCTTGAGACTAGACCTCAGCTTTAGATTTCATCATGGTACGAATGTCTTCTAATTTAAAGAGCCATTCGTCAGGATTTGATGCTATCGCAAGAGGAGCCATGAAATTTAATTTGGTCTGGAGGAACTGGTTGGTCCTTTTTCTTGGATCCCTGTTGAACTCAGGATGCCTTTTGAACCATTTTCTGATTTGGGGTTCCTCATCCATATAAAAATATTTGAAGAATTGGATAGTTTCCTTCAGGATTTTGGGCAAATTAGTATTCTCAGTAATAACACCATGGAGGGCCTATTCTAAGAAAGAATTGTAAAAAGATAGGAAATTTTTCTTGATTTTCATAATTAAAACTATCAGGAAAAGTTTCCCATCCCTTTTTTATATTTGCTAGAAGAATTTCTTCAATTGGTCCGAAGATGTTCCACCATCTCACAAACTAACTGGGTATTTGATACTTAGCATTACAAAGAAAGAAAATTAGCCAAGAATGCTTATTGATTTTATTTTGAAAATATAAAGTATTCATCTAGGCTTCCTGGTAATCCCAATATGAATACCTTATAAGATTTGTTTGAAAAGGTTTTTCATATTTCTTCACCTTGAATGGCTTCAGGCCCTATTCTTGGGAAGTAATGATTTTCTGAATTCTAAAACTCAAATAAGTTATCAGATTTGGATTTTCTTTGCTTTTGTGATGCTCAATGAACACAGAACCAGAGTCTTCTAAAATATGTTGGTAGAATTCTCTAGTATGCAAAAAGGATTTTGGGACAAAATGCTAATGATACGTAAAATATTTACATATTTATTTTCCCTTATATAATTTATTTTTGGATGTTATCTTGTTAAATTTAATAAATTTAGTTGCATTTTGTGAATGAGTCTTGAATTTGAAATGAAATCAAATCTTTTAGATAATGCTGTATTTTGATACTATTTCAGTATTTCGGCCATATCTGGAGTTCTAGATGTCCGATTGGGCTGCTCTTTTTTTTCCTGGAAAGCTAAGAAGAAGCCCTACAACTTTCATGTTTACAGAAGAGCCCAGTTCGGGGTCTAAGGATCTCAAATTCAGCTTGGAAGATGAAGCAGTGGTTTTGGGTGGAATTTGACATATGGCCACTAATCTGATCATAACTTGAGCTAGAAACGTCCAAATTAGGACTTCTTTATATGCATTTTAAAGAGAAGATCTGGCCCTACAACTTTCATGTTGACAAGAAGACATAAATCTGCCATTTTGGTGGTCAAAAACTACCAACAAGTCAGAAGAATGGTTGCTGCGAAAATAAAAAAAAGGTAGTTGGAGACCATGAATGGTAGGTGAACCATGAATGGTAAGTGAACCATGAATGGTAGTTAAACCATGAATGGTAGTTGAACCGGTAGGTGAACCATGAATGGTAGGTGAACCATGAATGGTAGGTGGACCATGAATGGTAGGTGGACCATGAATGGTAGGTGAAGCATGTGAATGGTAGATGAAGCATGTGATTGGTAGTTGGTGGCCAAGACTTTTGACTTGCAGCTGGCTCATTCACCTATAAATAGGTGGAAGTGGAGAGCATTCAGGCATCCAGATCCAAGCATTGGATCAAGCATCCAGGCATTCATTCATTCATGCATTGTAGATAGTAGTTTAGTTTATGCATTTTTTTAGTTCTAGTATGCCTCCTACATGGAAGGTTCTACCTCTTACATGGAAGGCTAGGTTCTCCTCCTACATGGACGGTTCTACCTCCTAATGGATGGATAGTATTTCTATTTTCATGCATTTGTAATTATATTTTATGAATGTGATATTATTTTTATTTTATTTTATGTTTGTTTTCAATTTCATTATATTCTAATTTTCTATCTTCCTAGGGTGATGGCGTAACTTGATAATAACGGATTGAATTCTAGTCTATTGAAACTAATTTTGATTTTATTTCCTAGATTGAGTTTTAATTATTGCTCTTAATGCTTTCGATTGATTAGCTACTGATACGTAAAATATTTACATATTTATTTTCCCTTGTATGATACACTTTTGGATGTTATCTTATTTAATTTAATAAATTTAGTTACATTTTGTGAATGAGTCTTGAATTTGAAATGAAATCAAATATTTTAGATAATGCTGTATTTTGACACTGTTTCAGTATTTAGGCCATATCTGGAGTTCTAGATGTCCGATTGGGCTGAAATTTTTCGTGTGCAAAGCTAAGATCCAGCCCTACAACTTTCATGTTGACAAGAAGACGTAAATCTGCCATTTTGGTGGTCAAAAACTACCAACAAGTCAGAAGAATGGTTGCTGCGAAAATAAAAAAGGTAGTTGGAGACCATGAATGGTAGTTGGAGACCATGAATGGTAGGTGAACCATGAATGGTAGGTAGACCATGAATGGTAGGTGGACCGTGAATGGTAGATGAAGCATATGAATGGTAGATGAAGCATGTGATTGGTAGTTGGTGGCCAAGACTTTTGACTTGCAGCTGGCTCATTCACCTATAAATAGGTGGAAGTGGAGAGCATTCAAGCATCCAATCCAAGCATTGGGTCATTCATTCATGCATCTTAGATAGTAGTTCATGCATTTTTAGTTTTAGGTTCTCCTCCTACATGGACGGTTCTACCTCCTAATGGATGGATAGTATTTCTATTTTCATGCATTTGTAATTGTATTTTATTTTTGTATCATAAATGTGATGTTGTTTTTATTTTATTTTATGTTTGTTTTTAATTTCATTATGTTCTAATTTTTCATCTTCCTAGGGTGATGGCGTAACTTGATAATAACGGATTGAATTCTAATCTATTGAAACTAATTTCGTTTTTCTTTCTTAAATTGAGTTTTAATTATTGCTCTTAATGCTTTCGATTGATTAGCTACCTTTTGAATGAACTTAATATGCATGTTGAGACCGGAAGGAGATACATGTGTGTGGATCCTATAATTAAAATCGTAAATTGCATATGAAATAGGAATATATTCATATGGTTTATGTAGTCTTAATGAGTTCCATAAATCCTAATGCATGATTAGTTGTTGTAGTTCACATAGGAATATAGTGAATTCCGATTAATTATAGAATTACTTGACCTTGGAAGAGGCTAGTAATTAATTTAGGGAAACTCGACTATCAATTAAGGGAGTTAAAATTGGATTAGTGTAGATAGATGATTCAATCCGAAATTGTTAAGTGAAGTCTGATCCCTAGGTCTTTTATTCATATTTATCTTTAGTCCATTTGCATTCATATTTATTTTCAGCATTTTTTGCATCAATCTTTACTTACTCGCTTCAATTCCAACTAATCGATTTGCCAAATAGTGTTAAGATTATGAATTTTGGTACTTAGTGAAACAATCCTCGTGGGAACGATACTTATTCATCACTTTATTACTTGTTTACGATAGTGTGCACTTGCGCTAATTGATAACCATTTCACACGTAACAGCTACCTTTTGAATGAACTCAATATGCATGTTGAGACCGGAAGGAGATACATGTGTGTGGATCCTATAATTAAAACCGTAAATTGCATATGAAATAGGAATATATTCATATGGTTTATGTAGTCTTAATGAGTTCCATAAATCCTAATGCATGATTAGTTATTGCAGTTCACATAGGAATATAGTGAATTCCAATTAATTATAGAATTACTTGACCTTGGAAGAGGCTAGTAATTAATTTAGGGAAACTCGACTATCAATCAAGGGAGTAAAATTGGATTAGTGTAGATAGATGATTCAATCCGAAGTTGTTAAGTGAAGTCTGATCCCTAGGTCTTTTATTCATCTTCATCTTTACTTCAATTGCATTCATATTTATTTTAAGCATTTTTTGCATCAATCTTTATTTACTCGCTTCAATTCCAATTTATCGATTTGCCAAATAGTATTAGGATTATTAATTTTGGTACTTAGTGAAACAATCCTCGTGGGAACGATACTTACTTATCACTTTATTACTTGCTTACGACAGTGTGCACTTGCGCTAATTGATAACCATTTCACACGTAACAGCTAATTTTTTGGAAAGACCTTTGGGATAAGGTCTAGGGGATTAGATGCCCAATATTTGGGTTCTGTGTATAACAGATTCTAAGGATTTGATTTCTTGATATATTTGGTTGTAGCTATAGGTAGTTTGGGACTAGCTTTGGCTACTGATTTGGTTGTGGTTCGAACTATAGATTTGAAAGAAGTTCCTGCCTTGGTGATTTGGTTTTTCTAATTAGTTATGGCCTTTAGAATGTTAGATTGGCTCAAAATAAGTTGTTAGGCCTTCTGATCTTCTTCGGCTATATCAGCCCAAGATTTTTTCTCTATCTTGAGGGGTTTTTGGATTGAGGCTACTAAGGCTTGCAAAACCTCTATTTGGAAATCATCATTTTGAAGTGGTGTCGATGATGAGAATTTGGCCTTGGATTTGTTAGAAGAAGTGGCTATTTGTTTAGCCTTTTCTTCAGTGGTGGGTTTCCGCTTATTTGGATTAGGAGGTTCTGATTTTTTGGCTTTCCTCATATTTGCTGGGATTTTCCCTGTAAAAATTCTTGGGTTAGAAAATCAGGGAGAGAATTTGAAGATCCTTTTAAGTGCTCAACTTCAAAATCAAAGACACTTAAAATTCCTTGCCACCTGGCAAAAATTTGTTTAGATGCAATGTTTTGAATATCTTTTTGAAGAACAGATTTAGCTGAGCTGCAATCTACTCGAATTAAGAATTTTTTATTTAAAAGTTCAGACTGAAATTTTTGAACACATAAAACAATTGCTAAAATTTTCTTTTTTGGAGTTGAATAGTTTTGTTGTGCAGAATTCCAATGTTTTGATGCAAATGCAACTACATGCTCTTTGCCATTTAAAATTTGTTTTAGAATACCACTGTAGCCTAAATCTGATGCATCAGTTTCAACAATTTTTGGCGCGGTGGGATTTGAAATTTGTAAACAGGGAATACTTTTGACTTGGTCTTTAGCTTGTCTGACTATTTTTGTATGCATGTCAGTCCAAGGAGGAGGACTCTTTTTAAGACGTTCATGCAGGGGTTTTATGAGATTTGAAAGGTTTGGGAAGAAATCAGAGACATAATTTAAACAACCCAAAAACCTTTAAAGTTAATTTTTGTTAATTAATTGGTCAAGGAATTTATCAGCAAACTCAATTGATCTTTCGATCGGAGTTATAGTTCCCTGATAAATATGATGACTAAAAAATCAAATTTTTATTTGAAATAAGGAATATTTGGTTTTTGAAACAGCTAAACCATTTCTTTTTGTAACATCAAGAAATATATTGAGATGTTTAAAATGTTGATCAATGTTTTCAGAGAAAACTAAAACATCATTAATATAAACTAAGATGAATTTGGAGTAAGGATTATAAATGTCATTCATAATCCTTTGAAATTCTAAGGGCGCATTTTTTAAACCAAATGGCATTACGTTCCATTTGTATTGACCAAATGGGAGAGTAAATGTTATTTTATAACAGTCCTCAGGTTTGATTTAGATTTGCCAAAATCCGGATTTTAAATCAAATTTGGAAAAGATTTTTGCTGAATAAAGTCTATTTAGCAAATCTTTTTTATTTGGGATTGGGTACTGAATCCATTGAAGTGTAGTGTTGAGAGGCTTGTAATTAATCACAAGCCTTGGTGTACCACGCTCTATTTCAGCATTTTTATTAACATAAAAAGCTGCGCAAGACCAAGGGCTTTGCGATTTCCTAATGATCTCCTTTTTCAAGAGATCATCTATTTCTTTTTAACAGTAATCTAGAAGTTCATGGTTCATCTGGATTGGTCTGGCCTTTGTAGGGATTTTCTTTTCAGAAAAATCCATTTCATATGGTAATTCTACCATATGTTATTTTCTACTCCAAAAAGCATTTGGAAGATCAGTACAAACATTGCTAATTATCCTTTTTTCTAAAGATTTGATCTTGGATTGAACAATAAGGTTTTGAAAATGTTGTTCAATCTTTTTGAAAGAGATTTCTAGAGCAAGAAAATTTATTTGTGCTTCTTTATAGTCTATCAAGTTAATCTATTAATTTTTCTTGACAAATTGGAAAGTTATTTTATCTCCAAGAATTTTTTTGAAATTCCTTTATCTGTTACCTTATAAAGCACTAAGGATTGGATAAAGGGATTTCCTAAAATGATCCTGTTGGATAAATTTTTCATGAGCAAAAACTCTTGATTTGTTTTGAAAGAAGAATTTATTATTTGGACATCCGATAATTTGAAGTTAATTTCAATTGGTGATCCATTTGCAGACTTAATTCTGGCTTTAGTTTTTTCAAAAATTTTTGTTGGAACCAAGCCTTCCTGAATGCAATTAATGTCTGCACCCGTATCAAATAAAGCAACTATTTCCAAATTTCAGTCTTTTTTTACCAAAGTAACTGAAATAAAATATTTTGGGACTAGGATTCTAGAAATAGATCCTATGAAATCATCTTTGTCAGATTCTTCATCTCCATTGATTTTTTCTTTTCCTTTTAAAGAGATAGGAGAATCAGGGGTAATTTGAAGATTTTGTAAAATTTCACCTTGGAGTTTCTGAATTGATTTTAACTCCTTGATTTCAGTTTTTAACAAATTCATTTTAGAATGTAGGTCCTGTAAAGTTACAGGTCTATTGGATTTTGACTTAAATATGTCTAAAACATTTTTGAAATTATAAGAAATGGGTTGGACAAATCCTTTTGAAGTAGAAGGTTTATCCAGCGAATTTCTAATCATTTGGAGATATTCTTGCTTCTTTTCACCTTTAGGATAATTACCAATGATGTCAAAAAGCAAGTTTTGCTCATTGCTGAGCATATTGATAGAAAACTCAGTAGATTGGCTCTCAGAAATTTCATCATCCTGAGGAAGGCAATCTAGTTGTTGAATCAGCTCTCCTTCTTCTTGTTCATGTTCTGAATCAGAACATGCTTCAGCAAGAAGGCTATTTATTTGAGCAAGAGTAGGTTCATCTAAACCTAACTAGCTTATTCTTTTGCTTAACCTACAAAATCTAGCTATATGCCCAGGTGTTCCACACTTTTAACATATTAGCCTAATGTCCTAAGGTTGAGGAAGGATTTTTCTTTTACCTTGCAGTTTTGGTGGAGATCGTCTTTCTTTATGACGAGGGTTTGGAGGAGGTTGCAGCATTTGTTGCTTAGCCCTTTTTCTATGTTTTGGTTTGTAATTTTTTGTGCAGGGTAACCCAAATTATTCACAGAAAGATCCTAATTCTTTCCTATGTTGGGCATTTTCCCTAGCAAGTTGTTTCTGAATTTTGTCATCTTAACAAATCTTCAGGGCTACTTTCTGAGTATGACTAACTAACTCTCCATAAGTTAATTGGTCATAAGGAATTTGTTCACCATAAAGGCTTCTAATTTCTGAGCAGACTTTGTCTCCTAAAGTTATAGGGAGTCCATCTAAAAACTTTTCTTTCCAGAAAGGTTGATTACTGTCTAGTCCTGTGAAGACTTTGGTAAAGAACATGTCCTTATACCATCTAAAGTCAGACAGGGATTTGCACTTAAGGTTGGAAAGTAAGTCTCCAGATTTGTCATTCCAAAAGGTTGGATCACCTATGAAATGTCTAATTATTATGTAGATGAGGGTGTTAACTGCATCAGGAATTGGGTTGTTATCAAGTCCTAGAAGGATATCCCCATTCCTATCTCGTTTTACAGCTTCAAAGATTTGAGTTTTTTCTATTTCTGTGATATGATCATCCCACCAACCTTTGAGCTAGCCTGAAAAGCCAGATATTAGGTAATGGCAGATTGCAACATCACCACAGTGGTGGTTGGATTGGTATTCTACACTAACCATTCCCATTTGTTGTAAGGTGTTTATGATTTCGTATTCAGACTTTCCATCTATGTTCTACTCATAGATGTTATTCCCGCTATAGGAATTCTGAATAGCTTTGGGTTTTTCTTCTAACACTAGGTCAAGAGGAGTTGCTCTAGGGCAATACATTTTCTGGGGTTGTCTCCAGTTGTTCTCCCTAGGTTCGTGTTTAATAGGGTTGACTTAGCAATCATCTGAAGACGTTTCAGAACAATTGTCAAGAGCTCCTACAAATTTTCATGTGACAGATTTGGCAGACTCAGGTGTTTCAGATTCATCTACATAAACCTGTCCTAATTTTTGGTTTAGTTCCTCTATCATTTTGTATACCTTGGCTAAGGCAAACTCTCTAGACAGAGGTATTTGTTTTTCAGGAGGGATTTGGCAAGGTTTGAAAAGAGGGTTTTCTAAAACCTTCTTAGTTCTAGAGGTTTCACTTACATGGCTTTCAGAAACGACAGAACTACTTCTACTAGCAGATATCATATGGATTCCAAGAGATTGGAGATACCTGTTTGTGTAGTTATTTTGTTCAATTACTAAAGTGATATCTTTAGCCATTGCAACATCTCCTTCATGATACTCTTTTGTCTTGAAAGGGGATGTGACGATTGGCTTCTTTGGGTCTGTTGTCTTGATTTGGAATGAACTCTTTGGTAGGAGTTCTGCAATGATCTTCTCGCCTTTTGTAGTCATCCATTCGTGTATGATAACATTTGCAGACCTTGATCCTTTAAAAGGATAATCTATTTGGTTCATTCTTGCATATGGCTCAAACCATTCAAAGAAAGAAATATTTTTTCTGGCAAGATCCATATAAAGATAATATTTTTCTTGGATCTTTTTGCCTTTCTTGATCCTTATATTTATGTAAAAATTAGGTTCTTTGATGAAGGAATTCTTCAGAGTAGAATTCTTTTCTCAAAGACTCCTTATCAATTACAAATTGTTTTTCAAAATTCATAATAAAATTAGGTCATTAGGGCAGATTTGTGAGACAGTAAGAGAGTCAATAGATTTAAAAGCTCTGTCGCTATCTGGACCTATTAGTTCGCCATCTTTCTCATCTTTATCAATTTGAATGGTTTGGTCATAAACTGGCCTTGGAATATTTGCACTATTATCAACACCACATAAATCAATGTTGATAGTAGAAGGATTTGAAGAAAAAGATTTTCTAGAAGAAATTGATCCTCCTGAAGACCCAGTTCTTGAAAGAGTTTTAGAACCGATTCTTCTGGAACAAGATCTTCTTGGCCCTTGAACCAAATTCTTTCCTTTAGTCTGATTAGTTTGTGAAGAGGATTCAACTTCAATGAAGTCCTCAATCCTCCTTCTATTTAGAAAAGAAATATAGGTAGAACCATTTGGCATGGTTTCTATCCTCGAGATTACCTTTGCAGGAATCTCCTAGGGTTTAACAGCATTCTGAAATCTCCAATTTTCTGGCTAGGTTAACCTATCCCAAACTGTTTCCATAGGAACAGATAGGTTAACTTTTATGGTGTCGGTTTGAAAGAAGATCGTCTCTCCTTTTTGTGTTGGTGGTTTTACGCAAAGTGATGCATAAGAGTTATGCAATTTATAATGGATCCGGTAAATGATCACAACAGGAATCTGACCTAGTTCCATTGTATAATTATGCAATTTGACTTGAAGCTTTAGAAGAGCTTCTGGAAATTGATTTGTCGCAAGGACTATCTTCATTTCTGGAAAACAGTTGAAGTAGATTGGTCCTTGTGACAGGCTGGTTTCAACAACTCCAATAAGGGAATTTTTAAAATTTGTATCCCTTCCATCACGAAGATAGAGAAGGATTGCATTATCAAGCCCTTTTCGGAGAGGCAAAATATATATATAACAAATTACTTTGATTATAAACGATTACTTCCATATATACAAATATTATGAAGGGATTAGAATTACAAATTACCCCGATTATGAAGGATAACTTCTGTATATACAAGGATATTATTATTAGGTATTTTTAGGATTACTTCCGTAATACCTTAAACTTTACATTAAAATGAAAATGTTAAAACTCAGTTAAAATAAACAGAAGAGCTTTCACATTTAGGTCTATGATTTTTTCACTGTGGAACCCCATTTTCATTTTCTTCAAATCATTACTGTAGCTAAGTAGCCAACTTAGAATTAGATTCGCCTCTCTCTATACGATGGTAGAAATCAATTCCTACTAATTGATTTTGCAATCATACTTCTAACTAGCCAATATTTTGAATTTGACAAAGAGTGAAACTTACTTTCTATTTTCTATTGATATCAATTCTATTTGGCCATATAGTGTTTTTGGTTGGACTACTACAAAAAAATAGGGCTATACAGATGACAAAAAGTCATCTATATAGACCTATTTTGCATCTGTACAAGTGTTACAAATGATATTGTCATTTGTATTGAGTCATCTATATAGAGTTGTGCCTATTGCAACCTATACAGATGACATTTTTTTTATCATCTATATAGATCAAGGTTATACAGACGACATTTGTCCTTTGTATAGGTCAGATTGTCATTTGTGTAATTTGAATCTATACAGATGATATTGTCATCTGTATAGAGTGGACCTATATAGATGACATTTGTGGTCTATATAGCTTGGATCTATGCAGATCATAAATATCATTTATATAGGTCCACTCTATACAGATAACTAACCTATAAAATTTTTAAAAATAATTTTTTTAATATATTAAAATTTGTGTTCATAATTTAAAGAATGATAATCACAAAAAAATTAAATCTAATTAAAATATTTAAATTTATCTATATAAAATAAAAATATAATAATTATTTCAAAATATATATATTTTTAGATATATAAATATTTATATATATATGTAAATAAACATATATATATATATATATATATATATATATATATATATATATACAAATAAATACAATTACCTAAAATTTTTATATAATGAAAGTTTATGTCAATAAATAATTATTACTATAATATTATATAATAAAAGTTAAAAGTTTATGTAATTTTACTTCTATTCTTATATAAAAATATCATTATGCTATAATTTATATATTATCATATAATAATATATAATAAAAGTTTACATCATTATATAATAGTTTACATAATATTGTATAAAATTATGTAAAAAAGTTAATAGTCCATAAAATTTGGCATTCATTCTTATATAAAAATATCATTATATAATATATTATAATATTATAAAATAATATATAAGTAGAAGTTTACATCATTATATAATAGTTTACATAATATTATATAATAGTTATATAATATTATATAATAAAGTTAATAAATTATATAATTTAACTTTCATTCTTATATAAAAAATGATTATAATATAGTTTATATAATATTATTTACCAGTTTATATCATTATATAATAGTCTATAGACATTTACATAATATTTTATGTAGTTTTACATAATGAAAGTTTATGTTATTATTTAATAGTATATAATATTATATAATAAAAATTAATAGTTTATACATTTTGTTATCTCAACACTATTAAAAAAAAAATTGTGTAAATTTTTCTAACATACATGATTAAAGTAACAAAGCAATAATTAAAAATTTTAATCAACAATGCAACAATATAATAAGAATATATAATAAAATAAATATAGGAATTAATAAATAATTATAAAATAATGATAAAAAAATAAAAGAAAGAAAGAGGACATACTTGGACTCCATGGAAGAGCTCCACCAAGAAAGAGCTCTATTTGCACGCAGGAGAAATGAGTAAAATGGCTCCTGGGCGAGAATTTATAAGCAAACTCTATACAGACGACATTTGTCGTCTGTATAAATATCCTCGGTCGTTCATATTATTTTTCAAATTTTAAGGTGCTAATTTTTGCTGTTTCTGAAAGTTTGAACTCTATACAGACGACAAAGGTCTATATAGACGATTACTTGTTATTTGTATAGAGTTTTTTTATTTTTTTTGAATAATTTTTTTTAAAATACTTATACAGACAAAAATTATCATTTTTATAGGTTAAAGCTATATAGACTACATGTGTGGTCTATATAGAGCTATGCTATATAGACCACAGCTATATAGATTACAGCGTCATTTATATATCTTATAGTGTCGTCTGTATAAGTCGAACCTATACAGATCACACATGTGATCTGTATAGAACTGGGGTATACAGACCACATGTGTAGTTTGTATAGGTGGAGACCTATACAGACGACATTGTGCTCTGTATATCCTAGTGTCGTCTGTATAGGCCGAACCTATACAGACCACACATGTGGTCTGTATATCCTAGTGTCATCTGTATAGATTGAGCCTATACAAACCACACATGTGGTCTGTATAAAGCTGGGCTATACAAACTACAATGTCGTCTATATAGGTTCTCTTAAATTTTTATTTTGGTGGATCTATACAGACGATAAAAGTCATCTGTATAGCCCTTATCTATGCAGGCAACATGTCTATACAGACAACATTATCATCTGTATAAGTTTTTAATTTTTTTTTTTAAAAATAAAATTTTCAGAGGCCCTAAATAGACAACCGAGACTTTATCGTCTGTATAGGTGTCGTCTGTATATCCCCAAATTGTTGTAGTGTACTTTTTGGGACAATTTAGCTAAGTTCTTCTATATTAAAAAAGGGTTGTAATCGATGATAGATCCAGAAATTTTAGCTTGTGGGAGTAATATATGTGTATAAAAATAAAATTTTAAATTATTATAAAATAATTAAATATTTAAATGAAAACAAAATATTATTTTGCTTTTAATTTTCTTATTTATACATTTTAATGTGTGCAATAAGTCAAATTTTATATCTTTTCACCTTTTTTTTAGAATAAAATCTCCATCTTTTAACTGATTGAACAAATTTATGGCAGCAATATTATATGAATTTGTGAGGACAATAATTACAATTAGCATACATGTGTATAATTTTATAATTTTATTGCTCCTATAATTAACAAAGTAGATCCGCCCCTATTTGTAACTATGGTTTGGAAAGATCTGATTTCGATAGATTTCAACAAACTATAACTATATTCTATATTTTGGACAAAATCAAATGACTTGTATATCTTTGTAACGTCGATAGCTTATGTAATAGATTGCATTTACATGTCAAATTTGTATCATATGAAGCACTAATAATAACTTAAATAAATTTAACTTGACTTTGACTCGAATAACAATCATGTTATAAACTTATTTATTAAATTTAATTATTTAATCTTTTTAATTAAAAGTATGTTTAATTATTGGTTAAATAATTTATTGAAGTTGTATTGTCGTTTTCTTAAAACATATATTTTATCTTTGTGTTATATATAATTATTTATATTTTAGTTATTAATTATTGTTCATATACTTTAAGTTGGTGTTTCAATAATTTTAAACCAAACCTAACCCAACCAATTTACTATTCGTATATATGAATTGATTTGTTTATAACCCAAATTCATATAAACTCAATCCTAATTTATGTTCATGTTGAATTATGATCATATCATGTCTAAAATTATTACCTGAAGATTAAACATATAAGTTTAAGTTGAATAAAAGGCACAACACACATGATGTAAATTATTTTTACTAAAAATTATAATATATTTTTGTTGAAGAAAGAATAAACTAAATTTTGCAAAACATTTGCAGAACATGAAAAGAAAGAATAAACTAATTTAATTTGCAAAAGATGAAAATAATGTGGAACCTAAAACTAATACTTTTTCTTATTTTCAAGAAAAATAATCACACGGTTTTGTTTCTATTTTGCTTGAAGAAATTCTTTTTGACTTAAAAGAAATACACTTAAATTTTTTTTAAAATCTTTTTGAAATATTTCATACTTTTGAAACATCGTATGTATCAAAATTTCAAGAATTTCTTTCTTGAACTTCATGGTTTTACATAAAATTTTATCACAATTTTAATTTGTTAATTTTTGTTAAAGTTAATTCACCTCCCTCTTGACCTATAAATTTTATCACACTGATTTTAGATGAGGAGCCCAATGTGGTTGAAGATAGAGTACTAGAAATTCTGGAGGAGGAAGAAGAACCAAAAGGAGAGAATGTTGAGGAAAAATTTAAGAGAATAAAAGATTAAATAAATCTCAATTCGCAATCTAAAAAGGCTTCAGGGAGAGATTTCAAGGAAATTGCAAGAAGTTCCTTGCCTCACTTTTCAACCAAAAAATGTAAAAATGCCTAAAGCGCTGTTTTCAATGCAGATGTTGCGATCTTTGTTGACGAGGTCCGGCTGCCAGTCACAATTAGCTCATCGAGGAGTGACACAATTGACTTGCTAAAAAACCCCTGGCATTTTCCCTTGGCATTTTCCCTAAGTTAGAAAATTCTCTCTCCTACAAGAAAAGGAAAAGGAAAATAAAATAGTGCTGCCCTTCTCTCTCTATCATCTCCCACATTGGAAAAAATTGTTGAGGTGCTGCCATGTTAGCAACCAGGGACCAAAATCATGCAAATTAAATATTTAGAAGGATCAAAATTAAGTATTTTAAATCAGATAGATCGTAATCACCCAAATCATAAATCGGGACGTAAAAATACATATAAGTGAAAAAATAATTTCTTCTTTAGAATAGAGAATATTATAGTTATTTTATTTTTTATTATTGTATAATTAGTTTTATGTGAGTATTTTTATTTGTGAAGTCAATTATGATTAAAGAAACAAACAAAACTAATTGGAAGATTTGCAAAGAGGGAAAGGGGCACTCACAAGTCCTGAGCTTTTCATACAAGGTACAGACTAATTAATAAGTTGTACATCATAAATCCTGAACCATATGGCGAGTTGAACAGAATACTAATACTTCTTTTTAAATTACACTAGAACTGGAAATCCACTACAGCTAGGCTACTAGAAAATGAAGGCGTCAAGACTTTCAAGGGGCAGGGGCAGCTCAGTGTCCGTGAGTGACCTGGTAGAGAGAACACACTGTTTGAGTAAAAGTAAAAATGAGAATTAAAGATGCAGCAACGGAAGCAGCAGTGTGCCAAGGAGTCTTGAAATATCGGCGTCTGAAAGTTGCCTTTGTAATGCGCCAAGACTTTTTACCGATGATATTCAATTCCTTGCTGAGATGAGAGTAATTCGGATTGCGGTTTGAAATCACAATCTCTTTCCCTAGACCATTGATCAATTTAGCCACATCATTGTTTTCACCGAGCAAGCTCCTTACTATTTTTTTTTTAACCAGAACTTCCACATCGCTTTCCTTGTTTATAAGGCAATCTAAAATCACAGCGCACTCAGTAACGTAGGATTTACAACGATAGTGACATTGTTCTAAAGCCAGTATGTTACGAAACAACAATTCAGTGGAGTCGTCCACTGTTAATGGGGGAATTTCAAGAGCACCATCTGAAAATTTCAAATCTAACAAGTATGGGCTTTCACGTGCCTTGAGCTTTACTCCTGCTTCATGTAAGTCGGTCACTGAGTAAACAAGTTCTTCCTCACTTGGTTCATCACGAAGCCTATCAGACTCTGGCTGTAAGTAAAATAGTCTCAGTAGATCGTTGAAGTGAAGTGGGACCCCCATTTCGGCAAAAGTAGGGTCAACATTTTGCAAATTAAATCTCCAAAACATGTTAAATGGGAGCTCAAGCAATGATCCCTTGATTTTCTCAGGCCTGGCAAATGTGAATATCATATCAAGAACCAAGAAAGGAAGCTGATTCTCAAGTAACAATAAATCCCCTTGTACATCTGACAACAACCAAGAATTTAACGATGGAAGTTCATTTCTTTCCCAGTCACGTCTTCTATACCAGATGAGCAGCTCGAGTAAGAAGCCAGCATCTACTAAAATTATTTCAACAAGTTCCTTTTGGGCAAGATCAAATTTCTCTGAGTAATAAACACGAACCTCTGGTTCTAGTGACTCCACAAAACGGGCTAAACGGTCCAAGTTGTTGTCCAAGTCTGGACCCAATCTTCGAATGAATTTCTTGAGAAATATCCGTTTCTCCCTTTCCCCATTTCGCAGGTTTGGACTGCCATGGTGCAAAGGGCCTATTGAAACAACCTTTGGGGTATAAGCATCTTCCTTTAATTTCAGCAGTCTCTGAGGCACTTTGTAGATGCAACGTTTGTCAGACAGGGAAGCTTCTGCCTCAGTCAGCATCTTTTGAATATCACCGATATCAACGACACTGCTTCCCCCGGGTTCGGACATGTTCTCCCTCCTAAGATATACACTAACATTTTAAGAAATGTTTAGGAATTTCATATTAATTATTGTGCTTGGTTCTATAAAAAATATTTGGAAAATGTTAAATTTTTATGCTTTAATTAATTAAAAAATTTTAAAATTGCGAGAGAATAAACCAAGCAGCAACTCAAGTCCACCGTCAAGCCGACTATCTACTACATCTACTAGGCTGGACCTGCCGCACATCCACTCACCGCACAAGGACCGACTTTAAAATTGTTTCATGCACAACAGGATACAGCCTGTCTCCACTGCGTAAACAATTAATATGGTGGTTGTTTTGTAATTTCCCTTTATTTCTAAACTCTGCCTATAAAAGGCACAATACTGTACCATGGATCATATATATAAGAAAAAGTAATTTATATTGAAAAAAGAATAGAAGTAGTATTCTAGCTCTCTTCTGTCTTCTCTTTATGCACAATTCTGCCATGAGCCTATGTTAATTATTGTCATGTCTAGTTGATATCAAATTGGTATCAGAGTTGGCCAAGTCTAGCACCAATTTTTTGAGAATTTGTGAGGAATAAGAGTATTCTCATACTTGTAATATTTTGCGAGAGTGTTATTTATTCGATAATGAGATATGGAAAATAATTACAATATTTAGTCTAGTCCCAAATTAAATGGAAAGCTTGATTATAATTATTGAAAAATTTTGATGTCCACTCACTTGAAGGCTCACAATATTTGAAGTCTTGTTGAATCAAGCATTCAAGAAGGAGCTGATACAATTGCCTAGAAGCAAGATCAGTTAGCGCTAACACAAATTCATCAAGGAGTTGATTACTCAGTGTTTGAAAAAATAGCAAATGCCAAAACAACTAAAGAAGCATGGGATATTTTGAAGCTATCATATAAAGGCATTGATAAGGCATAAAAATCCAAATTACAGTCCTTACAAAGAGAATATGAAAGGTATGAAATGTCCAACTCAAAAAGTATTGAATAATATTTTTCCTGTGTTACTGGCCTTGTTAAAAAAATGAGAATATATGGAGAAGAGATACTAGAGAATAAGGTCATTGAAAAAAATCTTCATACCATGTCAATCAAATATGACCATGTGATAACTAGAATAATAGAGTCACATGACACAGATACAATGATAGTTTTAGAATTGCAAGGAAGTATGAAAATCACGTTAGCAAAATTTTAGAAAAGATAGAAAAGACAAAAGAAGAATTTTAAAGGCAAAATTTCATAACCAATCTTTAAGGTAAAAATTTAGAGGCAAAAATTGTAACTTCAATAATAGAGGAAGAATTCCATAACCAATCTCCAAAAAGTCAGTTTGGAGAAGGAAGAGAATGTGACTTCAATAATGGAGGAAAAAGAAACTTTAGAGGCAAAGGCAGAGGAAATTTTAGAGGTAGTGGACATAGCAACAATTTTAATCAAGAAAAAGGCAACTATTTCAAACCACTTAACCAAGGAAAAGGTGGATGCAATTTTGAGCCCACTAGCCAATGAAGAGGAAGAGGTAACAATTATCAAGAAAGGGTTAATTTTAATTGTTTTCACTGTAGGATGTTTGGACACAATGTTGTAGATTATAGATTCAAATTTTAGAACAACTACAATACTTAAGCACATATTACAACAAATCAGTACCGAGATATTAGTAAAAGTTCTAATAATCCAGAAAGTTTATTTTTGACAAGTAGTTACTTTGCAGAAGATCAAAATATCTAGTATTTAGATACTAGTTGTAGTAATCATATGTGCGGGAAAAAGGAATTATTCTTTTCATTAGATGAAACTATAACATCAACAGTTAAATTTGGGAATGGTACAAATATTCCATTTTTGGGAAAAGGTCATGTCTTTATTAGATTAAAGGATGGCTCTCAAAACTTTATCTTTAATGTATTTTATGCTCCTAGACTTCATCATAATCTATGAAGTATGGGACAACTGTCAGAGAAAGGTTATGACATGCAAATTCATCAAGGATATTTTATAATGCATGACAAGAATGGAAGATTTATTACCAAGGTAAAAATGACTCTAAACTGACTATTTCCATTGAAAATTCAACATGAAAAATTTCCTTGCCTTGTGATATCGATGATGATTGGTTATGGCATATGCAATTTGGGCATTTTGATTTTTTTTGGATTAAATTATTTGTCAAGGAACGTTTGTTTCTAGTTTGCCCATTGTAAATGTTCCTAATGGTGTATGTGAGACTTGTGAATTGGGAAAGAAGCATAGGGAACTATTTCCAATTGGAAAGTCTTGGCAAGTAAGAAAGCTGCTGAAGATTGTCCATTCAGATTTATGCATAATTGATGTACCAACATATGATGATAGCAAGTATTTCATTACTTTCATTGATGATTTTAGCAAAAAGATCTAGGTATATTTCTTGAAAAATAAATCAAAAACTTGTGATACCTTAAAGAGATTTAAAGCATTTGTGGAGAAACAAAGTGGTTGTAGGATTAAAGCTCTCAAAACAAATAGAGGCCAAGAATCTTGCTTGTGCAAATTTCTTTGAACATCATGGAATTCAACATTAGTTGACCATTAGATATACTCCTTAATAAAATGAAGTAGCTAAGAGGAAGAATAGAGTAATCATGGATATGGTAAGATACAAGCTAAAAGCTAAACAACTGCCTAAAGAATTTTTGGAAGAAGTTGTTGCTTGTGCAATGTACATTTTGAATAGGTATCCAACAAAGAGTGTTCATAATAAAACACCTGAAGAAGCAAGGAGTGGAAGGAAACCTTCAATACAACATTTCAAAATCTTTGGATGTATTGCATTCATCCATGTACTGGACCATCTAAGGAAGAAACTTGATGATAAAAGTGAGAAATGCATTTTTATTGATTACAGTATGAATTTAAAAATAAATTCAATATCAAATGTGGCTCTAACTTACGGCCAACCGTACTATCGTACTGACTTCTTCATTGTTAACCTTGTTTATTCACAAACACCTGTACGGAACTGGACAAGGCTCAATTATCACGTGACAAAACATAACCATGGTCCAATTAAACTCTAAACCCTATCTATAGTTCTCTAATATAAAATATCAATGACTAACCACTTATACTCGGTAACGAAGAAAGTAAAAAGAGAAAAAAATAAAATTTAAAAGTTTTATTTGTTAGCTTAAAATGAAATTAAATATAGAAGGTATTTGATGAAGAACTTTTTAGTGAATTTTTAACTAATTTAATAGTATTTAATTATTTGATTGGATTAATAAGCTAATTTAACTATTTGACAAACAACTTATTTAATTAGTTTATTAGCCTCAATCAGCTAATTTAAAAAAAGTTAATAAATCTATTATTTTCAATTAACTGATTGATAATAAACTTATAAAAATACAAAACTATCCTTAAGTAATATACCTATTTTTATTTATATCCTTACTAAAAGAAAGATCAAATACATTCATTAAATAATAATTACTAATTTCTATAAAGCATTTACAAAATATAATAATTTATTTTTTAAGGGATATAATAATTTAAGAAACATAATAAATCTTTAATTATATTTTAGATTTATCATATTTTTAAGTAAATATGAATAAAAAAATTACTTAAAAACAAATTATTATATTTCTTAAAAATAAATCATATGATAAATTTAAAATATTATTAAAATAAAAAATACTTAAATAAATATTAAAATATACATGTGTCTGTATATATCATTTTGTATATAAACAACTAATAAGAAATAACTAATTTTATCAAATATTTTCATTTAAATAACTAATGTTATCAACAGGTCAAATAAGTTAATATAATTACCTATTAATTAATAGCTAATTGAATCAGTTAATTGTTAAAGAGGGTCATAGTATATAAAACTTAGATTAAGCAAAGATGCCTTGTTATCAAAGGGTGACCGACCCTCATAACTCAAAGTGTATAACTTGAGGAGAAAACTTACACAGACGAGGCTCTATTATTGTACAACAAGGGGGAGTTCACCAAAATGTTCATTTCTGTTGGAAATTTTTGTTGTGTGCATAATAAGAAATAATTTTAAACCACTGAACAATAAGTTAATGTTGAAGAAATCGAATTGTATATTAACCCTATGCTTGAGAGATGGAAAAATGGATAGAAAGGAAAAAAAATTTAATTAAAAAATATAAAAAAAATTAAAATGTTGATATGGTGGAAATAATACTAGCTACAAATTATATTTTTTTATTTCATTTCTTCTCTTTTTCTTTCTACCCAAGCAATATAGAAAATCTTAAAATTTAAATTTTTACCTCCTTTCACTTTTTTCTTTTTTCATCAAGCATAAGGTAAAAGTTTTTAGGTCCAAACCTTCTAAAAACAAATAATAATTTTGTGAAAAATATCGGCGTAGGTATGGAGTGTTAATCAGGTCGATAAAAGTAATAAAATAAATCTACTTGCACTTTTTCTTTCTTATTCATCCCTCACTTTTCTAATCATATTAAGAGAAAAAGTATCTTAAACATGTAAAAGAATGAATTAAATTAAGTTATGTTTTTTTTATAAGGAAAAGAAATTTGGAAGAAAATGAGAAAATGAGTGTAAATAGCATTACTCAAAAATAATAGTGTTAATGTGTTGAAAATCATAAATTTGAACACAACTTTCATTAATATGAAAAAAAAAGGAGAAAAAAATTAAAAGCGACCAGAGACAAACTTGGAACATGATCCAGAACATTCCAACCAGATAACGATGGTAAATCTATTTAGGGTAGAGAGCAATCATGTTCAAAACAAGAAGCAAAGAGCATAAAGCCAGAATAACATACCTTGGCCGGCGCCGGTAGCAGTGGAAAGCAAGATGATTCTGAAGAGTACTCCGGTTCACTTTGATAGAAAGAGGGTATAAGAGAGAGGAGATAATATGGTTCTAATTTACAGCGGTATTAAGTCTTCGCCAACCACCATATTATCGTACAGATTTTTCGATAATTGACAGATACATGCTCTCTTATTGTTTCATTCATGGGTTGGACTTGACTTGCATGGTGGCTGAATTATTATTTGGAAGGATGTTTAGATATATTTTTATTTTTATATTTTTAAAAGTTATTTTAAAAATGAAGGAAAATAAAAAATAGAGGTAGGTATTGTAAATAAAAAAAATATTTTATTTAATTATGAAACTTCTATCTACTATGAGAAAATATGTTTAGAAAATATTTAAAATTTATTTTATTTTCTATTTTTAAAATAAATATTTAGAATTAAATTTCTTAAAAATAAATTTTTAAAATAATTCTCAAAAAATTCTATTTCTAAAAAATAAAACAACTATTTTTAAAAATAAAAAAGGGACCCTTGGCATCCTAACTCGTCCTAGGTCTTACATATATATAGCTGGATGTTAAAATGCTGTCTTTGTCACTTCTCGGTATTTCTATTTAGGGCATAACAAATTTGAATATTTATATACAAGATTATTAACTTCTGCATTTATATTTAAAGGTTAGTAACTACTATTTTTATTTAAATTAAAAATTATATTAATAATATAATGATAATAAAATAATAAATAGAATTGTAATTAAATTTTCATCTCTATTAATTTTTTAATTTAGCATATATATTTATTATAATGAATAGAATTGATTTAAATATTTTAAATTAAAATATCTATTAAAATTATTTAAATAATCTTTATTATTTTATTATCATTACATTTATAAAATAATTTTTTTTCAAATAAAAAAGTAAAAATTATTAATCTTTATATATAAATATGAAGGGTAGCAATCTCCTGTATAGAGAACATTTAATAAATAGGTTTTGATCAACTTTTAGTCAATCAGTAAATTAGAATATTTGGAAAATAATTGATTCAAAAAATTTATTGGCATTGAATTAGTTAATTTAAAAATGGCGGAGAATCCAATATTTTCTATTCAAATAGTTTAAACATTAAATTTCTATAGAAATTCAAAATTATCATCAAATTATATAACAAGGAAAATGCTAACCACTGCCCCAAGGGATGGTAAAGTGCAATTAATAGCCCCTATTTAATAATAATATAATTATCATTAGAACCACATTTAATACTTTGTATTTATTTAAGTAATATATTATTATTAAAATTAGTGTCTTTTATTCATTTTATTACTAAGGGCAATGTTGTGAGAATTTCCATTGCTTTAGAGGATGAATGTTTCTATCATTAGATTACTTTTTCTCTTATCTATATCTATATATTATATATCAGTCGTTGTTTTGCACCTTCTTTTATTACAAATATCAATTATATAACTTGTCATATATTAATATGTCCTTCCTTCCCAATAAATATTGTGTTAAAGTGAATTATAGTCATGCAATTAGACTAAGCTATTGAATCTTCTGTTGCCTTCTAATTTATTTGTAATCTTCTTCTTATTATTTTTAGAAATTAATCTTAAATTTTAAATTTCTTCATTTCTTAAATTAGTCAAAAAAATTTGCAGTGAACTCTTGCATGAATTGAAAATTTTTCATCCCATCACTAATTTTTTTAATTTTATATTTTTTCTTCCTACTACATTTCATTCTCTAAAATCATTATCGAAAGTCATTAATTGAAATTTATTATCATTAATATTTTAAAATCATAATTAAAAATAATTTTAAATATTTTATATATAACAATTTATGATAAATAGAGAAAAAATAATTTTTTCTAATTTAAATCACTTTGCTCTTTATTTTTCACATGATTATATAAAAATTATTACTTTATAAATAATATAAAAATTACACATGATCCAATATGTTTTTAAACTTAAGGTTATTCTAATTTATGCAAGTTATAATTTATACTATTACATGATATATTTTTAGACTTACTATTACGTTATTTCAATTTAGAGTCATTAATTTAATTATATTGTAATTATTGATTTGGAATTTGTATAGAAATTAAATACTATCAAATATTTTTATAAGCACATTAATATATTATTTCATTTTGTAGCCATTGATTGTATATTAAATGGCTACAATTTATAAAAAATTACACGCGATCCAATAACTATGTAAACTTAATAATAGGTTATTATAATGATTTATAATCACTCATTTAGTCATATTGTGATCATCGATCACTTATGCTGAATGTATGTGCATAATTTACAAAACATATAATAATAGTTATTAATGAGAATATTAACAATAAGAAAAATTATAAATTTTAAAATTACTTTTTTAGTGACTTGTTATTTATTTAATTATGAACATTTTATTTTTTTTTATCAACAGTTAGGATTATTCACTTTACTCTCTAAAATTTATTTTAAACTTCAAAGGAACCATATTCCTTCAAAAGCATGCATTATTCCATTTAATAGAAGCTTCATCAATTACTTTAAATGCTCCTCATGCATTTACATTTTCTCACTACTATCCCTGTGAATTTTTTTATCAATTTTATCTATATGAAATATTAATTTGTTTAATTTTATCCTTAAAGGGATGAAATTAAACGAATTAATCATCATATCATACATATGAGCACTACCAAAAGGATGAAAATAGACAAATTCATATTTTACAATAAAAATTGATTACACAAATTTAAAATTAAAAGAGTGAATTTCACAAAGGCAAAAGATTGAAATTTTTTCTATTTTCTTAAGGGTTTAAATCTAATCTACTATAAATGTAAAATATTTTACATTATTAGTAAACAACACAAAGACATGTTATTAAAAAATAATATTAATTAAGAATTTCTAAAACTAATAAAAGAATTTAAATAATTTTATTGATATAATAATACATAATTAAATAATATTGTAAAGTTAATGTATACCGATAATATATCAAATTTAAATCATCATAATCCGTACAAAGTAAATCCCAACGAGCCACGTTAAAATAAATAACCTACACTTTTTAGTATTAATTACATCAACAGTGATAATATCTTAAATAAATGTCATATCATGAACAAAAGAAAATTTCGTCTTGCTACCTACCTCAAGATTGGATGCAGCAGCTCAAATTTAGTACGAGATAAAATGTTGCGGTGATGTGATGTATGCTAACATGTATCTATATATATAGGAAGAATTTTAATTTTCTCAATTTCTTTTAAGCAAAAACCCATATTTAATCCTGATTTTTATTGAAATTTCAATATTATCCTTTAAATTTTATTTAAAGTAAATTTATTTTCAAACTTTTGAAAAACTCATAATATTACTCAAACTCAATTAGCTAACATTAAGTTTTTTAACGAATAATATTACTTTTCAAAAACTTATAATATTACCCAAACTCGATTAACTAACATCGTTAGACACTTACACAGAAACCAACTTATCATCCTATATACAGTGTATATAAATTTTATTTTAATACTCTTATAACAAAAAGTAATTTTTGGTCCTATAAAAGTTTTAAATTTGTTCTTTAAATTTTATTTGAAGAACAAATTTTATTTAATATTCTTATGTCAAAATGTCCTTTTTATCCCCTAACTTTTTTTAAAATTTTAAATTTGTTCTTTAAATTTTATTTAAATTTGATCGTTACATTGCAACTAACATGACATCCTATCACAGCATATATAAATCATATTTTAATATTCTTATGACAAAGAGTTATTTTTAATCTCCTAATTTTTTTCTAAAATTTTAAATTTTTTCTTTAAATTTTATTTAAATCAAGTTTATTCTTTAACTTTGTGAAAACATGATCATTACTGTGTAAGGATAAAATGCAATTGTAATATAATGATTTCCATTCTAATTAATCAATGCAAATAATAAACAAATTTAAATAATAATTAATTTGAGAAATTATAAAAATAAATTAATTTCATATTTACAAACTATCATGTTTATCAAAAATAATTAATAAAAATTCAAAATAATTGTGTGATCAATATGTCATAGAAGCAATGAATATGAATAAATAAGGCTTTAACATTTAAAGATGCAATTTCTTTTTAGTGTTCTTCAAATTTGAAGCGAAATAATTTGTAAATATAAAATTAATTTATCTTTAAAATTCTTCAAATTATTGTTTAGATTTGTTTAGTATTTGAATTGGTTAAATATAATACAAGTCATCACATTATAATCACATTTTGTCTTTACTTGGAAGTAATTGTATTTTTGAAAAATTAAAGAATAAAATTAGTTTAAATAAAAATTAGAAGATAAAATTGAAACTTTAATGAAAATTAAGAAACTAAAAGTGATTTTTTATTATAAGAATATATATATATATATATATATATATATATATATATATATATATATATATATATATATATATATATATATATATATATATATATATAGACACACACACACACGACGCAGGATGCGAAATTAGATACATGTATGTGCTGAAGTTAGCCAACTAAGTAATAATACCTATTTTTGTAAAATTAAAAAGTAAATTTGCTTTAAATAAAAGTTACGGTATAAGATTGAAAGTTTACTGAAAATTAGAAGGATCAAATATGCCTTTCTGTCCTTCTTTTAAAATATTGAGAAATTGAATTTATGATAGATAGAAGAAAAATAAATACAATAAAGTGGTGGGTAAGAGATAAAAAATTATAAATTTTAAAAGAAGAAAGATTATTTTTAAAAAAAATTATAGGAAATTGAGAAAGCAAAAAATTGAAAAAATCCAAATCCTCTTCTTCCGAGGTTCCCTTGTATTAGTCCTTTTGGCTAAACTTCATCAGTCTCTTTGAATCCTCCTCATGCATTATTCGATTGGCGATAACTCCGCTCTATGTACATTATTCGATTTGATCAAGAATTTATCAATTGCTTTGCAATTCCACATACATTATTTGATTTCATCAAAGTAAGAAAGTGGATGCTTAAAACGTTGATGTTAACTAGAAGGGAATAGAATTCTAAATTTGATTTCCACAGACACTGGAAGAAGAAAGAATATTATTCATTGCAGAGTTCTTTATAAGAGGCCTTTGGTTCGCACAATATTTTACACATTTCTACAAATGTTTTAAAAGAATTCTAAATTTTCATATTTTGTTCAAAATAAAGTAAAATATTTTGGGAACATGAATATTCTAGTAAATATTTTTAGAACAATATTAAAATATTTCTATAAGGGAATTGTGTATTCTATATCCCTATATCATGAGAATGTTTTAATAATATAAAATAATTATCTTGTCTATTCTTCCAAACTCTACCATCTTATTTTATGATTATTCATCATCGTTAACTATCACTTACTATTATTTATTATTATTAAGTATTGCTAACTGTCACTTATCATTATTAATTAATACCACCGTCACCTACCGTCATTACACACCAACAAGGTAAAGGAAACTAACAAAGTAGAAATTTGAGGAAATCCAAATCCTTTTCTCTATGGGTTCGCATGTGGATGCAACTCCTCTAAAATATCAAATACAATTTAGAGTGTAAAACATATAATAATAGTTATTAATGAGAATATCGACAATAAGAAAAATTATAAATTTTAAAATTACTTTTTTAGTGACTTGTTATTTATTTAATTATGAACATTTTATTTTTTTTATCAACAGTTAGGATTATTCACTTTACTCTCTAAATTTTATTTTAAACTTCAAAGGAACCACATTCCTTCAAATGCATTCATTATTCCATTTAATAGAAGCTTCATCAATTACTTTAAATGCTCCTCATGCATTTATTTGATTAATGACATCGCTTTGCTGTTTCACATACATAATTCGATTTTGGTCAAGACTTCATCAATTACTTTGTAGCGTCGGATGCATTATTCGATTTGATGAAAAAACAAGAATGTGGATGCTTAAAACATTGATGTTTACCATTCGATTTGGTGAAGCAAGAAAGGGGATGCTTAAAACATTGATGTTTAGTATTCGATCTGATGAAAAAACAAGAAAGTAGATGCTTAAAACATTGATGTTAACATCAAGGGAATGAAGTCCAACTAGCTAGACCAAAAACGAAAAAAACACTTAACAGAAAAAGAATATTATTCCATGCTGAGTTCCCTAAAGGTATCAATAAAAGATGCAACTTGCAAGTGGTTCTTTTAAATGTACTAGCGAATAAGCGATTGTAGTTTGTGTGTGAGTTGTGCTTGTGCAAAATTCGCCTAAATTTGGCATCGATAATAGTTAAAATTAATGCCCCGTTTGGGATGATTGGGACATCTTAACTAAAGTTCCCAAATCCAGATGATCCATTAACTAAAAAAAATATGGAAGAAATTTGGACATTAATGCTAGCCGCAGGTAACGCTATCAGACGAATATAATTTTTTTTTTCCAATTTTTTGGCATAAATCTCTTTTAATTCCCATCATGAAGTAATTTTAATGAAGTTAGTATGAGGTTGAGAGACAGGAATGGAAAATTAAAAATGTTCACGGGTGAGACAAAGTAAAGAGCAAAAATTTGATGCCCCCAATTGAAAACCTGTTACAACAATCAGTGCTGCCATAGGTGCTGAAGTAAAAGCTGAAAATGTGCTCCGAAGAAATTCACCCGTTCGATTGAAATACAGGTAGCGCCCCTAGATATTAATTATTTAAGGGTACACAATTCATTATATTCTAGTTGGAGTACAAATTTGCAGTTCAATTTCAAGGTACATATCATATTCCTACAATAAAAGATAATATACACATGTAATACATTATTTTAAAGTAAGGTTTAGCATTGCAAAATATTTAAAGCAATTTCAATTTGTCCGAAATATAGTAAGTTTTAAAACTTTACTAATAGATAATCGAGAATGTTGAAGCATATTAAAAATATTACACCACTTACCGAGAAGAGGATACTATTTGAATGACGATAAGAATGAGAAGGAAAACCCACCAATGGTGGTAAGAGACTACAAAGGAATCTTGTAATAATTACGTTTCAAGTAAAGTGTCCAATCTTACTATTTTTTTTATTTATTATTACTTATAAAATTATGAACCAAAATTAATAGTGGGATTGATCACTTTACCCTCTAAAGTACAAGATGCACTTTAGAAAATCCAGTCCCATAGTAATCATATTTCTAATGGCAAGTTTTGATTTAAAATTTCAAGGGAGCTAAAGAGTTTAAAAAAATTAAAAATTAAAGAGTCAAATGGTTTGTGTGAATTCTTTTTAATAATTTTCACATTATTACATGATATTAATATATAATTTATTATAATCAGCATTCGTAATATCTATATGTATAAAATTTTTTCCAAGATAGTTAAATAATTTGGCCGCAGTATTGTTGTCATCCAATGAATGAGGATGATTCCATTGTGAATAAGAACATCCACTTCTTAGGGAATATAAGGTCTATTTGTTTAATATTTTTAATAATAGTTTTTTATTTTTTATTTTTAAAAATAGAAGAATTTGTTTGAAAATATATTTTTAGAATTTATTTTTAAATATTATTTTCTGAATATATAACTAAAAAACAGAAAAAAATTAATTTTTAAATATTTTGTAAACTTATTTTCTTGTTTTGAATGTCAATTTTGTAATTAAATGAAATATTTATTTTTTTATAATATATATCTTCCTCTATTCTTTATTTTTCTTCAATCCTAAAATAATTTTTGAAAACAAAAAAATAATTTTTAAAAACAAATTTTAAAAATATAAAAATAAAAGTCTATTTAAAATTATTGTAAAAATTTATTTATTCTAAAAAGTAGGATCCTATCCCATTCGAGATATTTCTGTAGTTATCAATTCATCCACGCTCATCATTTCTTCCATACAAAAATTTCAACAGCATCTTCCCGTAGTGCTCTAAGTATGTAAACTATACATCAGTATAATTCAAATCCGGAGAGCAGTTAGGATGCCAAAACATTTCTATAGTGTGCAATGAGATCCAGATAAATTCTCAATAATAATTACATGACATATCCCAAACTGTCCAATTTTATAGGACAATTCAAAGGTTGGTTGACGTATAGAGATCAACTAACCCTTAAAAGAGTCTAAGCTTACAATGCAAATATAATTTTATTTAAAATTATTGTAAAAATTTATTTATAATAATTTTAAACTTACATTGCAACATTTTATGAGTGTCATTATTCTAGTGTGTTATTATATATATGGTTAGTTATTTTAAATATCCACATAAATTTTCCCTATTTAATAATTTGGAACTAGGAATTGAATTTTGTTACCTACTCTATCACATTTATAAGATGTATAGTTCAACTCCTTTACTCTAACGTATATTTTATAAGTACTCAACTTTTTCAACTAAACGTATATCTTATGAGTACAGATATATTTTCAAAGGTTCAAAGTTTTCAAGTTTCTATTAGTATACAACTGTCAAATTCATTTTGATTATATTTTGTACGAGAATTCTTGTTGATGTGGAAATTTAAATCTTTGTAATCCTTTCAAAATTCATGCTCATATGTAATCATATTGTTACTAATGTGTAATTTTCTTAAAATATATAATTATGTGTAATCTTATTGTTACCACTTTGTGTGTAATTATCATATAAATTTCTTATTTTTATCATGTATAAAATATTCAATATTATTATTGAATATATAAAAAATCTAATTTCAAATGTTTAATATTCAATACTAATATATTCAAATTAAACATTTTTATGCATTTAATGTTCAAATATTTAATATTATTATTTCACATTTTCAAATAGGTTTCATCTTATATTATCTTCATATCATATTTGAAAATGTTTGCATTGAATAAATACAAATGATCAAAATTGAGTAGATGTTTTTATACAAAATAAAAATGTTAGATATTATAAAAAAAATTTTATAAAATTAAAAATTATTTGGAAATTACAACAAAACCTATTTGAATTATTATTGATTAGTTATTATTTTTAATACATTTCTAATGAAAACTTTGAATATATGGAAATTTGAATACATATTAATCATTATTGAATAAACATTATATGTTTTTATGAAATTTTTGTGATTTGTAATCCCTATTAAAGTATATATTTATGTGATATATTAGTACATAAATTATAATATGAAATTTCTTTTTATATTGATAATTTTTTATTTTAATCACTATACAATGTTATGAAGTATTTACGACAACAAAAATAATCATATTTTTCCATGTGAATTTTTTAATTTAAATAATTAAAAAAAATAAATATTTCCATTCACAATCTATTATATGACAAATTTCATATAACAATTTATTTTCATTTAATTTCATACTAAAAAATACATCATGTAACAATTTATCTTCGTTGTTTTTTTAATATAAATTTTTTTGCATAAATTTTTATATGAAATATTTATTAAAAATTACATAACAATTATTGTTGAATGATAATTTATTTTTAGTTTAGTCAGTATACATTGTTATGAAATTTTTATGAAGAAACACCACCTGCTAAATTGTATAATCATAAGAAATTGTATTACATTATGAGAAATTCTAAAGATATGTCTTGCAATATTTTATATTATTGTTAAATATAAAAAATTTTCATTAAATACAATATTTCCATTAAATATTGTATTAGCATTTACTTTCTTTATTATACATTTTCTCTTAAGTATATTTACAAAGTTATATTCAAAAAATTTATCAACATACTTAAAAGTTTATTTTTGTGTGGATATATTTTTTTAAAAAATGTTTATATAATATTTTAATTTTTGACATTACTATGTTTCAACAAAATTAGAAAATTTTGTGTTCCATAACTACATCCTAAATTTCATCTACAGAACAATCTACCTAATTGAATAATCTGCACATACATCAAGTTTTTCAAAACTACAATTGTAGTCACTAACATAATAATAATAAAATTTATATTTATAAACTATACATGAAAGTAAAATTATACAAACACATTTAACATATAAATCAAAATAATATTAATTTCATGCTAAAGATGTCATACCATCAAATTAAATTAATTCATTACATATTACTATAGTAGATAAATTCATATCAAATTATTCACCTCATAAATAACATAATGAAATAAAATTTTATAAAATTTAATACACCTACCTCATTGGAGTAAATCTATTGATCAAATATCTTTTAACTGAATACAAATAATGATAAATAGCAATAATATCTAATAAAACAAAATAATATTCAATATATATAAATAATTAAAATATATTATTAAAAAATATAAAAAATACTAAAACATAAAAAATACCTAAATCTCTCTACCTTCAACTTCCCTCCTCACCATGTGAAAATGAGGTTATGAGAGCACAATTTGGCATTTATAAACCTATCCTTTAATGATGACAAATTTCTCAATCATCATTGAAGAGTATTCACTATAGGCCACGACCTTTAGCGACGACTATTGTCGTTGGTGAACGGGTGGCACAATTTCTAGTGCCATCCTTTTAGCAACGACTCTATCATTGCCAAAGGCTAGCATTGGAAATTATGCCAGCCTTCACCAATGACAATAGTCATGACTATAGATTATGGCCTATAGCGAAGACTCATGTCATCACTAAAAGTTGACACAATTTTATGTGCCAACTCTTTGACAATGGCACAAGTCATCGCTATAAACTTTAACCTTCAGTGATGATATGTGTAGTCATTGAAAGCTTCAACGACAGCTTTTAGCAACAACAAGTGTTATCCTTGAAAATTTGAAAGCTTTTGTGATGATAAATATCATCGCTAAAGCATTTCATTTCTCGCCCATTCAATTCTCAGTGGCGCCATTTTGTTACTAATAACTATGTCATCAGTAAAAGTCATTAGACTTTACACTGACGATCGAATTTTTCTCGCTGGTGAAAATGTTGTCGGTGTTGATCTATTTTGTTGTAGTGTGATCACAATAATTTTGTTATTTGGCATGACTGATTGGGACATCCAGAAGTAATAGTGATGTAAAGAATTATTAAGAATTCATTTGGACATTTATTAAAAAGCCAACAGATCCTCTAATCAAAAGATTTCTCATGTATTGCATGTTTTCAAGGAAAGTTAATTATTTGACCATCACTAACTAAAATAGAAAGTAGGTCCATTGCATTTCTAGAACGTATTCAAGATGATATATATGGACTATACACCTATCATATGGACCATTTAGATATTTTATGATTTTAATTAATGCTTCAACAAGATGGTCACATATATACTTATTATTAATTTGCAAGTATTTGCGAGATTACTTGCTTAATTGATTTAATTATGAGCACATTTTCCAAATTATCCGATTAAGACAATTTGTCCTCATAATGCCGCTAAATTTAATTCCTAATCTTTTAAAGAATACCATATATCTATTAGCATAACTATCAAATATCCTATAGCACTTTTTCATACATAAAATGATAATGTAGAATCATTTATCAAGTGCCTTAAATCAATTGCAAGACCTTTACTTATGAGAACAAAACTTCCAATTTATGCTTGGGGACGTGCTATTCTGCATGCAGCAATACTAATTCACATCATACCGACAAGTTATCATAAATTTTCTCCTTTATGGTTGGTTTTTGATCAAGAACCAAATATTTTCCATTAAGAATTTTTGAAGTGTGGTATATGTTCCAATTGTCCCATCATAACACACTAAGATAGGTCCTCAAAGGAGGTTAGGAATTTATGTTAGGTATAAGTCTCCATCTATAATTAAATATCTAGAACCATTAATAGGACATTTATTTATAACTCAATTTGTTGATTGTCAATTTGATGAATCAATTTTCCAAACATTAAAAGAAAATAAGCAGTTAGATAAGGAGATTAGTTGGGATATATTATCACTATCGTATCTTGATCCTTGTACAAAGTAATGTAAACTAGAAGTTCAAAATATTATTATTTGTAAAATTTAGTAAATTAATTACCAAATACATTTATTGATCCAAAAAAGGTGACTAAATCATATGTACCAACTGCTAATGCTCCTATTAAAATTAATGTCCCTACAAGACAATCTAATATTGCTAATGAGTCTAAAGCACCTTTAAAGCATGGTAGACCAATGGGTTCTAAAAATAAAAATCCTCAAAAAATAAAAGAAATGAAGAATCAAGATGGTCAAATTGAGTAAGTTGTAACTCCAGGAAAGTCCCTAAACATGATCTTCAGAAGAATAGTGATGTGAATATTCAACAAATTCATTCTAGTGATAATCTAGTAAATTTATTCACCAGGTTTCTTCCTACTACAATATTTGAAAAGGTAGATTGGATTGTGTTGGTTAAGAGATCATAAATTATATTATTGTAAGGGAGAGTTAATACACACTATACTATTTTTCGCTTAACCAAGGTTTTGTTCCATTGGATTTTCCTAGTAAGGTTTTTAATGAGACAATATCCTATTACATATTATAATTCAGTACTCCTTTATATAATGGACATCCAAGGGGAGTGTTATAAAAATAATTAGGTTTATTAAATGTGGATGTCCATAGATTAGATTTATATTCCTTTTATAGTCAATTATTAAGTTTCAATTTGGCTTATGAACCATTATTATAAAATTGTAACATTTTGTCTATTTGTCATATAAATATGGGTTATATAAATCATTCTATATATAGTTGAAACAAATATTCTCTTCCTTCTCATAATTCTCCTTTATTTCTTCCATATTTTTCTTTAGTTATTTCTTAAATATTTATTATTTTTATAAAATAACATAAATTTTAAAGAAAGATAAATATAATTTTTTTTTGTTTAGAATTGTAATTGTCTGTAAAAAAAGCAGCGAAAGATATATGTCTTTATCTTTCTAAAAACAGGAAAATAGTGGAAAAAAAGGGAAAGAATCTAGATTCCACAATGGGTTAAATTCAAAGACGAAGAAGTTTGAAGGTTTAAAAGGCAATTGGTCAATCATTAATGAATTCCAAAGTAAGAAAATAAGTTTCTTTGTCATAAAATCCTAACTTAGAAAGAAAAAGAAGAGCATAGAGAAGACGACAGAACATCCGTACAGAAAGGTTATCTCAAACTGAAGATATTGTTCACAATAAAATTTTGTTTGAATTATACTATGGACCACCAGGTGATCATTGCCTTGTTTACAGACCCTACTAATGTAATTTGACTTTGACACTGCTTACCACAATTGCATACGAAAATTCCGCGTAGTATGTATAGGTCATGATATGGGTGCAGAAATGGAGTTCGTTATTATTTTAACAAAATTTCCCAAAAATTAATGCATGGATTAAAAAAAAAAAAAAGAAAGTCATACGCAGTTGAAATATGATTTTTGATTACTTGGCTTGAAACATAGCCATATATCACAATTGAAATAAGTCTAAATTTGTAGAAAATACAAGGTTTACAATACAAATGCATGAATCAAATTCAAGATAATTCAATATTAAGGAAACTAATTAACTGAGAAACATACGACTGCTGCATGACCTCGATAACAGAACATTTTGAATCAAAGTAATTATTTATATATAAAAAAAAGTGGTATACCAGCAATGGACCCAACAGCTTACTATTGAGTTAAGTTTGCTTTGATTTTGAAGTGGATAATAAATAACAGGTAGTGTTGATGTTTTCCAAAGGCAAGATTGCTACTTATTAAAATATCACAAATTTAATGACCTTTTATAAGAAATATGTTAGTTGTCAAGTGCATTTGTGCAATTTCCATCAAAATCCGTGTACTTGTTTTAATAATTGTAATAAGATACATATGCAACGCAGATAACAAATTTTTACAACAAGTATGCAGGTTCCTTCATCACAAGGAAATTAAAACTATTCCAAATTAAGGTTTACAACTGCAGGAATCAGATTCAAGAGAATCCAATAAAGGAAGCAATTAACTAAGGGTTCTTCTGCTTGTTCATTTGGACACCAGAAAATATGGTCTGAAGTAAAGTGAGTATAAGAAGTATCATACCAGCAACGGAAGCAACAGTCTGCCACGGAGTCTTACAATAGTCACGCTTCAAAGTTGCTGCCAATTTCCGATAAGGATTTGTGCAGAACTTATTCAATTTCTTGCAGAGTTCATTATAATCGGAATTGAAAGTCAACCACATGACATTTCTTCCAAGAACATTAACCATTTTAGCCACAGCTTTGTTATCATCTATGCGGTTAATGATTATTCCATTTTGAACGAGAACATCCACATCTTTGTCTGTGTCGATGAGAAAATCCAAAATGGAAACATAGTCATAAATGTAAGATTTTGAGGGACAATGCAATTGCTCAAAGGCCACCATATTGCGAAACAAAATCTCAGTCCTGTCATCCACCAAAATCTTGGGAATTTTAAGAAGACATCCTGAAAATTGCAAATCTAATAAGCATTGGCTTGTCTCATTCACCTCAAACTTCAATCCTGCTTCGTGTAATTTAGTTGCATTGAAATTAAGTACTTCTCTGCTAGAAATTCTTTCCGGTGGTGGTTGCTACAAGTAAAAGTATCGTAGTAAGTCTGTGAAGTGACATATGGTAACACCATCCGAATTCAACCCTTGTTTGTTGTAATGGGTGAAATAGTGGAATCCGAGTTTAAGAAATGAAGGGTGGTTATTAGATCCAGAGGAGGGGAAGGCCCAATTGAATAGCTTTTCAAGAGCAAAGAAAGGTAGTTGATTCTCAAGTAACAACAAATCCTTTAGTACTGTGGATGATAATCTATATCCTGGTAAAAGAGCATCGTCTATAGACCAATATCCATGATAGTTCCTCCAAAAAAGGTCAATTATGAAGCAAGCATCTAATGATATAGCTTTCACAAGTTCCTTCTTGTCAAGCACAATATCCTCTCCATAACAGGAACGAACACATGGATCTAACTCTTCAATTAAGCTTTCCAAATCATCCAAATTGACCTCATTTCTTTCGACAAATTTCTTGAAATGCTCCCACTTGTGAGCTTGCATGTTTTGCAGCCTCTCATTCCCAACGTGAAAAGGGCCAATTGAAACCACCTTAGGTGTATAGGCATCTTTGTTTACGTCGCGGATGTCATTGGGCACCCTACAGATGCACCATTTACTTCTCTCGGCAGGTTTCGTTTGATTCTATGTTTCTTCAATCTCAATTGCCACTTCATTTTGATTCAAATTCTGCATCTGTGTCATTTCAAAATCGGAAAACAAAGAGAGCAACTAAAGTCATTCACATATATAGGAGTAATTAAGTAGCGATGTCTTAACTTTAAATTCGTGTTTAGTTGATCTATCAAATCTTAACGAACCAAAAATAAATGGAGAGAGATTGATTCATTGTTCCAAGTAAGTATCTTGTGGAGTGATGAAATAAGTCCAAGTAAAATATTGTTCCTTGTTCAGCTCAACTAACCAAAAATGAAAGGAGAGTTTCGTCTTGTTCCACCGACTTTCAGGAGTGTATGTTAGGAGTATTTGATGAAAGGTCAAGTGAAATCACAACTTTAAATTGAAACTTATTTCTATTGCACGCGGATACGAAAAACAATTTCAATCAGTACTCTGTACGTATAGTCATGAAACAACTCCATAATTGCAACATCTAACTTGCCATATTTTGAAAGAAGCCAATTCTTTAATCGAAAATCTTCCAAGTATTTTTACACATGTCATAAAAATTGCAGATTTATGAATTGTAAATCTTGTCAAAAAAAAAATTTTTAAAATGAAAAATTGCACATCTTTTCGTGGCACAATTGTGCCTAGAGCCATATCGCAAAAATTGTGAAAGATATATTTTTTTTACTATGTATGTATCTTAAAAAGGTTACATATCAATATAATTTTAAAAAAATAAATATTAAAATATTAAATATGAAATAATTGGTAGGTAAGAACTATTTTTCCTAGTATTATATCAACATAAAATCTATGAAAAAATTAAACCCCTACTTTTTATTAAACAATAGAGCTTCAATGGTGTAAGTTTTCTCCTAAAGTTTATAGAAGGAAGAGTTCATGTAAATTTTTTTATAACAAATAGTTTTGTGAAAAATATTGCTATATGATCGAGACGTTGATCTGTAGAATAATCATAATTGAGATCTTAATTAATAAACTACTAGTTATGATCAGCAATGAGAATTTGCTAGGATGTTTTAGGTCCTAAATTCAAACAGTCTCGCCGTTATTAAAAATAGAAAATAAAAATCTTAATTTATGCGAGAGAAACCTAGGTCAGCTATCAAAGCAATCTGGGACAAATAGGAAACATGATCCAGAACATATACCAACCAGATAATGATGGTAATTGTATTATTAGTCTTATCATCAAATATATATGTATATATATATATATATATATATTCACTATGGTTACTTGGACACAGCAACATTGTAGAAAGCAAGAAGCAAAGAGCAAATAAAAAGGGAGTAAAGTCAGAATAACATCCCAAATGTGTGCTTCTAACTTCTTCATTGTTAGCACTGTCGCCACTTATTCTCAAACCTGGCTCAATTATCACGTGACAAGATAACGTAGCCATGGTCTTAAACTCTAAACCCAATGTACAGTTCTCTAATGTCGAATATCAACGATCCTATACTCGTTGAAGAGAAGAGTAGAAAGAGAAAAAAGAAAATTTAAATTTTAAAAAATTTATTTGATTGGTTAAAAAAAAGAAAAGAATGATGAAAAATAGAATAGCATAATTTGTGGTTAAAATTGTATTAAAAATTATAACTTTGTTTATAAAACCTTACAAATATTTTTTTTAATTCTGTATAGATTTGTGTGTCACAATTACGCATAAAATGACAGCATGAAATTTTAAAGAATATTTATATATACATATATAAAGAAGTTACGATTTCATATAGAAAAAATTACAAAGTATGAAAATTTTCAAAATAAAAGTAGAACTACTTATCGATGTAATATTTTATAAGAGTAAGTCCTCTTTTGTCTTTGTAAAATTTACATTTTCTCACTACTATCCTTGTGAATTTTTTTATCAATTTTATCTATATGAAATATTAATTTGTTTAATTTTATCTTTAAAGGGATGAAATTAAACGAATTAATCATCATATCATACATATGAGCACTACCAAAAGGACGAAAATAGACAAATTCATATTTTACAATAAAAATTGATTACACAAATTTAAAATTAAAAGAGTAAATCTCACAAAGGCAAAAGATTGAAATTTTTTCTATTTTCTTAAGGGTTTAAATCTAATCTACTATAAATGTAAAATATTTTACATTATTAGTAGATAACACAAAGACATATTATTAAAAAATAATATTAATTAAGAATTTTTAACTCTAATAAAGGAATTTAAATAATTTTATTGATATAATAATACATAATTAAATAATATTGTAAAGTTAATGTATACTGATAATATATCAAATTTAAATCATTATAATCCGTACAAAGTAAATCCCAACGAGCCACGTTAAAATAAATAACCTACACTTTTTAGTATTAATTACATCAACAGTGATAATATCTTAAATAAATGTCATATCATGAACAAAAGAAAATTTCGTCTTGCTGCCTGCCTCAAGATTGGATGCAGCAGCTCAAATTTTGTACGAGATAAAATGTTGCGGCGATGTGATCTATGCTAAGAATTTTTATTTTCTCCATTTCTTTTAAGCAAAAAGCCATATTTAATCCTGATTTTTATTGAAATTTCAATATTATCCTTTAAATTTTATTTAAAGTAAATTTATCTTCAAACTTTTGAAAAACTCATAATATTACTCAAACTCAATTAGCTAACATTAAGTTTTTTAACGAATAATATTACTTTTCAAAAACTTATAATATTACCCAAACTCGATTAACTAACATCGTTAGACACTTACACAGCAACCAACTTATCATCCTATATACAGTGTATATAAATTTTATTTTAATACTGTTATAACAAAAAGTAATTTTTGGTCCTATAAAAGTTTTAAATTTGTTCTTTAAATTTTATTTCAAGAACAAATTTTATTTAATATTCTTATGACAAAATGTCCTTTTTATCCCCTAACTTTTTTTAAAGTTTTAAATTTGTTTTAAATTTTATTTAAATTTTATCTTTACATTGCAACTAACTTGACATCTTATCGCAGCATATATAAATCATATTTAAATATTCTTATGATAAAGAGTCATTTTTAATCTCCTAATTTTTTTCTAAAATTTTAAATTTGTTCTTAAATTTTATTTAAATCAAGTTTATTCTTTAACTTTGTGAAAACATGATCATTGTTGTGTAAGGATAAAATGCAACTGTAATATAATGATTTCCATTCTAATTAATCAATGCAAATAATAAACAAATTTAAATAATAACTAATTTGAGAAATTCTAAAAATAAATTGATTTCATATTTACAAACTATCATGTTTATCAAAATAATTAATAAAAATTCAAAATCATTGTGTGATCAATATGTCATAGAAGCAATGAATATGAATAAATAAAGCTTTAACATTTAAAGATGCAATTTGTTTTTAGTGTTCTTCAAATTTGAAGCGCAATAATTTGTAAATATAAAAGTAATTTATCTCTAAAATTCTTCAAATTATTGTTTAGATTTGTTTAGTATTTGAATTGGTTAATTATAATACAAGTCATCACATTATAGTCACATTTTGTCTTTACTTGGAAGTAATTGTATTTTTAAAACATTAAAGAATAAAATTAGTTTAAATAAAAATTAGAAGATAAAATTGAAACTTTAATGAAAATTAAGAAACTAAAAGTGATTTTTTATTATAAGAATATATATATATATATACAAACGCACGCACGACGCAGGATGCGAAATTAGATACATGTATGTGCTGAAGTTAGCCAACTAAGTAATAATACCTATTTTTGTAAAATTAAAAAGTAAATTTGCTTTAGATAAAAGTTACGGTATAAGATTGAAAGTTTACTGAAAATTAGAAGGATCAAATATGCCTTTCTGTCCTTCTTTTAAAATATTGAGAATTTGAATTTATGATAGATAGAAGAAAAATAAATATAAATTTTTTTGCAATAAAGTGGCGGGTAAGAGATAAAAAATTATAAATTTTAAAATAAGAAAGATTATTTTTTAAAAAAATTATAGGAAATTGACAAAACAAAAAATTGAAAAAATCCAAATCCTCTTCTTCCTAGGTTCCCTTGTATTAGTCCTTTTGGCTAAACTTCATCAGTCTCTTTGAATCCTCCTCATGCATTATTCGATTGGCGATAACTCCGCTCTATGTACATTATTCGATTTGATCAAGAATTTATCAATTGCTTTACAATTCCTCATACATTATTTGATTTCATCAAAGTAAGAAAGTGGATGCTTAAAACGTTGATGTTAACTAGAAGGGAATAGAATTCCAACTAATCAGACGAAGAATAAAAATGAAGAACACTGGAAGAAGAAAGAATATTATTCATTGCAGAGTTCTTTATAAGAGGCCTTTGGTTCGCACAATATTTTACACATTTCTACAAATGTTTTAAAAGAATTCTAAATTTTCATATTTTGTTCAAAATAAAGTAAAATATTTTGGGAAAATGAATATTCTAGTAAATATTTTTAGAATAATATTAAAATATTTTTATAAGGGAATTGTGTATTCTATATCCCTATATCATGAGAATATTTTAATAATATAAAATAATTATCTTGTCTATTCTTCCAAACTCTACCATCTTATTTTATGATTATTCATCATCGTTAACTATCATTTACTATTATCTATTATTATTAAGTATTACTAACTATCACTTATCATTATTAATTAATACCACCGTCACCTACCGTCATTACACACCAACAAGGTAAAGGAAACTAACAAAGTAGAAATTTGAGGAAATCCAAATCCTTTTCTCTATGGGTTCACATGTGGATGCAACTCCTCTAAAATATCAAATACAATTTAGAGTGTAAAACATATAATAATAGTTATTAATGAGAATATCGACAATAAGAAAAATTATAAATTTTAAAATTACTTTTTTAGTAACTTGTTATTTATTTAATTATGAACATTTTATTTTTTTTATCAACATTTAGGATTATTCACTTTACTCTCTAAAATTTATTTTAAACTTCAAAGGAACCACATTCCTTCAAATGCATGCATTATTCCATTTAAGAGAAGCTTCATCAATTGCTTTAAATGCTCCTCATGCATTTATTCGATTAATGACATCGCTTTGCTGTTTCACATACATAATTCGATTTTGATCAAGACTTCATCAATTACTTTGTAGCGTCAGATGCATTATTCGATTTGATGAAAAAACAAGAATGTGGATGCTTAAAACATTGATGTTTACCATTCGATTTGGTGAAGCAAGAAAGGGGATGCTTAAAACATTGATGTTTAGTATTCGATCTGATGAAAAAACAAGAAAGTAGATGCTTAAAACATTGATGTTAACATCAAGGGAATGAAGTCCAACTAGCTAAACCAAAAACGAAAAAAACACTTAACAGAAAAAGAATATTATTCCATGCTGAGTTCCCTAAAAGTATCAACAAAAGATGCAACTTGCAAGTGGTTCTTTTAAATGTACTAGCGAATAAGCGATTGTAGTTTGTGTGTGAGTTGTGCTTGTGCAAAATTCGCCTAAATTTGGCATCGATAATAGTTAAAATTAATGCCTCGTTTGGGATTATTGGGACATCTTAACTAAAGTACCCAAATCCAGATGATCCATTAACTAAAAAAAATATGTAAGAAATTTGGACATTAATGCTAGCCGCAGGTAACGCTATCAGACGAATATAAATTTTTTTTCCAATTTTTTGGCATAAATCTCTTTTAATTCCCATCATGAAGTAATTTTAATGAAGTTAGTATGAGGTTGAGAGACAGGAATGGAAAATTAAAATGTTCACGGGTGAGACAAAGTAAAGAGCAAAAATTTGATGCCCCCAATTGAAAACCTGTTACAACAATCAGTGCTGCCATAGGTGCTGAAGTAAAAGCTGAAAATGTGCTCCGAAGAAATTCACCCGTTCGATTGAAATACAGGTAGCGCCCCTAGATATTAATTATTTAAGGGTACACAATTCATTATATTCTAGTTGGAGTACAAATTTGCAGTTCAATTTCAAGGTACATATCATATTCCTACAATAAAAGATAATATACACATGTAATACATTATTTTAAAGTAAGGTTTAGCATTGCAAAATAATTAAAGCAATTTCAATTTGTCCGAAATATAGTAAGTTTTAAAATTTAACTAATCGATAATCGAGAATGTTGAAGCATATTAAAAATATTACACCACTTACCGAGAAGAGGATACTATTTGAATGACGATAAGAATGAGAAGGAAAACCCACCAATGGTGGTAAGAGACTACAAAGGAGTCTTGTAATAATTACGTTTCAAGTAAAGTGTCGAATCTTACTATTATTTTTTTTATTTATTATTACTTATAAAATTATGAACCAAAATTAATAGTGGAATTAATCACTTTACCCTCTAAAGTACAAGATGCACTTTAGAAAACCCAATCTCATAGTAATCATATTTCTATTGATATAAAATTTCAAGGGAGCTAAAGAGTTTAAAAAAATTAAAAATTAAAGAGTCAAATGGTTTGTGTGAATTCTTTTTAATAATTTTCACATTATTACATGATATTAATATATAATTTATTATAATCAGCATTCGTAATATCTACATGTATAAAATTTTTTCCAAGATAGTTAAATAATTTGGCCGCAGTATTGTTGTCATCCATTGAATGAGGATGATTCCATTGTGAATAAAAACATCCACTTCTTAGGAAATATAAGGTCTATTTGTTTAATATTTTTAATAATAGTTTTTATTTTTTATTTTTAAAAATACAAGAATTTGTTTGAAAATATATTTTTAGAATTTATTTTTAAATATTATTTTCTGAATATATAACTTAAAAATAGAAAAAAATAATTTTTAAATATTTTGTAAACTTATTTTCTTGTTTTTAATATCAATTTTGTAATTAAATGAAATATTTATTTTTTTATAATATATATCTTCCTCTATTCTTTATTTTTCTTCAATCCTAAAATAATTTTTGAAAACAAAAAAAAATAATTTTTAAAAACAAATTTTAAAAATATAAAAATAAAAGTCTATCCAAACATATCTGTAATTTTGGTGTTGTGATTTGTGAAATTTGAAAATTTTCAGGATCAAGCCCTTCCAACTCCAAGTCAAGCAGGCAGCTTGTATTTGCATACTTAAAATTTCAATCCTACTTCGTATAATTCAACTGCGCTAGTGAAATGAAGAGGGCCGGGTAGTGAAAATTGGTGGCGCTGTCTATAAAGATGAGAAATTCTTATATAATTTGAGCATAACGCATGTCATTACTGTCCATCGAAAAAAAAATAATTATTAATTTTATTATTTAATTACTAGATTTATAAAATTTAAATACATTAAAAATTATATTTTTTAATTTTCAAGATATTGAAAACTACTTTTTTCTATTGAATGAGAGTTAAGATGAATACTATAATTTAAGTATAAAATAATTTCTCCTCTATGTAATTGGAAAAAAAAAGAGTCATGTCATGATTAATAAATAAGGTACTTAATTAAATAGGTCACATCCATTCTTTAACTAATGATGCTAACACTTTTTAACCCTTAATCTCCTTTCACAATTTTTAATACTCATTTCTTGTTCGCCTTCTTTTCACATATTAATAGTATATAATAATGTGAAATTTCAATTGTAACATATATAATATTGAGTTATAATAAATTTAAAACCCGATAGTAATTAACTTATTGAATGACGCAAATCTAAAACTCAAGAGTAACAGTAACTTCAATGATAAGTTTTGGGTGTTTGGTTCATTCAATAAGTTGCTATTCAAATTTTAGATTTGTTACCACTCAATCTTTCATACGTTAGCATTAAAATTTTGTTTTGTTATTCTTGATATGACAAATGAGAGTGGGGTAAGTAAATTTTAGAAAATGTTAATAACGTTACTTTTCTATTAGAGCCTATCCTGTGTGTTTACGGTTAATATCTCTAAATTTAAAAGGTATTTAGTAAATAACTTTTTATTAACTTTTTAATCAATTTTTAACTAATTTAAATGTTATTAAGTCAATTAGCTAATTTCAATATTTGGTAAATAATTATTTTAATCAACTTATTAAACTGCAATTAGATATTTTGAAAAAGTTAGAAATCCTAACTTTTTCAAAAATCTGATTGACATTTAGCATAGAATTAAAAAGACATTTTCCTCACAATTATATAATTTTTTACACTTTTATCCTTAATATATAATAAAATTTTAATAAAAAATATTATTTCTTAAAGAAAAATCTAATACATATAATAAATAATAATTGTTTATTTTTAAATAAAAATTAAATAGATATAATAAATTTTATTGGAATATATACACACTGATAAAAAAAAGTGCATGAATATAACCATATCTCTTCTGTCAAATTGTATAAAAAGTAGAAAATACATATTTTACTTCATAGAAAATAATAGAAAATGTATAAATAAAATCATTAATCTTTTGCCAAATGGATATTTTTTGAATTTAAAAACAATACGCATTAAGGAAAAAAGAAATAACATAATAATATTATTTATAAAAAGTGAGTTTTTATATTTAGAACATGTAATTCATCCATATTCTAGATGATAAATATATGAATTTTATATTTAATTTTAGAAATGGTTAAAAATAAATTTTAATATTTGCTACATCAATAAAAATATTATCAAAATTGCTTAACTAAAAATTATAATTACTTAATTATGAAAAACATTAAATAAATATAATAAATTATAATAATCAATCTTTAAAAGGAAATTTAATCTTATAAATAATGATTATACTAAAAAATATTATTAAAGTAAAAAAAACCAAAATACATTATAAAATATATATGTTCTTATATGTTATTTTACATATAAATAACTAATGATAAATAATTAATTTTATTAAATATTTTTATACAAATAACTAATGCTTCCAACTAAACAAATCAGTTAATGCAATAAATTATAAGCTAATGGCTGATATAATCAGCAGATTGCAAAACAAATCCTTAGTAGGCCCTCCTCTTTTTGGTAGACAAACTATCGGGCTTATCATGTCACTTTTCCCTTTTTTTATTTGGGTCCGTTTTCACTAATTATTGACCCGATCCTAATTCCATAAATTCTCATTTTCTGAAGATTTTTGCAATATTAGGTACATGTTATGTTTATTGGCTCGCATAAGCGAAGTTGTAAATAGGATTGACGGTCTTCAGGGCTTATGCTGCACTCGGAAGGTTCTGTTTGATTCAACCTTTCTTCAATCTTAATTGCAACTTCATTTCCATTAGAATTCGTCTCTCTCTCTCTCTCTCTCTCTCTCACACACACACACACTCTTAAAAGGAGGAATTAAAATATCAAATATAAGTGATTGGTAAGATTTACTTTTCTTACTTTTACATCAATAATGTTTGATTAAGCCTTTCTTCAATCTCAATTCCAACTTCATTTCCACTAGAATCCATCATCTGTCACACACACACACACACTTAAATCAAACAGCCTTTCTTCAATCTCAATTGCAACTTCATTTCCATTAGATTCGTCATGTGTCACACACACACACACACACTTAAAAGAAGGAATTAAAATATCAAATATAAGTGATTAAGCCTTTCTTCAATCTCAATTGCAACTTCATTTCCACTAGAATCCGTCATCTGTCACACACACACACACACACTTAAATCAAATAGCCTTTCTTTAATCTCAATTGCAACTTCATTTCTATTAGATTCGTCATGTGTCACACACACACACACACACTTAAAAGAAGGAATTAAAATATCAAATATAAGTGATTGGTAAGATTTACTTTTCTTAATTTTACATCAATAATGTTTGATTCAACCTTTCTTCAATCTCAATTGCAACTTTATTTCCATTAGAATTCGTCATCTATCACACACACACACTTAAATCAAACAGTCTTTCTTCAATCTCAATTGCAACTTCATTTCCATTAGATTCGTCAACTGTGACATACACACACACACACACTTCATTTCCATTGGATTCGTCATCTATCACACACACACACACACACACTTAAAAGAGGAGGAATTAAAACACACATACACTTAAAAGGAGGAATTAAAATATCAAATATAAGTAATTGGTAAGATTTACTTTTCTTAGTTTTACATCACTAATGATAAAATCTTTATTTTGGCATCATGAACAAAAGAACATCCATCTTTTTTTTTTTTGCACCAAAAGAATTAAAATTGCATCTAAGCTGAAATTAAGAAAAATTAATTATGATAAGATTCAGTTTTAAATTGAAAGAAAACCTTGCATAGCTTTGTCAAGTAAAAGTTGTATTAAATAACTAGTAGGTAATTATATATCTATTCATATTTTCATGCGATACTCTTACATTATATAAACTAATATTATATAATACAAAATACTATTTTAAATTATTTTTATTATTTGATGTAAATTTAAATATTTTTTAAATTATTTACTTAAATAAATATACAATGCTCTTATCTATATGATAATATTAATTTTTATATAATAATAGATTAATTAATTCAAACATATTCAATATGATATCCAAGTGAGATATAAGATTCATTAAATATTTACAAGAAATAAATTCATATATCATACAAACTAATCTATAAAAATAAAGAAAATATTATTTTAAAATATTGTTTAATTTAAAGTAAATTTTAACATATTTAATATTATATATGAAAAGAATCTGAGGCTCATTAAATATTTAATGATTAGACTTAAACTTAAATCATTAAATAATAGATTTAATTTGAATAAGATTCATTAAATAAATATTAATCGGTTTAACTGAGACCAATTGGTTACAAATATTTTACCAACCTTAATCAGATTTTGGTAGCCAAATATTTTACAAGGCATCAACCAAAGAATATCTAAAAGCAGATATTACATTCATAATTCAAATAAAAGGTACAATACTCAGATGATCACATAGTACTATCACATCTTACAACAACAGGAACGTTGATTATAATACATTGCAAAGGCATCAAAATATTCCTATTAAGGTCGACCGAGATGTAGGGTTCACATACATTAAATTCAGGAGGAATAATAAATAATATGAGTGTGGTTGAAAACAAAAAATCTTATCATCCAAGCCAATCAAGACATATTCTCAAAAGAAGTGAGTCGATTCAATTGCATGCCGTGTATATTGACCTCCACTTTCTGAAAGGTTTAGACATGGTGCACGAAGGAAGCACAAGATATAACCTCAACTTACCTAAATTGTGGTTGAATGCGCAGCATCTTATAATTACTGATAATGGAATCTAAAACGTGGGATACATGAGTGACTAGAGCAAATATGCAACATTTAAGCTGATCCAAAGAGTTACTTAGGGAGAAGAAAAAATAAAAGAGAGAGAGAGAGAGTAAACCCTCACTCTTATTTTTATGAAATTAATTTTTTTCTCATCCTCATATTTATAAAATATTTTATATCATTTTTTCATATAAAATATCAATTTATCTGATTTTATTATTTTGCAAGTATTATTATAAAGGTTAATTTGTTTAATTTTACATGAGATTGGATAAATTAATATTTTACATAAATAAAATCGATATACAAAATTTTTATAAGGATGAAAACAAGAAAAAGTAAATTTTATAGGAAAAGTTGATTTTCTCGAAAAATACTCATTCTCACATGCTTTGGCAAGTGAGGAAGCATTTCACATTTTAACATCTAACTAAAAAATAATTTAAAATAAAAATAACCACACTCTTTTTCATAATTATAACAACACAAGAAAATTTTTCTTAAGCATAAATGAGAACATGACGCACAAAAGAAAAATTCATTGTGTAATTTACCTCACCTTTTGGAGCTATAAAATCCAGCACAGGAGATAAAATGGCGGTGTGAGCAACCCCATTGGAAAACGATTGATAAGACACGAGATTGGAGAAGTAAAAAAGCAAAGGAAAGACGATGTTTAAATGCTGTTGGTGCTGGATCTTGAAACCTTCAATTTCCTAATTTATCATTTTTCTTCAATTTATAAGTGATAAAGATATAATCTTTTACTCTAAAATTCAGTACGATGTTTTTTTTTTTTTTTTGAGCCCACCATTTGACACAAAAAATATTCTTATGTTTATTTCTCTTTTAAATTTATATTTTCAATTTTTTTTTCTTTGGAAATTGAGGGATTCATATATGGTCACTAGTTAATTTGATGAGGTGATTAAATCCCGGCAAAAAAATTAAACATGAAGAAGAATAATTGAAGAAAAAGGATAGATATTATTCCTTGCTGAGTTCCTTATTAAGATATCAACAGAATGCAACTTGCAAGTAATTCTTTAAACTGTGAATATGAATAATTTTTTAATAAATTCTTTAAACTGTGAATATGAATAATGTCTTTAATTGTGCTCGAGCTTCAAACGAATTGGGAGAATGAAAGTTGCCTGCTGCCCTGTATACGGCCTTAAATAGATGTCACGTATATGTGACAGTTAGACTTTCATTAACAACATAGCCAATGCTCTTTGTTAATTTTATCAATTTTTTTTATAGACAATGGGGCTAGCAGCCCAAAGACTACAAGCTAAATAAAATTGTACATAAGGTTATAATGACCCAAAACATCCTCTTACAATGCTTCACTAACAGCAGAAGGAGGTTCATAAATAAGTAGTGTCACAGGGTTCATCATGCGCTAGGACGGTTAACTTGTCTACAACCATATTTACTCTTCTACAAGTACGGCATATTTTAACCAAGTCAACGTGTTGAATGTAATTATCAATGTTTCTTACCATTTCGGCAGTAGAGTATAAGACAAACACCCTTCTATTAGTAGTTGAACAACTTCCAAATGATACATTTCCACAATGCATCCACTTTCTTCTTCTCAATAATATGTAGGCTAGTGAGGATGTCCCACAATTCAGCTTGAATAGGTGAACAAGTTCCCAATTTCCTTATGAAGCCTAATGCCCAAGAGTTCAATTCATCTCTTAGCACTCCTGCACAAGTTGCTTCCTCATTAAACTCCAACAAGGATCCATCCATATTGTTTTAAACCAGCTGGCAAGGGGTAAAGTCCAAGAAGCATTAAGCTAGTGAGGAGTATGGTTCGTGGTGTAATACCAATATGTAGATTTTTAGCTCTAGAAAATTCTTCAGCTGTCCTTATTACATTATCAAAGAGACTTCCATTATGCATAGCAGTTCCGATAGCTTGATTTCTGTGAAACCATGATACCCAACAAGTCATTCCAAACATGATACTCTATTGCTAGTTACCATAATCAGCCATTCTTTTGGATAGGTTTCTTTTAATCCATTCCAAAAGATCCACTGACAAAAACCACCTCACAATCGTATCTCTAATCAATTTACACCGAACTTCCTTTCGGGTAAGATAGTCTCTAATGGCATGTAAGGTAGTTTCCCTATGCTTCTCACACCTGGGACAAGCAGCATTAGTAGATAGAGTTTTCACCACTCTTTGAGAATTGGTTAGAAGTCTTTGATGGCAAACTAACCATAAGAAGGTTTTAATACATTGCGGTCCCTACACCTTCCATATATTCTTCCAATTAAAGTTCGACATGCACGGTTCAATACCATATAGGTAGGCATAGGCTAACTTTATAGAAGCTTCCATCTGATGTCAAGCTCCAAGCCACACAATCCTTTCCCAAGCTCGGAGAAGGAGGTTGCATGGCTAATATTACATTGCTAACCATATCTGGAAGCATTTCTTTAATTAAATTAGTGTCCTAACTCCCAAAAGTAGTTAAGAAATTATTTACTGTCAAATTTTTTTCTTCTTCTGATATGTCTATAACAACAAAGTCTACCAAAATAGGAAAGTTAAGAACATAGTGATCTGTCCTTGGATCTTGTAACATATATTTTGTAATAGGTCAGGCCACATCTTGCAAATACTATGCCATACATTTGAAGGTTATGACCCAAGTTCACCTCCAGATTTCTATTTACAACATATTTGTATTTGTTTAGAAACACATGGGCAAGTGGATTGGTTCTGCATCAGTCCCCATCCTAACTTTAGCATGAAAGCTTTATTCATACGATGAAGTTTCCTTTAGCCCCTTCTTTTGGTTGGCATATTCTATCCTATGATATTAAATGAATCTTTCGTTAGTTAGAAGATAAGCCCCAAAGTTAGGCTCTTTCTAGCTTTTTGATCTTTATCTAACATACTTTTAGGAATAAGATCCTTCTACATCATATAGCTCAGAATAGCAAAGACCATAGACTGAGACAGAGTGAGTCATCCTGCAAAGGACAAGTTCTTTGCTTTCCATGCACTCAACCTCTTTTTCACCTTTTTAATAATGAAATTATATGTATTCTTGGTAACACTCTTATGATGAAGAGGAATTCCTAAATACTTACCAAGATCATTAGGTAGGAAAAATCCTAATTCATTGCTACTTTGGGTAGCTCGGTTTGTATGCACATTGTGGGAAAAGAAAACTCTAGTTTTATCATTGTTTACTCACCGCTTTGAGTACAGAACAAATCTTAACAAGCATTAATAACTCGAGCATTACTGAGAAAGACTTCAGAAAGCAAAACTAGATCATTTGTAAAATATAAGGGAACAATATGGAACTAATTCTACCCAAAGTAATAAGAGTCCAAGCTTTTTGAGACATTGCTCTATTGATCACACAAGTTAACCTTTCAATACATAAAACAAAAAGATAAAAGGAGAGATGACTCCTTGGCGAATTCCTCACTTTGGAGTAAAATCTGAAGTTAATTCAACATTTAAATAATATGCATACTAGGAGTTTTGAAACAGGCCATGATAAACCTAATTAAATTATTTTGAAGACCAACAACTTTCAAAGTGTCTTCCAAGAAGTCCCAATCTAGGCAATTGCAGGCTCTTTCTAGATCCACTTTTATGGCCATCCATCCATTGCTTCCCTTCTTAGATTTCATAGAATGGATAATCTCTGGCTTAATTATAATGTTGTCCGAGCTATGTCTTCCTAAGATAAAACTACATTGATTTGGAGTAATCAACTCTACCATACCAGTTTTCACTCTAGTAGCAATAATCCTGGTTACCATTTTATAAATAACATTTCAAAAGTTAATAGGGCAAAAATTGTTCAATGGCTTTTGGGCTCTCCACCTTTGGAATGAGCACAAGGAGGGTCTTATTGATGGTGCCAATATCACATGGGTTAAGGAACATATTTTTTATTAAGGAGCATACTAAAGGACCAACCACATCCTATTGAGACTAAAAGAACAAGGCATTAAATCTATCCACCCTCAGAGCTTTTAAAAGGCCTATGCCAAATATGGCATTCTTAATTTCCTGATCAGTGACAATGCCATGGATTCTGGATAATACATTTTCTAACAAAACTAGAAAGTTTGCAAAAGGGAACTTAGTACATGGCTAATCACATAAGAATAGCTTTATGTCATAATCTCTAACTAGATTTCGAAGGTCAGTTGTCCAATTCCTATTTTCATCTTTCAAAGATGAAATCTAGTTTTTGTTCCTTCAAATTAATGTTGTCATGTGAAAATAGCAAGTGTTTAAATCCCTATTCACAAGCCAAATACATTAAGATTTTTGCAACTAAAGGATTTGGTCTTGTTTAAGAATTTCTTCATAGACTTGCACTAGAGTTTTTTTTTTTTTTTTTTAAGCTTAAGGAGATGATGATTGCTAGAAGTGCTAATCCTTCTTTCAATGCCTTCCGGCCTTCTCAGTCCTTTGGAAGATATTTCCAAATATTTCCTTATTCTAAATCTTGATGAAGTTTATAAACACCCTTGAAGCTTCCTCCTAACCATACTCACTATAATAGCTATGACCTACCTCATTACTGAAGTGCCCATAAAGAAGCCAAGTAGCTTGAAATTTGAAAGGATGGCTTTTAGGACTATTATGACTTATAGGACTAAAGAATTTCTTCATAGTCTTGCACTAGAGTTTTTTTTTTTTAAGGAGATGATGATTGCTAGAAGTGCTAATCCTTCTTTCAATGCCTTCCAGCCTTCTCAGTATTACACTTCCTTTGCAAGATATTTCCAAATGTTTCCTTATTCTAAATCTTGAAGAAGTTTATAAACACCCATGAAGCTTCCTCCCAACCATACTCACTATAATAGCTATGACCTCCCTCATTACTGAAGTGCTAATAAAGAAGCCAAGTAGCTTGAAATTTGAAAGGATGGTTTTTAGGACTATTATGACTTATAGGACTACAATACATCAACAGTAGGCAATGATCAGAAGAAATAGGTGGAAGGATACGAACATATGTCTTCAGGAACACTTACTGCCATGCATAGTTTCCTAATGCTCTATCCAATCTTTCTTGCACTCTTCTTCTGGACCATGTAAATCTACTACCAATGAATCCTAAGTCCATAAGTTGGTAGAGTTCAATATATTGATTAAAATCCTAAATACTATTAAAGTTATGATAATTGCTTCCCTTCTTCTCATCGACTTTTGTATAAGCATAAAAGTCCCCAACAAAAAGCCAAGGCATGTCTATTAAGGTTGTCAATTAAGATAACAACTACCAACATCTGGAATGTATGTGATATTTTGGACGTAAATGGACCATTATACACATCTAGTTGTCATGTTGCCTATCCTCCACTCCAAATTGGATAAAATGATCACTTACAGCAAGGGTTTTGATAGACACACAACTTCCATCCCAAAAAATCCAAATCTCACCCGCATAACCATTTGCCTCATCTTGAACAAAGCTAGCCCAACCAATCTACTTGATAGTCTTTTTTGACTTGTCACTCTTTTTCCTGGTCCTCATGTGAAAGAAAAAGAAAAGTGAACATGTAAAACTACTTATGGAACTTTATTGAAAACTTACTTAATTGCCCTCAACTTTTTACAACTACTTTTGAAACAGATGGGTCATATTAAATTAACTTGAGTTATTAACGTTTTATTTATTTTTTTGAAAAGTATTTTTTATAAAAAAAATATAATTTATATGTATATTAATAAAAAAGTGATATATTACTTATATTTATAATTAAAAAAATGATACTTAAAGTAATGGTAATAGAAAAAAATCAATTCTTCTTTCAAATAGAAATTTACTTTTTCTAAATTCTTTGTATTTAACATCAAATAAATAAAGTATTTCTCTCACCTTAATAATTTATAACTGCAGTTTACAAAAATGTTTTCCAACAAAGTGTGCATTTGTTTTAACAAGACATGTCCTCTTAAGGAATATAATTATGCATAAAATATTAAGATAATAAAAAATATTTTATTGGTTGTACAATGTTAATTATAGAGAATGCAATGGAAGATAACATGTTCTATTTTAAAAAGAAAGTGTTTTTTCCCAATATTAGGACATTAGAAATCATGATTTTTTTTGTTTTTGGGTAATCCTAAGAATGATAAAACCATTACACATATGCGAGGATTAGGAATCAAACCTTAAATGTAGTAAAAGGCACAAAACTTTCAAGAGATCGAATGCCACTAAGCCAAAGACACAAATAGTAAGCAAGGAACTGCTATTTTTCCAGAAGGCAAGATTGCCATCAAAATTTGCATATCTATTGTGATAATTGACATAGGATATTCAACAAACAACAAATTATTACAACAAGCATTCTATTAGGAGGGAGAGGAATATCTTAGAAGAGAACTTAGATTTAATTCATTAAAAACGTAAGGTACAAAGGGCAAAAATGGCATAAATAAACTTCTTAAATCCAGATGCATGAATTTATACCTTATTGTTGTTGCCATTGTCATAATTGCATGTTCATCTTCATCCTCGTCTACAATCACGAACTCTTCACCTATAAAGAGACTAAACAAATCATTGACATTTATAACTTTAGTTGCATAAAATTCATCAACAATTATCTTTACCTTTCAATTGAACATCCTTTGAAGATATGTGATACTTCATGATTAACAAGAATTATAAGTGGTGCAATCTTCTCTTCCATAAATTGTGTAGTCTCTTATTCTTGACACTTATTATGAATGTATGATCTCCCCTTCTTCATCTTCAAAAACATTAGGCAAATCATAGGTTATACCTTTTTCAATTTTGCAATTCCCACAAGCATGTACAAACTCAACATCTCATTTCATAAGCGATGTGACGTCGTCTTCTTTCTCTTAAATATCATGAGTTATTTCTTTGTGTACTTGGCCATTCACATTCATCTCCTTAGTAATTTCAATAATTTTTTCATTGAAAATTTTATCACTATAAGAATTTTGATTTTCAATTACAACTAATAATCTTGTCACTAAAAGCAATGCTTTAGTAAGAAAATTTTTTTGTTGTCACTAAATCATTAATATCAATAACAAAAAGGATTTTTGTCACAAAAATTATTATTTTTTGTGATAAATTTTATTTTTTATCACTGTAGCAGTCATTAATTTTTTATTTAAAAAAATAAAAATATAGCTTATAATAACAACAAAAAAGATATTATCACAATATATTTTTGTGTGACAAGTAAATCTGGTCACATATAGATCTTTTAGTTACAAGATTATGTCGTTGTCACTTAAAATGGAAATTAAAAAATGTTACAACCAAAAAATCAAAACAAATTGCAGTGGAGGTTTTGCCAAACAAATCTTCACCGTTCCCAGCCTTCACCTGCAGACTCACTTGAAAATCTCCAAATCATCATTGTAGCAGCTCTTTCATGCAAATATTCAGTAGCAAACTCACTCATCTCATCATCGTAGCAGCTTGTTCGTGCAAATCTTCACTCACAATCACTCATCTCATCATTGTAACAACTCGTTCTTTTTCTTCACTCATTGATTTCTAGAGTTTATTTGTCAAACCCTCTGACTATTTCCCCGGTTTCATCTTCTTCGAGTTCTAAGCTGAAAGTTTTCAGTTCTTAACTGCTAAATATTTGCTTTTAAATTTTTCAATGGTTCATAGTTGTTAGATAATTTTCATCTGTTCTAAGAATTTTCATTGAGTAGTTGAGTTGATGATATATTCTTGTTTGCTGCCAAAAATTAATTGAACCTCTGCTGGATATGAATAATTCCAATAGTCCTAAGATGTTTGCTAAAATGCCTCACTTGCTACTGCTTACCCATTTCAATATTTGGTCAAGAGCAAAAAATCTAAAAAATGACCAAGTATTGTTTTTATAAATTAATTGTAGTCCACTGAACTCTTTAATATTGATGGTTTTCCATATTTTGTTTTATCACATCTGCTACGATATCTGCTAGGGCCAGAGTGATGTATAACAGGGAAACTAGTGTTGTCAAATTGGATCAGTTAGATGGCTAGCATGCATAGCAGTAGGTTATAAATATTAGGATTGTGTTTTAGGTTGATAGTTGGATTATAGAATCGTTTTGAGATTGATGGTTGCACTATAGAAAAATGTCGAACCATCATATTAAAGATGCCAATATCCTGTCAGTTTTATGTCTATTTAGGCATGCCAGTAAGTTAGAAATTACCAGGCTTTACATTTGTGGTCCCCTTTCCTTTTTGCCATTGCCCAGTTGAGATGGATGCAATAGATTAGGCAGAAAACGTAGAGGTGGGTGGACTGGTAGGAGGGCACTTATTCTTTTTACCATTTCTCGGTTGCATTTAATTCTAATGTCGATTTGTGGTCCATCCAATCCCAATCATATATAGAGAATTCCAGTTGTCACTCATTGATAACCACAGAGACGAGTTCCCTGTTTTACTAGAATGGGTTACTGAAGGAGCAAAATTAGGAAAGTCTAAGTCTACTCTCCAAAGGGAAAACAGATTTTTATGAATTGAACGGATATGAAGGTTTACTTAATAAAACAAAATTCAGAATGTTAGGCAATAAAAACAAAAATCCACTGAAATAGCCAAGCTAACTGCTATTTAATGTAGTAGAGTTCTTTTTATGCCTTTTAATTAATCAAGAGTTTGGGCTGCCTTTTCTACAATTCAGTGTTTTCTAATTCTTCTAGTGAAAGAGAACAAGACTAAAATGAAATCTAGTGTCGCAATTCAGTGGTTTTGGGTTTGATGTCTGTCTTGAAAGGATCAAGGCTTGTAATTCCTCTATTAATAAGTGCTAGTTGAAGTCTCTTATTAGAAATTTGTCTAATTTCTTTCATCCCTTTTTGTTGCAATAAAGATGAAATTTGTCTCGTCCATTATGTTTTATAGCTGGCTCTAACTTTTGTTAGACTAGATTTCCTAATCTTTTTACTCTTCGAGTAAAAAATATTGTTGCACTAGGTTTATTTTCAGTTTCTAATCCTTCCCGACAGGTTCTTTCTTTTACTGAAAGGAAACAACGGGAATCTTTGTTGGCATAGAAAATTTGACTACATAAATATATAGTGAGTACCTGTTTATCATCGGTGGAGTCTTGTTAATTTACATAGATTCTGTTTAGTTTTCTAAGTACCTTTATAAAGTTCCTGCATGGTTCTTGGGAGGAATATGTCTTCGATTGAGGTGCTGGATGGGAAGCCAACATCGTATAATATTGTTAAGTTTAAAGCCTCAACTGTATAGTACTAATGCAATGTTCTTTTCAAGTGCTTGATGCATTAGTCAGTCTCTTCTGTCATTCAAGTTTATAGTTAACCTCTTCTTTTAATTCTTCAATCAAAATTATATCATCCACAAATAGCATATATTTAGGGATAGTCTCTTGTATATCCCTGATAAGAATATCTAAGACTAGCTTAAACAAGACTAGATGAGAAAGAGGAAATCCATGCTCTGGAGGTCCTTCACGATGGTTGCATGGTTTTGGCATGTAGATTGCTAATAGAACAAGCAAATATTCAACAACAGAGATAATGGTTCCATATAGTTTTTATATAAAATAATAAAGATAGACTGCTCTCATTTTTATCATATACTCTACGACCTTCAAATCATAAGCTATTGTATCGCATCTAAAAAGCCTAAAAATTAACAAAAACCTGAGTAAAGACTTATACAGCCCCATAACGCTATCAACAAGGACCAACTAAAACATACAAGGACAAAACTGACTATAAGACATATACGCACCACAAAACCTGTATTAAACTTCAATATATACACTTTACACTTCAATGGTGGGATTGGCTAAATCTTGACAATATACCTCATTCTCACTCTCACTACAACGACCTTGTTATAAAAATGTAAAATCTACAAATACTAAATGAAATCTGCATGAGCATTAGCATGGGAATTTTCCAACCCAACTAGCAGTTCAAAAGCAATTACATACCTGAGAGAAGAGAGTAGAAGCTTGGCAAGTGTCCACCATTATCAGCAGCTCCTTAAACCTGATAAATATCATAATCAACAAGAAATGAGTTCATTATTTAATTACAGTATCAAGAATGGACATTTGCAAGATATGAAATTGCTAATAGACACAAAGCCAACTGTATGTCAGAAAAGAAATGAAGAAAACCATTAATTGACTGGATCTGAAAAATATTAAGCATCACAGTAGCATATGTAACCAGAAGTCCATAAGAATTTTCAGGAATCGAAAGCATATATGGCTTTCCTTAGAGTATATAAAACATGTTTACAGTTTAGAGAAAAACACTAAGAGAAAGAACTCAGACCTACACTTTTCTTTCATTTGCTTAACAGCATCAGCTAAATCATGACTTTCGAGCTCTTCCAAGTCCTGGAACTTCAGAAACTCATCACTCCCATGCCTGGTCATACACAGAAGAGTGTGACTTTCTTCATCGCTTAATAGATGCTTAGATTTTGGAACGGCAATTTCAGGGCAACCTGTTAGTACTCGTAGAAAGTTTTCAGCAGTCACTTCATAGCCTCAGTAATCTACCTGAGAGATTGCAAGGAGAACAGTCAGCCTCTAAAAGATACTTCACACCAAAAGCCCCAAGTTGAAAGAGACAATTAGACAAATATTATTTCTTTTTTATCACCCTATGTGTTAGAAATTTTCATATAGCACTGTCTCCATTCTTAAATTCTTCTCTTGAAAGAATCAAAGATGAACAGAAATTGAATTGTCTCCATACAAATTAAGTTTATGGTTTTCATTGTTAAAAACTTGAGCAGGGTACTTGTTTCGAGAATTACAAGCCATGTCATCTGCCAGCATGAGTATCATCCTCTCATCAGGGATTCCTAGCCGCTTAACTATCCTGAATGACAAGGAAATTCAAATGATCGATTTATTATTGCCAAACGAAATTTGAACGACTAAAAATAAGGTTCAAAATAAATTACTAACCTGTACAATAACAAAGTATTGGCCATGTGTCGATAGTCAAACCTGAAAAGGGGATTTAACAATTTAGTGTACTAGCAACATTGTACAACAAAGACTTTGAGCAACGAGACACTGTAACGAGTATAAACACAATTATCGGAAGGAAATGTCTGATTTTCCTATTAACGTAAGGAATATAAAGCTCCATTTTCTTTAAAAATCTATCTTTCATTCACATCAACTATAGCAAAGATGATCACTGAACAATTAGACTAGAAAAAGTAAGAAAATGAAACATAAGGAAGTTTTAAATAGTCTTTACTACTCATTAAATCAGGAGTAAAAACCGATACATAAACCAAAACAAAATATGGTTATGATTCGATCGAACAAATGCTGGAGATTGTAAATCAAAAATTGATACTTGAATTACAAGAAGCGAGATGTGCAGACCAAAACCGCCCAATTATTAGGGTTCATCGTGGTCTCCGAGGAAGAAGACGACGATGAATGTGCTAGGCAACTGCTGACAATGCACAGACATAGCAGCAATAACCCCAGAACCTCCGCACGGAACTTGAAGAAACAGGACATCAGGAGCCGCGTGGTTCTGTCCGGTGAATTGGGAAGCAGCTTCACAAAATTTGTTGCACTTTTGGGTGCGATTGATTGCTTCAGCTTAGTAATTTCCAGTTGATGCCTAAATCACTGCCCACTGATTTGTGCATTTGGGGGATCTGTTCGAATTCGAAGCTAACATCCTGAATTGTTTTCAGGGGAGTTCTTTAATACCAAAACTTGAGCTTCGTATAAAAAAAATTTAATTTTAGGGTTATTCCGTGATGCCAAGGAGTACCATAAAAGAATTGAATTTGGACCATCCAATTTCAAGAGATGTAATCTGGACCATTAAAAAGAGGTAACTGGCGATCTCATAAGCCCAAAGTAGCTTATATGGCAGGCACATACCACAGGTTGCCTCCTCCACTCAGGCAGCTGGTACGAAAGGATTTCGAGGGAATCAGGTATCATGGGCTCCTCAACTCAGGTCATGCAAGGTTGGCTCCATCTGTCTTGTCTTCTACGTCCTCATTGTTGCTCGCGGTCCTATTCAATACTGCTTCACGTTGCTTTTCATTTCTCTCCCTCCTATAGTAACTGTATTAACGATCTGTCATTCTACAAATTGTGAGCTTTGATGAAGTAAACTTCAATAGGTCATGGATGATATCATTCTTCCTACATATTACTGTACAAATCAATAGACCTGGATAATTCTATCATCCAAATACTATTGTTTTAGCACATGGGCATCCATAATCCAGTGTTATCGAAGTATAACCCGTTATTGATTCTTAATTTATCATTTTTCATTCTCTTCTGAGATTCTGTGATTGAATGATTACAAAGTGCTGTTATTCTTCTCCCACTCAAGCGGCATTAATCACAGATCCAAATCTCTCTGTATCAAAGGTTTATTTGATTCTATTTGTTCTCACATCTGTTATTTGGATTGTTTTTCATTCATTTCTGATCAGAGACTAGGCGACTAATGCCACTCTTAAGTTGGGAAAATTTAAAACTTTTTCCTCCGATTCCCTCCTTTAAACTTAAAACATTTTTGTCAAGATCATTAATAAATTATAGTTCAATTCTTTCAGAGTTCTAATTCCATCCCTGTTTCTCTCTATTAGGATCTTTATCCAATGTCAATGTCATGGTGGATGCAACAGCCAATGGTCAAATAGCAGAATATAATTGGGTACATGGGGGTAATATAATACTCCTTTATTTATTTTGTGACCTTTTCTGCTGGTATTTGTCGGGGAAAGGGTATTATATAAAATAAAAAGTTGATTATTTTGAAGTTTGATTATGAATTTATCAAGTGATGCTTTGATATGTTAGAAGTGCAGTCACTTATGACTGCTGCAACCCAATATAATAGGATGGCTTGCCATCTCTACTGCCGAAGTTAAAACGTATGTAGTTTGTTTTCACTTCTTCTGTTGAAGTTGAATTTGTTACCTTCTATGACGTATGACTGGATTTATAGGACTCATCGTTCTTATTCATGGGAAGGTTACTGGAAGGATTTGGCGTTGGGATAATCTCATATGTGAAATACTAATAGTCTCGTTTTTTCTTTGTGTAAGTATGAACCCAGTTAGTAGCTGATTGGTTGGATGCCTAATGTTTCATTATCCTCTGTTGGAGTTTTTTTATTTTTTCTCTTTTTTATTTAACTTTGGTTGTTGTTTGGTCATATTATTCTAGTGCTATGCGAATTTGGTGCCGATTGGTTGAGTATCTCTGCCATCTTAAAATTTGCATTGGGTAATAATTTAGATCCTCTCGCGCCCAATAAACTTCATGATCTGACTTAAAAGCCCTGCCTAAGACAAATGCCATATATGAAACCTTTTTCAAGACCCAGTTTTTGAAAAATAGGACGTTCATATCCGAACTGCCGCTACAGGCTTTGGATGCACGCAAAAAATTTGATAAATTACCTGAAATTATTTTTTTGGCTTCTCGGATTAATTACAATGCATTTCATGCAATCTTATTTACCAATGGAATAGGAATTCTGTGTTTTACTTTGAATTGAATGTCTATATATGTTTAATCAGTGTTTCTTTTTTTTTGTGAACCGGGACCTAACTTCAAATGAGATTAATATTCATATACCTAGGAACTATTTGTGCAAAGCTTCATCCTCTGTCTCGTAATTTGTGGCATGTTGAATGCAGACTTCGATCGTCGTATATTTGCTAAACCCGTTTCCTTGTATATTGTCTTTCCAATAGCTTGATTTTCCTTGCAGAAAATTGTAATTGTTAATGCCACACTGTACTCTTATTGGAAATCAACCACCAAACAGGCATACTTGCTACACTGAGGATACGTTTGTGCCATCTAACACTCATTCTGTTTACATACTGTTCGAATCATCGTATTATGTGATCTTCATATTGGATGCATGCTCTGTTTAAATTCTATTAGAATTTAACTTCTCAATTTCTATTAATAATTTTCATTTAAGCTTAGAACGATGAAGTTGATTAAGGTGTAGATACAGGTTGAGGAGCAGGAGTAGGAGATGGCATCATTTAACATGATCATATGCCATTAGAATTAGAGAAGTATCAGAAAAGAATATATGATTTATATGTAAAAGAGAGCCTTATCAATATTTCAACCAGATATATAGAAAGACAACAATGGATAAACCCAGGGGACGAATCTTTGGTACTTTTGTTTGGTGAGATAAGTAGCAGCCATTATGTCTCACTTAGTATAAAAGAATTTGAGTTGGAAAGCTTTTGAAAACTCATCCCTCCGTAGGCGAATGCGATTTTATATATCAGCAATTCCTACTTCTAAGCACTTATTCTTGCATGATTATTCTTGAAAAGAATTTTTTGCAATTGCTGTCATTTTCAATCAACGTTGCAATTCTGCCTCTGAAAGAGGAATAGTTAAAATATGTAACATTCCAAGAAAATTGGTAGGTGCATGGGTAATATATAATCATCTTTCAAGCGTGATTTGCTGTGTCATGTTGCTCCAAACGAGTGAAAAGTTCCTTTCATTTTCTTTGGTAACTATATATAAATGATTTATCAGCGTATGCAGTATAAAGTGTGTTTTGTTGAAAACTGGATGTTAATTTTATGTTGCATATGTCAATGTGGCTCTGATATACAGTAATTGGTGTGCAGTTTTAAATTCTCATGTGGCTGCTTTTCTTACCTAGGGCTCTTTGGTTCAAATTGAGAAAAGGAAATGAAATCAAGAAAGGGAAATAGGGGAAAAGAAAAGAATTGATTCCTGATTACTTAATTTATTTGGTTCAAATAGAAAAGGGAATTAAGTATTTTTATTTTATTTTATTAATAATTATTACACTAAAAAATAATTTACTTATAATTATTATCTTATTATTTTTATTCTATTTACTAATATTATAATTTTTATAATTATTTAATATTAATTATTAATATCTTATTAATTTTATTTTTATTATTACTCTTATTATTTCAACTATTATTAATATCCTAATAATAATTAATATTATCATAATGATATTAATTATTATTTATTTAATTATTATTTTAGTATTTATTATTATTATATTAATATTATTAATTATTAATAACTTTAAAATATTATAATATTATTAAAATAATTAAATAACATTATAATATTTATTATTTATTTAATACTTAATAACATTTAATAATATTATTTATTTATTAACTAAATATTAATAATATTCTTAATATTTAATAGTTACTACTTATTATTTAAATATTATTTAATTATATTATAATTATTATTAAAAATAAAATTATTATTATTTATTTAATTATTATTTTGCTAATATTATCATAAATAATATTTATTATTTTATTAATATTATTAATTATTTTTATGTTGTTAAATATTATATATTTACTAATACTATTAATTTCATAATTATTTTATTTTAATTGTTAATATTTTATTTTTATTATTATTTTAATTATTACTATTTATTTATTTATTACTTTTTGTAACAATGATAGTTATTGTTTTATTATGAATATTTATTATTTTATAATTATGATTAAATTATTAATATTTTATTAATATTATTAATTTTTTATATTATTAAATACTTTATTATATTTATTATAATAATTATTATATAATTATTTATTTTTATTTAATTAATTTTATTATTTTTTATTTTTTATTATAGACTATTATTTAATAATTATTTTTATTTTTACTTATATTATTATTTTATAATAATAAATTATTATTATCATTATTATCATTGTATTGAAGATGATAAACTCAAAATCAATAATGAAGAAATGGAATTCCTTAAAGATTTGAGGGGAATCACAATTTCTTTGGGGTAATCCCATTAAGGAAATATGAGAAAAAAGAATGAATTTTTTCTAAATCAAAGAAAAATAAAGAAAATAAAATCCTGCAATTCCCTTTCTTTTTCCTCATTATCCTTAACCAAATGGCACTTTAGTATTTTTGTAGATAATCCTACATGGCAACCAGTAAACAAGTATAGATGACTTCAGAACTGTAGGTTAGCTGAACAAAAAAGAAAACACAGCTCAATAGTTCTTGGCATAATTCTATTGAGCTATGGTTTTACATTCGGGCAGCTGACCTGCAGTTCTGAAGTACTTGTTTACTAGTTAACAGATTCATCTGGTCATCTTCTAGAAAATAGAGATTCTTAATGTGTTAGTTATAGGAATTAGCTGTGCATGAAGCTATGAATATTGAATTACCTCTACTCAGCAGTTTTCCTTAGGCTCTATTTTTTTTTTTTTTGGGGGGGTGGGTTTCTTTCATTTTTTTCCCCCTATTTACAGAGGTTAGCCATCAAAATTTTGAGTAGTGATATTGTATTGCACCTTTGAAGATCACCAAGACAACACGAGCGAAGATTGCATGGTGCGTTGTGTTTTTGTCGAAGCTAAACTTCTATACTACAACAAAAACATGCATTCTCATGCTTCTGGAAGTCTAGCTACCTTCCATAGAAATACAACCACTGACACCACATCGCTCACATATACAATACTACAAAATTGCTTATATTGGATATTTGAAAAATTATACATCAATTCTCAATCAATATTTAATTAAGCATTATTATATATAACTTTTAATGTTGATTATATATTTGTCGTAGACAATTATAATAACATTAGTTATTATATTAAAAAATTGATGTCATTTCAACTGATGCAAATCAATGATTCTACAATAGTATACTTTGAATCATACTACCATTCCAACATAATTAGTATATGTCAATCTATTTTCTTCTATTAACTGTCATTTTTCCTTGAATTTAATATAAAATTTTTATCCTTAAATCGCATTGTGGTAGTACTCTTCAAAGTGTGAGACCTCTTTAGAAGAATTTATATTTTGAATTTTACAAAAAAAAATAGCATCAATCACATATAATATGATAATAAGAAAAATTATAAATTGATATTATTATTTAATAATGAATAAAAATTCAAATAAACTCACTTACAATAATTATCAAATGCAATGCACACACTATTATTCTCTCCCAGTTACTTTTTCACACTTTCTCCCGCCCAGGCACCCAATTCTGCACTTTAGCCTTTTGGCTTGCTCACTTACGCCACTCAGTACTCTTGAGCACTTGCCCACTGCATCACGCACGTGCTTCTTCCTTTTCGACGCACACTTATATAAGCACTACGCCCTTTTTCGTTTTTTTTTTTTGTGGAAAGCACTGTGCCTATTTATAGGCGTATAAAGTCAGCCAACTAAGCTGGTTTACTGACGCTTAACAGATGGTAGGTCGTAAAATGCTGTCTTTCAAAAGGCAATACAAATATCACAAATTTGATCACTTCTGTTATTAGACATATTTTACTCGTCAAGTGTGCTTGTCCAACTGCCATCAGAATTCGCATATTTATTGTGATAACACATGCAACAGAGATAACAGATTGTTACAACAAGCAAACATGTTTCTTCATTGCTAATAAATTAAACTGACTCCAAATTTGTGAGAAAAGTAAGGTTTACAATTACAAGAATCAAATCGAATTCAATAAAGGAAGCAATTAACGAGGCGTTTTCCACTGCTGCCATATCTGGATAACAGATAATGCGGTCTGAATGACACCAAAAACAGAACATACCGCAGCAAGGGTAGCAATAGCCTCTGATGGAGTCCTGCAATAGTCACGGCTCAAAATTTGCTTTTTGTTTATGGTACGGCCGTTTTCAGAAGACGTTCAAATTTTTGTAAAGATGAACATATTCAAAATTAAAATTTAGGATATGGACATTTTTAGCAAGACCTTTAAACATTTTAGCAGCAGCAGCACTATCATCCAAAAAGTTAACAATTATTCCCTTTTGAACAAGAACATCCACATCTTTGTCCGTATCAATAAGACAATTGAAAATGGTAACATAGTCGGTAATGTATGATTCATTGGGACAATAACATTGCTCAAAAGCCACATGTTACGAAACAAAACCTCAGTCCAATCTTCCACACAAATCTTGGGAATTTTAAGAACAAATCCTGAAAACTGCAACCTTAATAAGCATTGGCATGTATCATTCACTACTAACCTCAATCCTGTTTCTTGTAATTCAGTTGCACTGAAATTAAGGAGTTCTATCTGCTCGATCCTTTTGAGTTGCGAACTAGGGGTTGTTGCAAGTGAAAGTACCTTAGCAAGTCCGTAAAGTGACGTATGTTAACACCATATGGACTCAACCCTTGTTTGTTGCAAGGGTTGAAATACTGGAAGGTGAGTTCAAGAAATGAAGGGAGGTTGTTGGATCCATGGGAGCCGATGGCCCAGTTGAATAGCTTGTCACAAACAAAGAAAGGTAGTTGGTTCTTGATACGTAAAATATTTATATATTTATTTTCCCTTATATGATGCATTTTTGGATGTTATCTTGTTTAATTTAATAAATTTAGTTGCATTTTGTGAATGAGTCTTGAATTTGAAATGAAATCAAATCTTTTAGATAATGTTGTATTTTAATCCTGTTTCAGTATTTAGGCCATATCTGGAGTTTTAGATGTCCGATTGGGCTGATCTTTATATGAATTTTGAAGAGAAGATCCAGCCCTACAACTTTCATGTTTAAGGAAAAGCCCAGTTCGGGCCCTAAGGATCTCAAATTTGGCTTGGAAGATGAAACAGTGGTTCTGGCGGAATTTGACATATGGCTACTAATCTGATCATAACTTGAGCTAGAAACGTCCAAATTAGGAGTTCTTTATATGCATTTTGAATAGAAGATCCGGCCCTACAACTCCTATGTTGACAAGAAGACGTAAATCTACCATTCTGATGGTCAAAAATTACCAACAAGTTAGAAGAATGGTTGCTGCGAAAATCAAAAAGGGTAGTTGGAGACCATGAATGGTAGATGAAGCATGTGATTGGTAGCTGAAACATGTGATTGGTAGCTGGTAGTCAAGATTTATGACTTGCAGCTGACTCATTCACCTATAAATAGGTGGTAGTGGAGAGCATTCAAGCATCCAAGCATTCATTCATTCATGCATTGTAGATAGTAGTTTAGTTTATGCATTTTTAGTTCTAGTATGCCTCCTACATGGAAGGTTTTACCTCCTACATGGAAGGTTCTACCTCCTAATGGATGGATAGTATTTCTATTTTCATGCATTTGTAATTGTATTTTATGTTTGTATCATGAATGTGATGTTGTTTCTATTTTATTTTGAATTTATTTTTAATTTCATTATGTTCTAATTTCTCATTTTCCTAGGGTGATGGCGTAACTTAATAATAACGGATTGAATTCTATTGTATTGAAACTAATTTTGATTTTATTTCCTAGATTGAGTTTTAATTATTGCTCTTAATACTTTCAATTGATTGGCCATCTTTTGAATGAACTCAATATGCATGTTGAGATCGGAAGGAGATACATGTGTATGGAACCTATAATTAAGACCGTAAATTGCATATGAAATAGGAATATATTCATATGGTTTATGTAGTCTTAATGAGTTCCATAAATCCTAATGCATGATTAGTTGTTGCAATTCACATAGGAATATAGTGAATTGGCAATTAATTATAGAATTACTTGACCTTGGAAGAGGCTAGTAATTAAATTAGGGAAACTCGACTATCAATCAAGGGAGTAAAATTGGATTAGTGTAGATAAATGATTCAATCCGAAATTGTTAAGTGAAGTCTGATCCCTAAGTCTTTTATTCATATTTATCTTTACTCCATTGCATCATATTTACTTTAAATATTTTCTGCATAGATCTTTATTTAATTACTTCATTACCAACTAATTGATTTACCAAATAGTGTTAAGATTATGAATTTTGGTACTTAGTGAAACAATCCTCGTGGGAACGATACTCTCTTATCACTTTATTACTTGTTTACGACAATGTATACTTGCACTAATTATTAAACCATTTTACACGTAACAGTTCTCAATTAACAACAAATCAAACATTATAATATTCCATAGTCGAGTACCCATTGAAAGAAGATCATCTTCGGACCAACCTCTTTGACAGTGCTTCAAGAAGAGTTCAATTATAAAACAAGCATCCAACATTATGATTTTGGCAAGTTGCTTTGGGTCAAACATAATGTTCTCTGCATAACATTGACGAACACTAGGTTCTAACTCTTCAATGAAACTTACCAGATTGTTCAAATTGGTCTTAGTTTTTGTTACGTGTGAAATGGTTATCAATTAGCGCAAGTGCACACTATCGTAAGCAAGTAATAAAGTGATAAGTAAGTATCGTTCCCACGAGGATTGTTTCACTAAGTACCAAAATTAATAATCCTAACACTATTTGGCAAATTGGAATTAAAGCGAGTAAGTAAAGATTGATGCAAAAAAATACATAAAATAAATATGAATGCAAATGGACTAAAGATAAATATGAATAAAAGACCTAGGGATCAGACTTCACTTAACAATTTCGGATTGAATCATCTATCTACACTAATCCAATTTTAACTCCCTTAATTGATAGTCGAGTTTCCCTAAATTAATTACTAGCCTCTTCCAAGGTCAAGTAATTCTATAATTAATTGGAATTCACTATATTCCTATGTGAACTGCAACAACTAATCATGCATTAGGATTTATGGAACTCATTAAGACTACATAAACCATATGAATATATTCCTATTTCATATGCAATTTACGGTTTTAATTATAGGATCCACACACATGTATCTCCTTCCGGTCTCAACATGTATATTAAGTTCATTCAAAAGGTAGCTAATCAATCGAAAGCATTAAGAGCAATAATTAAAACTCAATTTAAGAAAGAAAAATGAAATTAGTTTCAATAGATTAGAATTCAATCCGTTATTATCAAGTTACGCCATCACCCTAGGAAGATGAAAAATTAGAACATAATGAAATTAAAAACAAACATAAAATAAAATAAAAACAACATCACATTTATGATACAAAAATAAAATACAATTACAAATGCATGAAAATGAAAATACTATCCATCCATTAGGAGGTAGAACCGTCCATGTAGGAGGAGAAGCTAAAACTAAAAATGCATGAACTACTATATAAGATGCATGAATGATCCAATGCTTGGATTGGATGCTTGAATGCTCTCCACTTCCACCTATTTATAGGTGAATGAGCCAGCTGCAAGTCAAAAGTCTTGGCCACCAACTACCAATCACATGCTTCATCTACCATTCACATGCTTCACCTACCATTCATGGTCCACCTACCATTCATGGTTCAACTACCATTCATGGTTCATCTACCATTCATGGTTCAACTACCATTCATGGTTCACCTACCATTCATGGTCTCCAACTACCTTTTTCTATTTTCGCAGCAACCATTCTTCTAACTTGTTGGTAGTTTTTGACCACCAAAATGGCAGATTTACGTCTTCTTGTCAACATGAAAGTTGTAGGGCCGGATCTTCTCTTTAAAATTCATATAAAGAAGTCCTAATTTGGACGTTTCTAGCTCAAGTTATGATCAGATTAGTGGCCATATGTCAAATTCCGCCCAAAACCACTGCTTCATCTTCCAAGCCAAATTTGAGATCCTTAGGTCCTGAACTGGGCTTTTCCTTAAACATGAAAGTTGTAGGGCTGGATCTTAGCTTTGCACAAGAAAAATTTCAGCCCAATCGGACATCTAGAACTCCAGATATGGCCTAAATACTGAAACAGTGTCAAAATACAGCATTATCTAAAATATTTGATTTCATTTCAAATTCAAGACTCATTCACAAAATGCAACTAAATTTATTAAATTTAACAAGATAACATCCAAAAATGTATCATACAAGGGAAAATAAATATGTAAATATTTTACGTATCAGTTTTGTCAACAAAGTGCTTGAAATATACCCACTTGTGGATTTCCATGCTTTGCAGCCTTTCATGATTGCCATGATGAAAGGGGCCAATTGAAACCCCCTTAGGGGTGTATGCATCATTGTTTAAATCACGGAGGTCATGGGGTACCTTATAGATAAACCATTCAGTTTTCTTAGGAGCTGATATCTCTTTCAGTATTGCTGCAACCTCAATTGTCAACTCACTTGAATTTGATTTCATCATCTGTCAATTCAAAGTTAGAAAAGAAAAACAAATTATAACACAGATATTGTTGGAGACAAAGCAACTGTAAAACTATGCTTTTATCTATAGCTTTCATTTGTAATCATAAAAAATAACATCTATCCATATCTTCCTTTAAAACTTTTTCATTGGCAAATTTCCCTCCAAAAACAAAAATATTTCTCTCCTAAAACAACCTCCAAAAAAATTCATATTAAAGAACGTTTCATAGAATGTCTACCGTTTTTATATTCTATTAAACTAATTTATTTTCTTTCTAAATTTAATATATTACAATTATTTAATTTTCTGTTCTCTTTTAAATAAAAAATTTTGCAATCTATTAATAAATTATATTTAATATTTATTTAAAAAATCTTATAATTATTTATTTTATTGGAATACATTTTATATTCATAATAAATTATTTGTATATACTCATATTATAAATTATTATAGTGTTCTTGCACATTTACCTAATATTATTATAATTATAATTATAATGCCCATATGAGCATATATTTTATATTTATTAGCACTTTATTTTACTAAAATTAATTTAATTTACAGTAAATATATTTTAACTTTCATATTATAAATATATTTTTAAATATTTTATTTACAATCATCATGACATTTTAAATCAATGATAATAAATAAAAGAGTTATTTTTATCTCACTATACAATGAAATCATTATATGTTTTGTTGATAACAAAAAGAAAGCTATCCAAATGCAAAATTGAACATAAATAATAGAGGAAATATATAAGACTAATGTTAGCCCTAAGTTTTATATAATAAGTTTTAATGGTGAAAAATAAATGTTACAATAGAATTGCATGTCTTTATACAAAAGTATTATAAAATATTCAATGCACATGCAACATTATGGTTGCAATAGCAATGCTTGATTATGTGATAAAAAAGTTATTTTTTATACAAGCATCATTAAGCATATAATTGGTCAAGATACATGATATGATTATTATGCATGTTCTTGTACTAATTTGTCACATATTTTATATATGAATCATACATATCAATATCTTGATATATTAGATTGGACCATCTATATACATGGTTTGCAAAGTCTATGCTATATGATCCAAGTATTTAAAGATGAAAAGATTAAAGTTTTCAAAAGTTTATAAGTATCAACAAAAGCCTAAGTACTTCATTGATATAATTTTTCATTTTAAATTTAGACTTTCTTATTAAATAGAGTTTTTCATGATGTAGTGCTTAAACATATTTTTATAATCTTAACTTGACCAAAATATTTTAAAAAGATATCCCACAATTATATTTTTACAAGATAGCTTATAAGACACTTCAAAAACAAATGAGATATGAGTTTTTTATGTTTTCAATTTTAACCTTTTGTCACTCATTTGATCATGTCCTACAAAATATTTTTGATTTGATTACCAAACTATTTCCATGTAAAAATAGAAAAAAATAACTTTTCACAGACACATCATATGCTTAAAATGATCAATATATGAAAGAGTTGTGATTTGTTTTCAAATTAAGTCTAGAAATCAATTTTTTACATTCTAGTCTTTTCTAGCATTTGTTCATTGTCTTGATCATATCTCAGAAATTACAAGTGATATGACTATGAAATAATTTTTATGTGAAAATAAACTCAAAGAATTTTCCATAAATATGTTATTTGCTTAAAATGATGAAGATATGAAAGAGTTATAAATTTTACAATTAAAGTCCCAAGATTAAATTTTTACAATCCACTCTTTCTAACCTTTGCTTATTATTTTAAACATATATCAAAGATTATATTATATCTGAGCATGAAACATGTGAAAATGGACTCAAATACCTTTCCAATGATAAGTTATTTGCTTAAAATAAAGAAGTTACAGCCTTTGGAAGTTAAGCCTGTAATTTTGTCTTCAAGAAGCAAATGACCAATCGATTCTAGATAGGAAAAAGTGAATGTTTTCATCAGAATTAATTAATCAATTGATTTTAATTATTTTGGTATATAAATAATGGTTATAAATGGCTAGTTTTCATTCTCAACTATTCCAAAAAACTGTAATACTTTATAAACCTCTTATATAAGTTAAGAAATATCAAATACAATTAAGAGAAAGCTTGAACTTCATCTTTTAACATCAATTTAGTCCTTTTTTCATCTAAATCATGATTTTAGCTCTTTTTGTGAAATTTCTCTATTCTAAAAGCTTCATTTGTTTCATCCATTTTGTAAGAGAGTTTGTTTGAGTTGATATTCATCATATATCTTTTTCTAATTGTAAAAGTGAGATATCCCTTGCAAATTCTTTAAGAGGATGAGTTATCTCTTGTAAATAAGGAATTTACTTAAGGAAAAGTAAGGATTTGTAAAGAGACTTCTTAACTACCCGATTGAAACTTCGAAAAATAGTGGATTGAAACATTAGCTTAGAAAGCTTGGAAAGTGGATATTTACTTTGGAGAGAATATTTAAAAGGAAACCACTATAAATCTTTATATTTGATCTCTCTACCTTTACTCTATTTACATTTATTTATATGCTTTGTTTTTCTTGATCACTTGCTCTATTTTTGTTTTTGCTATTTGTTGAATTGTGTTTCAATGCTTATGTTAATACATAGATGATTAAATGTTTAAAAGAGGTGTATATCTATGCATGTGCTTATTAATGATTTATCTATGCATAGTTAATGAAATTGTTGGATATATTATGCTTAAATGTTGATCGTGATGCTTGGATAAGTGAATGGTTAAAAGAGAAATCTATCTATGCATGTGCTTCTTGATTCTTTATTTATGAATAAGCGAATGAGTTGCTATGCACAAGTGCTTTAAATTGTTATATGTTGTGTACAAACCTCTTCATTAAGTTATATTAGATTTGTTTCTTAATGATTTGTTTGTACATAGTTGAATGAGTTAATTTGTACTAATTCTTTGAATTATCATATCTTAAGTACAAAATTAAAGTTATCTTCATGACTTCACAAAATTAAAAGTTTTAGATTTTAAAAATATCTAATTCACCCCTTCTTAGGTCTAGGTTGCCAAGGCCAACAAAAGGAAATAATAAGCAATTATGAAAATTTTATAGTTTTTTTTAATTTCCATATATCATTACATTATTATATTGACAAATGCAATAAACATCTAACTTTTGTTACATATATATCATGAAATCATTACTTTAACAAATATAATAAACAAGCAATTCTCTATACTTGAGGGCTTTTGAGTTAGGGGGCATTGGTGACTTAAACCATCATGCCCATTATTTATCTATATACAACAAGAAAAATTGAAGAACTGAGCTCTCCTTTGTTTAATTGTTGTGAAGGAAAGCTTTGCTTGTGGAGAGGCAGAGGTGTATGAAAGATCCCACCTCAACATTACCAAGTCTGAGCAATACATTTTCCTTCATTATTAATTTGAAGGTATGAATCAAATGTAAAAATAACTCCTTTTTCTTCTTATCTAGCACATGTAAAAATGTTGTAATTCTTATCAAAGGTTTTGCCTTTTCTAATATCTTAGACTTTACAACATGACTAGATCTTGTTAAAAGATTTTTGCTACATTGTGAAACCTAAGATATTGGAGGAGGCAAGTCATTCAATAAAATTTGTAGTATTTCTAAATGAGCTAAATAAGATGGAATGCAAGCCATCTTTAAATTTGACCTGAACCTTCGAATTAGATAATGGAGGCAAAAACATCACTAAGATGTTTAAAATGGAGACCGTAAGTAAAATTTATAAGTAGTATATAGAATATTAGATGTCTATTAAGTTAAACATTGACATGTAAAGGGTTGGCAATTTTAAGTATTGCTCCTAAAATTCCTTTAGACATTAATCATTTTTACAACCAGCATTATAAGTGTTAACAAATTCCCACAACCTTGTAAATGAAGTAGTACAATATAATGAGATAATTGTTAACATAACTTACACATCAACTAACAACTTGAACTAACATGTTTCTTTATAACCTCATAAATACAAGAATTAGTTAGTTGTAGATATACCTTTAAACATCAGTTCCTTTATATAACATGTTAGTGTATATGCCCTAAAACTAATTATATTGGTGATTGTAATTTTGAATCATGTTATTTTAATAGCAATTCCAATTATTATATTTATATATGTTGTCTGCGTAATATATTCAATTATAATAATAACCTTAGAAAAATTGTATTCTTAAATGTCCCTAGTCATATATCATTGTGGATTAGGTTGCTTTGATATGTTAAGACTAACATGTGTGAAGACTTATATAAGATATTAAGTTTACACATGAGTACAAGTTAGAGAACTTGTATACTAGACCGACCCATATTAAGAACACTACATGGATCGTTATATGAGTGTCATAAGTGGTTCTTAGTGATCATTATTAATATGGTCTTTTGACCTGAGATTACCAAAGTTCCCTACATGTGAGTTTCATATTTTGATACTATTCTATATCACTAATGGTTAAGTGAATGCAAGGGTAGATATTGGATATGTTACATATCATGCGGAAGGATTTGTGTGATCAAGATGGGATTTGTCCCTCTTATATAACAGGAGTAACATTTATGGGCCCCTTGATTAAGTAAAGCTGAGAAAATGCATGGCCATACTCAGATGAATTGACATGAGATGTCGATTACATTTATTTCAGTCAGCTTACTTAAGAATCAAGAAACTTTAAGATTAGGCTATACGGGAATGACACAGTCCATATCTCGTGCTCAATTTAGACGTATAGGACAAAAGGACATAAGTGATGATCACATGTAAAGGTTTAGTCAAATCACTGACTTTCTCATTACTTGGGTAACAATGATGTGTTGCTAGACACCAATCATTGTTTATGATCATTAATATGATTAATGATCATTGCCAACGTAATGAGAGCCTGTAAAGTCGTACACTTAGAGCCTAGTGAATTTGGAATTAATGGACCAAATTGTTTGGGCTTAATATTTAGGAATTCATGTTATAATTATAAGGCCCAATAGTAAGCCTATAATTATACATGGAATAAAGCTCAAATAGGTTAGGTTTTTCTATGCACCTATTTAAATAGGCTTATTGGGTAATAATAGGTTTACTATCATTATTCATGCATCTCAAAAAGGCATAGAAAATCCTAACACCTCTCCTTGACCAAAAACCCTTGAAGAGGCGTAGCTAGCACTATGAGGTGTAAGGAGATCAATTCCAACTAGTGTGTGTAGTGGACATTCATCAGTGATTCACGGGTTCGTATGGATACCACAAAGGTGCAGCCATATAAACGCTGTACTGGTGATCTGATCTTCTAGTTTCTATTCCGGTTCGTGATTTGGAGAGCAGATTGGATTGGAAAATGGATAGAAGCAGATCGGATTTGCTATGTAGCAGATAGAAGATTTTTGGCCGAAAGGTTTAAACCCTAATCCCTAATCTATGGCGTTCTAAATTCGCATGAATCCTTAGTGGAAATCGTGCAAAAATTTTATTCCACTGTGCATGTATGACGCGTGATTTCTAACATAACCCATGTCTAATATTCAAACCTATTTTGAAATATAACATTTAATATTCTTTTCAACATTAAGAATTTAAAAACTGATGTGGTATATTACAAATAAGTCGGAATCTAATATCCATTGTAAAAATCTTTTATACTTGAAATCTTAACAATCATCAATAAGTTGTAATTAAAATAGACTCATGATGACTTAATGTGTGATGATATATAATTTAATTTCATGTGAACTTAAATAAAAAATTTTATTCACTTACAAAAAATTATGTCAATCCTTCAATTAATACATTAATATTTTCTAAAAGAAATCATTTTAGTTCATAAAGTTTATCATTGTATTCAATATCAAATCAAAAATACTTATTTAATGATTAAATATGATAATTTTTTATTAAAAAGTTTGTCTACTCTTCAATCGATACATTTTTAACATAAAAAATCATTTCAACTTCAAAGTTGATCGCTTTGATAAATAAAAAATAAAATATATTTATTTAAAAATTAAATTTAAGAACTAGTACCTTCTTAAACATCAATTCAAAATAATTAATTTTAAAAATTTAATGGATAAGATCAAAAAATTTAGTTATATTTTTGTAGTTAATTTGTTATATTTTTATATGTCATCCTTGATAGTAGTTATTGACTTATACCATTAATTTTTCCTTATAAGTATTTTAAATTGAAACATAATGAAAATATGAAATTCATAATTGAATTATTTATTTTCTTTTGTAATAATAGGAATAATAAACTCACTAGACATACAAATACAATAACTTGGGATCAAATCCAAAATGCAAAGGTTTTGAAAAACACCAAACAGAAATTCTTAGTTTCCTAATGGTTAACTAAGTTGTGTGCCCATCACCTATAAGAATTTAGATAAATGCAAGGGATATTGAGATAAACACAAGAATTTTTTAATAATAAATTTTTAATAAACTCTCTTTGCATTTATCTAAATTTTTATTGGTAATGGATATATAAGTTGTGTACCCATTGTTAAGTAAGAATCTCTCAACATGAAATACTACTTAAGCCAAAAATCCTAAATTTTTAAACTATTTAGTAGCATAAGATTTGTTTAATAAAATTAAATTATTTCAAGTTTTATGTTAACATTTAAATTACTCACTATGTTTCATAAGTTTCAATCGATGATTTTATAATTATGTTCAATTGCAATTGTCAATAAATATAATAATACAATTCTATGAAATGATAATTTTCATAGAAGAGTATCATATATTACTATGGAAGATGTTAATACATACATTGTATAAATCTTCAAATTAAGATAGAAGAGGATATTAGTAATTTTTTAAAAATGATTGTTATATTTTCTTTATATCTTATAATTTATATAAAATTTTATTAATTTTAAATATCAACTTTTCTCATGTAATGCACGGGAAATAGTGCTAATGTTCTATAACATTGGAGAACAATGAGATGATGTATAATAACGACCGCATGAAGTGCATCACAAACAACAAAAGTAAATTCGTACCACAAAAACCACCTATTACATATAGTGAAACGGCTGAGTGGTTATAATTTATGTTGCATAACATGCAGCAAAATGATTTGTTGCACTATAAAACTCATATACATACATACATTCATTCATATATACATACATATATATGTGCTTGCGTGCGAAAATATGTCCAACAAAGAAAGTCCGTCATGTTAATTATTTTTGGGTGCAGTTCATTTGGTTCTCTACCTCCAGACTTTTTAGACAAAATGTTGTTCTGCAATTGAAGCCTGAATAGTTAAAAATTAAGACAAGAGAAAAGTTAAAGAGAAAGAATAGTATTTCATGCTGTGTTTCCTCACAAGGTATGAATAGTTTGGCCATGCTTACGCTTCAATCAAATTGGACATAATGCTTCAATTGGGATTATTGAGTCCTCTTTTATATAAATCAAAGCCAAATAACATAATGAGTAGAAATATATACCGTCCATACAAGCCAATTTAAAAAATAAAAAAAAAGGACTATGGATGAAATTTTGTAAATTAATTGAAAATACAAGTAAATTCAATATTGAAGGAAGCAACTAAGCATTCATCTACTGCTGCCTCACATGAATACCTGCAGAAAATATAGTCTGAAGCAAAGTAAGAAAAAGAAGTAATACCCCAGCAATGGAAGCAGCAATCTGCCATGGAGTCTTGCAATAGTCACGCTTCAATGTTGCTGTCAATTTGCGAGAACGATTTGTGCAGAATGTAAAAATATTTTGGACTATCATTAATTGGGTCTTTTATTTTATTTAAAATGGGTTGAGTCTGATCCTAGAGTTATATTTTTAAGTCCAGTTTTTGTGATCACTTTTATGGATTATAAATGCCTGCTGGGCTGATGTGTTTTGCAGCAAGTGTAGACCTTTAACCAAGTTGGCTTTTGATGGGTGAGCCCAGTAGGGCTTTCTATTTAAGCAGGTTAGGTCCCCCTAGCCACTCTACGCTCTATTGTTAACCACAAAACACTTTGTGAATCCTGGTGCCCCATCGGCTGCAAAATTCATAGAGAAGGCAGGGAAGATCAAACCTTTGTTCATCAATTTATTATGGACGAACACAGGTACGCTATCTATTTTCTTAAATCATGTATTTTATGTTCTTGATCTATGTAAGTTTGTATCCTATATGAATTAATTTCTGCTTACATTTGGTATTAGAGCCACTTACAATAGATTGAGAATTAAGATACATATTTTTGGTATGATCTATATATATATATATATATATATATATATATATATATATATATATATATATATATTTAATGATTGATATCATCTGTTTTTATATGATCATTATTTTTAGATCATTTAAAATTATCATATATATGTTTTGATGTAATTTTCTTTTAATATGAAAATTTATATATTTTTCGGATGATTTCATTATCATGAAATTAAAATCAGATTACAATGAGGCGTATAAGGAATTGTATTACTGTTAATTTCAGATATTTCTATTTTTTTTTCTTTTCCTTGTTTGATGTTGTTGGTTCAATGATTTGTGAGGCGTGGTGTTTGTGTCTGTCCGTGTCAATCTTCGAGCCTGTGACTCGGTGGTTAAAAGGTTTTATAATGTTCGGATGATGAAAACACGACACAGCTTCTTCCTCTTGTGGCTTGTCAACCTTGCATTCATCCGTAATTAAGAACACATGAGATGAGGATTAACCCCTTTCCCGCAAACAATGTTGCCGCAATATATATATATATATATATATATATATATATATATATATATATATATATATATATATATATATATATATATATATATATATCGATTGCGATAGATATTCATGTATTCACTATTTCCTTAAAAGAAAATTAGGAAAATTTAAAATCTTTTTAATTTGTACCAAATATATATATTGAGATTGTATTTTTTGATGCAATATGATTTTTTTTTTATGATCAGTATTGGTGCATATTGTTTAGCATCCCTTAATGGATTGATCATATTTTATTTTAATTTATAGTTTTGGACTTCATTTAAATATCCCGATTCTTTTGGGAGACTTATAGGTTGAAATGGGTAATTATCACCAAAGTGAAATTATTTATTTTGATTTATAAGTCTTCGAGCTATTAAAAAAAAATTTACGGGATTATTATTATTATTTTTAATTATTTCACATAGTTATCTGCCCAAAGGGGATAACTATGTGTTGTAATTAAAAATGAGCTAATTAATATTTTTTAATTATTTTATATAATGACCTGCCTAAAGGGGGTTATTTTATAATATAATTAGAAATTAAATTATTGAAGCAAAACATTATTTCTGGATTTATTTTATTATTATAAATTTTACCTGCCCAAAGGAGGTAATTTTATAATAATAATATATTATCCTGGTTGGCTTCAATTTTTAGGAGGGTCTTTCATTGCATTCTCTGCCCAAAGGGGAGAATGTAGTAATATTTTATATACTCCTAATTGTGGTTATGAATAAATTTAAAATGCTCAGAACTAACATATTGCATCTCTAATTATCTTTCACAGTCTCTTTTGCAGTAAACAATAACACTGCAACTATTGAATTGTTAAATGGTACAAATTATAAGAGGTGGAAGCAGGATATAGAGTTTGCTCTTGGTATTATAGATCTTGATTTAGCCTTGCGTGAGCCAGAACCGCCAGCACTTACTCCTGAAAGCACTTAAGAGCAAAAAGATTATTATGCAAAATGGGAGAGATCTAATAGGCTTAGCTTTATTGCAATTAAGAGATCTGTACCTGAACATCTACTGGGTGGATTAGTAGATGTTACGTGTGAAATGGTTTATCAATTAGCGCAAGTGCACACTATCGTAAACAAGTAATAAAGTAATAAGTAAGTATCGTTCCCTCGAGGATTGTTTCACTAAGTACCAAAATTCATAATCCTAACACTATTTGACAAATCGATAAGTTGGAAAATGAAGTGAGTAAATAAGATTGATGCAGAAAATACTCAAAATAAATATGAATGCAATTGGAGTAAAATAAAGATGAATAAAAGACCTAGGGATCAGACTTCACTTAACAACTTTGGATTGAATCATCTATCTACACTAATCCAATTTTAACTCCCTTAATTGATAGTCGAGTTTCCCTAAATTAATTACTAGCCTCTTCCAAGGTCAAGTAATTCTATAATTAATTGCTAATCCACTATATTCCTATGTGAATTAAAACAACTAATAATGCATTAGGATTTATGGAACTCATTAAGACTACATAAACCATATGAATATATTCCTATTTCATATGCAATTTACGGTTTTAATTATAAGTTCTATACACATGTATCTCCTTCCGGTCTCAACATACATATTGAGTTTATTCAAAAGGTGGCCAATCAATTGAAAGCATTAAGAGCAATAACTAAAACTCAATCTAGGAAATAAAATCGAAATTAGTTTCAATAGATTAGAATTCAATCCGTTATTATCAAGTTACGTCATCACCCTAGGAAGATGAAAAATTAGAACATAATGAAATTAAACACAAACATAGAATAAAAACATCATCACATTCATGAACACAAGATTATAATTACAAATGCATGAAAATAGAAAAGCTATCCATCCATTAGGAGGTAGAACCTTCCATGTAGGAGGAAAACATAAAGATACAATTACAAATGCATGAAAATGAAAATACTATCCATCCATTAGGAGGTAAAACCTTCCATATAGGAGGAGAACCTAGCCTTCCATGTAGGAGGCATACAAGAACTAAAAATTGCATGAACTAAACTACTATCTAAGGTGCATGAATGAATGATTCAATGCTTGGAATGCTTGAATGCTCTCTACTTCTACCTATTTATAGGTGAATGAACCAGCTGCAAGCCATCCAATTTGACAAGTTGCTACCAATCACATGCTTTAGCCACCAATCACATTCAGCCACCATTTTTTATTTTCGCAGCACAATTTTTTTGACTTTGTTGGTAACTTTTGACCACCGCAACGGCTGATTTACATCTTTATGTCAACATAGGAGTTGTAGGGCCGGATCTTCTCTTCAAAATGCATATAAAGAACTCCTAATTTGGACATTTCTAGCTCAAGTTATGATTAGATTAGTAGCCATATGTCAAATTCCGTCAGAACCACTGTTTCATCTTCCAAGCAGAATTTGAGATCCTTAGGTCCCGAACTGGGCTTTTCTTTAAACATGAAAGTTGTAGGGATTCTTCTTAGCTTTCCATCCATATAAAGAACAGCCCAATCGGACATCCAGAACTCCAGATATGGCCTAAAACCTGAAACAGTATCAGATTACAGCATTATCTAAAATATTTGATTTCATTTCAAATTCAAGATCCATTCACAAAATGCAACTAAATTTATTTAATTTAACAAGATAACATCCAGAAATGCATCATACAAGGGAAAATAAATATGTAAATATTTTACGTATCAAATTCCCCCACACTTAGCTTTTGGACGTCCTAGGACAAACACAAAACAAAAGAAAACTAATACTAATGCTAATGTTAGTACTAATCTACCCATGAGATAGTTAGAAAAACATAAGAAAGATAATTAAAGTACAAAGATATCATAGCATTCATGAATTAACAAATCTTGACATATAAAATCAAAAAGAAATTGCAACTTCATTTGAGAAGGATTGAATCAGATTGATATAATCACTGGAACTCTTCCTCTCTCAAGTGTTTATAGGCAAGTGTTTCACTCAAATTCATCCTATTAAAGATTGCACTACCATAGGCTTGCATAAATTCTCAATCCCCACTACCTGATTTACATGCACACTTCAAATCAAAAGGTCTTATTAAAGGTTGTAATGAGGCCAAGGTAAAGGAAAGATAAAACAGGGATATGAAAGGCTGAAGTAAGGAGAGAAATTAATAGAGCAATTAAAACATGGGTAATCTCTAAATAATTTTATCTTAACATAGCAGCCCAAGATTCTCATCAATTTCTCTTTTTTTCTTTTTTTCTTTTTTTTATTTATTTAGTTTTTTTTTCTTTTTTTTTAGAATAAAAACCCTCACAACTTTGAAGTTAATAATACATATTCCCCTACACTTTGTAAAAAACTCATTGTTCAAAGATTCAAATGCTCTACTAATCCCTAGGGTTAAGTAAAGATAATTGATATTTCATTAAATGACATATTAATAGGTTAAAGCAAAGAAACAGTTAATCAGGCTCAAAGGGGTTTATCAATGGTAAAACTGCAGGGTTAGCTATTTAGTTCTAACTGAGGAAAAAAATGCCTTTATCATATCTGAGTATGCATGTAAATTGTAATCTCAACCAGATTTTATGCAAGTTCTAGAGTGACAACTTAACAGGTGAATATCATACGTAAGAAATATAATATTGATTCAACAAGTAGGCTCAAAATCTCACAGTTAAAGGTTTCCAACTTAATCCAACTCAAAATCCATTGCAAAACCTATCAATCCTAAGAAGTAAGAAAGTTGTTCAATCATGCTATGAAATCTTTTTAAAATTATTGAAAAGAACCTAATAAGCAGGAAAATGTTTTTTTTAATATTTTTTTTAGTTTTTTTTTAGGATGCGTATCAAGAGCAAAAAATAACTCTTTACTCAGCCATCCCTTTTCTTTTATAATAAATCTCATGGTTCTACTACCAAAATATCCTACAAAATAACCGAAAATAAAAATAAATAATCGAAAATAAAAATAATTTTTTTTGTTTTTTAAATCCCCCCACACTTAATGTAGACATTGTCCCCAATGTCTTCAATAGATTAGCAAAAAGGGTTTATTAAAAAGAAATGCATAAGTAACACACATATAACAGAAATTTTGAGAGTAAAACTATAAGAGTAAAGAAAGTTACAACTGGAGAGTGGTGTCTGGCTCATGCTGCTGACTGCTGGTTGGAGATTGCCAATCTATCTTTTCCACTGATGGATCTGGTTTAGGTTTATAGTCCTGTAGTTAGTCAATCAGCTGATCAGTAGTTGAGGCAGACATTATAGCACGGCGAGTCGCTTGGGGTATGAATTCTTATTCCACAGCTTGGTCTTTAATGTTTTACCGATGGCGTATTTCTGATCATCTAAACCATTCACAAGGACACTCAGTATTTTGCTTCCTCTAATGTTGGCAGAAAAGGCCGCACTTCCTTTTAAGCTATTAAGCCCTCATCCATACATGCAAGCAATCTTTCTAGCAGCTAATGCATGACCAAGTTCAGTTGCTGCTAGCAGAAATTCTACATTCTTTCCAGCAAAAGATTCACCAAAAACACAGATAGATTTAAGTCCACATTTTGATGGTTTTTCAACCTCTTCCTCTTTTTTACTCTCGCTCTCAGACATTTTACAAAGTGTGATTGTTGAAATGCATTCTTATAATACAAAAGTAGAAACAAAGAAATCACGCAAATAAGATAATATTAGAAAAATACTGTGCAAAACTGACAAGTGTAATAATGGCGTGAACAAAGTAGAATACGAAATGTAAAGAAAGTTAAAAAGTTGCTGAAAAGGTAAACTTAAAAAGAAGAGAAATGTACGAAAAGTTAAAAAGCAGCTGTAAAGATAAAAAGCTAAAGGAAAAGTAAAGCAGACAAACATATGTACAGTAGTTATGATTGTGGCTCACATCTTCCTTTGATTTTTCGTTCAGTAACGGCTTAAACGGCTTCTATGAGCCGAGGATTTGCTTCCCATCCAATTTTCTTATAAACTGGCAAACAGGGTCTTTTACAGTCAAATCCCCAAGACTGTAGCGCTCCTTTTCTGTATTGAATAAGTTCATTAAATCAAGAAGAACAATATGAACATCTCCGCTAGGATGCGTCTCAAGAGTCTGAATGATATTATCCAATGACTCTTTACTCAGTCCATCCTTTATGAATCGGATTTTGTTCTCTCGATTTACTGAAATCATTCCTTTACTCCTATAGAGCCTATTACAGTTCCACCTTGCACACTTATGATAGACTCTCATTCTTTTAGCTCTTCTCTTTTTAGAGTAAGAACTTCTTCCCATACCTGGCATACGTCTAACAAATGATTCATGAAACTCACCTGCTAAACGTACCTTAGCTTCAATAATCCAACGTATGTCCTCGGGAAGACCCAAACGCTTAAATGCCCTCATTCTTTCAAGTCGACAGTTGTAGATTTTCCTGAGCACATCTTTGGGAAGAGTAGGGAATCTGCTCTTAAGCTTTACAAGGCATTCCTCCATGATGAAAATGATGAAAGCTGAAATTGTGAGTGAAAAATGCTGTGCGATGTGTGCTTAAATAAGAAAAGAAATGAGAAGAGAAAGAAATCTTGGGTTGCCTCCCAAGCAGCCGCCCTTCTTTAACATCTTTAGCTAGACAAAGTCATAACCTATTGTTTTATTATTATTATTATTATTATTATTATTATTATTATTATTATTATTATTATTATTATTATTATTATTATTATTATTATTATTTTAATAATAATACTTACCAGCTGGCTCCTCGAGCGTGATGACAGTCTTGATGGTGTTGAATGTACTGTTATTGTATTCCTTCAATCTTTGCCCATTTACTTTGAATTTTCTATCACCATCTTGAATCTCCACAGTTCCATACGGCCAAACTTGAACCACAGTAAAAGGCCCTGACCACCTTGATCGCAATTTTCCTGGAAAGAGTTTTAACCTTGAGTTGTCGAGAAGTACTTTCTGTCCTAGTGTGAACTCCTTCCTTATAATTCTCCTATTATGCCACATTTTTGCCTTCTCCTTGTAGAGCTTTTCATAAGCCTTTGGTACCAATTTTGGTAATTTATCTCTTAATGGAACAGGTTTACTTGACCTCTCTCCTAAACCCTTGAATGGTTTCTTGTTTAAAACTGGAGAATTTTTCTCAAGGCAATTAATCTGCTTCAGGATTTTAGGATCAGTAGACTTTGATGCATCAACCATTCCTACTGCTGATGGCTCTTCTGTGCAGGTTTCATGCATTACATATTTTATGTAATTGGTCGGTGTGTCTACTCTGTAACAGACATTATCTTCATATGGAAAAGCTTTAAAAATATTGAAAGATACTTAATCATTTTGAACCTGTAAAGTTAGCTTTCCCTTCTGCACATCAATTAGAGCTCGTCTAGTTGCTAGAAATGATCTCCCAAGAATAATAGGAATTTCTTGGTCTTCTTCCATGTCAAGCACTATGAAATCTGCTGGGAAGATGAATTTATCAACTTTTACTAGCACGTCTTCAAGGACTCCATGTGAATACTTTATTGAACGATCTGCTAGCTGCAGTAACACGGTAGTTGGTTTCACTTCTCCCAATCCCAGCTTCTTGTAGACGAATAATGGCATCAAATTCACACTTGCACCAAGATCACATAAGGCTTTTTCGAATTCACACTTGATACGTAAAATATTTACATATTTATTTTTCCTTGTATGATGCATTTTTGGATGTTATCTTGTTAAATTAAATAAATTTAGTTGCATTTGGTGAATGGATCTTAGTTGAAATGAAATCAAATATTTTAAATAATGCTGTATTTTGATACTGTTTCAGTATTTCGGCCATATCTGGAGTTCTAGATGTCCGATTGGGCTGCTCTTTTTTTTCTGGAAAGCTAAGAAGAAGCCCTACAACTTTCATGGTTACAGAAGAGCCCAGTTCGGGGTCTAAGGATCTAAAAATCTGCTTGGAAGATGAAATAGTGATTCTGACGGAATCTGACATATGGCCACTAATTTGATCATAACTTGAGCTAGAAATGTCGAAATTGGCTACTCTTTTTTTTCCTGGAAAGCTAAGATCCGGCCCTACAACTCCTATGTTTACAAGAAAATCTAAATCTGCCATTTTGGTGGTAAAAAATGACCAACAAAGTCAGAAGAAGTGTGCTGCGAAAATAAAAAATGGTGGCTGCATGTGTTTGGTGGCTAAAGCATGTGATTGGTAGCAAATTGTCAAATTTGATGGCTGGCAGCTGATCCATTCACCTATAAATAGGTGGAAGTAGAGAGCATTCAGCATCCAAGCAATTGGATCACTCATTCATGCATTTTAGATAGTAATTTAGTTCATGTATTTTTAGTTCTAGTATGCCTCCTATATGGAAGGTTCTACCTCCTAATGGATGGATAGTATTTTTATTTTCATGCATTTGTAATTGTATTTTATGTTTGTATCATGAATGTGATGTTATTTTTATTTTATTTTATGTTTGTGTTTAATTTTATTATGTTCTAATTTTTCATCTTCCTAGGGTGATGGCGTAACTTGATAATAACGGATTGAATTGTAGTTTATTGAAACTAATTTCATTTTTCTTTCTTAGATTGAGTTTTAATTATTGCTCTAAATGCTTTCGATTGATTGGCCACCTTTTGAATGAACTCAATATGCATGTTGAGACCGGAAGGAGATACATGTGTGTGGAACCTATAATTGAAACCGTAAATTGCATATGAAATAGGAATATATTCATATGGTTTATGTAGTCTTAATGAGTTCCATAAATCCTAACGCATGATTAGTTGTTGCAATTCACATAGGAATATAGTGAATTGGCAATTAGTTATAGAATTACTTGACCTTGGAAGAGGCTAGTAATTAATTTAGGGAAACTCGACTATCAATTAAGGGAGTTAAAATTGGATTAGTGTAGATAGATGATTCAATCCGAAATTGTTAAGTGAAGTATGATCCCTAGGTCTTTTATACATATTTATCTTTACTCAATTGCATTCATATTTATTTTAAGTATTTTCTGCATCAATCTTATTTACTCGCTTCATTCTCCAACTTATCGATTTGCCAAATAGTGTTAGGATTATGAATTTTGGTACTTAGTGAAACAATCCTCGTGGGAACGATACTTACTCATTACTTTATTACTTGTTTACGATAGTGTGCAATTGCGCTAGTTGATAAACCATTTCACACGTAACAAGTTTTTGGCGCCGTTGTCGGGGATTGTTATCATTAATATCAATACCAAGTAATCTTAATCCTAATTTAGTTTTTATTTTACATTTTCTTTTCTTTGGTGTTTCTTTTCTCTTTTCAGGTTTGTCCTAGTGGTAAGCATTAAAAAAAAAAGAAAAAAGAAGAAAAAAAAATAAGAGAAAAAAAGAGAGAAGCGCTACAGTCTTGGGGATCTAACTGTAAAAGACTCTGTTTGCCAGTTTATAAGAAAATTGGATGGGAAGCAAATCCTCGGCTCATAGAAGTCGTTTAAGCCGTTACTGAACGAAAAATCAGAGGAAGATGTGAGCCACAATCACAACTACTGTACATATGTTTGTCTGCTTTACTTTTCCTTTAGCTTTTTATCTTTACAGCTGCTTTTTAACTTTTCGTACATTTCTCTTCTTTTTAAGTTTACCTTTTCAGCATCTTGTTGACTTCTTTACATTCTGTATTCTACTTTGTTCATACCATTATTACACTTGTCAGTTGTGCACAGTATTTATCTGATTTTATCTCCAACCAGCAATCAGAAGCATGAGCCAGACACTACTCTCCGGTTGTAACTTTCTTTACTCTTAGTTTTACTGCCAAAAATTTCTTTTATGTGTGTGTTGTTTATGCATTTCCTTTAAATAAACCCTTTTTGCTAATTTGCTGAAGACATTGGGGACAATGCCTACATTAAGTGTGGGGGGGATTAAAAAAAATTTATTTTTATTTATTTTCGTTTACTTTCTAGGATATTTTGATAAAAAAAATATTAAAAAAAAATATATTTTCTTGCTTATTAGGTTCTTTTCAATAATTTTAAAAGATTTCATAACATGATTGAACAACTTTCTTACTTCTTAGAATTGATAGGGTTTGGTAATGGATTTTGAGTTGGATTGAGTTGGAAACTTTTAACTGTAAGATTTTGAGCCTACTTGTTGAATCAGTATTATATTTCTTGTGTGTAATATTCACCTGTTAAGTTGTCACTCTAGAACTTGCATAAAATCTGGTTGAGATTACAAATTACATGCATACTCAGATATGATAAAGGCATTTTTTTCCTCAGTTAGAACTAAATAGCCAACCTTGCAGTTTTACCATTGATAAACCCCTTTGAGCTTGATTAACCGTTCCTTTGCTTTAACCTATTAATATGTCATTTAATGAAATATCAATTGTCTTTACTTAACCCTAGGGATTAGTAGAGCATTTGAATCTTTGAACAATGGGTTTTTGACAAAGTGTGGGGGAATATGTATTATTAACTTCAAAGTTGTGAGGGTTTTCTTTCACAAAAAAAAACTAAATAAAAAAAAGAAAAAAAGAAAAAGAGAGAAATTGATGAGAATCTTGGGCTGCTATGTTAAGATAAAATTATTTAGAGATTACCCATGTTTTAATTGTTCTATTAATTTCTCTCCTTACTTCAGCCTTTCATATCCCTGTTTTATTTTTCCTTTACCTTGGCCTTATTACAACCCTTAATAAGACCTTTTGATTTGAAGTATGCATGCAAATCAGGTAGTGAAAATTGAGAATTTATTCAAGCCTATGGTAGTGTAATCTTTAATAGGATGAATTTGAGTGAAACACTTGCCAATAAACACTTGAGAGAGGAAGAGTTCCAGTGATTATATCAATCTGATTCAATCCTTCTCAAATGAAGCTGTAATTTCTTTTTGATTTTATATGTCAAGATTTGTTGATTCATGAATGCTATGATATCTTTGTACTTTAATTATCTTTCTTATGTTTTTCTAACTATCTCATGGGTAGATTAGTACTAACATTAGCATTAGTATTAGTTTTCTTTTGTTTTGTGTTTGTCCGAGGACGTCCAAAAGCTAAGTGTAGGGGAATTTGATACGTAAAATATTTACATATTTATTTTCCCTTGTATGATGCATTTTTGGATGTTATCTTGTTAAATTAAATAAATTTAGTTGCATTTGGTGAATGGATCTTGAAGTTGAAATGAAATCAAATATTTTAGATAATGCTGTATTTTGATACTGTTTCAGTATTTCGGCCATATCTGGAGTTCTAGATGTCCGATTGGGCTGCTCTCTTTTTTCTGGAAAGCTAAGAAGAAGCCCTACAACTTTCATGTTTACAGAAGAGCCCAGTTCGGGGTCTAAGGATCTGAAAATCTGCTTGGAAGATGAAATAGTGATTTTGACGGAATCTAACATATGGCCACTAATTTGATCATAACTTGAGCTAGAAATGTCGAAATTAGCTGCTCTCTTTTTTCCTGGAAAGCTAAGATCCGGCCCTACAACTCCTGTGTTTACAAGAAAATCTAAATCTACCATTTTGGTGGTCAAAAATGACCAACAAAGTCAGAAGAAGTGTGCTGCGAAAATAAAAAATGGTGGCTGCATGTGTTTGGTGGCTAAAGCATGTGATTGGTAGCAAATTATCAAATTTGATGGCTGGCAGCTGATCCATTCACCTATAAATAGGTGGAAGTAGAGAGCATTCAGCATCCAAGCAATTGGATCACTCATTCATGCATTTTAGATAGTAATTTAGTTCATGTATTTTTAGTTCTAGTATGCCTCCTATATGGAAGGTTCTACCTCCTAATGGATGGATAGTATTTTCATTTTCATGCATTTGTAATTGTATTTTATGTTTGTATCATGAATGTGATGTTGTTTTTATTTTATTTTATGTTTGTGTTTAATTTTATTATGTTCTAATTTTTCATCTTCCTAGGGTGATGGCGTAACTTGATAATAACGGATTGAATTGTAGTCTATTGAAACTAATTTCATTTTTCTTTCTTAGATTGAGTTTTAATTATTGCTCTAAATGCTTTCGATTGATTAGCCACCTTTTGAATGAACTCAATATGCATGTTGAGACCGGAAGGAGATACATGTGTGTGGAACCTATAATTGAAATCGTAAATTGCATATGAAATAGGAATATATTCATATGGTTTATGTAGTCTTAATGAGTTCCATAAATCCTAATGCATGATTAGTTGCTGCAATTCACATAGGAATATAGTGAATTGGCAATTAGTTATAGAATTACTTGACCTTGGAAGAGGCTAGTAATTAATTTAGGGAAACTCGACTATCAATTAAGGGAGTTAAAATTGGATTAGTGTAGATAGATGATTCAATCCGAAATTGTTAAGTGAAGTATGATCCCTAGGTCTTTTATACATATTTATCTTTACTCAATTGCATTCATATTTATTTTAAGTATTTTCTGCATCAATCTTATTTACTCGCTTCATTCTCCAACTTATCGATTTGCCAAATAGTGTTAGGATTATGAATTTTGGTACTTAGTGAAACAATCCTCGTGGGAACGATACTTACTCATCACTTTATTACTTGTTTACGATAGTGTGCACTTGCGCTAGTTGATAAACCATTTCACACGTAACAACACTCTCCAATGGTACAGGGTATGCAGAAACTCCTAGGATCTTTAAGCTTTGGCGGTAGTTTCTTTTGGAGAATCGCACTGCACTCTTCAGTTAAGGCTACTGTTTCGAAATCCTCCAGTTTGCGTTTCTTTGATAAAATCTCCTTCATAAATTTTGCATAACTGGGCATTTGGGCTAAAGCTTCAGCAAATGGGATGTTGATATGCAACTTTTTAAACACCTCCAGAAACTTGCTAAACTGCTCGTCTAGCTTAGCTTTCACCAATCTTTGGGGAAATGGAACTGGAGGAACATATGGTGGAGGATTATCTGGAAAAGTCATTCTTCCTGGAATCACCTCATCTTCTTTCTGAGCTTCTTCATTTTTCTTCTTTGATTCTGGCTCATTTAACTGCTTCCCACTCCTTAATGAAACAGCCATTACATGCTCTCTAGGATTTTTTTCAGTGTCACTAGGTAAAGTGCCTGATTGTCTGGAATTCAGCATACTTGCAATTTGACCCATTTGCACCTCCAGATTTTTTATTGAAGTTGCTTGTGTTTGTATGATTGCTTCATGATTCTTGAGTGCAGCTTCTGTTCTGGCCATGAATTGGAAGTATTCATGGTTAGTTGAGCCAATGCTTCTTCTAAATTCGCCTTTGGTTGTGGTGGTGATTGCTGAATTTGCTGTTGATAATTCCCTTGAGGTTTGAACACATTCTGATTACTCCTCCACCCTAGATTAGGGTGATTTCTCCATCCTGGATTGTATGTGTTTGAGAAAGGATCATTTTGACGATTTTGATTCCCCACATAGTTGGCTTGTTCAGGTTGAGAAAGAATGAATGGATTTCCTTCTTGGCATTGTGTGCTCATGTGAGGGCCTCCACATAAATCACAAGCATCTGCAGGAGTTCTGATTGCATTTGCTTGAGCTGTTAATGAACTCACTTGCTTGGATAAAGAGGTAACTTGAGAAGACAAAGTGGTTAGAATGTCTAACTCATGGACTCCAAGTGCTTTCTTTGAAGTGTTGCGTTCAGAAGGCCATTGGTAAGCATTTGCTGCCATTTCTTCCAACAGCTCCATAGCAGCTTCGATGCTTTTTCCCATTAATGATCCACCAGCTGCAGCATCTACAAGTGTTCTGGTAGCATTAGACAATCCATTATAGAAAGTCTGCAACTGTAACCAATCTGGTAGCCCATGATGAGGACATCTTCTTAGCAGCTCATTGTATCTTTCTCATGCTTCATAAAGGCTTTCCATGTCATGTTGGGTGAATGAAGCAATTTCATTCCTCATTTTTGCAGTTTTAGCTGGAGGAAAGAATTTTGCTAGGAATTTTTGTGCCAATATGTTCCATGTAGTGATGCTCCCCACTGGTAAAGAGTGTAACCAGCTTTTAGCCTTATCCCTGAGTGAGAAAAGGAAAAGTCGCAAGCTTATGGCATCATCAGAAACGCCATTATGCTTGAATGTATCACAGATTTCCAGAAAGCTGGCTATATATGCATTCGGATCTTCTATTGGAGAACCTCCAAACTGATTTGCTTGCATCATTTGAATTATAGCTGGCTTGATCTCAAAGTTATTGGCTAGTACAGGTGGTCTCCTGATTCCAGAAATGGTATCCATGACTGTTGGTGTGGCATAGTCACAGAGTACTTTGGTGTCTTGTTCTTCTCTCAAATCTGCCATTACTTCACCTTGATCTACAGTTGACTGCTTCTGTATCTTTCGATTCCTTCGACAAGTTCTCTCGATCTCAAAATCAAATAGCAGTGGCTTAGCAACTTTTGATCTGGTCATACACTAGAACAAACCTGAAAAGAGAAAAGAAACACCAAAGAAAAGAAGAAAATGTAAAATAAAAACCAAATTAGGATTAAGATTACTTAGTATTGATATTAATGATAACAATCCTCGGCAACGGCGCCAAAAACTTGTTACGTGTGAAATAGTTTATCAATTAGCGCAAGTGCACACTATCGTAAACAAGTAATAAAGTGATAAGTAAGTATCGTTCCCTCGAGGATTGTTTCACTAAGTACCAAAATTCATAATCCTAACACTATTTGGCAAATCGATAAGTTGGAGAATGAAGTGAGTAAATAAGATTGATGCAGAAAATACTTAAAATAAATATGAATGCAATTGGAGTAAAGATGAAGATGAATAAAAGACCTAGGGATCAGACTTCACTTAACAACTTTGGATTGAATCATCTATCTACACTAATCCAATTTTAACTCCCTTAATTGATAGTCGAGTTTCCCTAAATTAATTACTAGCCTCTTCCAAGGTCAAGTAATTCTATAATTAATTGCTAATCCACTATATTCCTATGTGAATTAAAATAACTAATCATGCATTAGGATTTATAGAACTCATTAAGACTACATAAACCATATGAATATATTCCTATTTCATATGCAATTTACGGTTTTAATTATAGGTTCTATACACATGTATCTCCTTCTGATCTCAACATACATATTGAGTTCATTCAAAAGGTGGCCAATCAATTGAAAGCATTAAGAGCAATAACTAAAACTCAATCTAAGAAATAAAATCGAAATTAGTTTCAATAGATTAGAATTCAATCCGTTATTATCAAGTTACGTCATCACCCTAGGAAGATGAAAAATTAGAACATAATGAAATTAAACACAAACATAGAATAAAAACATCATCACATTCATGAACACAAGATTATAATTACAAATGCATGAAAATAGAAAAGCTATCCATCCATTAGGAGGTAGAACCTTCCATGTAGGAGGAAAACATAAGGATACAATTACAAATGCATGAAAATGAAAATACTATCCATCCATTAGGAGGTAAAACCTTCCATGTAGGAGGAGAACCTAGCCTTCCATGTAGGAGGCATATAAGAACTAAAAATTGCATGAACTAAACTACTATCTAAGGTGCATGAATGAATGATTCAATGCTTGGAATGCTTGAATGCTCTCTACTTCTACCTATTTATAGGTGAATGAACTAGCTGCAAGCCATCCAATTTGACAAGTTGCTACCAATCACATGCTTTAGCCACCAATCACATTCAGCCACCATTTTTTATTTTCGCAGAACAATTTTTTTGACTTTGTTGGTAACTTTTGACCACTGAAATGGCTGATTTACATATTTATGTCAACATAGGAGTTGTAGGGCCGGATCTTCTCTTCAAAATGCATATAAAGAACTCCTAATTTGGATAATTCTAGCTCAAGTTATGATTAGATTAGTAGCCATATGTCAGATTCCGTCAGAACCACTGTTTCATCTTCCAAGCAGAATTTGAGATCCTTAGGTCCCGAACTGGACTTTTCTTTAAACATTAAAGTTATAGGGCTTCTTCTTAGCTTTCCATCCATATAAAGAACATCCCAATCGGACATCCAGAACTCCAGATATGGCCTAAAACCTGAAACAGTGTCAGATTACAGCATTATCTAAAATATTTGATTTCATTTCAAATTCAAGATCCATTCACAAAATGCAACTAAATTTATTTAATTTAACAAGATAATATCCAAAAATGCATCATACAAGGGAAAATAAATATGTAAATATTTTTCGTATCAGTAGATGCAACCAAGGCCAAAGAATTTATGGATGCTATTGGGCAAAGGTATTAAGTATCTGATAATGCTGAATCTGGATGCCTAATGAAGGAACTGACGATTATGAAGTATGATAACACTGGTGGTGTAAAAAAGTTTATTATCAAGATGGTTCACCTCCAAACTTAATTGAAGAACTTAAAAATTGAATTGTCAGATACCTTTCTTGTCCTACATGCATTGAATTCCTTACCTCCAGAATTCAGTCAAATCAAGACAGCCTATAATACCTTGAACACACCCTGGACCATTAATGAACTCATCACTAAGTGTGTTGCTGAGGAAGAAAAATTGAGGAAAGAAAAGAAAGAAATAAGTTTTTTGATCCAACCAAAATCCTTACCCAGCAAAACCCTAACCCACAAGAAAAAGAAATTTAAATCTCATGCTCCAAGGAACAATTTTTCTAAATCTCAGGAGGCCCACAAGCATGGTAATAATAATAATAATAACGGTCATAAATCACAAGTGGGAGGCCCTACAAGTTCCATCCATAAGAATGTAGAGTGCTATCATTGTCATAAAAAAGGTCATAAGAGGACTGATTGCTATAGATTCAAGTCTTGGTTAGAAAAGGAAAAGGGAAATGAGAATGGTAAACTCTTATCCTTAGCTTGCTTTGAATCAAATTTAATTGATGTCCCTATAGATTCTTGGTGGTTTGATAGTGGTTCTACAACTCATGTTGCAATTACCTTGCAGGGGTTCGTAAGCAAGAGGAAACCAAGTGAGAGAGAGTCCAAGCTTAGAGTAGGAAATGATTTTGAAGTTGTAGTTGAATGCATAGGAGATGTTATTTTACGTTTAGAAAACTTTATTGAGATTACATTGAATAATGTTTTTTATGTTCCTAGTTTTAGACGTAATTTAATTTCAATTTCTCTTTTGGATAGGGTTGGATGCACATTTATTTTTGGAAATGGAAAAGTTAATATTTTATTGCATTCTGAGACCATTGGTTTTGGTGTTCTTGATAATGGTTTATATAGGTTACTTTTAGCCTCTGATAGTCCTTATGCTTCTTTGAATGTTGAAAATATAATTTCAAAAAGGCCTAGAATTAAGGAAACATCATCAGTCTTATGGCATAGAAGATTGGGACATATATCTAGGGAATGGGTGGGGAGGTTAATTAAAGAGAATATTCTTCCTTCCCTAGATTTTGATGATATGGACATATGTGTCAGCTGTATTAGGGGCAAGTTAACTAAGACTGAAAGGAAGGGCGCTACTCATAGTTCAAATCTTTTAGAAATAATTCATACTAATATATCTGGACCATACTCTTCCACCATTTGTGGTTGTCGTTATTTTGTTACATTCATTGATGACTTTTCTCAATATGGTTATCTTTATTTGATAAAAGAAAAATCTGATGTACTTGAGAAATTCAAAATTTTCAAAATTGAAGTTGAAAAACAATTGGGAAAAGTCATCAAGATTGTAAGATCTGACCGAGGAGGTGAATATTATGGCAAACAAGATGTGTTTGGGCAACACATGGGACCGTTTGCTAGGTTTTTACAAGATTGTGGAATTGTTCCACAATATACCATGCCTGGTAGTCCTGAACAAAATGGCATTGCTGAAAGGCGCAATCGAACTCTTAAAGACATGATGAGGAGCATGATGAATGGAACAAATTTACCTGAATTTCTTTGGGGTGAGGCCATTAAAACTGCTTTGTACATCCTTAACCGTGTTCCTAGCAAGTCAGTACCTAAAACACCCTTTGAGCTTTGGACTGGCAGAAAACGTAGCCTTAATCATTTTCGAGTTTGGGGTTGTCCTTCTGAAGTAAAAATTTATGATCCATCAATAAAGAAACTTGATCCAAGATCTGTTCGTTGTTACTTCATTAGGTATCCAGATCATGCAAAAGGATACAAGTTCTATTACCCTACAAGAGGTACAAAAATAGTTGAGTCCATGACTGCAAAATTTCTTGAGCTTGATGTTGCTGATTTGTCACCAAATCCAGGGCACCTTGAAACACATGATGATCCAGCCTCTATTACCATTCCACTAGTTTTACCTAGTCAGACTTTTATACCTCCATCTGTTCATGTTGAGATACAAAATGATCAAAATGTAGAGCGTGACCAAATTGTAGAACCTGTTGTAGCTGTTCCCATTGAAAATCACCAACCTGTTCAACCAGTAGAGCAATCCCTATTAGAAGGTCAGTCAGACAAAGGAGGGCAGCAATTTCAAATGATTATTATGTTTATCTTGGTGAGAGTGAATATAATATTGGGGATGTTGTTGATCCAACAACTTACAGTCAAGCAATGAATAGTCAACAATCTGATATGTGGTTAAATGCTATGAATGAGGAAATTCAGTCTATGATAAAAAATGAAGTATGGGAACTTGTTGAGCTTCCGCAAAATCATAAGGCAATTGGTTGCAAATGGGTGTACAAGACTAAGAAGGATTCAACTGGCAGAATTGAACGATTTAAAGCAAGATTGGTAGCTAAAGGTTTCACTCAAAGAGAAGGAATTGACTACTTTGAGACCTTCTCGCCAGTATCTTCTAAAGACTCATTCAGAATTATTATGGCCTTGGTTGCACACTTTAATTTAGAGCTTCATCAGATGGATGTCAAAACAGCCTTTTTGAATGGTGAACTTATGGAAGATGTCTACATGAAACAACCTAAAGGTTTTCAGACAAATGAATCTGAGCATCTAGTATGCAAGTTACGAAAATCGATATATGGTTTGAAACAAGCATCTCGACAATGGTATTTAAAGTTTGATGAGTTGATTACATCCATGGGCTTCACAGAAAATAAAGTTAACCAGTGTATTTATCTCAAGATCAGTGGGAGCAACTTTATTTTTCTCATCTTGTATGTTGATGATATTCTATTAGCAAGCAATAGTCTATCTTTGCTACATGATACCAAATAAATGTTGTCTAGAGCTTTTGATATGAAGGATCTTGGTGAGGCATCATTTGTTTTAGGTATTCAAATTCATAAGGACAGAACTCGTAATTTATTAGGATTATCTCAGAAGGCATATATTGACAGGATTCTTGAAAGATTTGAAATGCAGAATTGTAGACCTTGGGATACTCCAGTTGTGAAAGGTGATAAGTTCAGCAACATGTAGTGCCCAGCAAATGAGATAGAGAAACAGTCAATGCAAAATGTTCCCTATGCAAGTGCTATTGGAAGTTTAATGTATGCTCAAGTTTGCACCAGACCAGATTTAGCTTTTGTGGTTAGTGTTCTTGGCAGGTATTTGTCTAACCCTGGTAAAGATCATTGGTGTGCTGTTAAGAAGGTTATGAGATACTTACAGAAAACCAAAAGTTATATGCTCGTTTATAGGAATGTTGATAACCTTGAAGTAATTGGGTATTCAGACTCAAATTTTGCTGGATGTTCCGATGATATGAAATCTACTTCAGGTTACATTTTCATGATGGCTGGAGGTGCTATATCCTGGAAAAGTGCTAAGCAGACATTGACAGCTTCTTCCACTATGCAAGCAGAATTCGTTGCTTGTTATGGTGCTGCTTCATAAGCTATTTGGTTGAAAATTTTCATTTCAGGATTACAGATTGTTGACTCTATTGCTAGACCACTGAAAATTTATTGTGATAATAGTGTTGCAGTTTTCTTCACCAAAAACAATAAAAGTTCTAGTGGATCTAAATATTTAGAGTTAAAATACCTCACAGTCAGAGATCTTGTGAAGAAAGGGGACATAGTGGTAGAGCACATTCATACTGATGCTATGCTGGCGGATCCCATGACTAAAGGACTTAAACCTATAATTTTTCAAAAGCATGTTGAGAATATGGGAATTGTAGGCTCTTTTGATATCTTTGGTTAGTGGGAGTTATTTTCTTTTATGTAATTTTGATGTGTTGTTTTCTTATATCTTTACATATACTTGTTGGTAAATTGATTATGAATTTATTATAAGTTATCGATGCATGTATCATTTGATTATAATTTGCCAATGTTGTTATAATTTTTATGAGGGCTAAGACTTTGTGTCAGTCGTTAGTTCCTGAGCTTAATTATTTGTCTCAAAATCGACACATTTTGGGATTTGTGAGACAATCTGGCTTTGTATATTGCCAGCTGATTTCTTGTATTATGTGAATTTTTAGAGAAATCATTGAGGACTGACATGAAAGATAAGCATGATTGATCACAATTCTAATGCCATCTTTCATGCTACACTATCACATCAGTGACTAAGTATATATAGTTCATGATATTTTGTAACCATGGAAGGTCCTACATTATTAAAGAATGTAACTATCGCCATGATTCGGTATCATTGGCTACATAAGCTTAGTCAAATTTTAAGACATTTATCTCTAGGGTGGTGTATTTTTAAAATTGTGGCCACATATATTTACAAAAATAGTCCTCAGCCCAAGAGTCATTTTTTTTTCAAAATAAAATATTTTATAAAATAAACTTAATTACAATTAATGTTGTCCAAGTGGGAGAATGTAAAAATATTTTGGACTACCATTAATTGGGTCTTTTATTTTATTTAAAATGGGTTGAGTCTGATCCTAGAGTTATATTTTTTAAGTCTAGTTTTTGTGATCACTTTTATGGATTATAAATGCCTGCTGGGCTGATGTGTTTTGCAGCAAGTGTAGACTTTTAACCAACTGGGCTTTTGATGGGTGAGCCCAGTAGGGCTTTCTATTTAAGCAGGTTAGGTCCCCCTAGCCACTCTACGCTCTATTATTAACCACAAAACACTTTGTGAATCCTGGTGCCCCATCGGCTGCAAAATTCGTAGAGAAGGCAGGGAAGATCAAACCTTTGTTCATCAATTTAAGCAGAAATTAATTCATATAGAATACAAACTTACATAGGTCAAGAACATAAAATACATGATTTAAGAAAATAGATAGCGTACCTGTGTTCGCCATAATAAATTGATGAACAAAGGTTTGATATTCCCTGCCTTCTCTACGAATTTTGCAGCCGATGGGGCACCAAGATTCACAAAGTGTTTTGTGGTTAACAATAGAGCGTAGAGTGGCTAGGGAGACCTAACCTGCTTAAATAGAAAGCCCTACTGGACTCACCCATCAAAAGCCCAGTTGGTTAAAGGTCTACACTTGCTGCAAAACACATCAGTCCAGCAGGCATTTATAATCCATAAAAGTGATCACAAAAAATGGACTTAAAAATATAACTCTAGGATCAGACTCAACCCATTTTAAATAAAATAAAAGACCCAATTAATGGTAGTCCAAAATATTTTTACACAGAAGCCATTCAATTTATTGTAGAGTCGATCATAATCGGAATTGAAACTCAACAATATGATATTTCTTCCGAGGCCATTAATCATTTTAGCCAGAGCATTGCTATCATCTATACGGTTACTGATTATTCCATTTTGAGCAAGAATATCCACATCTTTGTCTGTGTCGATAAGAAAATTCAACATTCGGACATAGTCATAAATGTAGGTTTCATTGGGATAATGACATTGCTCAAAAGCAACCATATTACGAAACTGAACCTCAGTCCGGTCTTCCACATAAATCTTGGGAATTTTAAGAACACATCCTGAAAACTGAAATCCGAATAAGCAGTTTGTATCAATCACCTCAAACTTCAATCCTGCTTCTCGTAGTTTAGTTGCAGTGAAATTAAGTACTACCGTGCTTGTAATTCTTCTCGGCGATGGTTGCGGCAAGTAAAAGTGTCTTAGCAAATCTGTGAAGTGACATATGGTAACACCATCCGGATTAAAACTTTGTTTGTTAAAATAGTCGAAATATTCGAATGTGAGTTTAAGAAAAGAAGGGCGGTTATTAGATCCAGAGGAGGGGTGGGCCCAACTGAATAGCTCTTCAAGAGCAAAGAAAGGTAGTTGATTCTCAAGTAACAACAAATCCTCTCGTACAATTTCTGATACTCGAGTTTCCAGAGAAAGAGCATCATCCCTAGACCAGCCTCCATGATGGTGTCTCCAAAAAAGCTCAATTATAAAACAAGCATCCAACAATATGATTTCCACGAATTTCTCTTTCTTAAACAAAATTTTCTCCGCATAACGATGACGGACATTTTGTTCTAATTCTTCAACAAAGCTTACCAAATTGTCCAGATTGGTCTGTGTTCTTTGCACAAATTTCTTGAAATATTCCCACTTGTGGGTTTGCATGTTTTGCAGTCTCTTATGGTGATAGTGAAAAGGGCCGATCGAGATCACCCGCGGGGTATATGCTTCTTTGTTTACTGCCCGGATGTCATTGGGCACCCTATAAATGCACCATTCACTTTTCTTGGAAGGTTCTGACTGGCTCAGTATTTTTTCAATGTTAATTGCCACTTTATTTCGATTCAAATTCGTTATCTGCCAAATCAAGGTTAGAGAAAACAAAATAAAATCACTGATAATATTGCAGAAAGAGAGACTAAAATCATTCTTCTATATGTAAGAGGAGTAATCGAGCGGCAATGTTTTAATTTTTCTTGTTCAGTAGATCCGTCATACCTTAACGAATCAAAAATCAACGGGGAGAGATTGACTCATATTCTAACTATATACTTTCTGGAATGTCATGCTAGCACTCGGGGGAAGGATTAGTAAGTTACAACTTCAAATTGGAATTACTTAATCAAAATTTCTATTGCAAATATGAAAAGCACTTGTATTACTACGTCAGAAAGAATTCTATAATTCCTTGTGATTAAGATATAAGTCACAAAGCAACTTCATAGTTTTAAAGAACCCAATACTCGCCCTAGAGTGTTGCAGTATATTTTAAAATTGTAGAAAATATTACAAAATTTTCTTATAAATCCTACATATATATATAATTTGTATACTTTTACTTGTTATAGATACACATCAAATTATTTTACTGAAATTTAAGTTATATAAAAAGTTATAACATATGGTTACATAGAAAATAAATAAAATTACATATTGATATAATTTTCTTCAAATGCATATAGAAATATAATCCAAAAAATTGTCGAATGGTAAGACCTCCTTTCTCGACAATGCTAAGAGTGAAAATTTATTTAATGTATGTAGGCAAGATGCATGATTCGAATCACAAATACAATGAAAAATAAAGTTCCTAATGTAGCATCAAATTCCACTATACTACTATAGTGCCGTATGACCTACTTTTCAATACTACATCAATAGTAATAAAACCTTCATAAATATGATGCCATGAAAAAGAGAGAATCCATCTTTATTGCTTACCTGAAAGCTGCAGCTAATTAAATTGAGCACAGGATAAATAAAATGTTTGAGCATGGCGAAATGAATCATGTTAATTGTATCTATATATACATGTGTGCACGTACATGCTGAGAGACTCAATTCGAATAATGTACGCAGAGCTGCAAAGTAATTCAGATTGCTTTGCAGCTCCACATGCATTATTCTCTACGTAGATTCCCATATATTTATTTTATTTGCACAAGATCTCTTGGATTACATTGTAATTCTGCATATAATATTCGATTTAATTGATGAAGAAGGTAGGATGCTTAATGTTAACTAGAAGGAAATTGAAGTCTAACTGACAAATCAAGGAACCAAAATAAGAACACTTGAAGAAGAAAAAGATATTTACTCCTTGCTGAGTTCCATACTTTAGGTATCAATGAGAGATGCAGCTTAATTACGACGAGTTCTTTTAAAAGGATTATAGTTTGTTTGGGTTATGCTTGTGCTACATTCAATCAAATTGGGCATCGGTGATTAAAATTAATGCCACAGTTGGGACTATGGGGATATATAATAAGATGGCCTAAAGAGTTGTAGGAAATAAAAATGATGAGAAACACTAGAAACAAATGAAAATATGAAAAAGTTTTTGGACATCATTTAATGCTAGCTGGTAATACAATATATCAAACAAATGTTAGCTTTTTTTTTCCTTAAAACTTTTTTGTGTAAATATCTCTTAATTTTCGCCATAATTTTAATGAAGTTAGTAATAAGAGTAAGAGATACGTGAGAGACAAAGCAAGCAGAGAAAAAAATTGATGCCCCTAATTGAAACACACCATTTCCCACACACACACACACACAATCCGAATATTACTTTATCTTTATTCTAATTTAACCTTTATATACTTTCAGCTTCCAGATGTTATTTGGTACGTTCGAAGATGCAACAACCCTGTTTCATGGACTCTGCCCTGACCAATTTTTTTTTGGAACCCGATCACTATCATTTGAACCATGGGAAGTCCCCGGTTTAGGCTACAGGGATATACTTTGTCCACGAAAACAAGATGTGAAAAAGAAACGAAACTAGGCATTTTCTTTAGGCAAGATTTCCTCATATATAAAATGTTGTTAAAAAAATACTATTATATATATATATATATATATATATATATATATATATATATATATATATATATATGAATTAGAAAAGATCTGTCAAGTAAATGCAAGAAAATAAATTATTAAAAAAATCCCCTCGCAAATAGGAGGAAAACAAGATCAATAAATGCCCTTTAGGTTGGATTCAAAATTTTAGAATGAACAAATCGTTGGATTTTCTTTTCGAGATAAAGATAAGAGATAAATTTTCTATTTATTTAATTAAAATGTTTCCCTTATTATTTTGCATTGCAATTTTTATAGTATCACAAGTTTTACTTATTATGAAAATCATGTTTGTGATACTATCATGAAGTTATTATATCTATTTCTAATTTCAATCTACGCTAAACTAGTAAATTTGTTCTAGTTTTAAGGGTGTTAATGAATTGATGAAGTTGTCATTAAAATTTATTTATTTTTTATTAATTATAGAGCCTAATTTGAATTATATAGTTATTACAGTAAATAATTTAGGATACTTTTTAATGAAATCTTTTGTATTACAAATTAGATTCTAGATTATTTATATAATTTGTTAACCGATAAAGTTGGTTGATTTTTGTTACTACTTTTCAAAGAATAAAATTCAGGGCCAGCCCGCTAGGCTTGTGAGCTTGTGAATAACAAGGTACCCCCTTTATTCGTTCATGTGTTGTAAAATAGACAGAAATTGTTGCACAAGTTAAATTACACTTTGTCTTGACCAAACAAAAAAGAACACTTTATAAGAGAATCAAAACTTTATTTAGATAGACACACAAAGCTTAGTACTCAATAATTTCAGTACTAAATATATATAAAGCGTCATCAAAGGCACACGCATTAGAGAAATTATCCTAACTTTCAAATGAGCCCGACCGGAATTTGGTCAGACTTGGTTTTGTCCAACCCTTGGTCACTGAGGACTAAGATGAGAGTGCAAAACTGTATAACTGCTGAAGCAAACTTTAGCAGGTGAGGTCCCATTTTGTGTGTAATGAGCGAGTGATCACAAAAATATTCTTTCATGCATGGATTTTTTTTTTTTTTTGAGGGGGTGGGTGTGTGGAATTTTGTTGCATGTATAATAAGAAATAATAGTGGGAAAATTATCATAGCATAATTTCTTTTTGCGTGAATATCATATTATAATTGAGATGTTAATTTGTACAACAGTAATATTGTAGATCTTAAAATCTATGTGAGAATAACTATGACCTGGAATGTACCGACCAGATGATGGAAGCTGGTAGCTGTTTATTATTTGCTTGTCATCAAATTCCACTGTTTTTTTCCCTTCTTTTTATTATGAGCGCATATATGTTTACCTACGTAGACAGAATATATGATGTACAAAGCAAGGAGCCAAGAGCAAATAAAATAAATTTCGAATCAGATAAAAAAAAATAAAATACCATGCCCGCTGGTTCAATTGATGACGATGCCATTGAACTTTGAAGACCTGCAAGATTCAGGACAGCAGTTTGGTTAACTTTGACAGAAAGTGGGTTAGATAGAGAAGATATAATAATATCACAAATGTAAGGTTCTACGTTTGGTTTCACTGGGCCCACCGTACTGATAATATATCAAATTTAAATCATTATAATCCGTACAAAGTACATACCAACAGAGCCACGTTATAGTAAAAACCCTACTCTTTTTAGTATTAATTACATCAACAGTGATAATATCTTAAATAAATATCATATCATTAACAAAGTTACCTTACATTTTAAAATTTTCCTTGATAAAATTCATATAGACCCTAAAATTTGACACATTTTTGTTAAAATCCTTAATAAATTATTTGTTTGCCAGTTTTCATCTAGTTCTGTCCTTGTTTATTATATAAGAGTTAAAGACGTAATATCATTTTATTTTACTATTTATAACACAAATTTTAAATTTGATTGTTTGTAAGATATGTAATATTTCAAAATTATTTTTTTCCAATAAAACAATTAAATATAAAGTTTCTTTTGTTATTATTATGTATGTTTATCTTTTCAACAGCATTAATATATATATATACATATATATTTGCATGCAAACAAAGTTTAGCTCTTAATAGTTTACAATTACAAAATTACTTTTGCAAAGTTAATTTAAGATTATAATATAATTTCATGTTTTAGTTTCAGGATATTAAGGCAAAAAAATTACAAAATATTTCAAAAGTTAGAGTTAATTATGTATCATAAATATTATATATAGTGCTTTCTTAAAAAAAGAAACATACATAAGAATTAAAATTTTCATTTTAAAATAAAACTATACGTAATTAACTGTAAAGAAATCTTTTGATTAAGGCATAGTGAAATTCAGTTTCCCACCAAAGCTCCTTTAGTTTCTTCCTTTTTTAATTTATATATATTTGTTTCCTTTTACATAATTTCTGTTTATTATATTTATTTTATAATTTCATATTTTTATGTACATTTATAATATTTAGAGTAAGATCTAATGCTAATCTATACTTCTGCACTAAACAGTCAATATTTATATCTACCTATATCTATGCTTCTATACTTCTATACTAAACAACTAAAAGAAGGTTTTGCTTCACTTTTTTTTAATTATTTTTCTCAATGATGTGTCATTTGATTAAGGCAAAGTGAATTGGATATATTTTTATTTTTTACTTTTGAAAACTTTTCTTAAAAGTTATTTTTAAAAGTTTTATTTTATTTTTAAAAGATATATATGAATTCAAGAAAAATAATAAATAGATGATGTTTGGTGAGGCAAATAAGCAAAAGTACTATTAAAAACAAATAAATTCAGAAAATATCTAAAATTTGTCATTTTTTTGTTTTTAAAACAAAATTTTCAAAAATAATTTTTAAAAATAGATTTTAAAAACAGTTTATCAAATAGAAAATCTTGTTTAAAAAAATAAAAAACTATTTTTAAAAATAGTAAATGAACACCCCCTTAATTTCCCATCAAAGCTCCATCAGTTTCTTCCTTATTTTTATTTATTTATATGTTTATATATATTCGTTTCTTTTTATATAATTTCTTCTTTTATATTTATTTTATTATTTCATCACATTATATGTATTACATTTTATTTTCTTTATTTTTATATATTTTTATGTACATTTCTGCTATTTGTAATTCTAATGCTTTGATATTACTATGTAATATAAATATAACATAATATATTTTATTTTTATCGTGAAAATATTTTATATAGGATAAAATTTTAAGTTAATTCAATTATCTAATTACACATTCATATCTTTATATCTTTATAAGTTATAGTATTTCACAACTCACCTATTTTTTTATTTATTTCATTGCATACCTTTCTTCTTTTCTTTTTATTTTTGTGATTAAAGTTATTGTTTGCAACTCAAATTCTAATATCACAAAGAAATATATATTTTATTTTTATTATAAAAATATATTAAATATTTAATTAAATTGAAGTACTTCACTACATATTCTATTTTTTTTACTTTTATATTGTTTTCCAACTTATTCATTGCTTTTCTTTTTGTTTTTATTTGCTCCATGATATGTTTTTATTTTTATTTTTTTTACTTTTCATATCCACTATTATTTACAATTTAATCCCTAATGTAAAAAAGAGGATAAATATATAATATATAATGATATATATTTATTTTTGTTATAAATATATTTCAAATAATTCAAAATTTTAATATAAAAGGTAATAGTTGTAATCATTAATGATGCATTATTTTATTTAATCAAAATATCTAAATTTAAATAAATAAAGTATTGCTAAGAAGTATATATTTTAATTTTAATATAAAATATTTAAAATGTATTAAAGATTTAATTAAATTGAATTACTTAACTATATATATAATTTTAAAACTTTTATATTACTTTACAACTTACTTGTTATTTTCTTATTTTTACTTAATGAAAATATCTAAAAATTAAAATAAAATTCATTTTTAAAATTTTATCAATATTATCTTTTTGAATATTTTAAAAATTAAAAAAAAAATTTGCAATCTATACAAAATTTTATGGATTAGGGTTTGTAATGGGTATCAAAATGTGACACATTTTGATACCCATTACAAACCCTAATATTTTTGTAGTTCATGCACATTAAAATTTTAATTTTTATTCTATTCATGCTAATTGACAGTGCTTCAAGAAGAGTTCAATTATAAAACAAGCATCCAACATTATGATTTTGGCAAGTTGCTTTGGGACAAACATAATGTTCTCTGCATAATATTGACGAACACTAGGTTCTAACTGTTCAATGAAACTTACCAGATTGTTCAAATTGGTCTTAGTTCTGCCAACAAAGTGCTTGAAATATACCCACTTGTGGATTTCCATGTTTTGCAGCCTTTCATGATTGCCATGGTGAAAAGGGCCAATTGAAACCCCCTTAGGGGTGTATGCATCATTGTTTAAATCACGAAGGTCATGGGGTACCTTATAGATAAACCATTCAGTTTTCTTAGGAGCTGATATCTCTTTCAGTATCACGAAGATAAATCACGAAGGTCATGGGGTACCTTATAGATAAATCACGAAGGTCATTGTTTAAATCACGAAGGTCATGTTCAACTCACGTGGATTTGAATTCATCATCTGTCAATTCAAAGTTAGAAAAAAAAAAAACAAATTATAACACAGATATTGATGGAGACAAAGCAACTGTAAAATCTTTCACGTATGGAAGGAGTTACCACCAATGTTTCAATTTTTTTTCTCTTCCTATGTCAATGCAATATGAGCAAGTTCTTCACAACTATGCTTTTATCTTTAGCTTTCATTTGTAATAATAAAAAATAACATCTACCTATATCTTCCTTTAAAACTTTTTCATTGGCAAATTTCCCTCCAAAAACAAAAACATTTCTCTCTCAAAACGACCTCCAAAAAAATTCATATTAAAGAACGTTTGACAGAACGTCTACCATTTTTATATTCTATTAAACTAATTTATTTTCTTTCTAAATTTAATATATTACAATTATTTAATTTTATATCCTCTTTTAAATAAATAAAAAAAATTTACAATCTATTAATAAATTATATTTAATATTTATTTAAAAATCTTATAATTATTTATTTTTATTGGAATATATTTTATATTCTTAATAAATTATTTATATATACTCATATTGTAAATTATTATAATGTTCTTGCATATTTACCTAATATTATTATAATTATAATGCCCATATGAGCATATATTTTATATTTATTACTACTTTATTTTTCTAAAATTAATTTAATTTACAGTAAATATATATTTAACTTTCATATTATAAATATATTTTTAAATATTTTATGTACAATATTATCCTTTCATACTATTAGTTAAATTTAATAGTTATTACAATAGATTTTTCACTATATTTTAAATTATATTGAATTTTAAATTATTAATTCTATACTTTCATTAATTTTCTATTTGGTTGACATTTTAAACACACCAAATTTAAAATCATTTCTAGATAGAATATTTGTGTAATGTAAAATGATTATTTTTTATTTAAATATATTTTATATTCTTAGCAAATTATTTATACATGCTCACATTGTAAATTGTTATAGTACTCATGTATAATAAACCCAAATGTATTTATTGGTAAAAAAAGATCACTATTATACTTTTAAACTAATGAGATTGAGCATCTAATCTCTCTGTTTTTAGTTTTTTTATTTGATTATTGATTTCAATACTTTACATTAAATTTTTTATAAAATAGAAGATTTTTATAAAAAAAAAATTAGAGAAGTAGAACAATGTGTAAATTTAAACATATATATTTATGTTTCTAATTTTGATTTTTTAATTATACAAATTTTATCAACTTTATAATAATTTTTTGATAGTATTTGTTTTTTAAACATGAAATGGATATATACCTATATATTAATTTCGACTTAAAATGAATCTCATGCATCATATGAGAGTTGAGTTAGTTTTATTTTTTTGAAAACCAAAAAACTATTTTGTTTACAATGGATTCCAAAAAAGAATTGAAGTTTAATACTTTTTTATGGTTGCAAACAAGGTATTAACATGCAAAAATTATTAAGGAGAAAAGGAATATTTTAAAAGAACTCATATTTACTTGATTGAAGATGTTAGGTACTAGCAAGTATTTATGGTACTCATAAGTGGCTTTTAGGTTCTAGTGCATAAATGCATTAAATTGAACTCTTAAATCTAGATGCATGAATTTACATTTTTAATGGATAATTATACACAAAGAATTAGAACATATAAAAAAAACTCATGAACTTAGATACTTTAGGTACTAGCAGGTATTTATGGTACTCATAAGTGACTTTTAGGTTCTAGTGCATAAATGCATTAAACTGACTCTTAAATCTAGATGCATGAATTTACATTTTTAATGGATAATTATACACAAAGAATTAGAACATATAAAAAAATTCATGAACTTAGATACTTTAAAAAAATTTCAAAATGATGATGATGATGATGATGATGATGATGATGATAATGATAATAATAATAATTCAACATTCCTCCAAAAATTTAGAATTTTTTAACTCTAAATCTTGATCACAATCTTCCAAAGTCTTCACATTTGAGGGGTTTAGCAAAAATATCTACAACCTAATCTTGAGTTTTCACATAATTCAATTTAATTTCTTTCTTGGCAATACGTTGTCTAATAAAATGGTACCTACATCTATATGCTTCCTTTGATCATGAAATATTGAATTTTTTGCTAGAGCAGACTTATTATCAATACAAATTTCTATAATTCTTTCTGAAAGCAAGTAAAATTCTTCTAATAACTTTCAAAGCCATATAGCATGACAAGTGGAAGAAGTAGCTACTACATATTTTGAATCACAAGTTAAGAACATGACAATTGATTGCTTTTTAAAACACTAAGAAATAACATTATCAACCATAAATTAAAAATAAAAATCCAATAGTACTTTTTCTACTATTAATATCTCCACCAAAATCATTATCATAAAATTCCATGAACTTGAAATTGTTAAAATAATAAAATAGCCCATAGTCAATAGTACTTTTAAGATAACAAAGAATTCACTTAGTAGCTTTTATATGAATGGAAGTAAAAGTTTCCATAAAATAACTCACTACTATAACTATAAAGAGAATATCGGGCCTCATATAAGTAAAGTATCTCAAGCTTCCTATAAAGCTTTTGAAAAAACTAGGGTTTTACTTCTTCCCATCTTTAAGATTTGATAATTTTATTCCACCTTCCATAGGTGAGTTTACAACATTACAATTAAGCATTTTGAACTTCCTCAAAACTTCCTTTACATAACCTTCTTGAGAAACAAAGATACTTCCCTTCAATTATTTTACCTTCAAGCCTAAATAGTATGACATAAGCCTTTTATTGATTAACTTAAATTCAAGTGTCATAACTTTCTTGAATTCTTCAAAAAGGCATAATTTGTTACTAGTGAAAATAAGATCATCATATAAAGATAAACAATTAAAATATCTCTATTATCATAGAATTTAACATAAAAAGCATACTCATTAATGTAGCCAAAAAAAACCTACTATCTTGAAGTACTTGTCAATGCAACTATTCTATGCTTAGGATGCTCCCTTCAAACTATACAAATCCTTCTTCAATCTTAAGACTTTACCTTCCTGTTCATTGATAACATAGCCTAAATGTTTCTCAACATAAACTTTTTCCTTCCAGATAGCCATTTAGGAATATTAATTTCACATTAAGTTAATAAATTCTCCACTTCATTTGCACTACTAAAGAAATGAGCAAATGAATAGTCTCCATGTAGGTAATAGGTGCATATACCTAGTTATATTCAACTTTATGCTTTTGTCTATAGCCTTTAGCAATAAGTCTCAATTTATATTTCCCTACCTCTCTATTAACATTCTTTTTCACATTGTAGACCCTTTTAACTCTAATAGCTTAATGACCCTTAAGAAGTGTTATTAATTCCCAAGTGTCATTTTACTCAATGGCTTTGATTTCTTTATTCAAGGCTTTTCATTATCAGCAATCATTTATAGCTTCTTCGAAGTTCAAAGGCCCACTACTTGTAAAAAGCTAACTCTTCACTTAAGCTCCTTTTAGAGGATGGTGATGTTTTATTAACTATGACTCAAATTCCAAAGGCTGGACATTAAAATTTTTTAATGAAATAAAAACTTTCGATTTTTGCTTTAGAAAGTAAACCCAAGTCTTTCTGCTAAAATTATCAATGAGGAGTATAAAATATTTAATCTTATTAAATAAAGGTGGATTGATTGGCCCATATAAATCTATATAAACATGTTGAAGTGGTTTAGTTGCTCTAGATGAGGCTTTTTTTAGAAATCTCTTTCTTGCATGCTTGCTAACAAGACATACTTCACACAATTAATTATGATGGTTGATTAAAGACATCCCTTTTACTATCTTCTTTTCTCTTATAGTCTTAAGTAATCCAAAATTCAAATGGCCAAACCTTACATACTAACACTATACTCCATCTTGCATGCTTGCCTTTGAGCATTTTGTTTCAATTGTCATAAGATTCAACATGAACATTCTATTTCTTGACATAAACACCTTAGCAATCAAATTAGCATTTTAATCTCTAAGCCAAAGGCATCTATCTTTCATAAGAATTTCATACCCTTTTTCAAGAAGTTAACTCAAACTTAAAATGTTACTTTTCAATTTAGGCACATAGTAAACATAGTTTATTAGCTTATAATTTCCATCTTTGGAAAAAATAAGAATTATACCTTTCCCTTCAATTTGAACTTTTAAAAAGTTTATAATAGACACCTTGCAATTCACTTTTTCATTAAGCTTTACAAATTTTTCTTTGTTGCCACATATGTGATGGCTTTATCTATTATCCAAATACCACAAATTATTGGTTCCATTTTCTTCCTCCTTCAATGTTAGTAGCAAAGTTAATCAACTTCTTACACATCATCAAGAAAATTAGCCTTTTCTTTAATATCACTAGTAGCATTATGACATTTCCAAGAATAATGGCTAAGTTTATGACAATTATAGCATTCAACTTTAGATTTGTTATACTACCTTTCATTTGAAGTTTGATAGTAGCCACATCCTCTTCCTTTTACTCTTCCACTAACTTTAGGTGATGAATAACTTCTTTCTTCATTGTTTGAATTCTCATCATTGCCTCTTCCTTTTCCTTTTTAGCCATCACCACATCTTCTTCCTCATCCATATCTTCTTTGACTTTTTTCTCCTTCATCATTCTTCAAATACACCTTTAGCTTTTAGAACTTGTTCTAGTGTCTTTTCTTGCTTTTTAATTCATGGGTTTATGGAGAATCCTTTAACTCATCAATAATCATGGCATTGAGATTTTTTTATTTTTTAAAAACATAAACTATATAATTAAATTTAGGAGTCAAAGAATAAAGAATCTTTACCACCACATGAACATCTTCAACATTATCTCCATATCATTTTAATTGACTCATAACTATATTCACCGTTGAACAATAATCTAAAATTTATTTAGATTCCTTCATCTTCAAAGCTTTGAAATCACCATTTAATGATTAAAGTTTCACTTTCTTCACATTGTCAACACCTTAAAAAGAATTTTTTAAAACTTTTCAAGCCTTCTTTGAGGTAGTAGCATTAACCACCTCTTAAAACATTGATTCATCTAAATATTGATGGATAAAAGTGAATGGTTATCAATCTTTCTTCCTTATCTTTAACAAAGCTTCCTTCTTATTTTGAGACAAAGTGTTTTCATTTTTAGGCTTTTTATAGCCTTTCTCTACAATCTTCTATACATCTTGAGAGCTAAGTAAGACTTTCATATGAAAACACTAACTCTTATAATTCTTTTCTATGAAATGAGGAAATTAAAAAAGAAAAATCCCATTATTTATTTTTTTCTCTCAATACTCTTCTTTCAAAGAACCAAGCTCTAATACCACTTTATTAGGAGGAAAAGGAATATTTATAGAGAATTCATAATTACTTGATTAAAAATGTTAGGTACTAAGGGATATATTGTTGGTGTGTGTCCTAGAACCAATCATATAAGATGATTAGAGTTATACACAATGTATTATATTTTATTTTAGGTAATTTAATTATTATATTTTGTTTTTATTATTATTATACACAATTTATAACTTAATATAATAATTATCCTTGGAATAGCTTTGCTATTCCTAAAATGCCCCTAGTCAAGTATTATTACGAAAAGGATAGTAATAATACATCGAGACTAGCATGTATAGTGACTGATGATTACGAATCATGGATATGTGATATCAAGTCAATACATGAGTACATTGCTAGTGAACAATGTACTGGACTGACCCACTATGAGAATATTGCATGGATAAACGTGTCATAAGTTATTCTCATATGATCACAACTACACATAAACCTTTGACCTGAAGTCTCTACGGTTCCTTACATGAGGAATTACTCACTTTAATATTGTTCTATGTCACCTTTAATCAGGATGACAAGTAGGGCATTGATTGGGTGTGTCATAAATCATGCAGAGGGAAGTGAGTGATGTAAATGAAATTTTGTTACTCTTGTATAAAAGAGAAATATCCTTGGGCCCCTTGATTGAGTGAGACTTAGAAATGCATGGCCATGCTCAGTTGAATTAATATGTGATATTAATTATTTATTTTAAGTCTACTCAGTATCAAGAAATATAAATTGAACATTGACGAGGATGACACATTCCATGCCTCCAGTTCAATTTGGATATTATTACAAAAGGGTTATGATGCAAAACATTGATCATGTATTAGGTGGATGTCAAATCACAGACATTCTTACTACTTGAGTGGCAGTGATGTATTGCTAGATACCGCTCGCTGTCTATGGCTTAATAATAAGTCATTGTCAACGTAGTAAGAACCTACAGGGTCACACAAAAGAAGTAGGAATAAGACAATAATTAATTGGACTTTAATTATATTAATATTCAATTAATTGGACTTATTTTCGTGCATATATATATTATTAAGAATAATAATTCACGTTTTATATATATATATATATATATATATATATATATATATATATATATATATATTATGTGATATTATTTGATATTAAAGAAATATCAAATAATTATCTTATCAGATATTAGATAAATATATTATGAGATAATATTATTCTTATATTTGATAACTATATGCAATTATCTAATAATTAAGATATTTATATTATGAGATAATATTATTATCTAATATTAGATAATTAATAGATAAGTCTTATCTCTTCCCATTATCTCTAGGATAAGGATAAGATGAGTTGTTAAGTGTGATTAGGATTTTGGAAGCATTATCCTAGTAGGACTAGGATTATAGCTTGCCTAAGTTCTATAAAAGGGGACTTGAGGGCAGCACTTAATTATCACGTTTTAAGCTTCCATATAAACCTTAAATCACTCAGAAAACATCTGATCCTAATTCTTAGAGAGAAAAACGCATCCTAGCAGACGCGTGGAGGGTGAGAGGTCGCTGTTCACTCCGTGTAGATACCGTAGACACGCTGTACCTTCCGGCCGGCGTTTGATTCATCCGCTCTCAAGTTTTGATCAGTGAAACATGAGTGCCCAATAGGTAAAACCCTAATCATTGACTTATGCTTTTTGCATGGATCCTAGGTAGAATTCGGATTAAAATTTTAAAATTCCGCTGCATGTGATAATCCGAATTCCCAACAGTGGTATCAGAGGCAGGTTGCAAAAATATATAGTTCTGATTATGTGTTTTATCATTTTTGATGAATATTTATATGATAAATACATGTCAAATCTGTTTCGGTTTAAATCAGAAGTTACACGTTTTGATGAATATTTATGTGATAAATTAATATCAAATCAGTTTCTGTTTAAACTAGATATATATGAGATATATGCTGACTCGTGTATGATTCTGATTTCGTAAATATATATATGATATATATGATTTGAATTTTGAATCAGATTATCAATTGATGAGATTAATTGTATGAATATGATCATGCGTTTTTTCTGCTTCATATATGCGTAGAATCTGTTCTGAACATGTGATGTTCTCTGCATTTAAAGCATATAACCTAGTCAGCATAGAATTGATGTGATTAATTCTGAATCTGTAAAGACTTGTTTAAATTCATTTAATATGATTAAGTTGAATCTGGTCTATGAGGTATATGTATGCTTTAAATTATTTGAATATGGCTGGATCTGTTTTGATATGATTAAAATTATTCAAAGTGTTTGGACGTAAATCCTATTTTAAACTATGATTTGAATGTCAATCATATAGTCGAATTGTTCGACTTTTAGTATTTCGATGTGTTCTAACTCTGCGTAGCGTTCAAAAATTATTTTTATTCTCAAGGCGCCGTTTTAAAACATGATTTTTTTATGATGAATATGTTATGAAATATATATATGTCAATCATTCTCTTTATCTTAGTTACATATATTTCTTAGCAATTATTACATATGATGCATGAATGTGTTGCATAGTATGGCCCTTGGAGTTTTTAATGGGTGGATTTTAAAATACGACCTGCGTGTCGTGTCTTCCTCTATTTCTCTAATGTATATTCTCTTCTCATCTCAATTCCCCCCGAATGTAACTCGGGGTTTCTGTTGTAAATTTGTAATTGCAATGGAGTATTCTTTGCTTGGAACAAGGAGAAGCTAAGGAGCTATGAGACAAGAAGAAGCTAAGGAGTTAGTTAGGAATGTCATTAGAAAATAGAATTTTGGGCCATACTATGCGACATTTTGATTTCTTTATTATGTGATGATATTGATGAGCATGCATTTATTATGTGATAGAATGTGTTCCTACTATGTGATAGTTCTATTCATTGCATGATATATGATATATGGTAGTCTATTTTATTCATTTACTTTATATGATATATGAGATATGCTAGATATATTGCATGAATAAATAGGCTAGTTATGGTGAGATCTGATAATAATTAAGTTGAAATCCCTCATCCAAAATATTAAGTCAGTAATAATTAATGATGCCTTCCAATATTTGGCACTCATCAAGGCCTCGATCGACATAAGGTAGGTTTGCCAAAGCAAGGTACCTCGTTTATCTTGGTGAGATGCGACTGGATAATAGTGATATCCGAATGTCAAATATTGGGTCCGACTTAACTAGGATATCTTAATAGGATTGAGACCTAGAGTTATAGAGTTGGGTTTTAGTTCATAAGATGGACAAATGTTGTTCACCCAACTATCCAAGAGTTGTATATGATACAATTGGCAAGTGTTGCTTACCTAAATTACTAAGTTTTAAGTGATTAGCCAAAGCTAACTTAAAGCTTGGTGAAATATGGATCTTGACCCACTAGAAAGCTTAAATACTATGACTTTCTGAATTAATAGTGAGGGCTATTAATTTGAATGAAATAGTAGGAGGTACATTTAATAAAAGACCTTATTAAATGTTTTAAATTTAATACTTACTTTGCATATTTCTGTCGTAGATAACCAATGGCTAATACATCAAATAACTTATCACTGCGATCGGTCCTTAAGAAAGACAAACTGAATGGAACAAACTTCCTGGACTGGTACAGGATTTTGAGGATAGTCCTCAAACATGAGCGCAAAATATATGTCCTAGAGGGACCTGTTCCTCAAGAACCTGAAGCTACTGCCACTCGAGCTCAAAAGGATGCTTATAAGAAGCATCATGATGACGCATTAGATGTCGGTTGTCTCATGTTGGCTACCATGGACTCTGAGCTTCAGAAGCAACATGAGAACATGGAAGCTTATGACATGCTTGAGCATCTTAAGAAGCTTTATGAAGGCCAAGCTTGGCATGAGAGGTTTGAGGTGACAAAAGCCTTGTTTCAGTGCAAACTGGCAGAAGGAAACCCTATTGGGCCTCATGTACTCAAAATGATTGGGTATGTTGAGAACCTTGAAAGATCGGGTGCACCACCAGGTCAAGAGTTGGCCACTGACTTAATTCTACAATCGTTGCCACAGAATTATGGTCAATTTATCATGAATTACAACATGAATGAAATTGACAAACCACTGCCAGAATTGTTAAGCATGTTAAGAACTGCTAAACAAAATTTGCAAAAGACTAAGCCTAATACCATAATGATGGTTCAAAAGGGCAAAGGAAAAGCAAAAGGCAAGGGCAAAAACAAGAAGGATTCCAAATCCAAAGGCAAGCCCAAGTCTAAATCCTCTGCACTGAAACCAAAAGGGGGTGTGGCTAAGGAAGGGACATGCTTCCATTGCGGTCAAACCGGACATTAGAAAAGAAACTACAAGGTCTATCTGGAAGATCTGAAAAAGAAGAAGGGAAGTGAGACTTCCGCTTCAGGTATCTATGTTATAGAAATTAATGTTTCAACTTCTACATCTTGGGTATTAGATACCGGATGCGGTTCTCACATTTGTACAAATGTGCAGGAACTACAAAGGAGTAGGACTCTAGCTAAAGGCGAAGTGGACCTACGAGTTAGCAATGGAGCAAGAGTTGCTGTGCTAGCTGTAGGGACATATTATCTATCTTTACCTTCTGGTTTAGTAATAGAATTAGAGGATTGTTATTTTGTGCCTGCTATCAGCAGCAATATTATTTCTGTTTCTTGTTTGGACAAGAAAGGTTTTTCATTTATAATAAAGAACAAAAGTTGTTCAGTTTATTTAAATGAAATGTTTTACTGCAGTGCACAAATGTTCAATGGGCTCTATATTCTTGATCTTGAAATGCCTGTCTATAACATAAACACTAAGCGATTTAAAACAAATGATTTAAATCCAACCTACCTCTGGCATTGTCGTTTGGGCCATATAAATGAGAAGCGCATATCCAAGCTTCATAAGGATGGATTCTTGGATTCATTTGATTTTGAATCATATGAAATATGCGAATCTTGTTTGCTAGGAAAAATGACTAAAACACCATTCACTGGACACAGTGAAAGGGCTAATGATCTATTGGGTCTCATACATACTGATGTATGTGGGCCTATTAGTTCACCTGCTAGAGGAGGTTTCCAGTACTTCATTACATTTACTGATGATTTCAGTAGATATGGATATGTGTATCTTATGAAACACAAATCAGAATCCTTTGAAAAGTTCAAGGAATTCAAGAATGAAGTGCAAAACTAACTTGGTAAAAGTATTAAAACACTTCGATCAGATCGAGGTGAAGAATACTTAAGCCAAGAATTTGATGACTATTTAAAGGAGTGTGGTATAGTATCACAACTCACTCCACCTGGAACGCCACAATGGAATGGTGTTTCAGAAAGGAGGAATCGTACCTTGTTAGACATGGTACGATCTATGATGAGTCATATAGATCTTCCAATCTCCTTTTGGGGGCATTCTCTAAAGACAGCTGCTTTTACGCTCAACCGTGTTCCCTCTAAAACGGTTCAAAAGACTCCATATGAGATATGGACTGGGAAACGTCCTAGCTTGTCTTTTATGAAGATTTGGGGTTGCGAGGCCTATGTAAAACGTCAAGTTTCTGATAAGCTTGGACCTAAATCGGATAAGTGCTACTTTGTGGGGTATCCTAAGGAAACTAAGGGATACTATTTCTATAATCCTACTGAAGGCAAAGTGTTTGTCGCACGAACCGGTGTTTTTCTGGAAAGAGAATTTATCTCTAAGAAAAATTGTGGGAGAAAAATAGAAATCGAAGAAGTACGAGACCCACAAAGTAACACTGAACCTATAATAGAGCCTGGAAAAGGACCACAAGATGTTATGGGTCAGGAACTAGCTCAAGTAACACAAGGCCCACGTAAGTCTGGTAGGATACGCCATGAGCCCGAGAGATATGGATTTCTTGTAACTCAAAATGGCGATGTTTTGCTCATGGATCAAGATGAGCCTACAACTTACCAAGAAGCTATAAAAGGGCCAGACTCTGAGAAGTGGCTTGAGGCCATGAAATCTGAGATGGATTCCATGTATACTAACCAAGTATGGACTTTGGTTGATCCACCTGAAGGGGTAAAACCCATTGGGTGCAAATGGGTTTTCAAGAAGAAAACCGACATGGATGGTAACGTGCAAATCTTTAAGGGACGATTAGTTGTAAAAGGTTATAGGCAAGTTCATGGTATAGACTATGATGAGACCTATTCCCCAGTTGCCATGCTTAAATCCATTCGGATTTTGCTTGCTATTGCAGCTTTTTATGATTACAAAATCTGGCAGATGGATGTCAAAACTGCTTTTCTTAATGGAAAGCTCCTCGAGGATGTGTACATGACATAGCCCGAGGGTTTTGTCATTCCTGAAACTGCTGGAAAGGTATGTAAGCTACAACGATCCATTTATGGATTGAAGCAAGCTTCACGGAGTTGGAATCTTTGTTTTGATGAGGTAATCAAAGATTTTGGTTTCATCAAAAATGAAGATGAATCTTGTGTTTACAAAAGGGTTAGTGAGAGCACAATTATTTTCCTTGTATTGTATGTGGATGACATACTACTCATCGGAAATGATATCCCTACACTGCAAACAGTAAAGACTTGGTTAGGGAATTGTTTCTTGATGAAAGACTTAAGCGAAGCTGCCTATATATTAGGTATTAAGATCTATAAAGATAGATCAAGAAAATTACTTGGCCTAAGTCAGAGTACATACATAGATAAAGTGTTAAAACGGTTTAACATGCAAGAATCTAAAAGAGGATTTTTACCTATGTCACATGGCATAAATTTGTCCAAAACTCAGTGTCCTTCGACACAAGATGAGAAGGACCGCATGAATAAGATACCATATGCATCAGCAATTGGATCTATCATGTATGCCATGATATGTACTCGTCCTGATGTCTCGTATGCTTTAAGCATGATGAGCAGGTACCAGTCAAATCCAGGTGAACCACACTGGACTGTCGTTAAGAATATCCTTAAGTACTTAAGAAGGACTAAGGATTCATTCTTAATTTATGGAGGAGAGGAAGAACTTGTTGTAAAAGGTTACACTGATGCCAGTTTCCAATCCGACAAGGATGACTTTAGATCGCAGTCAGGTTATGTATTTAGCCTAAATGGTGGTGTTGTATGCTGGAAGAGTTCAAAGCAGGAAACAGTGGCCGACTCTACTACAGAGGCTGAGTATATTGCTGCATCTGATGCGTCAAAAGAGGCTGTTTGGATCAAAAAGTTCATTACTGAACTTGGCGTTGTTCCTAGCATTGCAAACCCAGTAGATCTCTATTGTGACAACAATGGAGCCACTGCACAAGCCAAGGAACCCAGATCTCACCAGCGATCCAAACATATACTTAGGCGCTTCCATCTCATTCGAGAAATAATCGATAGAGGAGATTTGAAGATATGTAAAGTACCAACAGATGATAATATCGCTGACCCACTGACAAAGCCTTTAGCGCAGAAAAAGCATGATGGTCATACTATGTCACTTGGTATTAGATACATGAGTGATTGGCTCTAGTCCAAGTGGGAGATTGTTGGTGTGTGTCCTAGAACCAATCATATAAGATGATTAGAGTTATACACAATGTATTATATTTTATTTTAGGTAATTTAATTATTATATTTTGTTTTTATTATTATTATGCGCAATTTATAACTTAATATAATAATTATCCTTGGAATAGCTTTGCTATTCCTAAAATACCCCTAGTCAAGTATTATTACAAAAAGGATAGTAATAATACATCGAGACTAGCATGTATAGTGACTGATGATTACGAATCATGAATATGTGATATCAAGTCAATACATGAGTACATTGCTAGTGAACAATGTACTGGACTGACCCACTATGAGAATATTGCATGGATAAACGTGTCATAAGTTATTCTCATATGATCACAACTACACATAAACCTTTGACCTGAAGTCTCTACGGTTCCTTACATGAGGAATTACTCACTTTAATATTGTCCTATGTCACCTTTAATCAGGATGACAAGTAGGGCATTGATTGGGTGTGTCATAAATCATGCAGAGGGAAGTGAGTGATGTAAATGAAATTTTGTTACTCTTGTATAAAAGAGAAATATCCTTGGGCCCCTTGATTGAGTGAGACTTAGAAATGCATGGCCATGCTCAGTTGAATTAATATGTGATATTAATTATTTATTTTAAGTCTACTCAGTATCAAGAAATATAAATTGAACATTGACGAGGATGACACATTCCATGCCTCCAGTTCAATTTGGATATTATTACAAAAGGGTTATGATGCAAAACATTGATCATGTATTAGGTGGATGTCGAATCACAGACATTCTTACTACTTGAGTGGCAGTGATGTATTGTTAGATACCGCTCGTTGTCTATGGCTTAATAATAAGTCATTGTCAACGTAGTAAGAACCTACAGGGTCACATAAAAGGAGTAGGAATAAGACAATAATTAATTGGACTTTAATTATATTAATATTCAATTAATTGGACTTATTTTCGTGCATATATATATTATTAAGAATAATAATTCACGTTATATATATATATATATATATATATATATATATATATATATATATATATATATATATATATATATATATATATATATATATTATGTGATATTATTTGATATTAAAGAAATATCAAATAATTATCTTATCAGATATTAGATAAATATATTATGAGATAATATTATTCTGATATTTAATAACTATATGCAATTATCTAATAATTAAGATATTTATATTATGAGATAATATTATTATCTAATATTAGATAATTAATAGATAAGTCTTATCTCTTCCCATTATCTCTAGGATAAGGATAAGATGAGTTGTTAAGTGTGATTAGGATTTTGGAAGCATTATCCTAGTAGGACTAGGATAATGGCTTGCCTAAGTTCTATAAAAGGGGACTTGAGGGCAGCACTTAATTATCACGTTTTAAGCTTCCATATAAACCCTAAATCACTCAGAAAACATCCGATCCTAATTCTTAGAGAGAGAAACGCATCCTAGCAGACGCGTGGAGGGTGAGAGGTCGCTGTTCACTCCGTGTGGATACCGTAGAGGCGCTGTACCTTCCGGCCGGCGTTTGATTCATCTGCTCTCAAGTTTTGATCAGTAAAAACACGAGTGCCCAATAGGTAAAATCCTAATCATTGACTTATGCTTTTTGCATGGATCCTAGGTGGAATTCGGATTAAAATTTTAAAACTTCGCTGCATTTGATAATCCGAATTCCTAACATATATATATATATTGTATCATAAGTGGCTTTTGAGTTCTGGTGCATAAATGCAATAAACAAAGCTCTTAAATCTAGATGCACGAATTTACATTTTTAATGGATAAGCATACATAAGAGATTAGAACACATCAAAATACTAAAAGACCTATGAAATTAGATATTTTAAGAAATTTTTATAGATATAATTATTTATCATTATTCAACAAAAATATTATTCTTATGAAATGCTTTAAGCTTTGTCTTGTGGTTAGAATTTTAGTATTATCTTTAAGAAATTTTCAAAATTATCATTACTATTATTATTCAATAAACATATTGCTCTTATGAAATGCTTTAAGCTTTGTTTTGGAGTTAGAATTTTAGTATTATCTTCTGGCCATCAAATATACTAAACTAAGATAGCAACTTAAAGATTCCAATATCAATTTAAATATTATTATGCAAAAAAATTGGAATTAAATGTCATAAAATTGAGAAGGATGAAATAAATCTAGTAATTTTTTTCTTGTCCGATAAATCAAATCTCAATGAACAAAAATTAAAAGAGAGAGTTTGACACCTATTTTAAAATGTATGTTAGAAGCATTTGATACAAGAATAAGTGAATATTTTGAACTTTTAATTGGAATTGTTTTGTTAGAATTTTTATTGCAAATATGGAAAAAATTGCAACATTACATGAGAAAGAATTTTATTGCTTCCTTTATGTAATTGTATAACAACTAATGTTTGCAAAATCCTCAACCAATGCTTAGAGCTATTGAAATGGGCTAGCCCATTAGCTCGCAAACTAGCCCATTAGCCTATAGGTTTAAAAGGGCTCAAGCCTCCATTTTGAAGGCCTTAAGATTCACAAACCACAACCAACCTTACTCGTGAAAGCTTGCAGTCCATATGGGCTAGCTTATGAAAGTGTCGGATGGCCTATAAAGCTTCTTTTTTATATTTTTAAATTTTATATAAGCTTATATTTTCAATCTATACAAAGTTACACTCTCATTTTTCATTTTTAATTATATAGGATTATGTTATAAATAATTTATCAAAAATATTTTTATTTTATAGATATTTTATGATTTATTTTTTAATATAATATTTTATGAATATATACAAACCTAAAATGTATTATGACTAATTTATAAATATATATATATGGTACTTTTAAATCATTTTAATTTTTATTATTTAAAAGTTAAAAAAATTTCTAAAAAATTAAAAATTTTAAGAAAAAACTTGTAGGTTAGCCTAAGTTCACAAAGACCACATGGAGGCTTATGCAAAAATCAGCCAGGTCTAACTTGATCCATTTAGCGACCAACTAAACCATTTTGACTCGTTCGTTCCCCATTTCTACTGTTACTGTACACAATTGGAATCATCACTCAAATTATTTTAGTAATTGAATAGGAAACCTTTCCAATCAAGTTTCTAAAACAATAATAATGTCATATGACCTTTTTAAATTTTTTGTTGTGTATTACTTTGATACCACTGTTAGGTGTTTTTATTATCGAGTCTCTCTCAATCATAAAAGCTAGCTTAAAAGTTAAGTCTTTCCTTTAATTTATAGACTAACACATAGCCCTTTTCATAATTAATGTGGGATAACTTAGCAATCTTTTGTACATATTTGTTACCTTTTCAAGAAAGTTTAGGCCTATTCTTTGAATACCAAAAACCAAGTATTTGATGTTTTTACTAAGTTTCATGTACATGTTGAAAGAGAAACAAGGATGAAATTGAAGTGTCTAAGCAAATAATAATGTTAAGTATAGAAGTTGATTTGAAAAATATTATGATGATCATGGCATCAAGCTTGAAAAGACTATCTAAAAGACATATTAACAAAATGCAATTGCAGAGAGAATGAACTAGACAATTAATAAGAGAATCAAATGTATGCTTTCTCATGCCAAATTTTTAAATCCTCTTAAGGTGAAATGATGAGAATTGCAATGAATTTAATCAACCTTTCTTTTGCAACTCCTCCTAACTATAATGTTCTGAAAAAGGTGTGGATTGAAAAAAAATGTCTAATAGAAACGTTTGAAAGTGTTTGGCTATAAAGCATTTATGCATGTTCCAAGGAATAAAAGAATTCAAGCTTAATGGTAAGACTAAATAGTGTGCTTTCTTACATTATGGTCATAGTAAATTAGTTATAAATTATAAGATTTGGAAAACAAGAAAGCTATCAAAAGTCGAGATGTGGTATTTTTTTAAGACTAAACCATTAAAGACCTCAATAAGAATAAATCTCAAAGCCAGATAATATTAGTCATATGGATTTAAGTCATAAACCTCCTACCATAGTTATTAATGATCACATGCGAGATGCAAAGGTTAATTGGTTTGCACTTCAATATAAGGTGGTCATTGATCCACCAAATAGCATTACCTTTCTTAGAAATATCCTTTTCATAAATATATGATGCTCATTGTTGAATGAAAGCTAGACATTTATAAAGAAAGCTATGTTTAATGAACATAAAGAAAGATATTTACAAGCTATGCTAGATAAAATGAAGTTCTAGTATAAGAACAAAACATATGAACTAGTGAAGTTGTTGAAAGGTAAGAGAGCACTCATGAGCAAATGGGTGTTTAAGATAAAGTTAGAAAAAGGTTCCTTACAACTAAGATACAAGGTAAGGTTAGTTGTGAAAGGCTCTATCTAGAAACAAGGAATTGATTATAATGAAATATTCTCACCAGTGGTTAAAACATCCTCTATCATAGTTATGCTTAGGCAAGTAGCTAGTATGAATTTAAAGGTTAAGTAACATGATATGAAAACTGTATTCTTTCATAATAACTCGAAGGAGGAAATTTACATGAAATACCCAAAAGGTTTCAGAGTTAAAAGCAAAGAGCATCATGTATATAAGCTAAAAAAGAGCTTGAATAAACTCAAACAAGCACTAAATTAGTGCTACAATAAATTTGTTTCATTCATGGTGGATCATGATTATGGTAAAACTACTCTGATCATTATATGTTTGTTAAAAAATTATTTAAGGATTATTTTATTATTCTCTTATTATATGTAGATGATATGTTAATTGTTGGTTGTGATATCAATAAAATCATTAACCTGAAAAGATATCTGAGAAAGTTTTTTGTTGTAAAAAATTTGGGACAAGTAAAACAAATCCTTGACATGAGAATTTCTTATGATAGGAAAAATGGTAAGCTTTGGTTATCTCAACAAAGATACATTAAAAAGTTATTAAAAAGGTTTAACATGAGCAAGTCCAAACCTTTTAACATTCCATTTGCATGTCACTTTAAGCTAAGTAGTATCCTTTAAATGAGAAAGAAAAAAAAGAGATAAGTATGGTTCTTTATGCACTTATAATTAACAATTTGATGTATGTCATGGTATACATAAGGTCGAACATTACTTATGCAATTAGAATTGTTTGCAAATTTCTCTTTAATCCTAATAAAGAAAACTAGCAAGTAGTTAAGTGGATACTTTGGTATCTCATAGGTACATCTAAAGTTTATTTATGTTTTAGTACTAATAAACCTGTGTTAAATAGTTACATAGATATGAACATAGCTAGCAATGTCAACTCTGGGAAGTATGCTTCTAGATACATGATGACCTTTTTAAGGGGAACTGTCTCCTAGCAATTAATGCTACAAAAATGTGGTGCATTGACTTCCATAGAAATTGGATATAGTATTATTATAAAAGCATCTTGTTACACCTTTTTTTAAAATATAGTAAATTAGAATTTATTTTAAAAGAGGAATAAATTTGATAGCTAAAGAATTCTATTAAATTCAAAGTTTTAAGCATGAATTATGAAATATAATAGAGTTATTAAATTAGTGAACATAGAAATATGAATTCTCATGAGAATTGGATGCGAATAGATAAAATGGAATTATAAAGTATAAAATTTTAAATTATTATAAATGAAGAAATAAGCATGGAAGAAATTTACAAGTAATTTTCAAAAATACCTTTCAAGACACTATAACTCATTTTTAACCTTAACCTCTTTTTTACACTTATTTCTCTTCATCTTTCTCATTTTTCCTAACTTTTTCTACTACCTTTTCTTACAACTTCTTCAACTATGCAAATAAGTTTCAATTCTTCTTAATTTCTTTATTCAATCAAAGGAAGAATATTGTTTCCATTGAGACTCCTTACATTCTTCATAGGTTGATAAAGGAATTAAAGGTTATTTTGTTCTAATTAGGGATTTGAAACCTTAACTTTAAGAATCCTTAAATCTCAGTGTAATTAAGGTTGAAAGGCCTTCTATTTAGCTTTCTAACATCCTTTTCTATATAAGGTGAGTAGATATCTTAACCATTCTTGTCAAATTTAATGAATGATGCATTAAATGCAATATTTTAGATTTTATGAATTTAGAATCTTAAATGTTTAATTTTGGAGTGATTGTTGGTATAAATGAGATATGATGTTGGAATGGTTTTAGTGATGTATGAACAACTTGCATTTATAAGATTGTGATGTTTGGTTAAGCATTAAATGAAGTGAGAAGATGAATTCTTAAATGAATAGTGAAAATTTAAGTGAAACCTAAAAAATCCTAGGATATACTCAAGTATGCCTAGAAATGTGAAGCTTTGGATAGCATACTCAAGTATATGAGTATGTCTAGAATTGCGAGGTACCTTGTAAATGCCTGTACTTGAATATAAGTATCCCAAGTTGCTTTTGGATGTTGATACTCAAGTATATACTTGAGTATAAGTATCCTAAGTTGTCTCTGGACTTCGATACTCAAGTATATGCATGAGTACGAGTAGTTTAACTACCTTTAGACCTTAATGCTTAAGTATACACTCAATCATACTTAAACTTCCTTCAAACATTATGTAATATAAAAGTCCCATATAGGATGTAAGGTGATACGTAAAATATTTACATATTTATTTTCCCTTATATGATGTATTTTTGGATGTTATCTTGTTAAATTTAATAAATTTAGTTGCATTTTGTGAATAAGTCTTGAATTTGAAATGAAATCAAATATTTTAGATAATGTTGTATTTTGACCCTGTTTTAGTATTTAGGCCATATCTGGAGTTCTAGATGTCCGATTGGGCTGATCTTTATATAGATGGAAAGCTAAGAAGAAGCCCTACAACTTTCATGTTTAAGAAAAAGCCCAGTTCGGGACCTAAGGATCTCAAATTCGGCTTGGAATATGAAACAGTGGTTCTGGCGGAATTTGACATATGGCTACTAATCTGATCATAACTTAAGCTAGAAACGTCCAAATTAGGAGTTCTTTATATGTATTTTGAAGAGAAGATTCGGCCCTACAACTCCTATGTTGACAAGAAGACGTAAATCTGCCATTCTGGTGGTCAAAAATTACCAACAAGTTAGAAGAATTGTTGCTGCGAAAATCAAGAAAGGTAGTTGGAGACCATGAATGGTAGATGAAGCATGTGATTGGTAGTTGGTGGTCAAGATTCATGACTTGCAGCTGACTCATTCACCTATAAATAGGTGGTAGTGGAGAGCATTCAAGCATCCAAGCATTCATTCATTCATGCATTGTAGATAGTAGTTTAGTTTATGCATTTTTAGTTCTAGTATGCCTCCTACATGGAAGGTTTTACCTCCTACATGGAAGGCTAGGTTCTCCTCCTACATGGAAGGTTCTACCTCCTAATGGATGGATAGTATTTCTATTTTCATGCATTTGTAATTGTATTTTATGTTTGTATCATGAATGTGATGTTGTTTCTATTTTATTTTGAGTTTGTTTTTAATTTTATTATGTTCTAATTTTTTATCTTCCTAGAGTGATGGCATAACTTGATAATAACGGAGTGAATTCTAGTCTATTGAAACTAATTTTGATTTTATTTCCTAGATTGAGTTTTAATTATTGCTCTTAATGCTTTCAATTGATTGGCCATCTTTTGAATGAACTCAATATGTGTGTTGAGACCGGAAGGAGATACATATGTATGGAACCTATAATTAAAACCGTAAATTGCATATGAAATAGGAATATATTCATATAGTTTATGTAGTCTTAATGAGTTCCACAAATCCTAATGCATGATTAGTTGTTGCAATTCACATAGGAATATAGTGAATTGGCAATTAATTATAGAATTACTTGACCTTGGAAGAGGCTAGTGATTAATTTAGGGAAACTCGACTATCAATCAAGGGAGTAAAATTGGATTAGTGTAGATAGATGATTCAATCCGAAGTTGTTAAGTGAAGTCTGATCCCTAGGTCTTTTATTCATATTTATCTTCACTCCATTGCATTTATATTTACTTTAAATACTTTCTGCATAGATCTTTATTTAATTACTTCATTTTCCAACTTATCGATTTGCCAAATAGTGTTAGGATTATAAATTTTGGTACTTAGTGAAACAATCCTCGTGGGAACGATACTTACTTATCACTTTATTACTTGCTTACGATAGTGTGCACTTACGCTAATTGATAAACCATTTCACACGTAACAAGTTTTTGGCGCCGTTGTCGGGGATTGTTATCATTAATATCAATACCAAGTAATCTTAATCCTAATTTGATTTTTATTTTACATTTTTTTTCTTCGGTGTTTCTTTTCTTTTTTCAGGTTTGTCCTAATGTATGACCAGATCGAAAGTTGCTGAGCCACTGCTATTCGATTTTGAGATCGAGAAAACTTATCGAAAGAATCGAAAGATACAGAAGCAGTCAACTGTAGATCAAGGTGAAGCAATGGCAGATTTGAGAGAAGAACAAGACACCAAAGCACTCCATGACTATGCCACACCAACAGTCATGGATACTATTTCTGGGATTAGGAGACCGCCTATACCAGCCAACATCTTTGAGATCAAGCCAGCTATAATTCAAATGGTGCAAGCAAATCAGTTTGGAGGTTCTCCAATAGAAGATCCGAATGCACATATAGCCGGCTTTCTAGAAATCTGCAATACATTCAAGCACAATGGCGTTTCTGATGATGCCATAAGGTTACGACTTTTCTCTTTCTCACTTAGGGATAAGGCTAAAAGCTGGTTACATTCTTTACCAGTGGGGAGCATCACTACATGGAACATATTGGCACAAAAATTTTTAGTAAAATTCTTTCCTCCAGCTAAAAATGCAAAGATGAGAAATGAGATTGCTTCATTCACCCAGCATGACATGGAAAGCCTTTATGAAGCATGGGAAAGATACAAGGAGCTGCTAAGAAGATGTCCTCATCACGGGCTACCAGATTGGCTACAGTTGCAGACTTTCTATAATGGATTGTCTAATGCTACCAGAACACTTGTAGATGCTGCAGCTGGTGGATCATTAATGGGAAAAAGCATAGAAGCTGCTATGGAGCTATTGGAAGAGATGGCAGCAAATGCTTACCAATGGCCTTCTGAACGCAACACTTCAAAGAAAGCACTTGGAGTCCATGAGCTATACATTCTGACCACTTTGTCTTCTCAAGTTACTTCTATATCCAAGCAAGTGAGTTCATTAATAGCTCAAGCAAATGCAATCAGAACTCCTATAGATGCTTGTGATTTATGTGGAGGTCCTCACATGAGCACACAATGTCAAGAAGGCAATCCATTCATTCCTTCTCAACCTGAACAAGCCAACTATGTGGGGAATCAAAATCATCAAAATGATCCTTTCTCAAACACATACAATCCAGGATGGAGAAACCACCCTAATTTAGGGTGGAGGAATAATCAAAATGTGTTCAAACCTTAAGGGAATTATCAACAGCAAATTCAGCAATCACCACCACAACCAAAGGCGAATTTAGAAGAAGCATTGGCTCAACTAACCATGAATACTTCTCAATTCATGGCCAGAACAGAAGCTACACTCAAGAATCATAAAGCAATCATGCAAACTCAAGCAACCTCACTCAAAAATCTGGAGGTGCAAATGGGCCAAATTGCAAGTATGCTGAATTCCAGACAACCAGACACTCTACCCAGTGATACTGAAAGAAATCCTAGAGAGCACGTAATGGCTGTTTCAATAAGAAGTGGGAAGCAGTTGAATGAGTCAGAATCAAGGAAGAAAAATGAAGAAGCTCAGAAAGAAGATGAGGTGATTCCAAGAAGAATGACTTTTCCAGATAATCCTCCACCATATGTTCCACCAGTTCCATTTCCTCAAAGATTAGTGAAAGCTAAGCTAGAAACGTCCAAATTAGGAGTTCTTTATATGCATTTTGAAGAGAAGATCCGGCCCTACAACTCCTATGTTGACAAAAAGACGTAAATCTGCCATTCTGGTGGTTAAAAATTACCAACAAGTTAGAAGAATTATTGCTGCGAAAATCAAGAAAGGTAGTTGGAGACCATAAATGGTAGATGAAGCATGTGATTGGTAGCTGGTGGTCAAGATTCATGACTTGCAGCTGACTCATTCACCTATAAATAGGTGGTAGTGGAGAGCATTCAAGCATCCAAGCATTCATTCATTCATGCATTGTAGATAGTAGTTTAGTTTATGCATTTTTAGTTCTAGTATGCCTCCTACATGGAAGGTTTTACCTCCTACATGGAAGGCTAGGTTCTCCTCCTACATGGAAGGTTCTACCTCCTAATGGATGGATAGTATTTCTATTTTCATGCATTTGTAATTGTATTTTATGTTTGTATCATGAATGTGATGTTGTTTCTATTTTATTTTGAGTTTGTTTTTAATTTTATTATATTCTAATTTTTTATCTTCCTAGGGTGATGGCGTAACTTGATAATAACGGAGTGAATTCTAGTCTATTGAAACTAATTTTGATTTTATTTCCTAGATTGAGTTTTAATTATTGCTCTTAATGCTTTCAATTGATTGGCCATCTTTTGAATGAACTCAATATGTGTGTTGAGACCGGAAGGAGATACATATGTATGGAACCTATAATTAAAACCGTAAATTGCATATGAAATAGGAATATATTCATATGGTTTATGTAGTCTTAATGAGTTCCACAAATCCTAATGCATGATTAGTTGTTGCAATTCACATAGGAATATAGTGAATTGGCAATTAATTATAGAATTACTTGACCTTGGAAGAGGCTAGTGATTAATTTAGGGAAACTCGACTATCAATCAAGGGAGTAAAATTGGATTAGTGTAGATAGATGATTCAATCCGAAGTTGTTAAGTGAAGTCTGATCCCTAGGTCTTTTATTCATATTTATCTTCACTCCATTGCATTTATATTTACTTTAAATACTTTCTGCATAGATCTTTATTTAATTACTTCATTTTCCAACTTATCGATTTGCCAAATAGTGTTAGGATTATAAATTTTGGTACTTAGTGAAACAATCCTCGTGGGAACGATACTTACTTATCACTTTATTATTTGCTTACGATAGTGTGCACTTGCGCTAATTGATAAACCATTTCACACGTAACATAAGGTCTCTAAACACCATGACACTATAGGATATGATGAGTAACAATGAGATACGTGGATTTTAACTATAAAAATGCAAGATCAAACTATCGCACTAATGATGCATAATGTGAATAATATTAAATGGTTGATTATATTAAGAAATGTTATGGAATAGATAGTTATGTTATAAAATGTGATGAAATGATTGAATGTGACATGAAATAATATAAGCAAGGCTTTTGGCCTAATATGAAATATGGTAGTTTTAAGCTAAAATGAGAAATATGAAATGTGAAAAAGGGCGTTATGAATATCAAATGCTTAATTTTCAATGACAAGTTTGTAAAGAATATAAGGTTAACTTGAAAGGAATAAAGATGAAAAGTTATTGGGGGGTATAAAATTAACCCAGAAGTCAAAAGGTGAATGAATGCATTTTATCTATTACTTATTATTAGTATGGTTATTCATAAATATTCTTATATGACACTTTGATAATGAAATAATTATGTTAAAATCTTGATAATGTTGATTCTTAATTACTAAAGTGCTTAACTGTGGTACAAATTCTCAAGGGAGGATAATCCAATGGATAAGTTATTATAAATTTATTTTTGTTCTTATGGATTATTCATTCACTAGGTCCTACACATACTCCTCCACATTTTATCTTGCATATTCTTAAGTTGAATCTCCACCTCTCTAAAGTTAGACTTTATAGAAGCTTATTAGTAATATGGTAGTACAAAATTTTGTACATAGTATACCTCAGAACCTTATTCCATTTTTAAGCTTAGGTAAAGGAAATGTTTAAATTAATTCCTTATGAGTCCGTTAAACTAACTTATCCTCTTTTAGAAAGACTATAAGCCAATCTAACTTTTTCATTCTTTTGTAAACCTTTAATGAATTCAAATGAACATTCCTTTTCTGAATCACATCTTCTTATATGCATTCTCCATTATAAATCATGAATAAAGTAAGTAATTAAGATTAAGGTGGTGGAAACTAGGAAATAGGTTTCACATCAGTCATAATTGGGTTAGGGTTGTGACATATCTAAAGAACTCTTATGGATGGAAAAACTCTTACAAGAGTTGGGCTTGAAGCAAGAGAAGTACGTGTTACATTGTGATAGCCAAAGTACAATTCATCTCAGTAGGAATCTAACCTTTTATTCTAGGTCAAAGCATATTTAGGCACGGTATCACTGGATATGGAAATTGCTAAAGATGAAGCAACTGACATTTGACAAAATCCATATTGATGACAATGAATCAAATATAATGACAAAGGCCTTGCTCACAAAGAAGTTGATTACTTGCAAAGAGAAAATGAGCTTAATGGTATGCCCCACTTAATCAAAAAAGGGAAATATATTAGTGAGTTTCTTTTAATTAAGCCCACAATACCTTTTATATTTATTATTTATTATAAAAGAAAAATAAAATCAAAATAAGCTTATTAGGCATCATATATTGAAAGCTAAAATTGGCTTATGGATGTTTAATATTTGGAGAAGAAAAACCTTAAAGGCTTATGTGTATATAAGGCATGTATAAAGTTTCATGCCTTATGTGATGACTTAAAACCAAAAGCTATTTTCGCAATGTGCTTGCAAGGTAGTGCAAAGAAAGAAGAAAGGATTTGCACAAAGTTTTGCCAATTTGTACCAGAACATTCATCATCAAATTTACACCAAAATTAGGTAGTTCTTCTTGATAACTTGAGTTGTATAATGCATAATTTTCTATTGATTAATTTTACATAATAATTAGATGTGATTATTGTGTTAATTTTATTGAGAATTCCACTTGTTTTAGCAAAGAGTTTTATACTAGTTATTTTCTAGAATTTGTAGGAAGACTTTGACATACCCATTATTTTATTAGTGGATTTTTGTACCGGATTAGGTCTCATGGTTTCCAATCTCATATTGAAAAATTTTCTAGTAAAAAATTATTAGTCTCTCAATTTTATTTTCTCATATTATTATCTATTAATTTATTTAATTGCACGTGTGGAAAAAATAAATCTAGGTGAGTTATTAAATTTCACTACATGTTACTTTGATCTCATTTTTCCCACTAGATAACAACTCTGTAATTTTAAAATCTCTTTTGAAGTTTGGTTCACTCAATCATATATTTTTATGAATGTAATTCTTAGAAGTTTGATTCTTAAGAATATGACATTATCATATTTGGTTTAATTGTGAATATTATTGGACTTGTTTAATATTAAATTTTAATTAATTTATATATTTTAAAAAAATTATTATTAGAATACCAACAATTCTCTTATCAAAAATTGAATGATTAACTATGGTAAGTAATGATAAGCAATTTTGAAAGGCAATATATGGTGGTAGTTGATGATAAAAAAATTGATAAGTGAAGTTTGAAATGATCATTAGTGATAGATGATAATGGATGATTATGGCTAGCGATGGATGATGGCAAATGATGATCACTAACAGTAAATGAGGATGAATCAAAAGAAATTTTTAGAATGACATTGTTCAAAGAAGTGTCCTTAATTAAAGAATTCTAACAAAAGGTGTTGTAATCAAGATATTGTAAAGGCTTCTCAATAGCCTATTTAATTTTAAGGGAATATTACACTAGAATGGAGAGTGAACTTACTCATTTGCATGATTCTTTATGGGAAAACCATCATAAATTAGTTTGCACTCCCTCTTTTTTTCACCCTTTTAATTTTTTGCATCATAGTTGATTATTTATTTTTGTTGCTAAAATCACTTTAACGTGGATTGAGTGTAAATGTTGGCGAAATTAATTTGAATTAAAGTTATTTATATTGCTACAAAATTGCAAACAGACATTAAGTATTTAATGGATTTTATGTCGATTTTCAACTAATGTTGATGTATAATTGAATATTGTAATATATTAATTTTGATGTCGATGAAAAAAAAGGTTGTTACGTCAATTTTACTTTTGAAATTTTGTTAATTTTTTATATTTCATGTCAATGTTTTGTTAAAAACTAGCATCTTCTCTTTACATTTCACATCAATTTGTTGGTAAAAACTAATATGAAGTTTATATAATATTTTTAACATCAACTTTTAATTTTCTTTCTAGAATATTTACAAAAAAGGATTCAATAAACTTAGCATAGTACAGAAAATGTATATTTTAAATTAAAATCTTTGAAAAATCATAATTTCACAGTCAATTACTCATTTAGGGTATTTTTTTATTTTTTGATTTCACGTAACTTTTCTGAATGTACCCACCACCAAATAGACTTCTTAGATACTGTTAGTGTGGAAATTTGATTTGATAGTATAAAAAATTAATTGTGGATTTTTGAAAACTAATATTTTATATTAAAAATTTTCAATAAATCCCTTATTCATGTAAGTGAAGAAATTCAAAATGGTAAGAGAAAAAAAATTAATAGTGTGATTAACTTTTATAATATTTAAAAAAAAATAGTTTATTCTATATAGTACACACTTCTAAAAAATTGTCTATCTGTAAGAGATTTGAGAATTTTGATTTTTTTTAAAAACACACCTGTTTGCAATTTGTCAACATGAATGAGTACCTTCTCATAATTATAGTTTGTAAAATTAATTTTTTTTTGTATTGGAATTTTAATCAATAGAATTAGAATATTTTATATATATATCACGTAAAAAGTTCTGCATAGAATCTTAAAAGTTTTATAATCTTTAAAGAATTATAATGATGATTAGTTGAGTGATATTCCTAAAGACAGAGGTCACCGATGGAGCTGCAACATTTGAAAAGGAACGAGAGTAATGAGATCTACATATCACCCGACTACTTGTGTCTCAAAGCTATCTAAGCAAATCCACATTATGCAATCTATCGGACAAATGAATAAAATTACGGTGATGTGAATTATGCATAAATATGGTTCGTCAACTAATATATATATATATATATATGTATGTATGTATATGCACGCACAAATTGAGCAAACATTAACCACCTATAAATTGTATTATTATATGTAATATTATTTTGCATAACTCTATTCTAAAATAATTATTTTTTATATTTATACATAATTTTATTAATTATCATAAAATCAAAATATAACTGTAATTGTAATTTAATTCAATGAAGAGTTGCAATAGCAAACACAGAGTACAAGTAGAGGAGTGTGTGAGACTGAAAGGGCTGAGAGACAGGGAACAAGAAGGAAAGCAAGAGAATGAGTGTGATCTGAGGATTGGAAAAATGAAAAACCCCAACGCCCAAGTCCTAAGGTGTAGATGCAATTATTACTTTAGTGTTTACGAGCTGACTTTAACTTACAGTCCATCAACTACGGCTGAGCAAAAAGGTTGGGTCCGATCCAATTCAAACGCACACGATATAAATATTGTTAATGGGTCGGATTTAAATAGATGAAAATATATGCTTATTGGCATATGTGAGGTTGAGCTCGGGTGATAAAATTTTAATTCATAAATACCCACACCCGATTGCATTTAGTAGACATGCATACATTCCACATTGTTCAAAATATTGTCTGATGTTAGAAAAAGCCTCGAAAATTATGTGCAACAAAACCTACTTATCTTCTTCTGCCAATTAACTTGAATAACGTGCTGCTCATATTACTTTTTCTGCAGCAATTACTTTCTTTTTGTGAAATTAATAATAAATTAATACCACTTATTTTCTCCTGCCGCCAAGTTTGAATAACATGCTCATTACTTTTTCCAAAGCAATTACTTTTAATAAAAAAATTAATAATGTTAATATGTTATGTCCCTTTCCATGTCATTTACATATTAGAAATCCCTAATGCTTTCCGCCCTTTTCTTCTGCGTTTCTTCTTCGTCTTCAACTCTCAACTGCCTTTCCTTGTATTCAATATTTTTTACCTACTGATCTAACAAAATCAGACAAGGTTTTATAGTATGGATTGTGAGAGAAATTTTATCGGTTCAAGTTGGTATAATAATAAAAATATAATTGATTATTAATTAATTAATTATAATATATAATAATTGTAAATTTTGTTATTAATAGTATAATTTTTAATAATAATTTTTAAAGAATAATTAATGTAAGGATTCTTAATAAAAGAAAAATATTATTAAATAAAAAATTATTTTTGGTGATTTATTTTCAATCATAATTTTTATTAAAAAAATTTAATCAATTATTTAAAAATAATCATCATTAAAAATTATATCATTAATAAAACGTTATAATTATTACATATTGTAATTAATTAATAATTAATTATATTTTCATCTTTGTGCTAAATAAATCCTTAATCAACTAACGTCCGCGCCATTTTCAATTGTGCAAATTGTCCATGCCAACTCGTGATTAACCCCATCTCAGGTTTTTGACCGCAAAGACCGGACAACCGCCTCGAGCGGTACGCTCAACTTCACTAAACTAATGTGGGACTTTTGGACCTTGTTTAACAAACAGTTGATAACAGTAATAATTAACTGGTTTAATTAGCTGTTAGCTGATAACTGATTGTATTAGTTGATTTAACTAACTGATTGTATTAATTGCTTGAATAAGAGTGTTTGGTAAAATTAACTATTTATATTAACTGTTTGTATGTAAAATAACATATAAGGATATGAGTATATTTTATGAATTATTTGAGTATTTTTTATTTTAATATTTTTAAATTTTATATATTAGTCAATATATTAAATTTTTTTATAAATAATATATTATTATAATTTATTATTAAATTATTAAATATTTTTTAAATTAAATAATTTTTATAAATAATATTATATATTTATTCTATTAAATAATTTTCAAAATTATTATAATTTATTATTAAATTATTGGATATTTTTAAAATTAAATAATTTTTATAAGTAATATTATATATTTATTCTATTAAATAACTTTTAAAATTATTATAATTTATTAGATATATTATAAATAATATATTATTATATATTAAATATTTTTTAAAATTAAATTAATCTACTTTTTATAATTATTAAATTTTTTAAGAATTTTTAGAAAGGACAAAATGAAAAATATAAAAATTTATTTAGGATAATTTGATCATTTTTTAGATAAGCTAATTGAAAAAGTTACTCCCCTCAGCTTTTTCATTTTCAGCTTTTTAGGGGCAATCAACTGATTCAATCAGCTAATTACCAAACATCAAAATTAACTTATTGTCAAGTCAACCAGTTGATTTTAGTTAAACCAGCTAACAGCTAATGAAAAAACTATTTGTCAAACATCTCCTTGGTCCCAATCTCAAATGCATTGGTCTTAGAGCATTAGACCTTGAGAAATGAGAGTATGTGTCGTATTAATCCAACAACCATGAAGCAACTCAAGATATACCGCGTGACTAGAACTCCAGCTACCTCTTTTTAAATTGGCAGGCAATTGAACACGGATTCTTTCATTTGGACAGCCACAAAACTGGTTGCGAATGTTGATTTAAGTGCAGCATTTTTTACAAGCAACAATTGTAATTGGAGCAATATTAAAGATACTGAAAAATTTATATCAAATGCATTTCGAAATAATATTATTTATTAAAATTTGAAATTTAATTACATTATTTAGATGTGCAGAGATTTAGCATCTTACTTTTACCATTTTGAAAGCAATTTGATACCCTGTTTTTATTTATTTAAGATTTTCCTTTTAATTAAGTTTTATATTTGACGGCTAACTTATATATTTTATGCTGTGACAACTCAGCTATTGCTTGTTTCTTGTCAATATAGTATTTATGTTCGTGGAGAGAAAATTAGTTTTGCAAATTTTACGCATACGTTGATCAACAACTTATGTGTAAAATTTGAACTGTTGTTGGCTATCGGATTAGAGGCTGTTTTGCCCTGTAATGTGATTAGTTGGTGGGAAAGTGACCAAGTGATGATTGTATTACATAAATGGCCATACAGTATATATTAAAGGACAAATTTTAAGTATAGTTACTTTAGCATTTATTATAAGATTTTTCAATCAAATCATAATATGTGTGATATTTTTTATTTAAAAAATAATAACTATATTAATAATTATTACAATTATTAAATTATAATTAATTATTACTAATAATTAAATAAAAAGGCAACACATTATGATTTGAATAAAAAAACTTTATGGCTAATGAACTTTAAATGAATTTTATCCAGAAGATATTCATAAGAAGGCTTTCTTCTAGAACCCTATAATTGACAACGGATTCATTTTATTTTCAATCTTATACTAGTGGGAGTATTAGTTAAATGTTTATATATCAAAAGTTTTTATGACATATGATGATTTTTTTTTAAAAATTATATTTTTTTACATTCAAGAATTAATCTTTAATTTTAATGTGCAGACATACAATAATTTAACTACATCTACTCTCATTAAAAAAAAAAAAAAAAAGCAAAGCCACTATGATGTACATTACAAATTTTATCGTCAAATATGTGTTTATGTTTTAATATATAATTAATAAAGTTCATATATAGAGAGAGAAAGAGAGAAGATATATTAATTAAGAGAAACGTTTTTATGTGAGAGAAAAGAGAAGCGAATCATAACTATCAAATTTTGTATTAATAATTAAAATTAAAATATAATTTAAAATTATATGATCACTTTAAAAAATTACTTGACTTTAATGTTAACTCTTTAATCTTAAATCTAGTAATTAAGATTCATCTTTTTTCTCTTTTATATAAAAATACTCTACTCAATATGTACTATATATAAATATAAATATATTGTGCATTTTTTAATGTTGAAATTACAATTTTTTATATATTTATTGCATGTAAATTCCAAATATATTTGTAACTTTTTTGTGATAAAAAAATGCAAGATCACATAAATTGTTACAACTCGGTGACTTTTTTGTTAAACGTTTATCAACTCAAAATTTTCAAATACCTATTGGAGCATTTAGAGCATGTCCCTTAAACACGAGCCTAATGAATGTTTGAATTCCATCAAAAATCAAACCTCATGAGTCCCTTAAACACGAGCATTTGATAAGCACCTTGAAAACAAACCTCATGAGTCCGGATAGGGCATGTTTGAATTCCATCAAAAATCAATTTTCAATCGATAAAGTAAATGAATTTTGTGTTTGGTAACCCGGTTTGTTTCACATCTAGAATTATAAGTATATGACTGGCTCGAATTACTTTAACGGTAAGATGATAATCCACAAGCATTCGTCCTTAACTTATTTTCCTCCTTGTTCTCGGTTGTGCCGCTTTACCTGAGGCTCTGCATTTTCATTCGACGAAGAAAGGAGGCAGAGTGGCTAATGCCTTTCCTTTGTCGCTAGACAGAAGAGCATGCTTTGTAACAATTTACCCATTTGAACGTTGGCAACAAATCAATGTTTAAATTGGTTGAATGTGGTTTGCAAAACTAGCAAGCAGTTTTTCTGTTCAAGCAACCATCAAAATTCCAGCTTCTTTGATGGGAGAAGCTAAAATCGTGCAAATATAAAATACAAACAGGGTCCTCAAGTTCAGTTGAATACATAATTTAATTTTCTGAAATTGATTACACCATCAAAATAGCACAAACTAGAAACTGGAAGAATCCAAGTGCAGAATTGCAGAAATCTTCAGAGCAATCTAATGAGCGATTGTAGCAAGTTCTATGCAATTAGATCAAGCAATGGTTAGAGGTAGGCTTCCACTTTTTTGAGTAATTTTTGCTTAATAGGATATAATCATATGGTTTTTATATATCCTAGATAAAGTATCACAATTGGTACCAAAGCTTGAAATAACTCTACCTTGCTATGGTTTACATGAAAAACAGAGGATAGATTTTAAATTTGAATCCTATTCACATGATAGTTTTTCATGTTTTTGAGACTAGAAACAGATAACCCATGAAATTCTAATAGATTTAGGCTCAAAAATTAAGAAAAAACCTGCTAAAAAATGCATAAAACTGTCAGGTTCCGTAACAGGTCCGAAACGGGTTGAAGACGACCTCCCTCATGCTTAAATCAAAACGTACCATTTCACTTATTGAAATGGCATCGTTTCATTTAAAACTCTGCTGGACTGAATGCACTGTTTCAAGCATTTATCTTTCCAAAGAAAGCCTTTAAGTTGCAGCCGTGAAGTCTCGAATGGCCATCATGAGCCAGTATTAAGATGCGTTGGTCACTGCTCCTGCGTGCATTCCTTGCTATTAAGGTGCACAAATTAATACTTAAGCGCTTTAGTAGCGTTTTATTTTTCTGCATTTTTAATTTTTGAATAATACCAATGTCATACAATTTATGCTTGACATTAAGATTTTATTTTAGGCATTATTTTGACACATTTAGATTAAAATTAATTAAGAGAATTTAAATCAATTAATTAATCACATTTGGCTTCATTGATTAATTAATTATTTACTTCTCATTATGATAATATTATATGATTGTTTTATCAATGTTAGGCAATATATTTATTTTTCTATGGAGAGAAAATTTAATTTATCACATCTATTTAAGTGGTTAATTAAATTTTTGAATTATCATAAAGAAATGCCTATTTATGTATTTTTTTTAAATATATTTTTGTTCTTAAATATCAAGTAATCCATATAATTTAGTTTAATTAAAGTTTAGTTATAGCACCTTTGGTTATTCTAAAATTATACACAAAGCATTAGATTTAAATCTAGGATCACATAAAGAAAAATGACATTAGTTGTAATTAATCATATTTTATTTGATAATCATTATCCCATAAAAATATTATCATATTTAATATGATTAATTAGGGTGGAACAATAGATTTTCCTTTACTTTAATCTACCCACAGGAATTAAGATAGAGGATATAGTTTGCCAGTTTCACCAATTTTTGCACATAAGCCTAATTAAATAAATGAAGCCCACAGGCAGTTTTATTTGCTACTAGAATTATGTTAGATAGATATGTTTTGCATTGGTAAGATATGTCATATAGAATATTTTTAAATTACCTCAAATTATTAACATAGCATGTAAATTTTACACAATTTTTCAACCTTTGAATATCTCCAATTTCCAAGTTCTTGAATTGACTGGTGATAACTATAAGATATGGAAGGAGAAAATTCTTCTTCAATTAGGGTGGATGGACATGGATAATGCAATAAAAAAAATAAACCTCTTAAACTCACAGATAGTAGTAGTGCAGTTGAAATAACACTTTATGAGCATTAGGAGCGATCAAATCACCTCAGCATAATGTATATCAAAACTAAGATATCTACTAATGTTCTTGGGTCTATTAGAGAGTATCAAAACATTCAAAGTTTGCTCAAAGTTATTGATGAATAGTTTGAAACTTCAAACAAGGCTTTGGTAAGTACCCTAATGACGAGGTTATTATTAATGAAACTTACTAGCATAACGAGTGTGCAAGAACATATCATGTAGATGAGGGACATAGCAGTTTAATTAAAAATGCTTGAGGTTGAGATGTCTAAATCCTTCCTTGTGCACTACATCCTGAACTCTTTGCCACCTCAGTATGAACTTTTTAGGATTTCCTACAACACACATAAAGAGAAATAGATAATCAATGAACTTTTGTCCATGTGTGTACAGGAAGAAAGGAGGCTTATTACAAAAATGGGAGAAAGCGCACATATGGCAATACAAGGAAAGAAAAACAAGCAAGCTAACTCAAAAAGAAAAGGTAAATGCACCCATTCAAGGTAGCATAAAGAAAGAATCAAAATGTTTCTTCTGCAAGAAAAAATGACACATAAAGAAGAATTACAACAAATTTAAGAGCTGGCTTAAAAAAAGGTATCTTAATATCACACTTTTGTTATGAATCTAATATGGTAGATGTTAGTAGTAACACATAGTGGATTGATTCTGGTTCTACAATCCATATTTCTAATACCTTGCAGGGCTTTCCAAACTAAAGGAAGTCAGTCGACAGTAAGCAGTACATCTATTCAAGTAACAAAATAAGCTCACTAGTTGAAGTTATAGGAACTTATAAGTTATTTTTAAATACTGGCTTTAGTTTGATATTAGAAAGGACCTTTTATGTACCAAGTGTCTTTAGAAACTTAATTTCCATTTCAAAACTTTTTCCTTTTGGATATTCTTTTGAATTTTCAAATAATATGTTTAAGTTATTTTATAAATCTAATCTTGTTAGTGATAGTACAATCTTTAATGGTCTTTTTCGAGTTTAATTACAAGACAGTATACCTAATAATTCAATGCATATTTCTAGTAGCATAGGTGTTAAGACATGTGTTACTAATGAAGATTCCTCTATACTGTGGCACCGTAGACTAGGTCATATTTCAACAAAGAGGTTTAAAAGATTAATAAAAGATAGAATACTTAGTACACTAGATTTTACTGATTTTGAAATTTGTATAGACTACATAAAGGGAAAACAAACTAATAAGACTAAGAAGGATGCCAAGAGGAGTACTACCATTTTAGAAATCACACATACAGATATTTTTAATCCATATTTGGACTCTAGTAGTCCAAAATACTTTATCACCTTTATTAATGATTACTTATGATATATGTATCTTTATTTGTTAAATAATATGAAGCACTTGATGCCTTTAAACGGTTTAAGGCAGAAGTAGAGAAATAATGTGATAAACAAATTAAGATAGTGAGATCAAATAGATGTGGTAAGTATTATGATAAATATACTGAATATGGACAAGCATTAGGTCCATTTGCTAGATTTCTTCAAGAGCATGGGATTATTGCCTGAGTCTCCAGACCAAAATAGTGTAGCTGAAAGAAGAAATCGAACACTTAAGATGGTTGTGTATAACTTTAATCAAGTTCTAACTAAGGCTATTAAAAAATACCATTTAAATTGTTTAAGGGTTGAAAATTAAGTTTAAGACATATACGTATTTAGAAATGTTTATCTAAGGTCAGGGTTTACAATCGACAAGAAAAGAAGCTGGATCCTAAGACCATAAATGGCTACTTCATTTTGTATGCTAAAAAGTACAAAGGATATAAATTCTATTGTCTATCTTATAGCACTAGGATTATGGAATCAAGATATGCAAAATTTCTTGAGAATGACTTGATTAGTAAGAGTGATCAAATTCAACATCTAGACACTGAGTGTGATTACTTTACTTCTTAAGCATTCATATCAAGTGATAGATTGATTGTGATCCATACCCCTCAGGTACTATTAGGTATTGAACAGCTAATCATTAAGGATCCACAACCAATTGATCATGACCAAGTTAATCTGGTTGTTGAACAATTATCAGAAATTATTAAACAACCAATTAAGGAATATGCTCCTCAAGAGGATGCTAACCCAACATTAAGAAGATTAAATAGGGAAATGAGGTCAGCAATTCCTAGTGACTATACTGTGTATATACAAGAGTCTGACTATAATAAAAGAGTTAAAAATGACTTTGAGATGTTTTCATAAGCCATCAATTATAAAGAATCTAGGCTATGGTATAATGTTATAAAAGAAAAGTTGATTCTATAGTGTCTAATAGAGTCTAGGATCTTATCGAGTTACCTAGTGGTTCAAAGGCCATTGGGTGTAAATGGGTCTATAAGACTAAAAAAGACTCACTAGGCAACATCGAAAGATATAAAGCAAGACTCGTGACTAAGGGGTTCACTCAGAAAGAAGAAATTGATTACATGAAGACTTTTTCTCATATGTCTAAGAAAGATTCCTTCTGTGTAATAATGGCATTAGTTACACAATTTGATTTGGAACTACATTAGATGGATGTAAAGACGGCATTCCTCAATAGAGATCTAGAAAAAGAGGTATATATGAAACAACCTAAAGGATTCTCCTCTAGTGCTAGTGAGCATTTAGTATGCAAGCTTAAGAAATCCATATATATATTCAAATATGCCTCTCACCAATGGTATCTCAAGTTTCATGATATAATTTCGTCTTTTGAGAAAACGTCATGGATTAGTGTATATACCAGAAGGTTAGTAAGAGTAAAATCTATTTCCTTGTGTTATATGTGGATGATATACTACTTGCAGCCAATGATAAAAGGTTGCTATATAAGGTGAAACAGTTTCTCTTTAAGAATTTTGACATGAAGGATATGGTTGAGGCATTTTATATAATTGGCATTAAGATCCATAGAGATAAAACTTAAGGTATTTTAGGTCTATTACAAGAAACTTATATCAATAAGGTTTTAGATAGATTTTGGATGAAAAACTGCTCACTGAGTGTGGCACCTGTTATGAAGGGTGGCAAGTTCAATTTGAATCGGTGCTCGATGAATGATCTAGAAAAGGAACAAATGTGAAACACTCCATATGCTTCAACTATTGGAAGCCTTATGTATGCTCAGGTTTGTACAAAACCTGATATTGCGTTCGCAATTAGAATGTTAGAGAGATAGCAAAGTAATCCAGGAATGAATCATTAGAAAGCTATAAAGAAAGTGATGAGGTATCTAAGTAATCCAGGAATGAATCATTGGAAAGCTGCAAAGAAAGTGATGAAGTATCTTAAATGTACCAAACATTTCATGCTGATGTATAGAGAGATTAAGAATCTTGAGGTAGTTAGTTATTCAGACTCAAATTTTGCCGAATGCATTGATTCACAAAAATCAACATCAGGGTATATTTTTATGTTTGTTAGTGAAGTCATGTCTTGAAGGAGCACGAAGCAAACCTTAGTTACTATTTCTACCATGAAAGTTAGTTCGTATCTTATTTTGAAATAACTTCACATAGTGTATGGCTGAAGAGCTTTATTTCTAGGCTTAAAGTTGTGGATTCAATTTTTAGGCCATTAAGGATTTATTGTAACAACTCAGCTGTAGTTTTCTGGCTAAGAATGATAAAAGTCAAAGTTAAAGTAAACACATCAACATCAAGTACTTAGTAATTCGAGAACATGTCAAGGAAAAAAAGTCACCATTATATACATTAACACTGAGTTGATGATAGCATATCATTTAACAAAAGGCATGCCACCATCAGTGTTTAAGGATAATATATTAAGGATGGGACTTAGTACCATATTGAGTTTTTTATGTATATGTATATATATATTTGTAATAAAACTCTTATTCAGTTTAACTTATTTTTCTCATTTCAAAGTATACATTTATATGTAAAGAAAAATAACATCAAGAGGACCCAAAATAAGTATAAGACTTATTCACTAAGATATAGTGGGTTAAGAAAGCAAAGTGTATCATGATACATAGGAGGTAATACTCACATATAGAGGACTTACCATTATAATCTGTTCATTAAGTTTTCTTTTCTTTTGGAATATATATTTGGTTTTTACAGACTAAGTGGGAGAATGTAACAGTTTACCCATTTGAACGTTGGCAACAAACTAACAATCAAATTAGTTAAACGTGGTTCGCAAAGCCAGCAAGCAATTTTTATACTTAAGCAACCATCAAGATTCCAGTTTCTTTGATGGGAGAAATTAAGATCGTGTAGATATAAAACACAAATAGGAGTCCCCAGGTTCAATTGAATGCATAATTTAATTTTCTGAAACTGATTACACCATCAAAGTAGCACAAACTAGAACTTAGAAGAACCCAAGTGCAGAATTGTAAAAATCTTCAGAGCAATTTGATAGGGCAATTATAGCAAGTTCTCTGTGCAATTAGATAAAATAATAGTTAGAGGTAGGCTTCCACTTTTTTGACTAATTTTTACTTAACAAGATATAATTATGTGGTTTATATATATCCTAGATAAAGTATTACATGCCTTTGTTCGAGTGTTAACGGCAAAAGTCGAAAGGAATCTAACAAAACCTGGAAGCTAAGGGCAGAGTTATATAAGTGGAGTCTTAGGAGCTATTAGTCATGGCTTTTGAAAGTTTCCATCTAATTTTATATATTATATACTATAAATTATTTAAATAATTCTTAAAAAAATAAGTATTAGTCCATTCAAAAATTTTCCATTCTCCCATGTATTTCTTAGATGATATACTTAATGTCATATATACCCTACAGCTATGTTTTATTTTATAAAATATTAATATAATTTATAATTATATATTTTAAATAAAAAATATAATTATAATAAGAACATATTAAGTTTTGTAAAAAATATATAAAAAAGAAAGGTTCCTATGGAATTTGACTTTTGATTATTATGTTAGATGAAATGTAATAATATTTTTAAATAAAGACTAAATTAAATTTAAATTATATTATTGCATTATTCTTACAATTATATTTAATTTTAAAATACATACTTGTAAACTTGATAACTATAATTATAAATATTATTTAAAAAATCTGTAATGTATATATTTAATTAATAATTAATAATTTATTTATAATATTAAAATAAACCTATGTTAATTATTCTTATTATAAAATTTTTAATTTTTAATTTTATTTTTATTACAAATTTTTTTAATAATATTCATTCCTATATAAATTTGGCAACAGTAGCAAAGACAAATTTTCTAATTCTGCCTTCAATAGGAGCCTAACATCATCCACATTTAAGGGGATGATGGTTTTAATGGTTTAGTGTAATTTGAAACATATATATAATTTTGAAAGTTGATTATAAAAATTAAAAATTGTAAAGGCCAAATGCAACCATTTCAAAATAGGGGAGTGGGGGTAACATACATTTTTCCAATTTAATTTGCATAAGGCAAGTAAATTGATGATCCACACCACCACTATTTATGAATGTCATCGAGGAGCTTCAAAGGGAGCTTTGTATCCCTATTGCTCTTAAGTGACTTTCCTATCAAGATCTCCTCTTAATCCAATAACTATTTTAGTTGATTATGAAAAAGATCCTAAAAGAAGCTAAGTAGATCTCAAATGAAGAGGAAGATTTACTGGCACGTAGCAAAAAGAAGGTTAAAGGATTAGAAGTATAGGAAGTTCAAATGGATGACTCTATAGAAGATAAGAGTTTGGATCAATAACAAGATATAGTGTCAAAACCAAATGAAGTCAAGATGTTTAAGAAAATGCCTGAGAAGTAGTGTAATAAGAATTCTAACCATAATGTGATATCTTTTAAGGACACTTTATTAGGGATAAATGGGGTAAGGGAGGAAGAAGAGGAAATTATGAATAAGAAGGAGGAAATTTATGATTTAAAGGAGTTTGAAGATGATCTAGAAGAAGAAAATAAAGAAGAAGATGCTTATTGCCCAAATATGGTAATTTCTAAAGAGGAAAAGTTAGAATTATGTAAACCATGGAGAAAAGCAGTAATAATGAAATTGTTAGGGAAAAGATTAGGATTAAAATTCTTGAAACAAAGACTATAGAAATTATGGGGTATCTATGAAAATTTTGAATTCATTAATATGGAGAATGACTATTTTCTAGTGAGATTTACAAACATCCAAGATTATAATCATGTACTCCAAAAGGGGCCATGGAATGTATATGATCATTATCTTATAGTGCAAAGGTGGAGACCAGACTTTGATCCATTTAATGATGAATTCAAGAAGATAATGATATGGATACGAGTTCTCGGCCTTCTGATTGAATACTACAACCAACATTTTCTTAGGAGGTTAAGGAATTATTTTGGAAAGACTTTGAAGGTGGATAATAACACTTTAAGGAGAGGTGAATTTAGAGAAGATAATGCAATTAAAAAGGCTAAATTTGCACATATCTATATAGAGATTGATCTACGAAAGCAATTTCTGTCTAAATTCAAACTTCATGGTAAAGTTAACAGGGTAGAATACAAAGGATTATATGCCATATGTTTTAAATTTGGTAAATATGGACATAAAAAGGGGGTTTATTTAAAAGGAGAAAAAAGGAACAGTTTAAGATAAAAGGAAATTAAGAGTCTTCAAAATTGGGGAACTCCCTATACAAATAAAATAGAAATAGGAAATGAAGCATTTGGTTCCTAGATTGTGCAGAAAAACATAGGCAAATTCAATAAAATTGGATGGAGGAAAAATCCAAAAGTGATGAAGAATAAAAAAATAAGGAAAAATACATGTGTATTTAGGGGAAGGGATAATATGAGGAATGTTCAAGGTTCCCAATATTATGTGTTAGTTAATGATGAGGAAATGAATGATACAAAGACCAATCTAAATGTAGAATTATCATTAAAGGCTTTAGATAAGTAGATAGAAAAAATGGTGGATACTAGTTCATCACTTATGAAGAAACAAGGAGAAGTGAAAGCATAAAACTAAATGAACCCAAATATAAGGAAGGCTTCAAAGGGAAGAAATTATGTTAAGAAGGGAATAAAGAATTCTCAAGCGCAAAGAAAGAAAGAAAACATAGGTAGCTTGAAAAAAATAGTCTAGCTTGGTGAAATCTAAGGCTTCTTTAGTGTTATCCCATTCTAAAGCCTCTGGTGCTAAGAATAACTCGTTGAGTTTTCAAAAATCCTTTTAAATGAATTAAGCTACAGGAAAATCTGAAGAATTAAAGATTAAACAAGAAAAAAATCAACAATGAGGCTAGTAAGGAAGCTTTTAAACCACCAAATGAAAATTGGTATATGAAGCATATCAGAAAAGCTAATAGATAACTCCAAATGATGGATAGAGATTTGGCTATTGAGGCCTTTAGTGGCATTAAGGTATATCACCTAATTTAGTTATAACTTGGCTTTCTCATTTATTTCCAATGTCTTGTTTAGCTTGGAATTATATTAGAACTGGTGTAAAATTGTTTCTCGGTTTAATCCAAGATTTGAAAGCTCTATCTAATGTTAAAATTTTAGCTCTTTTTGAAACTCATGTGGGAGTCCAAAAAGTAGAGAAAATCATTATAAAGTTAAAATTTGATGGTATACATAAGGTAGATCCTATTAAGTTTTCAAAGGGGATTTATCTTCTTTGGAATAGCTAAGAGGTAACGGTGGACATCCTAAAAACTCATAATCAATTTATACATACTAATATCTACTTTTTGCTGGAAGATTATGAGAACTTAATGACATTTATATATGTTAGTCCAAAACCTTATGAAAAGGAGATTTTTTAAAGCAACTTGTTTGGATTAGTGAATCATGTTAGAAGTTCATAAATTATAATTAGAGATTATAATTCCTACTTATCATCAAGAGAAAAATTAGGTGGCGGCCAACCAACTTAGAGCAACATAAGAAAGTTTGTTGATTATATGGAAGTTTATGGTATGGTTAATATAGGATTTTATGGTCCTGCCCTCACTTGGGATAGAAGAGAGGTCAAAAAGAGAATTGATTAGTGATTTTGCAACATAGAGTGGAGGTTGAAGCACCTGGAAGTTAGAATACACCATTTGGCACCTTTTTAATTAGATCATAGACTATCGTTATTAAATTTTTACAAATAAGGAGACACTATTGTCAGAGACAGGCCATTCAGATTCTCTGTTGCTTAGTTACTAAAAGAATCTTTCCTAGAAATAGTTTCAAATGCCTAGAATAATTCACATGGTTAGAGGAATGCTATTAATATTTTTGTGAATAAAGTTAATGAATGGAGAAATAATGTGTTTAGGAATGTAGTTAAGAAAAAGAAAAGACTAACAGCAAGATTAAAGGGTATTAACTAAAAATTAAAGGAAGGACTAAATTCTTTTCAAGAAAGACTACAAAATAGTTATTGAGAGATAATGAAAAAATATTACTCCAAGAAAGAATTCAATGGTTTCAAAAATCAAGATGCAATCGGCTTCTATATGGAGATAGAAATGCAAAATTTTTCCATGCTTCCATTGTTATAAAAAGAAGAAGAAATAAAATAATGACTTTGAAAGATGAAAATAGGGAATGGATTACTGATGGAGTTAAACTCAAGGATGATGCAGTTGAATTCTTCCAGAAGCTATACTCAAGAGAAAGTCAAGAGAATATAGATTTTCCTATTAAAAATTCATTTCCAACACTATATGATAGTGTCAAACAAGAGATGGTAGCCTTAGTGACTAGAGAAGAAATAAAAGGAGTGATGTTTGGCTTAAATCTGTACAAAGCCCCAAGTCTAGATAGGCTTCATGCTTGTTTCTTCCAAAGTCAATGGAACAATATTAGTGGCTCTATTTATTACTTAATTCTAGATATTTTGGCAGAAATGGTAGCCTCGGTGACTAGAGAAGAGATAGTAACCTCGATGACTAGAAAAGAAATAAAAGGAGTGGTATTTGGCTTAAATCTTCACAAGGCCCTAGGTCTAAATAGGCTTCATGCTTATTTCTTCCAAAGTCAATGGAACAATATTGGTAGCTCTATTTTTTATTTAATTTTGGATATTTTGGCAAATCTAGAGAAGGTACCCCATGCATTTTTAGTCAAGATGCCCCAATTAGCATTTTTTTTTATTAAGCTAGACATTATGGAAAAGGTTTTTTTTTCCTAAGGATAATAAAAACATTCATATTAAATTATCTTATTCAAACTAATGGATATTTATTCAATATATATTGCCTAAGTTAAACTAATTACTTAATAATATAGATTTGAGTCTAAAAGTTAAATATTCAATTAATCTTTAAATATTTTTTTGGTATCATGTTAAACTTATTAATATTAATTTGTATAATGTATAAATTTATCTTTTAAAAATATTAAATGGATTTTAAATCATTTTGTGATATTAATAAGACCTATTTGAATAATATATTTTATAATTATTATATTTTATATAAAAATTAATATTATTATATGTAAGAATATTGTGATAAATTATTTAAGATAAATAATTTTAAATTATTTAAATTTATATTAAATTATAAAGATATTTTAAAATAATATTTTCTTTATTTTAAAAATTAATTTTTCCTTCAAAAACTAATGCATTTAGTTGTATAGAAAATTAAATTTTATATAGTTCTTATATTTCCTTGTCACCCCTAAGTAAAACTCTCAACATGATTAGACTATTTTAAAAGCAAAATATCTATTTTATATGGTAAAGTATAACATCACAACCCCTTAGTAAGAAAATCAAGAAAGTAAATAGTTATAAACTTTAAAAATTATTTTTAATTAATTATCATTTATTAAATTTTAAACCTTGATTACATACTATAATATTATATTTTAATATCTAAAATATATCTTATACTTTAAAGGAACCCAATATTATATAGAATTATTGATCGATTGTTTTGAGTTAAAAAATATTACCATTTTAATTTTTAGATTTCAAAATAATTTGTTTCTCACTTTTAATCATGACTTTTTTACCAAATAAATTAATTTTTATCAAAATATGTAAAATTAATATTACGTTGTGAAAATTAATGCATCTGATTGTATGACTAGATTAAGTTTGTTAAGGAAGAACTCGTGCATTATAATAGAATTGATGATTTATTCTCGCCTTTTTAGTCAAATTATTTTTTTAACTAACTAATGAAGCTTTGAAATGCTAAAAAACCAACAACCAAACCATTTTTCCGTGACCCCCTATAATTTACGAATAATTCGATTATAATTTTTACTTTTTATTTATTAATATAATATTACATATAATTAAAATTTTAATTTTTTAATTATTTAAATCCTAACATTTAAATAATAAAAGTTTTACGTAAAGGAATTTGTGAGTTTTTTTATATGTAAATATTTTTATGAACAATGAGAAACATAAACAAATGCAGTGAATGAAACCAGGCTTTGAATTGGTTTAATTAAAGATTCAACTTTATATATAAGGAACAGGCCAATTGAAGCTCTGGGCTCGATCCAATATAAAAGGATCGATTTTTAATTTTCAAAATATGATTATGTATTCTTCAATTTTGACGCAAAGTTGCTGCACACCTGCAATTCTAAGTGGTGATCACGGGAAGATGTAAAGATATCAACTATCTATTGGTCCGTCAGTCAATGTACCATACTTGTCTTTTTAACCTCAGGTATAGAAGAAGCCACCTTTTAAAAACTCAGGAAGCTATTGGCTAGAATTGCAAAGCTTCGGGGATCACGAGTAATATCCAGTAAATGGAGATTTGAATGTTGAAGTTTGCAAATCAGGGGTTTGTGATTTTTTAAAAAAATAATTTTAAATTTTTTAAAATAATTATAAATCTAAAATAATAATCATAAATTAAAAAATTACATACTTATTATATTTCTAATTCACATCAATTATTTAAGATTAAATAAATTATAATAAAAATTAATTAACTTTGAAATTATTAATTTAGATATAAAAACTTTAACTTTGAAATAATTTATTTAGATTGAATTGATTTAAAAGATAAAAAATTAAATTTGAGAGTAAGTAATAGATTGATTAAATGAAAATTTATATAAAATATTAATTTAATTCAAAGGTGAAAATGATAAAACAAAAAAAGATTGTAAACTTGTTCGTGGATCAAACTACTTTATGTCTACATTTAAATTATTTCATTTTTTTTACAAATTTTAATTTGAATTTTTTAATGAACTTGTAAATTTATTTGCAAAAATTGAGTTTATTTCAACTATACTGGTAAGCAAACGACTCATGTTAAAGTTGTTAAAATAGATCAAATTCGGCAGTCTACCTATTAGTCCTTAAACTTTGAAGGATTTAGACTTTCATTTTGAATGCCCTAGAAAATACAAAATCTAGTAAATCCAACTAGGAGCCTATATGGGTTAGTCCAAGGACAAGTCAAACTAATCTATGAATACTTTTTTCACATTTTTAAAATTTTATTAGGTTAAAATTTTTAATTCATATAAAATTATATTTTAATTTTTTATTTTTAATTATGTTATATTGTATTATAAATAATTTATATATGATATTTTTATTTTGTAAATATTTGATAACTTATATTTTATTTATAATTTTTTAAAAGTTATATATAAATTTAAAATGTATTATAATAATATTTTTAAAATTATATATAATATTTCAAATAATTTTAATTTTTTTATTATTTAAAAGTTAAATAATTTGAAAAAATAAAATTAAAAAAATTCACGGGCTACCTTGCAACTTGCAAAGACCAGAGTGGAATCTCCATTTTGTGAAAAAAAGGAAAAATAAAAATGATGCTTCAAAATGAAAAATTGACTTGTGCATGATTCCAAAAATAATAATATAAGACAAAAAAATCCATTTAACTTTCCATAGCAATGTGATAAGAAATTTTCAAGTAAAACTAAAAGAGAAGAAGAGAAAGATAAATGAGAATCTCTAGGCAAATTTCGTAAAAGAAGAGAAAAGAAAAAACTTGAAAAGAGGTAAGGAGGAAAAGGAAGAAAGTAATAAATTTTTTTTGGAGTAATTAGGTAGTAAAAAGTAAAATTTATGGAAGGTCATATCATATCATAAGAAAAAATTTAAGGAAGTAAACAAATCATTATTATATTAATTTAGATTAGTAATTAATTTTAAAATTAAATTGAAAGATGACTTTCATAATTTCATTAAATAGCTTTTCTAATATCAATAATTTATTTTAAATTCAAATATTAATTTTGAACACATCTTTTTCTAAGATAATCCACCAGTTTAATACTTGAAATAAAATTATTTTAATACAAGATGATGCTTATAATTCAAATTTAAATTTTTATTGAGAATTGATTTAATATTAAAAAGATAAATGAAAGAAGCAATCAATTGCTTTATATTTATTACTAATTATTGGTGGCTAATAAATATAAGAAAAATATTTTTATATTTTATAATTTATATTTTAAGTAAAAAAGAAATGATGAATTGATTTTTATTGAAAAGTAAAGATAAATTGATATATAGTGAATTATGAGAATAATACTTATCATAATAAAAGATAAGAAATATTATAACTAATATATAATATTAGTTAATTATCCATGAATTGCATAAATAAATATTTTTTTAATAATATAATATTATATTATATATTAATTATTTATATAGAGGATTAGAGAAAATTTTGATTAATATATAGCTAATAACTTTAAGAAAAAAAGTCACTTTTCTACTAATTTTACTCAACATTTAAGTAATAATTTATTTTGAATTCAAATATTGCATTAATTAAGTATTATTTTTCAATATAATTATTATTAATATTAATATTTAATAATATGATTTACAATAAAAATAATTTTTTATAATAGTAATATATTTTTATTTACTATGCTACAACATAAAATAAATTTTTAAAAGTAGTAATTTCATATTATAATTGAATATTTATTTTAATAATATAATATTATAATTATATGAATCATTTATAAAGAAGATTAAATGAAAAATTGATTAATATATAGTCAACAATTCTAAAAGAAAAAATTATTTATCCAATTTTAAGATATTTGAAAAAGAAGATGTCAAATAAAAGAAAATTTGAAAAATAAATTAAGGGAGGAAAAAAATCATCTCTCTATTCATTTTGCTCAACATTCAAGTAAGTAATTAATTTTAAATTTATTTTATCAAAAAAATTAATTTTAAACTCAATATTGTATTAATTAGATATCATTTTTAAGATAATTATTATTAATATTAATATTTAATAACATAATTTATAATAAGGATTTTTTTTGTAATGGTAATATATATTCACGTCATAATATAAGATAAACTTTTAAAAGTAATAAATTAAAATCCATAAATTACAAGATACAAGTGGACTAAAATTCAAAATTTTAAAATATAAAATACCTTTTAGTTGGAAAACACTAATGACGATTTATATTTAGTATTTTCTAAAAGTTGTATGGTAATAAAGTTCCTTTTCTATAATATAATCAAAAATATAAAATAGTATAGAAATAAAAAGTAAGGAGTTAAAAATTGTTACCATTTTAATTTTTAGATTTAAAAAATAATTTGTTTCTCACTTTTAATCATGACTTTTTTACCAAATAAATTAATTTTTATCAAAATATGTAAAATTAATATTACGTTGTGAAAATTAATGCATCTGATTGTATGACTAGATTAAGTTTGTTAAGGAAGAACTCGTGCATTATAATAGAATTGATGATTTATTCTCGCCTTTTTAGTCAAATTATTTTTTTAACTATCTAATGAAGCTTTGAAATGCTATAAAACCAACTACCAAACCATTTTTCCGTGACCCCCTATAATTTACGAATAATTCGATTATAATTTTTACTTTTTATTTATTAATATAATATTACATATAATTAAAATTTTAATTTTTTAATTATTTAAATCCTAACATTTAAATAATACAAGTTTTACGTAAAGGAATTTATGAGTTTTTTTATATGTAAATATTTTTATGAACAATGAGAAACATAAACAAATGCAGTGAATGAAACCAGGCTTTGAATTGGTTTACTTAAAGATTCAACTTTATATATAAGGAACAGGCCAATAGAAGCTCTGGGCTCGATCCAATATAAAAGGATCGATTTTTAATTTTCAAAATATGATTATGTATTCTTCAATTTTGACACAAAGTTGCTGCACACCTGCAATTCTAAGTGGTGATCACGGGAAGATGTAAAGATATCAACTATCTATTGGTCCGTCAGTCAATGTACCATACTTGTCTTTTTAACCTAAGGTATAGAAGAAGCCACCTTTTGAAAACTCAGGAAGCTATTGGCTATAGTTGCAAAGCTTCGGGGATCACGAGTAATATCCAGTAAATGGAGATTTGAATGTTGAAGTTTGCAAATCACGGGTTTATGATTTTTTTTTTTAAAAAATAATTTTAATTTTTTTAAATAATTATAAATCTAAAATAGTAATTATAAATTAAAAAAATTGTATACTTATTATATTTCCATTTCACATCAATAATTTAAGATTAAATAAAATAATAAAAATTAATTAACTTTAAAATTATTAATTTAGAGATAAAAACTTTAACTTTGAAATAATTTATTTAGATTGAATTGATTTAAAAGATAAAAAATTAAATTTGAGAGTAAGCATTATATTGATTGAATGAAAATTTATATAAAATATTAATTTAATTCAAAGGTGAAAATGATTATAAAAAAAGAGATTGTAAACTTGTTTGTGGATCAAACTACTTTATGTCTACATTTAAATTATTTCATTTTTTTTACAAATTTTAATTTGAATTTTTTAATGAACTTGTAAATTTATTTGCAAAAATTGAGTTTATTTCAACTATACTGGTAAGCAAACGAATCATGTTAAAGTTGTTAAAATAGATCAAATTCGGCAGTCTACCTATTAGTCCTTAAACTTTGAAGGATTTAGACTTTCATTTTGAATGCCCTAGAAAATACAAAATCTAATAAATCTAACTAGGAGCCTATATGGGTTAGTACAAGGACAAGTCAAACTAGTCTATGAATACTTTTTTTACATTTTTAAAATTTTATTAGGTTAAAATTTTTAATTTATATAAAATTATATTTTAATTTTTTATTTTTAATTACGTTTTATTGTATTAGAAATAATTTATATATGATATTTTTATTTTGTACATATTTGATAACTTATATTTTATATATAATTTTTTTAAAGTTATATATAAATTTAAAATGTATTATAATAATATTTTTAAAGTTATATTTAATATTTTTATTTTTAAAATTATATATAATATTTCAAATAATTTTAATTTTTTTATTATTTAAAAGTTAAATAATTTGAAAAAATAAAATTAAAAAAATTCACGGGCTACCTTGCAACTTGCAAAGACTAGAGTGGAATCTCCATTTCAAAAATTCCTTTTTTTTTTTTTTGTTTTTTGTTTTTTGGCCGTCATATCAAAAATTCGTGTGTAACATAGATGGATCCAATGATCCCAACCCCGCCCGTTTAACGTTTGGCTCGTGTAAGCCAGCCTGGCCAGTCTCACGAACTCTCAAGTTATTATGCACTTCTTTTAGTCATTTACGTGTTAATATATTTGTTTTAGTCATATACGTGTTAATCTTTTATTTGCTCAAAGAGTCAGGGTGAGTTACCCAGCAAAACATGCTTGGCCATTGCAGTCCGGCCAAATAAAAATCATGCACAAAAATCTTCTCATTTGAAGTAAATGTCCGCCTGACAGAAACCAGGAAGCCACACCTTTGTTTCTTGCTAGGAGCGTAGTTTGCTGATTCTTAGCTCACACTGTCTCCTCTTTCTCCGCTCCACTCTAATTATTGGCCTCTCCTACTAACTTCATCGTTACTAGGCCTGATAATACAAAATTAGATTAGATGACCAAAAAACTACAAAATTAATTGCCAATGTGACAAATCAGCACCTTTAGAAGTTGAAAACATGAGCGCAACATTCTTCTTAAAAAAGTTCGACGCTTTTAGCTATTTGATAATACACTAAAATGATGCATGAAAAATTTAAAAAAAAAAAAAAAGATGTCGGAGTGGGAAAGGCTTCATTTACAAATAATTTCAAAAGATGAAAGAATCACAACTCAAAATATAATTGGAAAATATTTGAATACACTAAGATGTTGCATAAAAAATATATAATAAGATGTTGGAGGAGGAAAAGCTTCAATTATAAATAATTTCAAAAAGTCAGAGAATCACAGTCCAAAATGCAATTGTAAAATACAATTGTATATTGTTCTACATATCTATAATATCTATAATACAAATTTACTCAAATCAAGTGTACATATCAAATCATCTTCCCAAATTTTACACTTTAATATTAAGGGGCACTCCTCCAAAGTGCATAACTTATTTGATATTTTGGATCATATTACTAATTCAATATAATTATTATATACTATTTTATTTTCTCTATCTATCTGATCTTTCACATTAAACTTAACATATAATTTTTCATCTTCAATATGCATTACAACAATGACCCTCAAGTTGTGAGCCCGTCTTGTTTTTTTGGGTGAGGGTAGTTACCTCTTTAAAAGAAATCATATTTTGACTATTTAAAAAAAATCAATGTTAGTCATGAACAATAATACATGAATAAAGTTGGAAGTCTATGTTACTTAATGATGAATAAAGTAGCAAATATATAATTTGTCCTCATAGTAAATATTGTATGGTAGACATGACAAAATACATAACTTACATAACAAGTAACTAAACTAAAATTATATTAATTATTATATTTTATAAATTCTTCCACTAATTTACATTATCAAAGAGCAAACATAAATTATTCTATTATAAGATATATATAACACCCTAGGAAGATATAATAGTTTCCAACATCAAAGACAACAAATTAAAATGGCAAAAGTATCACTAATAAACAAAATATGACAATAATCATATAACCTAAGGGCAACTAAACCCTAGAAGTATCACCAAATACAATAAACAATATAATCTTAAATTTAGTGATGAACGAGGTTATTGTAATGTCATTATATACATACATATACATCTTAACCAAGTTAAGCGAAATAATCTCTTAATATCAAAGAAAAATAAAAATGAAAATGAAAAATGTATTTGAAAATAAGGTATGATGACAAGAATGAACACAAAGCTAACTTTGAGTATAGTTAAGAATGTATGTAGTGAAGGTTTAGGAATTATTGGAGAAAATGGGTATAATAACAAGAATGAACACAAAGCTAACTTTTAGTACAGTTAAGAATGTATGTAGTGAAAGTTTAGGAATTATTGGAGAAATTGTGACAATATAGGTTATTGTCGAAGAAATAGTTTCAAAAAGTAAGAGTAATACAAAATAAATGATAAAATGAAAGTTATACAATCAAAATATTTATATATTAATTTTTAACTTGGCAATCAACATCTTAAAGAAAATGGCATTAGATTAATACAAAACAAACATATAAAGTTAAAATAATATTTACAAAAGCATCAACCCATCAATTTCAATGTTGATTAAGTAAGCAATCAATGTCTTAATTTAGCTAAATGTTCTTAGAGTAATAGTTTATATTCACTTTCGATGTCAGTTAGATATAAAATTGACAAACTTCCCAATATTTTCAAATATAAAACTACTTCCAAAATAGACATATGTTGCAATTATAGCCATTGGTTTAAGTTTTCGATGAGTTTAAGAAATATTATTACGTCAAAATAGACATTAGTTGCAATTGTAAGCAAAATGCAAAATATTTACAAAATTGAGAATTAATATTCATCATCCATTTAATTAATAAATTTATTGAATTACATAATTTTTTCTTAAAACTTTTAAATAAGAATCCCATTGTTATTATATTTAATATATAATGAAAAATTTTCATACATAATTTTCATGTTATATAATTAATAAAATTTAAATTAGATTTAATAAAATTCTAGTTATGTACTTGAAAATGAATTCTAACATAATGTGTAAGAATTTGATGGTAAACTAACATATAATAATATTATGATTTTTACTTTAAAAATTTATGAAAAATTTATATAATTTAATAAATTAATTAATTAAATAAATGATAAATATTGATTCTAAATTTTAAATAGTTTAAAGGTCTAATTTTGAGATTTTTAAAGTTATTGGAATTTGAACAAAACCATTTAAAAGTTGAAGAGGATATTTACATTTTTCCCAAATTTTATATACGAAGCATTATGAACAATAGACTACAATTCAAATAATATTATTTATTTATATTTAATATTTTTAACTCTAAAGACTATATATTGATACATTTTATACATATTTAAAAACTTGATTATTTATGTATCTAAAAAATCTAATTATCTGCATATGTAAATAGTTTAGTTTGTCAATTACCAATTAGTCTAGATATATGGTCTATTTTAGATAACAATTGTCATAGAATAATAAATTATAGCCATTATATTTTCTTTAAAAAATTAAAATTAATTATCATTGAAGATATTGCTGATTAAAATTCACATGAATGTCTTAATTCATACCATTGATATTATATTACATGATTAAATTTCAGTATCTCACTGTCACACTAAATCATTATTTCTTTTACTAAATTAATGATATCACATAAATTATATATATATGCCATATACATAATTCTATGAACTGAACTTCAACTTGCTTTTAAACTTATTTGTATGATATATTAATTTTTTAACTTATAATATATTATTTTATTGATAAAAATGTATTATATTTTTCCTTAGTTTAGCGATTGCATGCGATTTGTCATATTTTACAATTTTAAATTAAAATATTATATATATTAATATTAATTTTTTTATAAATTTTTTTACGTATTATGCGTACATGAAAATTTGCTTCACTAATCTTTGGATCGTAAACAAATTTCGCATTGCTTTGTGCATTGTGTCATTCGGTAAACTTCGCAAGCTATTCGGTAATATTACAAAGTTAAGAGCATCATGAACAATACAGTTGTTAAATGGATTTTTTTGGTCCGCAAAATTTACAAATTTGTTAAGTAAGAGTTTGTGTCCTAAAATTTGTGAATTATGGACTAAAAGGTCAAGTTTAGAAAATAATTTAACCTTTTTAAATAATTATGAGTTTAAAAAATAATTATAAATTTAAAAATTACATATTTCTTATATATTTATTCTACACCAATAATTTAAGATTTAATAAATTATAATAAAATTAGTTAATTTTAAAATTATTAACTTAAAAATAAAATAATTAATTTGAAAATAATTTATTTAAATAAGATTAATTGAAAAGATAAAAAAATTAAATTTTAAAATAAATATTAAATTAGTTGAATAAAAATTTATATAATATATTAATTTAATTTTAGTCTAAAAAAAATAAAAAATGAACTTTCCACAAGCCTAATCGTTTTATATTCATATTTAAATAAATTTATATTTTATAAATTTTAATTCACATTTTTTTCCGAATTCTGGAATCGAATTCATTTCAACCCGCCGGTGAGCAAAACTGGTCACAACCTATTATTTATTTGTTTTAATCACACAGGCGTTAATCTTTAATTTGCTCAAATTCTTTCTCTCGAAGTAGATGTCCGCTCGGCAGAAACCAGGAAGCCGCACCTTTGTTTCTTGCCACTTGCTAGGTGCGTAGTTTGCTGACTTTTAGCTACACCGTCTCTACTTTCCCCGTCCCCCTTAATTATTGGCCTCCTCCATCCAACTTTACTTCATCATTACTAAACCTAATAATACAAAATTAGATGACCAAAAAAACTACAAAATTAATTGCCAATCTGACAAATCAGCAACTTTAGAAGTCGAAAACATAAGAGCAACGTTCTTTCTTCAAAAAGTCCGACATTTTTTTTTTTTTTTTGTAAATTCTTGTATCTATTAAGTTATATTAAATTTTCAATTAACTCAGAATCAAATTAAATTAATCTTCTTTTAAGAATAAAATTCTTTCAACGAGAATTTTTTTATTCATAAAATTTAAATCAAAACCTTATTGAAAAAGATCAAAATTTTATTCAAATCAATTATCATTAGAAAATTTTGATACTTTTAATAATTTAACAATAAATTAAAATGATGCATCAAAAAAATTATAAAAAAAGATGTTGGAGTGGGAAAAGGTTCGATTATAAATAATTTCACAAAGTAAGGTAATCACCACCTAAAATATAATTGGAAAACATTTGAATACACTAACATGATGCATGAAAAACTCTAAACAAAAGTTGTTGGAGTAGGGAAAGCTTCAATTACAAATAATTTCAAAAAGCAAGTGAATCAAAGCCCAAAATACAATTGTAAAATATTTGATATACTTTTTTAGTGTATCACGGGAAAGTAGACAAGAAATAAACGTACGTGAAGAAGAATAATGAGAACAGTATTACTCAATGCAATTAATTATTAGTTATTATTTAAATTTAAAATTGATTTAATTGATTTAATTTTAAAATTTAAATTTAATTTATTATTTTTATATTATTATTTATTCTTACATTGTGATATTAATAAAAAGTATTAAAAAAATTTATTATAATTAAAATTTTTAATTATTTTTAATTCTTCAATGACGGTTGTATATTTTATATTGTTTTAAATTCATTATTTTATGTTCTTGATTTTGAAGATTTGATAAAATTATAAACAAATTGATTAATTAAAAAAATAAAATAGAAACCTAACTTCCCATGCCTGCAATGATTTTGAGTCAAATCAACCGCAGCTGATTTGACACACTACATGATGGAAACGCGATTTGTGTCTGAAGTTGGGTGTAGATATGATTTTCTCAGCCTTTGTCGAACATGTTGAGTAAAAGTATCGCTTTCAGTGGTATTTAGAATTCGGGTTATGTAGAAAAGGATACCCTTTTTGGGTTCAAATCTTCGTTGGGTCGGCTTCAAATCTGCAGTTACAATAAGGGCGAAGCTGTGAATGAACTTGCATGCTTGTAGGTATGATCGCGAACTTCATTTCCACTCTCCATGAATTGATCTGTTCTGGATCTAAAACGCATTGATAGAATAATGTAAGTTGTTAGCATCAAGTTATTTTATGAAGATGAGGTAGATCGTCTAACTTGAATTTCTGTATATATATGGGGTTTCAGATTGTCAAAATTAGATGATTTTTTTGGGGTTGATTTTTCTATTTGTTGGTGAACTTCCTTTAGCGTGGATGTGATTTGTCTTCTGGGTTTTGCTTTTCTGATCTTTTAGGGCCTGATAGTCTATTAGATTGTGATTCTGCTTCAGCCTATATTTTTCGAGTCAGCAGTAATTTTCTCCCCTATGGCTAAGTCATAATGGATTTTTCCTCTTCCTTGGCAATTTTTAAAGAACATTTTAAATTTTTTATACATGAACTGCATTCTTGTAGTTGGCATTCTCATTCTGAAGTTGTGAGGTACTGTTTGTGGATCATATTAAAGACAATATCATGATTTTGTTTTTTAAATTCCTTTGGCTGTTTTGTTAATATCACGACTAATGGTTGGAATTGGCAGCCAGACCTGAATTTTTATAAGCCAAATTCAAGTTTAATCACACCATAATTCATCCTTCATTTGTTTTCCCCAACCCATTTTTTACTTTTTAGTGTTGCAGAAAATTAGGTTGCCTTTTTTTGCAGCATTAAAATCCGTGTAGTTAATTCTGCACTGCCATATAGCTATTTGAAATTATTTCCAGAATGACTTTTCGTTGTTGCCATAACTCGGGGACTATGAACACCCCGTCTGTCTCATTTCCTCTTCTTGGATAATAGGACGTCTATAGTTGTTTACAGCTCTTTACTTGCAATCCTGTGTCTTAACTTCATATATGGTAATCTAGGCAACTGATTACTTTGATGAGAAATGAAACTATATAATATTTTAAATACCATTTACATCTCCATGCATTGGATGTTTCTGAATTGTTAATGTATGACAAATTATCGAATTACTCTGTTGGGAAATAAATCTTTGACAATCATATACTCAGATTGGAGCTAAGGGAATCATGGCTCATACTCTGGAAGGAATCAAGGACGGTGGAGGATCTATCAAGATTGGGACCACTGGAACAGTGAGTTCGTTAATGACAAGAGAATTGGAGCAGATCTCCTCTGCATCACAAAAGCAAGTATCTTCAAGAAGTAAAACTCAAACACTTAATGTTTCAGTTGCCTGTAGTAGTTCTACTCTAAAAAGACCCCAAGAAAGAAAGTCATTAGATGCACCCAGTAGCAGTCGATGCAATAATACCACAACAAATCATAGAAGCCATGGAATTTCTCAGAAAACAAAAACTAACAGCAGGCATGTCCATCGAATACCTATGCTTGGTCCTGATGATTTTACTGTGGACAGAAGCCCTGTTAGAGAGAAAAATGATAAAAGGATATCTAACATTGTTGAAGTAGTGGACATTAAATGCGGAAACCCAGACAAAGCTTGGGCTAGCCCTATAACAAGTCGTCTCAAGAAGCTGGGCTTTTCAAAGCTCTCTGAAAGCTTTATCTAAACTTGCATCCATTATGTGTTGGATTTCAGGTTCCTGTAACTGAAAGCTGAGGTCCCGTTTGGCCTACCTTTGTCTGATACATCCACCATAGAACACATGCTTGGTAGGAGCTTGCCACTTACTCGCTTTTTCTTTGTACTTGCTGCTGTTGATAAATTAGTGGCTCTAGGATCAGTGCTACATGATGAGCCCATGCCAGTAATTTTAGGCTTGTTCTTCTGTGACCGGTCTTGAGAATCCAATTCAATCCGGCCAAAGTACTCAATTTCTTGCAATACCAGGGATCCAACTGTGCCTTTTGTGCCTATTTCTACAGGTGTATATTCAGCCATCTCTTCCGTGTCACTTGCAGTGAGAATGCTGGATTTATGCATGATAGGTTTGGTTGGAGGTGAGGAGAAGGCAGAATCTTCTGGTTGAAGAAGGGTGGTTTGGGTTCTTGCCTTAGGGGGGAAATTGCACAGACTTTGGGACATTTTCTTAGGTTTGAAGAGATGTGGTTTTTTCACATGAATTCTTTACCTTATGTTCTTTATCTAGTGCTCATGGCATCAATCTTTGTAGTTGGGAAGAGTATTTGTGGTCATTGTTTTCCTGTGCTTGCAGTTAAAACACTGAAGGACTCCCAACTACTTTACCATCCTTTTTTGACTACCTGGGATTCGTCAACATGTTCCTTTGCACATGATAGGGTCATTATTTGAATATAGGCATTTTATCTCACTCCTCTAGTAAGATATTTTCTTATTCTAAAAGCAAAGAGATAGACATATGCAACAAAGCTCCTAGTTGTGTGGGTCCTACATACAGCGGGACCCATATTTCTGCTTCTGACTATTCTCTCCGTCAAATGTAAGACAATTTAATTATTTCAAGAGCAAACAGAGTGTATGCATTATTTGGAACTTCAGTCGATGCTGGATTGGAATTAAATGGGATTTGTGTGGAAGTTATAGATGGCAGTAGGACTATCTCTTTCATTGATTCTTAAGATGTTATATTTTGTTGTCTTGAATGACAGGGGAACAGTAGAGGGCTGATTGGTTCTTAAGATGTTATATTTTGTTGTCTTGAATGACAGGGGAACAGTAGAGGGCTGATTGGTTCATGGAAGTAACTTATAGTTGAGTGCTTTTCAGAACATGGGGAAATCTGTATCATTTTACGTTGGTTGGCTGGAGGTGGTTATATTATTTACTCAGAATGAATACTCTTGATTTTCTCAGTTGGTTTGGGGAAATTCCAGTTCCTGCCTTTACTGTACTATTCTGAGATATAATGGAAAAGGAGAGAATTGAAGGTTTTATTTATTTGATCGAAAGTATTTTTTGCAAAATATAATTATAAAAATAATAACATAAAGAAAAATATTTTATTTATTTAATATTAAATGTAAATAGTATAAGAAAAATAACTTCCTTTATTTTAAAAGGAAATTTACTTTTTTTCATTCTCAAATTTTTAAGTATCATTTTTTGTAGTTATAATATAAATAGTATATTATTTTTTCATTAATTTATATATAAATGATATTTTTTTACAGAAAATACTTTCCAACGAAATAAATAGATTAAAGATTTGTTCAGTCATTTTTTTTTTCCAACTCTTTATTTTAGATTGTTCAAGGCTGCTAGTGGATTAGCTGTTTCAGTTTTTAGAACAATGGGGAAAACCTGCTGCAGGTAATCACTAATCAAATTTCATGAATTGGCTCTGCCTTTGAACCTGACTTTTTCATAATCCAACCCATGAATCTCCAGACATTCATTTTGTGGTTATCAAATGAAGAACACATTTTGTTGATACACCAAGGTTGCTATTTGCACAATCCACTGATACAATTCTTTAGCATCTTATTTACATGATCATGGTTTATACTTAGCTCGGCTTATTTTAACTTAGGTAACTTAGTTTAAAATAATTTTTTTTTTGTAAATAATAATAAAGGTAGTAATTCAATCAATACATACATAAAATTTTGAGTTTAAATTTTAAACATGATAGGACGCATAATTTTTAATTTTTTTTTAGTAATAATTAAGGTGATAATTCATTTAATACATATCTTTGATTTAAATATAACTAAAGAAAAGTTGTTAAAGCAACGTCAAATTAGTTTAAAATTAGTTTTGTTATCTTTACAACGTGGGGGGGTTGCAATATAGTGAATTGTGCAAATATCATTTTTTATTGATATCAGTTTGTTATGTACCCCTGCACAATAAAAGAGAGTGTTGAATGTAAAACTCTTCTCACTATTGACTTACGGCTGGGATACAGGAAGTGGGCATCACAACTACTCTTCTGTGTGAATTTGAGGCAATTGTAAATGACACAGCTGTGTGTTCAAATTATTCTACAACAAATAACAAGTCTCCAGAAAATTTCATTGGCCCATCTCCTTAAAGGATCCCACGGCTTAGCTATGTTCTGTGGTGAAGTTGTAGGGTAGTCTTGAAGGGCCTACCCTACAGATTCTGCAACTGCAACGGCGAAACCAGCTAACAATCAGTATATATTTTTAATCACTCTGAGCATTGTAGAACCTTTCGTGTTCTTCATCATGGAGTATCTACTGTCCTAACAAATCTCATTGTCACTCTAATTTACAACTCAATGGCAGAAGTGAACAAAGAGTTTTGCCATTACTACTGTGGTAGAAAATGCCAATGGTGGTGGGCCCTCCTTTGGACGCTTAGCTGTGGTATCAAATCGGCACTCACGGGCAGTCCATTAGCTCGTACATGTACCTGTGTTTCTCGTCCATAGATCTCTTTCCGAAAGTTGCCAATGGTGTAACACAAGGTAGATAGATAAGAAATGCCCTTTCTCTATCACAAATGGCATCATCTTTCTTGCCAATGTGTTCATTTTCATATTGGGTATTACTTACGCAGGCTCTCTTCTTTCTGGTTTTAATGAAAACCGGAAATGTTTGTTATTTTTCCATAAAATACAACTTTATATAGATTTTGCATGTGATATACACAAAAATGTGTAATCCCTCAGACAAAGTTCCAGCTGATCTGGATATATGCATTTTTTTTCCTGTTAATTTTTTTTTCTCAATTTAGGATGATAGAAATATAATTTTACGTTCTGAGACTCACATTTTTTTCATCGTAACTAATTAATTTAATATAAAAAGAAGCTTTTATATTTATCTCTATCATGAATTTACATCAATTTTTTCAAAGAAATGGGGGGATCTAAATTCAGTTTCAATAATTTTTTAATATTTTAAAAAAAAAAGGTTTACACTTCTTACGAAGAAATTAGGAAAAGAATGAAATTTTTTTATAGAACTTACGAGTCTCACAGGCATAAAAATCCTTTCACGTGTGTACGGAAGCAAAATCATTGTCTGTGAATAGATTTGAATATTGGGAACACAATCTTTGCATACTATAGAGAAAATTTTTTTAATGCTCTTAATATAATTCATATTCAATAAAAATTTGATTTTTCAAATTTTGATATTAAAAATTATAAAAATTAATAATTAATATTTATTTATTGGATAGAATTAAAGATGAATATAATAGCTGAAGTATGCAAGAACATGCAAATTCCACCGGTGGGATTCACATGTTCCCTATTCATGATTTAAACTCCAACTTCAACTCTAAGAGCCTCTAATTCAATATCTCTGTTATTTTTCTTCCTTTAATCTTTCAGGTTCCTCCAATTCCTTCCAGTTGATATGGATTAAGCTTGCCTGATAGATGCATTAACTTGTTTCGTGATCAGTAAATCCCAATAGCTGTTCGTTTCCCTATCAGTCCTGCTTAAAACTAAGACAAATAATCCATTAGCGTCAAAATTTGTATTCCCTCAATCCAATGGACATTGTTTACTGTCACTTTAATCTGTCTTTGGCAGTTTAACATCGAAAACTATTTATCCTCTGTTTACATCTATTGGGAGAAAAAAAAAGATGAAAATCAAGCATGCAAAAAAAAGAAGGTTGAAAATAAAATTTTAAGATTTGAATTTATAGAAAATTAAAGGTGAAAAGAAAATTTGTTGAAAAAGTGTCTCGAGAAATAACATTTTTTTCCCACCAAATAAGTGAACAAACAGATAGAAAATTTTATATTATTAAAATTGCTCTTTTGTAAAATTTATCAGATAATTTTATCATTTGATAAATAATTTTTTTATTTTTTTACTTGTTCATCAAATTAAATAAAAAATTAATATTTTTTTCATTTTCTTACACCTATTGTCTAGACATCAAACATTAAGTGTAAAAGTAGTTTTTTATATATATTTTCTGCATATATTTTCTTTTTATACTTTTTCTCATCTCATCCAAACAAAATAGTAGTAGGATACATCTATCCCATACCAAAGTTTAATTTCCTTGACTGGTTCATTGATGTGTAATTCCATTATTTGTGGGCATGATGAATCTTTGGAGTTATGTTCTACAGACTACAATAAGCAAATGGAAATAGGCAAAAGAACTGATTTACAATTTTTTTGAAAATTTTTTTCCATTCTATTGTTATTTTGAAACATTTTATCAAAATACGCACGGTGCAGGAGAAACGCTAGATGATTCGGCGCCTTCGGTATGGTGCTCGAGGGCGCCGAATTGAATGGCACCCTCGCTCTTCTCTAGGAGAAATGCCAAGCGACTAGCACGGTGCAAGAAAGACGCTAGACGATTCAGCACCTTCGGTATGCATGGCATGGCGCTCAAGGGCGCCAAACTGAATGGCGCCCTCACTCTGCTTCTCAATGAAATTCCTGAGAACCGATTCTTTGCTATCCATTGTTTGAACTCTGGTCTCCCAATCCTGATAATGAAAAAGGAACGGACTTTCCTCTTCTTCGCATTTGCCCTCCTCTTTTCGTCTCTCTCACTCTTTCTTCATCTCATGATACTTGTCACATCTTTCCATACAATCTTCTTTCTCAATCTTGCTATATTGCTGCTGCTGTTTGCATTGGTGTTTACATGTTTGTAGCTCGCGGTCTTCCTCTGGTTCTTCGGAACTACCCAGAGCTAGGTTTGCGGAGAAGGCAAGGAAGAAGAAAAGGAAGATAGCAAAAGAGAGCTTAGTTTTGATGGCCATTGTTAGGCTGAGAAGATCAAGACAACTTCTTCCCTCGGTATGCTCTTTCTTGAAAAGGAAGTGGAAGTATGTTTATATGGCATGGCCAGTGCAAGGTAAGAGATGGGATGAGAATAGGGAGTGGAAGAAGAGCATGCGTAAGGACAGGTGGCTAATTACGTGTCCCCTGGGAGAGAAGGACAAGCAGGAGAAAATGTCGTGTCCTGGCATATGCACCAAATTATAGCCTTTGTGTTTGTGAATTGAGATGACAAAAGAACCGATTTACAATTTTTTTGAAAACTTTTTTCCATTTGAAACATTTTATTGTAGGAGAGATGACGGTGCTCGAGAGCGTCAAATTGAATGGCGCCCTCGCTTTTCTTTTTTGAGAATGCCAAATTGCATGGTGCCTCTGGCGCCTTTTATTCCGGTGTGTATTTTGGTAATAAGTTTGGAAACAATAGTAGACCGGAAATAAGTTTTTAGAAAAACAACAAACTGATACTTTAGCCATGGAAATATTGAGAGAAAAATTTAAGGTGTGATACAATTGATTTTCTTGCTAGTAATCATGAAAATTAAGGGCCATCCCTTTGGTAGCATTTCGCAAGCATGCCTTAAAGAAAGTAAGAATTACGGTGAACTGATTGTATCAATGTATCATCAGTTTAAATTATTAAATTTTATTTATTTATATAATATTATATAAAATAAACAGAATTTAATAAATTAAATCAATGATACGTCGATATAACTAATAAATAAAATCTCTTTAAAAAAGAAAAAAAGAAAAAGCATACATGGCCTCATTAGCATACAAACAGTGTTGCGAGTTAAGTAAACAGAGTGTGGTTTGGAAGAAATGATCTATTATCATGCATTATTATTGAGAATAACAAAACATCCTTGAATACTTAAAGTTTTATATCCGAAGCAAGTTTTCAACAAATTGCTACTGAAAATACAAAAAATATAAGACATATCACTTTAGAAAAATTAAAAGTAATTGAAATTTATATCATAAAACGTTTAACTCAACATTAAAGAAATGAAATTCCTGTTATAAAATACTCAACTCAATAATAAAAAAAATAAAAATATAAGTAAAATAAATATAGTAGAAGGAGAATTATTTAATTTAATTGTGCATTAAATTATGCGTACAACCTGGGTATATAGGTTATAGATTTCAGTTTCTTGCTATTTACAATGAAAATTAAAACCTAATTCCAGTAATGAAAAAACAATAATTGATTATAAAAGGAGGATAAAATATCTACATAAATTATAGATATTCATATTGATTATAATTATTCATAACAATTCATAAATATTTTTAAGTTTATTTTTTTTGGTACTATATCATTACTATTAACACTTCTTATAAAATTTACAATTGAACCAAATAAAATACTAAAAATTAATTTATAAGGAGTGTCACTTTTTTAATATTAATTAAATAATTTTAAACATTTTTAAATAAGTTTATAAGAAATTTTTTTAATGAAATTCAATTTTTTACAAAAATATTCTTCTTATATCAACTAAAATGACTTTCGAAATGTCCCACTTTTCACACATCCTCGATGCTAAAGCCACTCTTCCTCAACAGTACATCACAATATGCTGCTGCTAAAAGGAACTTGAATGCATGTACCAATACAATAACAGCAGCACCAGTGTGAGAGTTTTCATGTCTAATTACAACACAGACAAACTGAAAGTATGTACAAGTCTTAAATGAATTGAAAACAGAATACACAAGGAATATTATGCAAAATAATGCATCCCCCCTTAGGGAAAATAGAGGACAGCAACCACAGTAGGATGAGCGGGATTTTGGAAAAATGTAACAGGATTGCATAGGTTACTGGGGCATTGTTTACTTGTTTACATTTTATTGAGATTTATGAAAAGATTTAAATTTGATTTATTGTTAGTATAAATTATTTTTATATTATCGTCTATTTATATATTATTATGTAAATTAAAAATCTATTAAAATCTTTTATTATTATTAAAAAATTTAATTATTATTATCTTAAAGATATATCTTCATTTCATTTATTGATAGTATAAAATAAGTGCTTGCTAAAGTATCTCTAGGGGTTTGGTATCCGAGATAGTGTGACAAAATATAGGTCATTAGATAAGATTAATAAGTTATACAAGTCACTGGATGAAATTACAAAAATTTTGATAATAATTTAGTAATATCATCCAGTGGCCTGTATTTTATCATACCACTCCTGGTATCAAATCCATAGGGACACTTTAAAATTCACCTATAAAATATTTTATATTAAATGAATCAACTTCAAATCCATTTTGAAATACATTTTTGACAGTTTCACATCCAAAAGACCAGAATGCTAAATTATAATACAATTACTTCAATTGCAGCGGTGAAATAAGAAGGAATTATTAAAAAAAAAAAAAATCAGAGGCATCACTATCATTTTCGGTTAGAAAAGTTGGACAGAAAATTGTTTGAATGTATAATATGTTAATCGTAAAATGACAGGTAAGCGAATCTAATGACATCAAGCGAAATTACACGTAGATAAATTAAAATTTACCCACAATGAGAATAACCACATGAAGCAGATGGTTTAAGCAAGATCCCCACTGTTACACATAACAAATGCTGAAAATAAATTGGAAGGTGTTAAGGGGTTAGATTATTTTGAAACATTATTTTTGTAAATGATTTAGTTTAAACGATCCCTAGAAAATGGAAAATGGAAAAAAATTATTTTGATCAATTATTGTAAATGATTTAGTTTTCTCAAGAAGATTGATTAGCTTTTAACATGATTTGAACTTGGTATTTTCACAAAACTTCCCATTCAACCCATTTGTCATTTTTTTTCCCTTAAGTATCTTCAAGAACATTATTTTGTATTTTATCAATAATTGATCAACAAATTATCTTCAACATGTGATTATACTTTAATACTAATACCCTTGTTTTATTTTATTAATAATTTTTTTTCAACATTAACTTCTGGTTGACTTTTTTTTTAACACCGGCAATAAAGAACTAAGATATTAATAGAAAGCAGGGATGTATGCAATCCGGTTAAGAATTATTTACATGAATTTTTTAATTAAATTAATATTTTTGAATTTTTTATTTCGATGGCCTGACTTTAACTAATTCAAATATTAAAACGATTTTAACCATTCAAGTTGGTTTATTATAAACATTCAACTTATTCACATTTAAATTTTATTTTTGTATAATATAAGAGTCTAATTATTTTATATTTAAACTTTATTAATAGTTATTATATATGACTATTAAATTATTTATATAAAAGCATTACATATAGTTCATAAATTTAAAATTTTCATATTTATCATGGGATCTAAATATTACATGCATTTATAATATTTATATCAATTATTAATGTAGAAATATAACATTAAAATAGAAATTAATTTGCAACTATTTCTAATTTATAGGAATTATTTAATATGTAACTATATTATGTAATATTCATTTTATATATAATAATAAAAAATAATAGAACATAAATACTTTTTAAACTACAGAAAAAAACATTTCAAATAAATTCAGTTAGAAATGGTTAAGAAATTTCAAATTTCTATTAATTATAAACTGAATTTTTTCAAAAGAAAAATACCCATTACAAACCAACTTTGAATTTTAAACCATTTAACTTCAGTTTATTTCGATTGGTTTTTTACCGTTTGAAAAATTTTCCCGGCCCTAATAGAACGTAAGTAACATAAATCAAGGTTTAGCAGCAAAGCAAAAGGAAAAAAAAACTGTAATTATATTTCTCTTTTTTCAACAAGAATAAGGATGTGGAATTTTAATTATTTATCACATATTCATTAAAAAAATATTTAAAGTTAGATTCATCTGTTCATTAGATTCATTTAAATTAACCAGCAAGACGACTTGGAGTTAACTAAAATTAAGATTTAAGACGGCTGAAAATAATATCTAATAAAAAGAAAAGTTCATTTGGGTTGGATAATTATCCGCTACGTCTGGTCCTATTTCAATCGGTACTCAAACTGCCTGTTCTCTCATGTAGAAAAAATGATGTTGTGTCAAACCGTGATTTACACTGTATGAATGGTCCATAACATTTGTACAAAAAATAAGTGGAAAAGATAGGAAGTATCAAATCATTTCCACCTCCAACAGCCATTCGGATTTTGGATAGAAAAGTGAAAGTGCAGCCAACATTCAACATTCTCCACAAGAACTCAACAATGGCTTCCATTTCAATTCCATGTACTACCCACCAACCCATTACTTCTAAGCCCTCAGAATCTCTTCTTTCTTCTACAAAATTGAGTTCTGTGTTTCTGGGCATCAGAAATAAAGTTGGCTATGTCAGACTTACCTCCAAATTTGGGCCCTCCAATGGCGGAAAAACCAAGTGTTGGTTCAGATTTGGTAAAAATGGTGTTGATGCTCAAGGTGCTGGGATTTATGGAAGCCAGTCTCGTGATGATTTTGATAGAGATGATGTTGAGCAGGTCGGTTGGTTTTTAGGATTCCTCCATTATTGCATGCCTTCTATTTGTGGATTGTGGTCAATGGACATGTAGTTTGTCAATAATTTTATGCTTTTTTTTATTTTCAAAAATTTAATTATTAGAGATTATATATACTGTTGTAAATATGAAGGATTATGCATTGCTGGTGTGTATTCTGTGACTTTATTGTGATTGTGGGAGAACATTCTCTTTTGTCTTTTTCACTTGTACAAATCACGAAGATGATTAAGAATTTATAATACTGAAGAATATATTTTATTATATTACTTAGATATTTAGGCAGGAAATGGTTAGATGGTACTCATAGTTAACAGTTGAAACTTGAGGAATTATTCATGCTTCAATGCCATAGTAGGTCAGTATGAAAAATAAAAAAAAAAGAAACTGGGAAAGTGGTGTTTCAACTACGTTAAAAATGATATTATTTGGGTAAGGAATTGGTTATAAATGTATAGGGCAATTTTCTCTGCAATTGTTTTTGTCGAAAAAGGTACCTTACATCTCATAAGGACAAATATTATGGTAGTCACATGAAAGGAGCATGGAACCTTAAGTGTCATATTAAATTGCTTTATTTTCTTCTCATAACTTTGAGCATAGTAAACAACCCTACACGTGAAATAGCTTTTCCATAGCATTGTCCGTTTTCTGTGTTCAACTCCCAACAATCAGAAGAACAGAGAAAACTAACTATATCTGACACAATAAGTTTACCATAACCTTTGAATCCCAAAGTATCCATCCTTTTCCGGTGTCAACTTAGGCGTTTCCTCTATAAGTCAAGAACACATGCAACTTGATTTTTTTCTTGTGTGTGTTAGATAATTTGAGTTCTTGCACCAATAAAGTCCGACCATAATATCTCCCCTCTGCTTTTGAAGATTGTTTGGAAAGAAAAATCACACTGTTGAGAAAAAGTCCAATGCGCATAAATGATGGTTTATATAGACTTTGCTTTTCTTTTGTTGTTTAGTTGAAGGATAAGGTGTAATGATTTTTGCTAAGCAATTTGTGAATAATTTTATAAACATCACGACTTTGTTAGGAATCTATATGTTCTGTAAATTTAAAAATAAAATAAAGTTGACGCTAACTTGAATATAAGTGTTTAACACGCTCCCTTGCCTGCTGTTAATTAGTTGCCGTGCAGCACTCCAAGTTTCAAATTTTCTGCTACTAATCTAGTTTCAGTAACACAATTACTCTGTTATTATTGCCTTTGTCTTTGTTTTATTTAGTTTTGGAAGATAAATCCTACATGATAAAATAATCTTCTTGTTTGATATAGCACCAGTAAGAAATTCGATATTTTGGTTGCTACTTTTCTCAGTATTTCAATTACATGGGGATGCTTGCTGTTGAGGGATCATATGATAAACTGGAGGCTCTTCTGAACCAAAATATCCACCCAGTGGACATCTTACTGTTGTTAGCTGCCTCAGAAGGGGACAAGCCTAAAATTGAGGAACTCATGAAAGCTGGAGCAAACTATGATGTAAAAGATGCAGATGGACGGACAGCACTTGATAGAGCTAATGAAGAAACTAAGGACTTCATTCTTAGTTTCTCTGTGCAGAAGGCATGATTATTATTATTAAGTTTTCCTATGTGAGCCCAGTAACATGGCAGTTTATATTGTGACAGTAACATGGTAGTTTATATTGTGACAACTTTGAAGTATGTTGATTTATATTTATACATATACTTTGGGTTAATATCATAGCATGGAGTTTTAACTTAATCGCCAGTATATGAACAATTGCTGAACTTAGTTCTTTTGAATAGAGGATGTACCCCATAAAGAAAGAAAAAATGAATATCCAGTTGGTGAGAACAATATTATATGGGGACATAGACAATTGTACCCATATCCAGTATCAGATTTGGCCATTTTATAAAAAAATTTGGGATGCTATATGGCATTTTGTACTAAGGCAAATTACATTCACCTCTCTTGAGGTTTAATTTAATTACACTTTACTTCTTTTAATTTTAGAAATATACACTCCCCTCCGTTAAAAAAGAGGGAAAGCGAGGTATGCTTATATGAAAAAGGGAGTATATATTTCTAAAAATTGAAAATTTGTTAATATAATTACATTAAATCTCAACAAAAGGTAGTGTAATTTGCTCTTGATGTCATGGAAACAACCTATCCAGCCAAATCTTCTGATGCCACATGTGCAGTATTCGCTTCTGTGATTTTTTGTAGAGTGAGATCTTCCAAAGCTATGTGTATGTAGGTTTTTTCCCTTAAATTGCCTAGATTATTGTAGTATAAGTACCTGGAATAATTTTCAAATGCCTAATCATATGACCTTGTTTGAGCTTAAATTGTCTTTTCGTGAAACCTTTTCAATGCTGATTTTTCATCTGAGTTTATCTAGGTTAATGCACCTTTCCTCAACTAAGAATTTGAAACCATGGGGCTCTTCACAAGTGGGATAAAGATGAAATATTTTGCCAAAGAGCCTTTGAGTGTATTTGATGTATTCTAGGCTATGTCTCTTTTTCATTATGAATTCATTCTCAATTCTTTGTGCATATGAATTTAGTGACTTAATCATCCTTCTACTATTATTACCCGAAGAAATGAAATTTCCAACCACTTCAACGTTAAGAATCCTATACAAATATTCTTTAAGCTCGAAATTGCTAAAGTTTCCTCAAATAATAAGAAAATCAAGAAGTTGGACCCCTAGCCGAAGTATTGCATAAAAAGCTAAAATTTAATAGTACTTCACAAAAAGCTAAATATTTAATAGCACACTCGATTACATGTGAAATTCTTCGTTTCATCAGAGGGGATAGGCATGTCTTTTCCATGCGTAGTAGAAGCCAAATTTCTGAAATTTATGTCCATCTTTTTATATGAAACTAACGTAATCATCCCTCACAGGAGGATCTTGATTTGAATAAACTTGTTTGTCTATGTTTGGATGCAAAAGAAAACAAAGAAGATTATATTTTCTTCATCTATGCCGCACCTAAGAGATAAAAAAGAGAAAAACTTCAAATCAAATCACAATTATGCTCTTATTATGATTTAAATATCTTGCTTTGATTAAAAATGATTATGAAAATAATTAAATTCTCTTTATTTCTCTTCTCTTTTCTCTCCACGTCTGGAGAGAAATAGAAAGTGATGAAACCCACTCATTTTTATCCTTCCATCTTCTTTCTCTTCAAAATTTTCTCGTTATTCAACTCTTCCTCCCTATTTTCTCTTCTAAAATTTCTTTCTTCCTAATTTCCCTCTCATCCAAACTAACCCTGAAGACAACAAGATATTTTATGCAGATTCATCCAATTGAGGTTTATCAAAGAGGGAAGTTGTATTAGTTTCATGCTATATATAGTTCCATTGTTAATTTGACAACCTCAATGATGTAAAATTGCTTCAAACTTATCACTTCATACCCTTGCAAGTCATATCTATTTCATTCTATGGACCAAATCAATATTGAAACTAGGGGCAAAGGAGATACAGATCCTACATGTGCCCAAAGGGGCGTATAGTCAAAGAAATTTAAATTGCATTAAGAAACGACCAATGTCTAAAAGAGACTATCCTTCGCTACTACATCACTGAGTAGACTGGCAAGTGTATCTCCCTTATGATTATTATTTTCTTTACTTTCACTTCCCACAGAATGCAATGCCGTAACATTGGCAGTTGATTGCGAAATTCCTTTCACACCGTGTGATGCTAAACTCGGATTCTTGATGGGGATGAACGCCACCTTCTTTGAACCAGAATCAAGTTTAACATTTGGAGAAAATTCGGAAGATGCACACAGGCCTTCCTCTGGTGGAGGCTCCGTGGGAGGTCCTTCTCCTGTTCCCGGATTTTCTCCTCCTTTCTCACTATCTCCAATGTCTGTCGGTGAGGACCTAGACAATGCCTCAGTTTTCATATTCTTCATGTAAGAATGACCATCTTGGACAACAGAGTCTGCATCAACCCCCTTTGAGACATGTTGGTCATCTACAAACCATACAATTTACTAATATTTTGTCAAAATATACACACACAAACACACACACACCAAAGATTTTACATGTTAACAGAAGCAATATATTCATTTTCCAAAGACGTGAACAGTAAATGTTAAGAGTGGACAAATTATTTATTCTTTGATTTTGGCCCATTTTTAGCATGCAAGCCATAATGGATAGGTGTCAGCCATTCTACATGACCTAATTTTTTATATGTGGAATTCAACAGATCATAATATTATATCAACTGCTCTTCCCAAGACAAGAAAGGTATTGAATTGAAGACAAGTCAATAAATATGCCTTTCCCTCATGCGAAGGTCTAATAATTGTCTAAAACTGAACTATGCAGTAAACAATGATACAGAACAACAGAGAAAAGGAACAGAACAAAATTGCGTCAGCATTCTTACCCCCAAGAAATGATTCAACACTTGTATAGTTAACAGCCGATGCTTCAACAGAGACACTTCCTCCAGAGGCATCACCTTGACATACATTCTCACTCTTGTGCTTCCTCTCTTGTAACTCGAACTTATCCGATTTCCAGACACATTCCAATGTAACAAAATCCTCACGAACTGGGAAGAACTCCCTAAAAACCTGCATTAGCAGTATATATGCAAACAAGGTGAGAGAGGACACATTGTTATGTAGAATATATATCTCTGCATGTCCATGGCATTGTGTAAATGGGCAACAGAAAACTTATAGTTAGAGGTATAGCACACCTCAATTCCCTCCTGAGTTATTTTGATCGATTGCCTCTTCTGAGATAGAGAAGAAACTGCATTGAACAATGTAACAACATCAAGCAATATCTGTAAAGGAAAGAAAAGTGTCCGAGTTAATAAAAAAATTTTGATCAGGTAGACCACTAGCTTATTATGTCCTGAGCAGCATGGTTGGCAGAGGGGTAATTCGATCTACAACCTATGTGACATCTAGTTAAATTAATAATATATATTCTTGAAACATAGTACTATTAATTTTCTATCATGAGGCTTATACAGTAACATAAATTTCAGTTTCTCCTTAAAGCTACTCAGAACCTTGGCAAATAGTTTCACATCACAATCATTTATATCGTGTCCAACTTCCTATAGTAGCCATTCAGGTATCCAGGAGCGGGAATTAATTTACAAACCATATGCCTAAAACCACAAACTTTTTAAGTCCACAAAATTCCTATATGAAAAACAATGCAAAGTTGAAAACTTACTTGTTGAACTAAAACTCTAAGGCGAGAGAGCAAAGCCATAATTGTCAGAGAAAATCCCATGAAAAATGATCGAGCAAACAAGACAGATATCCCACTATTGTATAGTCAAGGGCAAATAGACTTTTACACTATAATCTCATAATGGAAAAAGAGAATGAAAAAGCTTTTATAAGCTTTTTATATGCGTTGAGTAAGGATCCTAAAATGGGAGATCAAATAAACCATGGGCATATATGCAGCCTTTGGAATGTAGAAAATTATCCACATGCTATCAATAGAAGGATACGTTGCAGCCTTCAGCATTGGCTCAACCATCTACCAAGAAAACACAACAAATAAAAATTACAAACTGAAGCTTAAATAATAATGAAGCAAGACAAAATGTAACAGTTCCTGGAAGTTACACTGCACAATCAAGGGTGAGAAGAAGTAGAATACAATGTAACAAATTACATAACTTGCCCACAAAAATGTAACAATACAACATGATTTCAAGATCTTAACACACTAAACAAGTATCACTAGTTCAGATTGCTATGTCAATAATTTATATCAAAAAATTAACTAAGGAACATGGAAAACATAAAACAAATAAGAAGCTAACTACAAGAGAATAAACACAACGATCTCAATTAACAAAGGCAGCAATTAGGAAAAAAGAAACAAACAGGATAACTCAGCTCCAATCACACCTGTGCTAATAGGCGTGCAGCTCCTAAAAGTCGTTCCATAAAATTATACTTTTCACCATTGCATTTTCTCCTTTTTAAACTGTCACATTACAAAAACTAGATAAATGTTTTTAATTGATAATTAAAAAAAAATACAACAATTATCATCTATAAGATATAACTATAAAGCCATCTTCTGAATACAAAAAAATTTTAGCTTTAAAAAACTCCAAAATAACTTTATAGGCAAGCAATAGGATCATGACAAGCTGGGTAGGAAATTCATACCCCATATGCTATTAAAAGGGTTGTATACCACCAGAACTATTAAATTGGATTGCAATGTCGTCTAGTGGTGTTGCAAAAGCAGCATACTCTATCTCTCAAACCACAATTTTTTCCCTAAATTTTTCATTGTCAATTTGCAACTATAAAAAAATTTAAGTATTATATTTCAAAAGTGGTGAGGAGGGTTCACTTCTTCCATCCAGGAATGCTTTAAAATACTAGCAATTAGCAGACTAGATTTTAATATAATCATATTACTATGTGATTTGCCATTGGTTTTAAAGTTGAGTCAGATCATTGTACTATGTTAGGAAATTTTGATATTCTAAGCTCGTGTTGCCCTTGGAATGTCTAATAGGCAACGATTATCAATATTAATTGTACCACTGCACATAGTTAGACATTTTTTCCACAACCAATACATCAGTATCAAAAATCTAATCATAAATCACCTTAGTAATCAGTCTAAATAATAACAAGGAGTAAATGACCAATGGGAAGTTTAGACGCACCTTTCTAAAAGGTGAACCTTTTGTTTAGGTCTATCTCCTTTGATAACTATGATGCAGGATCGTACAAGCTCCTCCAAGTTTGCTGAATGCAAAAGTCTCATATCTCTCCTCACCTGAAATTCCAAATAAGCAAATCCTGAATCTAAATATAGAAATCCAAATGTGCCTTATGAATGTTCTTAAGACTTTTGCCAAGCAATTGTCCTCACGAATGTTCTAATGCAATTTTATATTCAACAACAAAACATATATCAGTGAGTTTATAAATCTAACACACTTGGTAAGCATGAGCCTGCACTTAGAATTAGTAAGTAAGTCTAAAATCTTAGAACTGATATTGGGTATACCCTCAAAAGATACTGGAAATATGAACAACGCCTGTGCTGGTTCTTGTTCTTGTAGACCATTCTATCTAGAATGCCACACTCCGCTTGGAGATGACCAAGCAAAGATGTTAACCTTTCCTCAACTGTTTCAACTTCTGAACTCATTATGTCCCCTGCACATATATATAATTAAATAAAATAGAAGAGTTCTATGGTACGAATTAAAAACCAAATCAAGCAATCTTCTCAACCATTGATATAGGTTAATTACCTAACCAAGTCAAATGTCTATTACTACTAAGCGTCTATTAAATTCTATGCTATAAAACATGATTATCTGCAAAGAAGAGTGTTTATATAAGGTTGTGGATTGTTACGAGTTCTTATAAATTTTGTGAAAAACTTCTATACTATTCACATCTCTTTCATAGAAATTGTGAATCATATATATAAATGAGAAAATTTTTGAAGAATTTTTCATGTAACTTTAAATGATAGAATTGTAACTTTCTGTGTACTTCTTACACACAAAATCTGTACTCACCTGAGAGATTTTATATATAAAAATTTAAAATTTGTATAACTTCTATATTAAACTTTCGTAAAACCTCATAAAATTTTTAAATAAATATCATACATAATCTTTATACAAATAGTATTCATTAGAGAAATTTTTGAAATTTTAATTTAAAGTAAAAACTGGTGAACACAACACTATCAAAAGAATAGCTGATAAAGAAAATCTTATTAAAAAAAAAAAATCTTTTGTGAGAGAACACGGGATAAACTAATCCATGAAAAAATCACAGACGTGTCAAGCATAGGTGAATAAAGAGTTTGTTATATCAGATACAACAAAAGAGTTATATATATATATATATATATAAAACAAATATATTAGCCGATCAGATAGAAAGCTCAAAATATATAAGTATATATAAACAAATGCAAAATTCATATTACCAAAAAACTATTAAAAATCAGCAATCGAACCTACTGCCCATCCACCTTGTTCAATCTCTAACAAAGAATTAAAAATACATAGGATTTTCTTACCGCTAAAGAAAACTGAGTTTAACTCTGCAATATTTCCACTTGGTTGTTCACTTTTCACTCTTCAACTTTTCTAATTCAAGAGAAAAAAAAAATCACCTTTTAACCATCAATTAGTAAACAAGGCATACAGTATTTTTCTCTTAATCTTACTTATATAAATTTCCATTTTTTCTTCCTATTGTTCTATTTTTTTAGTCCAAAATGTATTTTGCGATAACTATGAGCTACGAAATTTGTAAACCAGAAAAATCAGACGCAATAATCAAATTACCAGAAACCGAATTCACCTATCAATAATCAATAAATGCAATAATCAATGACCAGAAACAAATAAAAAAATATTTTCATTATTTAGAACAGCACTCAGCACTAAAATCAAAGTGGAAGCACAATTCACAAACTGCACAATGCAGATAATGAGGGAAAGGGACAACCAAAATGCACGGTCAACCAAACACCAAATAAAAAGAAAAAATAAAGATCAAACCAAAGATAAAATAGAGTTGAACCAACAGCAGTCTCATAGATACACCGCACCTGAGAAGCCGTCGAAGACTCAAAGTCGAAGCTGGCGCCAAAGGCATGGGGCGTAGGCGTGCGTACTGTGACTGAGACGCTCCGATGTGATGCGGTGGCGGAGCTGCTGCGTACGGGTGACAAGTGTCGGAGATCACCACGTGAGACCAATTGCCGACGAGCGAAGAAGATGGGTAGGTTTTTTACCCCTGCAGGACTAAGTTTTAAAAAAATTGAAGGGTATTAATTATTAGTTGGTTTCTGTTTGGATTGGGTTACCATGTAATGGGCCAGAAACACAATATGGACAGACGGAAAAAATTAAATAGAGTGCAAATGTTTTTGGGCCTGAATAAGAGCTAGATTTCCTTGTTTTCAATAGTTAATAGGTAGCATATGCTGGGACCCAAAAGGTAATATATAGTCGATTGGGATAAAAATTAGGTTAAATTATCATCTAATACTATATTAGCCTGATTAGGGGTGGGAATCGGTCGGGTAAAATCGGTTAGTAGGCATATTTCAACCCGACCGACTCTAATCATTGATCATCATATTCCAACCGAAACCGACCGCTTAAGATGCGCTATTCGACATTAACCGAACAATCGGTTTTGAGTGGTTCCAAACGGTTTCGGTCGGGTTGTTAAAATATGAATTTTTCAGGTTAAATAAAATAAATTTCAATGAATTTCTTACTAATTTAAATAAATTTTTTAATAATATAAATGTAGTTAAAATATAAATTATAAATAAAATAAAATAAAATATTTTTTTACTTAAAATTAAGTATCATTTTAACAAAACTAAGTAGGATGAACACCGTATCGGTCGGGTTTGGGCAGAGTTGGTTAGTGCCACACCAATCCGCCACCGACCGAAAATTCGAAATTTCTGATTCTTCACACCCACAAATACCCGAATCATAATGCAACCCGAATCCGACCGTCCATTTTTCGATTCGGATCGGTCGGTTTTAATCGGATTAAAAAAATTTCCCACCCCTAAGCCTGATCGGCTTGTAGGATTGTCTTGGGGACTGTACGAGACCACCCGCGGAAGACTTTATAGATATCACTCCCCTCAGGCAGGCCTTTATTATATAATTCGTTTGGTTGCTTTAATAATACGAAAAGTTATATTTTTGGGAAAATAAAAAAAGGTAAATTATTTGATTAATTATTATTTAATAAAATTAAGAAAATAAAATTTATTAAAAAGTCAAACTTTTTATAAAATATAAGAAATAGCTTATTTATATATTTCAAATAAGTTTTATTTTTTTTTTATTTTATATACAATGATAAAATTATTTTTATTAAATTTAATTAATTATAAATAAATTTATTAATTTATATTATAATGATATTAAAAATATAAAAATTATTTTATTAATACTTTCTAAAATATTTAAAATTAAATAAAATAAAATAAATAAAATTATTTTTTTAAAAATATTACTTTTCATATATCAATCAAATAATTTTAAGTATTTTCTAAGAAATTTATATTAAAGATTATTATGTTGAAAGTTTCATTTCATGTAGGAAGTTATTTTTTATGTAAACTAATAATTCCCGCAATCAAATTACTTGTATTTTTATTGATCCCAGGGACGGCGGCATTCGAAGTCTATCCGAGCCGAATCGGCGTTTGCGGGGGTTTCCATTAACATAACAGTAAAGAATAAAAAAAAGTCACAGTTACACCGAGAAAGCAAACGAAAACGATATTAAAAGATGATGCTTTATCAAAAGATTAATATTAAATATAATTCTTATTAATAATAAAAGATTTTTTTAATAATATGAATAATAATATAAAACTAGTTTACAGTAGATTAAATATAAATTCTGAAAATGACTTGTCATTTGTCATGCACTTTTTTTTAATTCTTCATTCTTTGTTTTTATTTATATAAGTATGAATTATCATTCGATGACTAATATTATATTTATAAACCATTTATTCCCATGTATCTGTTTGTGTCAATATAAATTAAGGTAAACTATCGCAATTTCCTCTAAATTTTGATTTAACTACATTTTAATCCCTTCTTATTTAAGAAATTAATTTTACTTCTCTTACTTTTTTTTTATATAGAGAACTTTTTAGTGTCTAAATACTATATTGAATGTCAATTAATATGGATTTAAGTTGAATAAGGTCACATTGGATGACAAAACTTTTCTAACTAAATTTTAACGTAATTATATTTTCAAAAATTCAAACTCAAAATCTCTAATTAAATTAAAATAACCATTGACCTATGCATTCAATGGTTACTTCCCTTATTTTATCCGTATATATAACACTTCTAACCCGTATTAAAATTTCTAATAGAAAATGCTGAAATTATGGGTCCTACTTTAGTATAACATTTTGATTGAAAATTTGGACAATTATGTCCTCATAACGCATTTTGAAAAGGTTTTATGAAAAAAGAAATGTTACGATTATTTTTTAATTATTTAAAAATATTTAAATTAAAAATAAAAAATAAATAAAAATACTATTGAAAAAAAAAATCCAAAATATTTACTAAATTAAATTTTATACATTTATCCTATTATCCTATATTTTCAATCATATTTTATGCATATAATATTATTAAAAATAAATATAATTATTTTATCAATTTATATATTTGTTTTACACTAATTAGTAATCACTTGTTTGAAATGATAATTATTATTTTAATTATATAATAATTCATTGCATAAAAACAAATCAATTTATAATAATAATTCCACTTAAACTATTTCAAATTGAAAAACAACCTTATAGATAATATGCTGCTATGCTTGAAGATAAATACAGATTAAATTTGTATTTACCATAAAAATAAAAAACTTGAAGATAATTCCACTTAAAATTAAGAAGATAAATTTTTAGCTTTCGATGTCTATCACTATTTCAAAACTTAAAGTTAATCGTTTATTTTTTCTTATTAATTTTGAAATTAAACAATGAAAAATTAAAAAATGTAAAAAATAAACATATTAAAATTTCTATAAGAATTTAAATTAAATTTAATTCATTATTAGTATAAAAAATTTTATACTATCAATGTATAAGAAATGATATGTCATTAGAAAATTTATTCTAACTCAAAATTTTAATCAATAATAAAAGTTTTTAACTATTTTTTAATGACTTAACATCATATGAGTGAATGATAATATAAAATTTATTAGGAAGTTACCCATGTGTTGCATGGAAAAAAATTTAATTAAATACTATATAACATTATAAATTTATGTTAATTATTTAAAAAGAAACATAATTATAATAATATAATCATCAATTAATTAATATTAAAAAATATAACAAAGTATCATAAATAACAAAAAATGGCTGCTTTTGATAGTAAGTTATAAAATAAGATATGCAATGAAGTTATTTATGTTATTATTCAATAAGCTTTTATATTGTAAGTAATGCATTTATAATAATACTTTATGCATATTATATTAATATTTCTCCATTACTCTTAGGTAAATAATTGCATATCTTTTTTGAAAAAGATGAAAAAGGGCAAAAAAAGGAGAGAATTTAGATCTCACTTTTTAAAGATTTATAATAAAAAATTTAATGATAATATATTATTATTTGATAGAGGGATTAGTGCATTATTGATATTTATTTGTTTGTTTACTTTTTAAGATATAAAATATATAATTAATCTCATAATTAAAAGGTGAAATGCAAGTGAAGTTTTTTTAGCTAATTTCCAATGCATTGCTGATACTTGTTTATTTTTTTATTTTATAAAATATAAAATATATAATTAATCTCATAATTCAAAAACAAACACAAGTGAAGTTTTTTTTTAACTAATTCCAATGCATGAATTCAACTTTTCTAAAGTGTAATTAACACTTTAAAAATTATAATAGATGATCATAATTATTGATAAAAATTAAGAAATAGGATAATTACAAATTAAAATTTTATGTTTTTAATGATTTGTAATTTATCAAATTATCTATCTTTGATTTTTTTATTAATAATTGTAATTATCCACATTACTTTCTAATTAATTCCTGATTTACTATTAAGAATAAAATAATTAAGTGTATATATTTAATGAATGATTGATTGACACAATAGGTGCAAAATTTTATCTAAATATTTGTGTGTTATACTTTAATTATAAAATATTACCAAAAATTTGATAATAAATTTAAATTGATGTTTGTAATTTTTTTATTACTTTAAATAAAAAAATAGATATTTTACATATTATAATTTAATAATCTAATGTAAGAAAACATACTAAAAAGATGAAAAAGATACAATATTATAATAAACCATAATTTAGTATTTAAGAAGATATAATTTTCATGCAATAATCATTATAATATAATTTTGCATAGATTATTATTTAGTTGTATATGTTATGAGTTGTAACTTTCAAGAAATATACATTTGTTTATCTATATAAGAATCAAGTACAATTTCTAAATACCAAAAAAAATTATAGTTCCTAAAACAATGTCAACAAATTCAAAAATTGTTAAATATTTTACAGGGTAAATATTATAATAAAATTATATATTATTTAATTATTATACTTTTTATAATGCTCTTTAATGAGAAAAAATTAAAAAATAATAATATAGGTTATGAGAAAATGTATGATAAGTACCCTAAATACAACTTTAATTACAAATCTAAATGATAAAAACTGTAATGATCATTTATAGCAAATGAATCTTTTAATTCTCACTAACCATTCAAAGGCCTTCTAATCATCTTGAAATAAAAATACTAGCTAATTTTAATTATCTAAAATTGCTCAAAATATTAACCTACGACTTTAATATTTATTGAAAAAAAACGCTCATAGTTTAAGCAGCACTATTCTTATATTTATCCTTTCAAATTCTTAGCAAATAAAATATTTCAGTAATAAAAAATTAAAATACTAAAAGATAATAAAAAATATAATTTATTTATTATCGATAGAAGATCATCACTAATGTACCTTTGCGAATTTATAGAAATTAAAATTTTATAAATTAGTAAATTTACAAAAATCATACATCTCAATTGTAAATCAAATATATCAAGTGAATACCTTATATGATATAATTCTTCTCAACAGAAGATATCCTAGATAGAGAGACAATAAAAAAAAACGATTGGATTTTTTTCAAAAATCAAACTAATCATTATTATAAAATTGATTTTACATACCTAAAAAATGTTACATTACATTAAAATCTCTCAACTTCTACCATCAACGATCTTATAGCAATCTTCCAAATGAAAGCACATAGATTTGTTAATAAAGGAAAAAATTAAAGTGAGAGAGGTATTAAAAAAATAGCTTCAAATGTTGCAATGCTAATACAATGGGTTTCCCTAAAAAAAAACTATCAACTATGAATAATAAAAATATTAAAAAAATGAAATTAAATGCTCATCTATACATCATTTTAGAGACAAAGATATAAGGTCAAAAAATCCATTCAACTTTCGATAGCAAAGCCTCATAAAGAATCTTGAAGCAAATTTGAAAGAAAAGAAAAGAATAATAAATTAAAATTTTCTAGAAAAATTTTGTGAAAAAAAGGAAAAATAAAAATGATGCTTCAAAATGAAAAATTCACTTGTGTATGATTCCAAAAATAATAATATAAGACAAAAAAATTCATTCAACTTTCCATAGCAAAGTGATAAGAAATTTTGAAATAAAACTAAAAGAGAAGAAGAGAAAGATAAATGAGAATCTACAGGAAAATTTCATAAAAGAAGAGAAAAGAAAAAAGTTGAAAAAAGGTAAGGAGGAAAAGGAAGAAAGTAATAATTTTTTTTTGGAGTAATTAGGTAGTAAAAAGTAAAATTTATGGAAGGTCATATCATAAGAAAAAATTTAAGGAAGTAAACAAATCATTATTATATTAATTTAGATTAGTAATTAATTTTAAAATTAAATTGAAAGATGACTATCAATAATTTATTTTAAATTCAAATATTAACTTTGAACACATCTTTTTCTAAGATAATCCATCAGTTTAATACTTGAAATAAAATCATTTTAATATAAGATGATGCTTATAATTCAAATTTAAATTTTTATTGAGAATTGATTTAATATTAAAAAGATAAATGAAAGAAGCAATCAATTACTTTATATTTATTACTAATTATTGGTGGCTAATAAATATAAGAAAAATATTTTTATATTTTATAATTTATCTTTTAAGTGAAAAAGAAATGATGAATTGATTTTTATTGAAAAGTAAAGATAAATTGATATATAGTGAATTATGAGAATAATACTTATCATAATAAGAGATAAGAAATATTATAACTAATATATAATACTAGTTAATTATCCATGAATTGCATAAATAAATATTTTTTTAATAATATAATATTATAATTATATATTCATTATTTATATAGAGGATTAGAGAAAATTTTGATTAATATATAGCTAATAACTTAAAGAAAAAAGTCACTTTTCTACTAATTTTACTCAACATTTAAGTAATAATTTATTTTGAATTCAAATATTGCATTAATTAAGTATTATTTTTCAATATAATTATTATTAATATTAATATTTAATAATATGATTTACAATAAAAATAATTTTTTATAATAGTAATATATTTTTATTTACTATGCTACAACATAAAATAAATTTTTAAAAGTAGTAATTTCATATTATAATTGAATATTTATTTTAATAATATAATATTATAATTATATGAATCATTTATAAAGAGGATTAAATGAAAAATTGATTAATATATAGTCAACAATTCTAAAAAGAAAAAAATATTTATCCAATTTTAAGATATTTGAAAAAGAAGATGCCAAATAAAAGAAAATTTGAAAAATAAATTAAGGGAGGAAAAAAATCATCTCTCTATTCATTTTGCTCAACATTCAATTAAGTAATTAATTTTAAATTTATTTTATCAAAAAAATAATTTTAAACTCAATATTGTATTAATTAGATATGATTTTTAAGATAATTATTATTAATATTAATATTTAATAACATAATTTATAATAAGAATTTTTTTTTGTAATGGTAATATATATTCACGTCATAATATAAGATAAACTTTTAAAAGCAATAAATTAAAATCCATAAATTACAAGATACAAGTGGACTAAAATTCAAAATTTTAAAATATAAAATACCTTTTAGTTGGAAAACACTAATGATGATTTATATTTAGTATTTTCTAAAAGTTGTATCGTAATAAAGTTCCTTTTCTATAATATAATAAAAAATATAAAATAGTATAGAAATAAAAAGTAAGGAGTGAATAATGAGTCTTTAGAAGAAAAATTAATCTACTTCTTAATCAAAATTTAAGAAAAATATCTTAAGGAAATAGAGGTAAAAAAATGAGAGAAATAATACAATTATTTATGAATATCATAATAATAATAATAAATAATTAATTATATTGTAAAATAAAAAAATAATTTTGTAATTATCATAGTGAGAATCTATTAAATAAAGATGAATTATTAAGGAATTTAATAACAAATATTGTTCTACAAATAAGTGCAAGTGGGATTATTTATTTGTTTATGGAAGAAAAAAGTGATTTTATCAAATGAAGATAGCAAGAAAATATATTATAAATGAAAGTTTGTTTGGACGTAAAATAAGATAAAGATAAGAGTAACAAAATTTCTAATCAAATCAAATAAAAATAAAAAATAAAAAAATTTAAATAAAATTAGATAATAATAGAGGTAAAATAATCTTTAAATTTTAAAATAAAAATTATTATTTTTTTAATTTCAACATTTTTATACAAATTTAACATAAAAAAATGACTTATACATATGTACTATCAATTGCAAATTTGTAAATTTTATGATTAATAATTCATATATTTATATCATAGTTTTCTTGCATAATTTTCTTTAAAATTGTTCTTTCCTTGTTTAACAATATGAAATAATCAAAAAAATTTATCAAATAAAATAAAATATATAAGTTATATAAAAAATATATGCTTTTATAATTTTACACGTCAAGAATCTTTTAAATTAATAAGAATCAATTAAGTTATAATTTTTTTGAAAATAAAAAATTCAATGAAATAAAATACTCATAATAAAGAAAAAGATCAAATTGCAATAATAATAATAATATAAAAAGAAGCAAACTAAATAATAAAAATAAATTTATTTGATAGAAATTTTACATTGAACAATTGCAAAAAGGTTGTAAGTAATAAAAGAAAACACTTATAAATATTAAAGATAAAGATAAAAACTCTCATTTTAGAGAAAACAATGGCTTAAAATAACTGAAGGTGAAGAGAGAAAAAAATGAAACTTAAATATAATTTGGGAAGTTTTTTTATGAGAATAAAATAATTTTTGTAAAAATAAGATAATTAGGTAATTATAAACTTACAAATATTAAAGATAAAGAAGAAAATTCTCATTTCAATTAAAATAATGGCTTTGAAAGATAGAGAGAAAAAAAGTAAAATATAAATATAATTTAAAATTTTTTTATAAGAATGAAATAAATAGATAATTGTGAATTCTAGTTATAAATAGATATTTAAATTCAAATTTTTATTGAAAATTAATTTAATATTGAAAGAATAAATGAAAGGAGCAATTAGTAATTTTATATTTATTACTCATTATTGGTAATTAATAAATATAAAAAATTATTTTTTTATTTCATAATTTATCTTTTAGTCAAAGAAGAAATGAAAATTTGGTTTTCCATTCCAAAAAATGGCAAATTGACATGTGACAAATTATAAAAATAATATTTGTTATAATAAAATGTAAAAAATATTAGAACTAATATAAAATATATAGGTAAAGATTTATACTGACAATAAATTTGTTATAATATTTTAAAATGTTATATATAGAAAATGAATTAAAATAAAACAATTTTTTACATCATGGATTATCACTAAATAGAAACTAGTAAATAATTTAATTTTATTTATTTATCATTAATTAAAAATATAAGTAAACTTAAAAAATAACAATTTTATTATCAATATAACATAATTTTCTATTTCTTTTATTATTTAATTTTTTTCTTTTTCTTTTTTTTCCTTTAAAGTGCTTACTTTTCGTGTTCAAGACCTTCTTCATATTTTTTTAATTTTTCAAATTTTATTTATAAATTTAGATAAAAATAAAATAAAAATAATAAAAAGAAATGTTTATGAAAATATAAAAATAGCTTTAGTTTTAATTTTAATTCTAACCTTATTTTTCGTGTCATCTTTTCCTTTTTATTTGTATTTCCATTTATTTTTTACATTTTTTATTCTATTCTTTCCTTTTTCATTTAACTAACTGCACTTTTTTTTTCCTTTTCATCGTATTTAATTAGGATCATTGGATTGCATCAAACTTACTTCTAGCCATATACCATAGGTAATTGCAAACTTGCAAATATTAAAGATAACAAAGAAAATTCTCATTTCAAATAAAATAATAGCTTTGAAGTAATTGAAGATAAAAAGAAAAAATAAAATGTAAATATAATTTAGATAGATTTTTATGCGAACAAAATAAATAAATAATTATGAATTTTAGTATTGATAGATATTCAAATTCTAATTTTTATTGGAAATTAATTTAATATTAAAAGAATAAGTGAGGAGCAATTAATAATTTTATATTTATTACTTATTATTGATGATTAATAAATATAAGAAAATTATTTTTTATTTCATAATTTATTTTTTAGTCAAAGAAGAAATGAAAAATTGGATTTTCATTAAAAAAATGATAAATTGACGTTGATAAATTATAAAAATAAAACTTGTTATAATAAAATATAAAAAATGTCAAAACTAATATATAATATATAGATAAAGATTTATACTAACAATAAATTTTTTATAATATTTTAAAATGTTATATATAGAAAAAAAAATTAAAATAAAATAATTTTTTACATCATGGATTATCACTAAATAACATAATTTTCTATTTCTTTTATTATTTAATTACTTTATTTTTTCCTTTTTTTTCCTTTAAAGAGCTTCCTTTTCGTGTTCAAGACCTTCTTCATATATTTGTTTTTAATTTTTTGAATTTTATTTGTAAATTTAGATAAAAATAAAATAAAAATAAAAAATAAATGTTTATCAAAATATAAAAATATCTTCAATTTTAATTTTAATCCTAACCTTATTTTTAAGTCTTGTCTTCTTTTCCTTTTTGTTTGCATTTCCATTTATTTTTTACCCTTTTTATTCTATTCTTTCCTTTCTCATTTAACTAACTGCACTTTTTTTTTCTTTTCATCGTATTTAATTAGGATTATTGGATTGCATCAACTTTGATTTCTAGCCATATATCTTAGGGCTTCTGAAACTCCTTCCTACTTTAGTAGCCGCATAGCAACCTGAAAATCCTGTCTTTGTGTGCCTTCGTCAGTTTGGTCTTGTCCCTCATTACCAATTGCTTCAGTATTTACCACTATTTCAAATTAACCAAAGGCAGGATCAAATGTTGTTAAAATGCCTGACATTGAAAAATGATTCCAAAAAATAATAATCAAAATAAGAAAATTCATAAATTCGTATCAACTTGTGAAAGAGAGATGGAGGAGACTGAATATTTTCAAAGCAAGCAAAACATAGTATTGAGCAAGTAAACACCACAAAACCCATGATGAAATTTTATTGTTTCAACAGCCAAAATATATGAAAAAATTTGCCAATAATACAAATGGGTAATCAAAAAAATAATGGAAGCATATGAACAAAAAGCAAAATACGGCTAAAATATTGAAATACGGATATTTTATAAACTTTTTTTTTCATTTTACCGCGATTTCAAAAGTATTTATCAAAATACGTAGGGCGCCAGACATTTTGGCGTCATTGCGCACTGAAGACGCCTTTCAACATGGCGCCTTTGTGCGTGAAATGGCTTGAAGGCGCCATGTTGAAAGGCACCTTCCAATTTTAATTTTCTGGGAGACACCATTTCACTTGGTGCCTCTTTGCCTTTAAATACCCCTCCTCGCAACCCACCCCTAGCACCAGAAAACCCTGATTCGGAGTCTCTTCGCAGCCACTCTTCCGAGCTTCTTCACAACCACTCTTCCTATTCACAATATTTTTCAGCAACATTTTGTTCTTTAGAGCAGATCCAATCCTCATCCGGTCCTCTTTCCTTGCTCTTATTTGGTTAGTATTTTTATAATGTTTATATTTATAGTGGTAAGAAAATTTTTATTCTATATTGATTATTATGATTTATGATATGAAAAAATAATATAAGATTTTGGAAAAGTTTGTAAAAATTTATATTATCTGTAATTACTTTGTGATTTGTATTAATTAGTTTTTTTATAATTTTCGTATGTATATTATAATTTTTACTAGTTATTATGAGAATATATTTTACAGTAAGAGATGATTTTTTATTTTATGTTAATTATTATAATTTATATTTTGAAATTATGATTTAGAATTTAGGAAAAATTTGTACAAATTTATATGATTTGTGATAATTTATAATTTTTACTGATTAGTATTTCTATAATTTGTGTATTTATATTATAATTTTTATTAATTATTATAAGAATATATTTCACAATGGGAAAAAATTATTTATTTTATGTTGATTATTATGATTAATGCTGTGAAATTATGATATAGAATTTAGGAAAAAAAATTGAACAAATTTGTATGATTTGTGATAATTTGTGATTTTAAAAGAAGAATAAAAGGGATAAAGGAAAATGTCTTAAAATAAAATTTACAATGTAGGTAAAAATTATGTTTAGATATTTTTAAAGCATGAAATATTTTAGGATATAGGATATGATAAAAATAATTTTTTTTGTTATATGTTAATTATTACGAGAATATATTATCATATTGATCAATATTTTTATATTAATTCTAGAGTAATATATGTGAAAATAAGTAAATATCAATTGAGGATATTTTGTAAAGACTCTATTTTATGCATTATTTCTATTTGTTTTATCCTTTTTATTGTACATTTATGAAATTATTTTTTGTTAACACATGGTATTTAAACCATATACACCAATATTTTTTAATAGTAATATATATCAATTTTTTATTATAAATGTATTTTATATAAATTATGTAATTCATTTAATTAATTAATTTATTATATAGTAAATTTTTTATTACTTTATACCGTACGTATTGTTTACTTCTTATTTACTCTATTGTATTCTTTTTATATCTACTCATATTATTTATGGTTTAAAACATCAACATCATTAATTAACATAAATATAATAAGTTATGCATTTTTAGCTTATTATAATATTTTAAATAAATTAAAGCTTTAATATACATTTTATTATTAAAAATAAAAAATTTTATATTAAATTTTTAAAAAAATACTTAGTAATTAAATTAAATTTTATTTATATAAATTTTATGAAATTTTTGGTGATAATAATTTTTGAATATTATGTTTTAAATTTAAAATACATCAACTGAGACTTCTCCAAGGATTTATAGTTCGTACATTAATTTTTCTTCACTTCATCTACTTTGTTTATTTTTTTTCTCATTTATTTTTTCAATCATTCTATTAGAAGTTCAAATGCAATATATTGAATAACTTTAAGGATAATACAATATATTTTTTTGGACATTAAATTATTTTTAATAATCAAATGAATTATTTAATAAAATTAATTAAATATATATTTAATTTTTAACACTTATTACTTTACCTTTCACATAGCACTTATTCTTTTTTAATTTATTTTGCTATAATTTTTTTACTCTGACTTATATTATTTACGATTTAAATAATAAGATAATTATATAATATTGACATAATATAACATATTTTATTTTTATCTTAAAATAATTTTAAAAAATAAATGTTATGGGAAGCGTTAATTGAAATAATTAATTTTATATTCTAGTTCTAATAAAAGTATTTAAGAATAAAAATTAATTCTCTTTTAAAATTTATTAATATTTTCTTGAAAATAAAATTCAAACACTATATTTAAAATTAAATATACATCAATAAAATTTTATCTATATTATTATTTTTGTTCCTTTTATATATTGTCTTGTAGAGTATATTTAATTTAATGTATTTTTTGCATAATTTTTTTAATGATACAATAATATGTAATAATTTTTACTTAGAGATTAAAGTTAATAAAATATCTAATAAATTTTTTGTTTATGCAGAGGATTTTTTTCTGTTTGCCTTTTCTAATACTTACCGGTTAGTATTTTTTATAAATTTTGTGCTTATATTATAATTTTTATTAGTCATCATGAAAATATCTTTTATAGTGGTATAGAAATTTGTTTAGAATATTATGATATAAATAATATGATTTTTTTATTTTATATTGATTATTATGGTTTACGATGTGAAAGTATGATTTAAGATGTGAAATTATCATTTATGAAAAATTTGTAGAAATTTATATGTACTGTGATAGGTAGTGCTATTAAAAGAAGAACAAACGAGATAAAGAAATGCATTTTAAAATAGGTTTTAGGGCCTAAGTAAAAGTTATATTTAGAAAAAAAAATTATGTGAAATTTTAATATGCCATAAGAAAGGTAATAAAAATAAAATTTTAGGATATGTGGATGTAACCAGAAGCTTTAAAAAATAGGTTATTGTTATTGAAAATATCCCTATTTTTCTATTTAAATGGTAGATATTATGAATGCAAGAATAATAAACGTATTCGAAAAAATTATACTATACATAGGTTTATTCAAAAAGTATTAAAATATATATGGAGGTACTGTAATATAAGTATTAGACGAAGTCAGTATATGTAAAAAAGAATTCACGGTTGTAATCATAAAAATATACAAACAATAATGTGTAAATAATTTTAGTTGCTATTTAGTAATAGGTGTGAAGGGAGAAAATTTTCATGGAAATAGAAAATGTAGTGTACTGAAAAATATAATCAATTTAATTAGTATAATTTGTGCAGAATAAATAAAAAAATGACAATTGGAAAAAATAAATTAAAATATAAATAAGATTATATAACCAAATATTATAATAGTTTTAAAAAGAAATAACATTTACCTAGCCGGAAAAAATTATCCTATTTTATGATATGTTTGTTATATATAAAAAATTGTTAAGCAAAAAAAACATTTAAGCCTTTGTCAATAGTGTACATGTAAGTGAAAATTGAAATTATTGTTTCAAATATAAGTTTATTTTTATTTGTAATAATTTATTTATATTACATCAGAATTTATGCAATAAAAGAAGAATTAGAATTAAATTATCTACATCACACTTCCAAGTGAACATTAAAAATTTATGAAGTATGGAAAATTACAAATGAGTGTACAAATGGCATAAAAATTTGTCGAAACAAAATGTCGGCCTGTAGAGGTCGGAATAGGTTTGGCTTGTACGGTTAAATTATTATGTATTATTAAATAAATACATTACAAAAATTATAATACATTCCATTTATTTTTATGGGTAATTTTAAATATTAGTTCATTTGTTCGTCAGAACAGAAATTGTATATGGTAATATGTGTCAGTTGTGAGGGTGCAGTGAATATTTTGTAACTAAAAGTAACGAGATGAAAAAAAGTTTAATTACTTTTATGTATTCAAATGATACAATGATTGAGGGCTCGATGGGGGTAATATACGATAGACCTCCCCTAAAGGCATTGAAATTGAGAGGATGCAACACTATGGATGTTTTGCGTGAGAGAATTCATGCCCGACTGAAGCTTCGCCAAAATCAAGCTGTGGGGAAAATTATTTACAGGTCTCCACAGCATCAAACAGAGGCTCAGTAGATGGCATACGAATTAGACGACGATGAAGACTTGGCATGTGCTATAGCAAGCTATGAACAACATCTGACAATGATAGCAATGGAATTGTACGTGGAGGTGATCACATCCGAATTGCACGTTGCCAACCTTGGTTCACAAGAAAGAGTCCCAGTAACTAGACCACTTGTAGATCCAACGGCCTATGTCAGTACTAGTTGTTCGATAGTGCGTGAAGGCCCTCCTTACACGGGTGGAATTGAATTCCACATTTCTGAGGGTTATACTCCTGCACTGGACTTATCTGTTGTAGGTGTTTTCTCGATAAATATATCACATACCATGATGGGTGCAACCAATGCCTTACCGATCGTAGGGGAAGAATCCACTGATCTTATATTAATGGATACCTACCTAGAGTCTGGTTTTGAAGACGATGAGGTGTCTTGCAGTAGCGGTGATGATCGTAACACTGATGATGAAAAACGTGTAACTACACATGGAGACAGTGTACCAGCGCAATGTGTGAGGAGTGATAATGCTGCACAAACATCATGCGGTGTCCCTCAAGCTGCTGTATTCTCTTACATTGATTGGGATGCCGTAAGGAATGCTAATGAATTTCCAGAAATAATGAAACCAAGCTACGATTACGGCATGGAGGACTTACATATCGGACAAGAGTTTGATTGCAATGAGGCCTTAATTGCAGCAACCAAGCATTATCACATTAGAAGGCACCATAGTTATTACGTGGAGGAGTTGGATACTAGAAGATTGAGTCTGAAGTGTGATAATTATGGGGACGAATGCAAATTTTGCCTTAGAGCGACCAATCTGAAGAATTCTAACACTTAGACAATAACTAGATTTTTAGGGCCTCACACATGTGTTAATGCTAGCTTAACATAGGATCATAAGTCTCTTAACTCCGAGTATATCAGTTCATTGATATTGGAGATGATTAAAGTGAAGCAAGATATTCCAATCTCGCTTATACAGAAGAGGGTGGAAGGCATGTATGGGTATAAGATTTCATGCAGAAAAGCATGAAAGGCAAAGCAAAAGGCAATTATCAAGGTGTACGGAGATTGAGATAAATCATATGAGGTGCTCCCGAAATGGTTGAACATTTTAGGCTACTGTAACCAAGCTCTGTTAAAGTTAGAGTCGGAAGAATTCGTCACAGTTTACAATCGTGTTGATCCACAAAAACATGTTTTCAACCAAGTTTTCTGGGCTTTCAAGCCATGTATTGCAACATTTCCGTACTGCAAGCAATTCATACAAGTTGATGGAATGTTTTTGTATGGCAAGTACAGGGGTATGCTATTGATTGCTGCGACCCAGGACGGTAACAAATGTCCCGTACCTCTTACCTTTGCCATTGTTGAAAAGGAGAACTATGAAAATTGGAGTTAGTTTTTAGCATTGTTACGGGTAAATGTTACGAACTAGTAGGAAATATGCCTGATATCAGATCGGCACCGAGCTATAAAAGATGCTGTAGCCAACGAAGGCCTAGGATGGCAGCCTCCTCATACTTTTCACCGATACTGTATCAGACATATTGCCAGCAACGTTCACAAGAAATGCAGGGATGACAGTGTCAGGAAAGCTGTCCTCAAGATTGATACGCCCTATAGCACAACTTCTTTATTGAACTTTTCATTTATAAATTTGTGTATCTAGTAGTTCAACCCGACTAACCTATTTGTCTCCTTCTATTCAGCATATGAGCCCAATTGGGAAAAGGTCATGGAGAGATTAGACAATCTAAGCAAAGTCAATGAGGAAATCCACAAGAAGTTAACTGCTATTCTGATGGAGAAGTGGACGCTTGCTTATAATGAAGGCAGAAGATATGGTCATATGATGACTAACATAGTAGAGTGCATCAATGGCCTCTTCAAAAGATTAAGGAAGCTACCAATCACAGGCCTTGTTCAATAAACATACTATAGATGTGTCAACTACTTTGTAGAAAGGGCGAAAGAAGCACATGCTAAGTTACAACAAGGTCACATGTATGCGAGCAGATTCAAACAAGAGCTTATGACTATCCAGTCATGTGCTTCTTCTTACCACGTTTGTGCTTATAATAGATAAGGAACTAGGTTTGAAGTGGATGAGGGACCCAATATGGCCATGGGATCATATGGAAAGGTCGTCTAGGTGTTATTAGACAAAGAGCAATGTGAATGTGGAAAATTCCAAGCATATAGGTATCTTTGCGCTCATATTGTTGCTGCTTGTGACTCAGTCAACATATCGTGGGAACCATATGTCGATCCTGTGTACAGACTTGACACCCTGCTTAATTGCTACAAATCGGAGTGGTGGCCGATCGGGGAGTGGTTGTAATGGAATAACCTACCATTATTTCCTGTCCTGGTTCCAAATTATGGAAGATTGCATGAAAAGGGACGACCGAGGTCAACACGGATCATAAATGAGATGAATTGACCTCAAGAGAGTGGTGTCAAGCAAAAATGCAGTTATTGTAAGATGGAAGGTCATAATCGTAGGCGCTGCCCACTTCTACATGGAGATGAGGGTCCTTTCCTCATGTTGATTTTGATTATTTACTTCCGCAGATATGTTACGAAGTTTTTTAACCAATGTTGTAAGTGTAACGATCGGATGATATGATTGATTTGATTATTGTAAAATTGCACATCATTATGAATATATATGTTATATTGCACAAGTATGTTATATTAGTGCTATAAATTCTTGTGTTGATCTCTGTACTTAAATTGCACCAGTATGTTATATTAGTGTATCTTTAAATTCCATTCTAATGTAATTCTTATGGTGACAGATGGCATTCACTTCCCGACGTGTTGATCCTAGACCACGAGATCCTTCACTGCTGACGACTCAGGGCGCACACATATCCCAGTCGATTTGGGCAAGCCATGTATAGAAATAGTCAGATCTTAAAGTTGGTTGAACATTTTCTGTATTGTCGATGCAATAATTATTAATTTATTTTTTTTGCAGCAGCCTGACCGTGTGCTGAGGATTCGATGGGCTCATCACTACCATCACCAACAGCTGCTGGAGTTAATTGTCCCCTTATTACAAAAGGCAAGTTTTTACGGCCTCGCGATGTGCAAGTTTGTGCCAATCGACCATCAGTTGATCAGTGCTTTTGTAAAGAGGTGGAGGCCGGAGACACACACCTTTCACATGCCACAGGGAAAGACGACTACTACACTACAAGATGTTGCTTTTCAGCTCGGCTTACCCATTGACAGTACAACAATGACGAGGCCCACTGTGTGGGGATGGGGAGCCCTGATAGAGGAGTATCTGGGACTCCAGTTACCAGTGGACGAGAATGTCATTAGAGGGGGTGACTGAGAATAAGTTAGTTAGAGAGGCATTTCACTCATCTTCCAGATGATGCGGATGAGGTGACAGTGCAGGAATTCACCTGGGCCTACATTTTGCGTCTCATTGGTAGGACGTTATTTCCAAACCACTCCGGCACATATGTCCATCTCATACACTTACCCTTGCTCGGAGACTTACATGAGGCTGGGATGTATAGTTGGGGATCTGCTTGCCTAGCCTATCTGTACAGAGAGCTCTGCAAGGCTACTGCTCCGGATTACAGGGAGATAGAAAGGTGTTGCCTACTATTGCAACTTTAGGCATGGGATAGATTTCCCACTATCGCCCCTGCGATTACTGTCTCAAACATACCAGAGGGGGATGCAAGGATTGGCCCCTAGCCCACAGGTTAGAAAATTTTTCAACTTTCACTTATAATTAAGTTAACTTTGAAGTTGTTTAACTTAGTTATTGTACTTGGTAAGTGGCACTATCAGAAGACGTTCCAGGATAGTTCGGCACATAGCCTACCCTATTACAGATACGACTCGACCAAGTATGTAGGAGATAATGCATATTTTTATTTCAGGGCTTTGTCTATTTCATTATCGCATTTAAATGATAAAATAAATTTACAACTTCAGATCGCTTGGATCCCATCACTGCCTCAGTACTATTTTAACGGGAGTAACATGTGGACAGCAGTGGTGCCACTCATTCACTTTCAGATTGTCGAGTGGCACCAGCGGGATAGGGTTTTGCAGCAGTTTGGACTACGCCAGGCTATTCCTGAGCCACCGAAGCAAGTGGCGGAGGTCTATTGCCTTCACTTGTCCGGTCAGCATGATAAGGAGTGGCACATCTACCATCAGCCGTATATTGCACTTTGGACATCCGACGAGACTTGTGTGCTATCACCGAGCCGACCACACGACTAGTTCTAGGCCCACGATCTGATTACATGGCAAGGTACAGACGAGTTACCAGGCGATGTATTACACCCGTTGGGGGAGCGCTAGACCTTGTGGTAATACTGCGTGCTAATTTTCTATGTCTGATTTTCTTCTTATGCATTAGTATTGTAACTAACTTTAATGTCAAAAATTTGCACAGGTAGATAAAGTGTCCACACTACAAGACTTCACTACACTTGAGGGGCATGCTAGGTTCACCTTCGATGCGCTTAGATCAGCGACGGACTCCATCCTTCATGCCATTCAGGAGGTTGATCATGTGATTATTGACTCACATGCGGAGCCAACTCCTCATGCCCATCATATCCCAGACCCTGTGGAGGGTGACCATGATCACCTCGCTCTGATTGACGATGTCGCACTGCTTCACGACATACGTCGCAAGCTGATGTTCCGTCCGCTTCGACAGTGCAATAGACTCCACCATTGATTGCCCAGGAGACCATGATGATGATGCTTGATATAACTGGCTCATCTTATATGTACCCTATTACACCTGATGATTCTTTATCCTTCACCATGTTCCCAGCTGCACTATATGGTCCGTCATCATCCCAGATGTACCAGTTTCCTCCTGGTCTTCCATCCTCATTCCAGGCATTTCCACATATACTAGGAGTTTCACCTTCATTCTATGCCTTTCCTTTCGGCGATGCTGATCCATCACAACCATATCGTCCTACATTTGATCCACATACTTAAGATCAGGAATTAGCACTTGGTGGCATGATGACAGACGATTCAGAGCTTGTAGATAGAGGTAGAGGTGGAGACAGAGTAGGAGCTAGAAGCAGAGGCAGAGGCAGAGCGGGAGCTAGAGTTAGAGGAGACACAGACACCAGAGATGTGACTCCCGAGCCTGCGCAGAGGGTTAGTAGATATGGCTGCCACATTACCGATCCTGGATGTGGGACTGGACATCACTTACGTAGACATTAACTTTTTTTTTTCATGTTTATTATATATTTATGTACATCTATCTTACTACTTTATTGTCAAACATCAACATTTAGGATGATTTTGATTATTACGATATTTTTATCTACTTGCGTAGGTACTTATATCTTTAATAATAAACTTTAAAATTATTAGAATATTTTTTTTTTAAAATACTGATAATGACATCTCCCAAATATAATAACTAACATTATTAATTTTTTACTTTCACAATTGTTATAATTATCTATTCTTTTATTTATTTACCATGTTAAAATAAATAAATAATATTAAAATAAATTAATAAATTTTATCTTCATAATATGAAATATATAATTATTTTTTAATTAAATTTTTTTCTCATTATTTATTTTAATATTATTAGAGAAGAAAGGAATAAATAGTTATAATAAATATAAAAAAATTAATAATATTAATTATAATATTTGAAGGATAAATAACCATCATTCTTGTAAATGACATTAAATGCTATGTTTATTCAATACGTTATGAGTTGAATCCACTAAATATTTAAGAATAAAAACACGTAGCACAATTGTCAACGTAGATGGGGATACTGGCCATATACAATACCAAAATTTAAGTCTTTTGGATTTACAGTAGACACGGTCACCAGCTAATTAACTTAGAAATGAGGAGCAAGGGTGCCGTAGGCCAAATGCGCCATATCGCCTGGCGTCCCTTCCCTTGAGCGCCAACAACGCTATTTCGTCTAGTGTCTTTTGACACGCCATTTGGCGTCTCTCCGCCGTTGTGCATATCTTCTGTGCGTATTTTGATAAAATATTTTAAAGGAACGGTAAAACGAATAATAGTTTCTTAAAAAACAGTAAATCGGTACTTTTGTTTCTCCTTGCCAAAATATTTTATCATTGTGATGAAATAAAAAAGAATTAATTCATGTTATAATTTTAATTTCATTACAAAATAAAAATATTATTGCAACGAAATAACCACATTTTTTTAAAATTTCAACTATCTTCAACTTTGTCATTTCGTATTTACTTTGTTACAAAATAAAAATAATTTTATTGAAATAAATATAAAGTAGCAAGAATATTATTGGAATAAATACAAAATAAAAAGAAACATATCTATTTCGTTATATTTCTTTTCATTTTTAACAATCTTCAACTTCATATATAAAGAATATTATTGAATAATTCAATAAATTTGCTTATGTCTAATAACGTATTAAATAATTACTTGTAATAATATAATTTCGAACGCTGGAAGTTTATAATTCCGAATGTTGAAAGTTTATAATTCCGAAAAATGATAAATATTAAGTGTCATTGGATCAAATTTTGAGAGACATTAATATAAATTACGTAATTATTCTTTATTGATCCTATATTTTATTTTAATAATATTTAATTATTTACTAAATATTTATTATTTTTATTAAATATATTATTTTCATTAACTACTTTCTTATTTAATTCTTATAATAAATTTATGTATTAAATATCAAAGTGGAGTTAACATATTTTTTTATGACATCAAATATAATTATGAAATGAGTAATTTATTTTTAAAAATTTATTTTGAGTCACAATCACATATTATTTATTTTTAAAATTTTTATTTTGAAATAACATTAAAATTAATTATTTTTGAAGAAAAAATTACAATTAAAAGACATCAAAATTAATAAAAATGGCAAATTGAGGGCGCCATTTTGAATGGCACCCTCAAGGTTGCCCAGGGGCGCTATCTTGGGTGGCGCCTCCCCCCGTGGATGCCATTCCAAATTGTACCTCCCCCATCATGTGTATTTTAGTAATATGTTTTCAAACAATGGTAAAACAAAAATAAGTTTTTGAAAAAATAGTAATACGGTACTTTAACCGCAAAATACAGTACAAGTGTCAACGCACCTTGCTTCAATGGCAGCCTAGTCAAGCTTTAATTTTTCATTGAAAATGACAAAGCTTTTCATTAAGCGATGAAGGAAAATTTTGAAACCTCTCTCCACGAATCGTAAACAAGTAGTCTTTGTTGTATTCTTTATTCGCTCTCTGCACTTTTAATTACATAATGGCAAAAGTGGCAAATGAAAAATCTTACTAATGCCGTTTATTTCCATTAATCGTAAGGGAGGTATATTAAATTTCTCAAACAAGAGGAGGAGCAAAGTCTAATTAAAGTAAATCTCAGATGAGGTTGCGATAATTTATCATATAAATTACCATTTATATTTGAGGTTTTTAAAACTTACATGATGAAATATGTATTATGGTCTAAAATTAATTGAAGTAAAATATTTTATATATGTGATGCACTAGAAGGATGCTGGTACAAGAATCTTTTAGGTAAAAATGCAAATTATCTTTTTTAGTTTTGGGGTAATTGAATTTTATCATTTCAAATTTAAAAATTCAAAAATTACCTTTTTAAATTTTATAAAATTTAAAAATAACACCTGTCTTTCACTTATTTAACTATTTTATTAAATTATGTAACTTTTTTAAGTTTTTAAATTTGAATCAAAATGTCATAAAATTTTGATTTATTTCATTATTTTTTGGATAATAATTTTACACCTTATATGTAAACATTTAATTAAAATGCTTTATATATAATTTAATATTTATTAATTATATAACATAAAAATTATGTATGGGAAAATAACTAAAAAAATTAATATACTATAATATTTTGATTATTGTTCAAAAACTTCATAAAAAAGTCATATAATTTGATAAAATTGTTAATTAAATAGATTATGGATATTAATTCCAAGTTGTATAAAGTTTAAAAGAGTACTTTCCAAATTTCCAAAGTTAGAAGGGGTAATATCCAACCACCTAAAAGTTGAAATATGTAATTTGCATTTTTTTCAATCTTATATATATATATATATATATATATATATATATATATATATATATATATATATATATATATATATATATATAATATTTTTCACTCATATAATTTAATAAAAATACATATCAACAATTAAATATTCACATAATTATTTGTTAGATCTTGTTTGATACACCGTATAGTATAGAATAAAATAATGTAGTATATTATGCTACATTTGGTTTGTTATTGTACAAAAAAAAAGGTTACATTTTATTTAACATATTGTATTATACAATACAATATAAAGACCATTGAACACTATAATAGAATATAATATAAAATAATATAGTATGTTATACTAAATTTGATCTCATATTGTTCAAGACAAGGATTTGTATAAAATTATCTCATCTTTTCTTTGTTATCATCTTGTATAAGAATATATGTTTAAGAAATAATTTGACTAAAATACTCTTCCATATAAAAAAAATTAATAAAATTATCTTACATAAACTTGAAGTACATATTAGACCAAAATGTTATTCAATAGCAATATCTTTTAAAAAATATGATAATAAAAAAATTACACAATGATAATAAAATAATATAATATACTTTGCATGCACAAGTGCGCACACGTGCACACACAAATAACACAAAAAATTAAAATAACTTCATTATGAGTTTTTGGCAACAACAACAGCAACAAGTGCTTACTACAATTGATGAGCACAATTGATGAGCAAAACAATGAGTATAAAATGTCAATCCATTTTTCTATTACACCTTGTATTAGATTAGGATATATTTTATTTATTCCTAACAGTATTTATGTATATGTGGTAAGTGATTAATTGTTGTAGGGTGTATTTAAAGTGATAATTTAATTAAGAAAAATAAAATTTTAAGATGAAAATAGGAAGAATAAATTTTAATATGAGTTAGTATATAACTAGAGTTAACAAGTTATGAATTGAAGAAATTTAGAGACATGTTTTCCTATTATGCCCTTAAAACCCTTCAAATTTACCTAATTACCTTTATTTACTTTAAAAACACCAAACTCATGTCCCACTCTCATTTTGTTGCAAATCCTCATAACTTTGGCTCTTTTTCTCCATCAAATTCTTCCTCTCACTCCACAACAAGGAAAAATTTACCAAGGAAAAATCAACAATTTCTCTTCAATAATAAAATCTTTTATGATTATTAAATTTGGCTAGTAAGATTTCTAGAGTTTTGTGGGTGGTAAAAGGAATTAGGAATTCAACTTATTTTTTCCTAAGTTGATGTTGTATAGGGAAAATTGGTTATATTTCTAACTCTTTTCCATCTTCTCCTTGTTTAGGTGAGTAGATAATTTACTTAAGTCCTCTTAATTTGTTTAATTGTGATTTTAGAAAGAAAGTAAAGGAAATTAGAGACTTTGATAATTATAATATGAAAGGTTATTATTGAAGTAAAATTATTGTTGCTATGAGTTTAAATATGCATAAGAATGTTAGCTTGTGATGAAATTCTAAATTTCATAGTATAATTGATAATTTATAGGATAAAATGGCCTAATTATGTAGAAATTAGTTGAAGAGCCCTAGCATATTATCGAATACTATATTTGAATATAGTTTAAAATAAGGCTTCTGGTTGATTTTATTCTAATACCATAATCCATTACTTCTAATTCAATAGCCTTTAGATGAGAATATGTGATTTAGATAATCACATATATGCATTCATCAATGAATGCTATAATTAAGTATAAGATTTTATTTTCATTTTTAGAACCTTATAGTCCAATATTATATTAATTGAATACTCTAGGCTAAATCTTATCCATATTCAATTACTATATTTGAGTACTCAAGTCTAAATGTTAATTATGATTATATGAAGTCATCTTATGGTGAGCTAAACTATGCAAGACAAATATGTATATGTTTATTTAAATAAATTATTTGCTTACTGAGGTAATAAATCATTGTTTTAATGTTTATCTCTATTACAAATATGCCTACAAAAGTTTTTTTACCTCCACTTCCACCTTTACCTTCATTAGTAATCCAGAAATGAAAAATCTCTTTGTTTTCTTTGGGATTGAGCAGCTATGATCAGATTTAGTTAGTAATTAGGAATGTTAAGCTGTGTAAGGATATTTAGAAACTTTATAAACACTTTTATAAATATTTTTTATATTATATATATATAAATTAATTTTTTTAATATTAGTGCTACCAAAGTTAGGATAACCTAAGCTAATGGAAATAAAAAAATAGGTTCCTTGTTAATTACAACTAAAAAAGTCGTGACACTTTCATTATCAAATATTTAAAACCATTGAACTCACTTTACATATTAGTAGTTGTATCATAACCTTACTTATATATTCTTGATAAGCTTAATCCACGATAGGGATGGGTAAGTGTGGTCTAGTCTAGTTGTTATAGTCAAAATAAATAGGATTTAAATTGAAAAATTAGGCTTAAAGGTCAGGTTTGGATAAAAATTTAAGCGATGTTTTACAAATGGGTTGGACATGAGTTTGCATATTTTAAATCAGGTCAATCTAGATTCTGTCCTATTTATATTTATATATTAAATGTTTTTATCATATTATATATTTAACATTTGTCATATGACATAAATCTCAATCATAAAGAATTAGTATATGTGTATGATGATTTTTTAATGATAATTTTCTTTTATTATATATATTAAATATAATATATATATGTAAATATAAGTATATTTTGTATATTTATAGAATTTAATCATAACATAAATATATATTTAAAAATTAAACTTAAATTGAGCCAGGTTAGGCCTTCCTATTTAAAAAAAGGCTAAGCTCGTGCATAAAACATATAAAAAACCAAATTAGGCCCAATTAGACTTAAGTTAAATAAAAATACTTTTATATTTATATAAATTCAATCCAACTTGATTTTCGCCCACTTCTAATCCATGATAAGAAAGTAAAACCTCAATTCTAACCTTGAGTAAAAAGGCAATGGTATCTTTGACATGTAATATGCATATAAATCACTTAGTAACAACTTTTCTATTAACAAAACATAACACCATTATCATTTGTTCCCTAGTTATGTCAAGAGACTTATCAACTAATATTGCAAATAGTTCATCTTCAACATCTTTAATAATTACAATTGTTACTTCATTTACAACAACATTTACAATATCTATTTTAATGTTAATTGATGTTAACTTAAGATTTCCATAAGTGTTAGGGCTGTAGTTGTTACATTCTAGCACTCAAAGGTCATCAAGAACTTTGATATTCCTTCTTGATCCCACCAAAAAACATGAACCTTTAGTTATGACTTCAAATGTGAATTTGTCTTTTTAACAGGAAATATTTCATGATACGGGACTTTAATTCATTGTCTACTGATTATATTATATTAGCTTGCATAAGATATCAACAACTGCAAAGAGTCAAGAGGAAATAACCATATCTATGGACACCATAGTCAAAGTTAATTTAGATGTTGAAGTGGGAAAAAATATAGAATTCGTTGTTTAAGTAAATTTAGGAAACAATTAAAATTATAAAGCTTTTGTTGCATACCATTAAAATAATAATTAACCTTAAAAATAACAATGACATCAACATGTTATCACATGAGTTAAAAGAATAAGATAATAGAAAACCAAAAAAATTAAAGTAAATTTATGGTAAAGTTTACAATTTGAGAGATTTCAAAATAACATAAACCCATTTGAATTATAAAAAATTCGACAAAAATAACATCAAATTGTTCAAGTATATAAAAAATAACTTGTAATGCTTTTAAGTTATAGAAGAAATTAAGAAAGGCAATTTATGCATAGACAAATAAAATTTACCTTAACCCCCTAAAAATTGTACTTAAGGTCAATATTCTTGAAATTCCTTTGTTTCATTTTGTGTTTCCACATCTAGAGCTCTTGTTGTTGTTGAAAAACTTATTGAACAAGTAAAAATCCAATACAAAGCAAAGAGTAAAGTGAAAGGATTGGCCATAGGGAATAAAATAATAAAATAATGAAAGAACATTTATAATATAAAAAAGGATTTAGACATGTATATATAAAGGGAGTGGGGTCAAAAAAATTTAATCATGGATTAACAAAGTATTGTACTTACATAATTATAAGAAACATATTGCAATTTAGTGGGGTTCAATTGACCCCATTGTTGCATACTTCTCTCCCAATGCTTAAACCTAGCTAATTGGACAATTTGGGCACCATGTGTAGTCGCTTTAAAAATGTAAGTTCAATTTTGAAAGGAATTGCTTTATCTATTATTTAGTTGGCATAAATTAATCAAGTGGTCTTAATTAGTTGGAATCGATTGTATTGGAATTTATACATACCAATTGTGCATAACTCATTGGCGATAAAATTATTGAACTATCTTTTCAATCTAGAATGTTCACACCGATTATTCAAAGATTCCATATAATCATTTAATTTGCTTATCAAGTAGGCCGTTCACTATCAATATTAGTCAAATATGCTTTACATCCTTATGGTAAATATTTTTTCTATTGTTACTTTGCTTAGATGGCCATTAACTTGAATGTTAAAGTATTTGGCCCAGGATCCCCACCACCTTAGACATTCTTTACAGGCCATTCTCCATCACACTTTATCCTTCTCTGACTTCGTAGTACTCTTTTTGAACTCTTTAATTTTATTTATCACTTAAAATTATTTTTTGGACATTAAGAAAGTTAATTTATTGCATTAAATTTTATTATACTTATGAAAACTATCTATTACTCTAATAATTAAATTATACTTCATTATCCTAGTCACAAAATTCCAGTTCCACATGGTTAAAGTGGAAAAAGAAGTATATTTATCCCAAATAAAAGAGTGGAGAGAGAAAGAAATATAATAGAATAAATTTATTAATATTTTTTATTAGGAATATATAGAATAATTAAATATTCATTAGAAATAAAAAATAAAAAAATAAAAAAATTAATACTTTATTATATTTTAAAAATAATAGTTAAAAATAGATAAAGAATTTCTTTAAAAAGTAACAAATAAAGAAGGATAAAGGAAATAATAACTTGAATTCGTACCTCTGTGTGGGGTTATGTGTGTTAGCTCAAAGCTTGATTAGTAAATCTAATGTTTTTATATACATAAATAAGTACTATATTTTTATGATGACACTGCTCAACGATGAAATAATTATATGCATAGTATCTAAAATTCCTCAAAATTCAAACTGCATAATTTTTTTCAACGACTGCATTTATTTAAATCATGATTACATGAGTAAGTTAAATCAATTTAAAAACAAACGAAATCATGATTATGTGCATGTCACGAAATAAATTAAAGTAGGTGTATAATCATTAGTAGGGATAAACTATGTAGTTCGGTGGAACCTCTATGAATTATCTTATCCAACCCCCCCCCCCCCCCCGACCTTCGTAACTAACAAAATAAAATATAAATATTTAAGTTAAGTGGTTTCAATTTAAATTTATAGAATAAACTCGCTGTAGGTACCTTGCACCATACTTCATGCATAGCTCTCTTCTCAAAGTAAGGTATCCGCCGCCACAAAGCAACCAATGGACCTTTCCTATATAGTCACTATTTTTAGTGTTATGGTAATATTTAATAATATTTTTGGAATTTTTTTTCATTGTGTTTCATAGGTTTGAATTTAAATTTCTACATGTATACTTTAACTAACTTGCCACTTTTTTTTTATAAAAAAAATAATGATTCTCTTACTATTATTATTTACAGTTATTTTAACATTATATGATAAATTTTAATTTGAGAGTAAATTATTAAATTTATCCTTAAAAGATACCTGTTACATTAGGTTTTTCTTGAAAATTTATTTTATATCAATTGATTAAAATTTGGGAGGGGGAATATGATGTAATATCAATCTTTTAGAAATAAATTTGATGTAAAAATTAAATGTCTTCTAGGATCCACGAAGTTTACTCTTAATTTAAATTAATCTAATATGTTTAAAACATGTTATATCAGTTTAACTCATATTTTACTATATATACAATATTCCACAAGATTATAAACGTGAATTTGACAGATCAGAAGAAAAAAAAATACTAGGATTATCAAGCAAAACATATGAATTTTTTTATTATCTACTTTTATGATATAAATGAAGTGATCACAATTCATGTAAGAAAATTTCTAATATTATAACATGCCACTGTAAATAAATGAAATAAAGACAAAATTTCAAATGAGAAGGTTAATTATGTAAAATTAGGTAGCTGTTGTAGAAAGTCGATATAAATTTATATAGATATGCAAATAATTTCTATAAATAGGTATGCAATTTCTATAAACGCAAGATAATATCTTATTTTTACATACGAAACTTTAAAATTGATGTTAAAATATTTTTTAATATTAATTTGATATTTCCTTAATTTTGAAGGTACTAATCAGACTTGGATTTGTCTTTATTTTATTCCGTCCTAATTTTCTTTTCTTTTCTAACGAATATGTGGATAAAAAATTAAATTAACTGAGGTTTTCCATTAATATGGTCTTCTCTCTCTTAGCATAGTGTGAGGAAGAAATAAAACTGGTTTCGATGAACTTGACTGATCAAGTTTTGAGAATCAACGCTAATTTCAACTTTTAAGAATATGACCATGGAAGCCTTCAATTACATTGGAAATGTACATGAAATATATATTTTATTTGTCTCGTGTCTTTACACAAACATGCGTTGGACATTGGAATTTAAAAAGTAAGGGGAAAATGATGAAACAAACATCTTGGGTATTTCGTAATTTTAGATTGCCGGCAAAACCTAATGCGTTTTTGTCCACTTTTATGGAATTTATTGTTCAAATCTCCCCTCGTTTACGGCTGAATTTCAATGCGCGCAAAACTCCTACTAAAAAAAAAATCAGTGGTACTATATGTAATAAAAATAAAATTTAAATAGAAGTAAAAAATTATTAATAAATATAAAAAATTAAAATAAATTTAATTTTAAATTTTATTTTCATTGCATATAATATTTTTGCAGAAGAATAATAGGGGTTACATGCTGTTCTTTTATACTTTGAAAATGAATTGTAAGTTTATATTTTGAAAATGGATTGTGTTTATGAGTTAGAAAATTACAGTTGAAATTGGTGGGTATTCATTACAAGGTGCACATAAATTAAATTTTATTATAATTTTGATCTTCTGTAAATTTATCGCATTTGTTCTCATTTAGTCATAATCTATTTTCATCTATCTAATATGCAACTTGAAATAAATTATGTCTAAATTGATAATTTATATTAAATTGAAGAAAAAAAAACTTTAATTAACATACAAAATTTTGTTGAAATTACAAGCCGGTAAATACCAAAGAAGAAAAGTAGTACAATGTAGCCCGGAATTTTTTGCTCAAATGGTATATAATTTTATTTCAAAGCTTTGCCTATCTTCATATTTAGTAAATTGATCATTTCTACCATTAAAAAAAAAATAATACGACTTACCTTGTTAAAATAGAAAATCGGAAAATACATAAGCAAGAAAGCCTCCCTAATATAACTGTTAATATTATGTGGCCGGTAATTTTCTTCTTATTTATTGCTAATATGGAATCTTATTCAAGTTCTGGGTGCCAATTATAATTTTATAATCTTTGATTTAATAGAAATTATTAATGTGAATTCAATTTAATCTAATTTATATATTAAAATATTATAACAAAAATATTAAATTAAAAACAATAGATAAAGATTTCATTTGATCGTTAGTTGATTATACTAACAATTAACAATATTAATGATTAGCTATTAGTTAATTTAATTTATTAATAATATTAATTATTTGTATAAAGATATTCAATAAAATCAGTTATTTACTATTTATTATTTGTAAATAAAATGATATGCAAGGACATAAATATATTTTATAATTTATTTGTCTAACATTTTATTTTAATAGTATTACATATTTCATATATTATTTATTTGTTAAATTTTTTTATAAAAATATATCATTATGATTCATTATTTATTAAAATTTTGATTAAAAATAAATTATTATATTTATTTAATTTTTTAAGAAATAAATAATTATAATTTTAGAATAAATGATCAATTAATACACTTCATGTATATAAATAAAAAATATGCTATATATATATTAAAAAAATACAACTGAGCAAAGAGATGAAATAATTTTTTTTAATGAATTTAATTTATTATAGATATTATATAAAATAATTAATATAATAACAAATGTTTTTCACACTTGTAAATAAATTCAAAGACTATACTTTATCTCTCTCTGTATATGCTTTGAGTACTATCTTAAACTTTTTTATATATATAAAACTTTTTTATAATTCTAAGTTAAGATTTTGAAATTATTTTCCTTTACAAAAGTAAGGAGGGAAATAAGTGTATAATTGAAAGGACACAATAAGTGTATAATTTTTTTAAAGTAAGTAAGTTAAAATTTTTTTAATTTGGTTCAAACAATTATTTAAAAACATTGAATTTCTCAACTTTTTAAATATAATTTATTGAAGGCTAACAATTTAATTAAATTAATTATTTGTTAAATCAACTAAAAATTGTTGAAAAAATTATTTATCAAATAAAAAACCATTTGTATTTTAAATGAATCAAAATTATAATAACACCTGCAAATTAAAAGAGGGTCTTCCATACTCCACCGGTTTATTGGTGCAGTGCTGCTTCATTGATCCAATAGCTCACGTTGAATCATATCACGGCATTAACAGGCTTGCAGGATCTATCGGGAAAATTTATGAAAATTACATAATGACCCTTTAAATACATGAAATTTAGAGAAATGGACATGGGACGGGTATCGGGCTGAATTCAGGTTTTACCATGATTTTTAGTTTCAGTTTTTTGGAAACTGAAACTGAAACTGAGGTAATGTGTTAGTTGAAAATTAAGCCAGCAACAAAAAGCATAATAACAAAGACGCAGTAGTGGAAATATAAATACTACCACCTCGTATAGAAACAAATTGAAAATCCCATCAGCTTTCGTCAAATCCAAAATAAAACAAATTCAAAACAAATTGAACTCCCATGTGTCTGGACTTTGTTCTGTCAACAATCATCCACTTTCCTCTTCACTCGGCTCCTTCATTTCCATCTTCCTTGTTAGCACTGCTAATTCCGTCGAAAATCCTACATTGTTCTTCATCCATCATTGTAACTTTCATTCTGTTTATTTGGGCTGGATTACAAATGATCCGGCCCAAGGTTTAATTTCAATTTAGATACTTTGTTGGGGCCACTTGTATAATTTCTGTCCTTAAACTTTAGTCTCTTCTCTGCACGATGCTCTAATGCAGTAGGAAATCTGAGCCGCACATCTCCTGGTACATAGATGCACCACTTTGTCAGTTGTGCATTTTAGAATTTCCCGCAAATTAATTTGGATTCCACGAGCTCCCAACTGCATTTCACACCGGCAATCCCTGCACCAAAACTGCTTTAGTTCCAAAAGTCCGTGAAACCTTTTACGATGCCCAATAGTGAACGATGCAGCAAAGGTTGGTGCGTCCAATGATAGCATCTGAGATATAAATATCAAAAGTATAAAATTGGAAAATTTATTAGGGAGATTTATTGGATGCTTATCGTATTTGGAACATGCCCTGTTCTATGTTTAACTTGTTCTGCTTCACAAGGAATAGAATAAAGGCTGCAGACGCCCCTTCCTTTATCCAAAAGTTTCTCTGTTCACCTGATTTAGATCCACCAATTACAGCAAAGTGCTCTTTTCTCTTTCTCTTTTTTATTTTGTTTTTGGTCAGAATTCTTTTATTGATAATTTTCCATAAGGCATGCCAGCATATTGATGGACTATAGCCAAAAAAGAAAAAAAAATGCCGACGTATATGGATTTTATTATTACTGATGTGTAATTAGTCAGATATTGTGTGGTTAGACTTATGTGTTGTTTAAATAAGATTTTGAATTTGAATATTATGAATAAAAAAAAAAACAGATGCTAAAAGAAAATTTCTCCTAATGGTAAGGTCCAATTAAATTTAATTTTAGATTAATTAGGATTTTAGTGTGACCTTTCAAATATTAAAAATTACAAAAAAAAGATAGTTAGATATTACAGTCCAATTTGTCAATTCAGAATATGAATTATTAATTATAAAATCTTGACATTTTTATATTATCCAATTGTTGACTTGGGATGCATTTGAAAGTGTATTGGACTTCTTCAAACATGTAAGCTACACATAGTAGAGTAAAATAAATAATTATAAAAAGAAATTGATAAATTAAATAATAATAAATTAAAATATTTTATTTTTAACTTTTCATTTATTAAATTTTCAGATTTTAATTTTTTATTAATAATTATAATTATCTATTCTATTTTTTAAAGTGTATCGCATAGAAGTCAGACTCAAAACTGAAGAAGTTTACTGTGATGTTTTATAATTTTGTCGCATTGTTAGAGAGAAGCAGCCCAACATTGTTGAATTAATTCAGTCAAGAATATTTTTATGAAAAAAATGAACTCCTTAGCACAATCTTACTAAAAATATTCAGTCGAATATATATTTTTTATTGCGGAAAAAGCGAGTGCAACGAGCCCGTCAGTACGATCCTATTATATTAAAGATTCGTCGTCTTTCATTATTTCCGAATTGACCCCTTTTTGTTAAATCTCTATCCTTTTTCTTTTTTTTGGTGAAATTAAATCTCCATCCTTTAAAATAAAATAATCTAAAATAGATGACCACAACGCTAGACAAAAAAAGTAATAAAGAGGACAAAGAGTAGATAATTAAAAATTCGTAAAAATTTAAAATTTTTTAAATAGTAAGAATGTTAAGAAAAATATTGAAATTTTCAACAATTTGGTGGGATATGCCACCAAACTCTAAGCGGGCTTAAAGGCTTTACGTCTGAAAATAAAAATAGACTTTTCCCGCAATTTTTCAAAAGACGCACCCAGTTACATTAATATTAATGATTAATTAATGATGACGATATATATAACCCTTTTGAGTTACTTTTGTTTAATTTTATCTTAATATGGAAAATTAGAATATATAAAATTAATGATACAAATTTTTTTAGAATGTCATGTTATCTTATCTTAATCTTAATAATTGTTTAAAGAGGAGTTTTGTTACATATCCATAAAAGACATTTTGCGTTCCATCATCCACGATAATTATACAATAAATTAGTTAACTACTTTGTAAAAACACGTAATTTATATGTTTATTATAGATAAAAATTAAAATAACTATAAAAATTTATAATAATTAATTTTTTAACATTTTTTTATATTTATTTCAATTATTGATAGTGTATATACAAATTTCATACCAGCTAACCAATTAAAATTTTTTCATTTTGTTAACGACATAAGATTTAATTTTAAGCACACGCTCAACACTAATATTTAATGTTTTTGAAACAATTTTCTTTTATATTTTTTAAATTTGGACGCAAAATTTTATCTATATAAAGTAATTTATCATTTTTATTATAATAAAAAAATGAAACTGATGCTACACCAAAACAGGCGCATTCTTTCCGCACTGGATAACTGCTTCTTGATATAAATGTTAATTTTCTTTTGTTAATCTAAAAAAAAATTCATAACAAAATGCTTTTGCTCTGTGCAAGTCGACAAAGATACGCTAAAAGGTTGTTTTTCCCAAACTGACCCTTCAACCGACATTACCAAAATACCCTCCACAAATGCTAACAAATCTGAGCATAAAACTATGCACATTGACCAAATTGCCCACTCCTCTTCTTAGTTACCAGGAAGCCGGCAATTTGGACTCTTTCGGAATCCCACATAGTAATACCGGTCAACTGTCCCCTTATTAGTTAGTTAATTGGGCCAAAAACGCAACAGAAAGATAAAAACAGGGGAAGCCATGACAAAACCAAAAGCTACTTCTTTGCTCCATGGCCAGAATTTTTCATAAAACCACCAATAAAATGACTCAACTTTGCCGGAAAATCATTCCGGTCGACGTCCGATGGAGCGTGCTAGAAAAGGTCTCGTTTATCCGGCGGTTTTTCAGGTTCATTTGGGACAGAATTCTTGTTTGCTCCGTCGGAAAACCATCCACTTACCGGAGATTGCCATTCCAAGATTCTTCTTCCATGCTGCCGGAAACTGACGATGCCGGACAAGAGTATCTGGCCGCCGCCATGAGCAGCGGGTATGAAACAGATTCAGATTTGGTGAGCTTAAAGATCAGTATATTGGGTGACTGCCATATAGGAAAAACTACTTTTGTGGTGAGCCTACATGTTGAACTCTGCACAATTTTCTTTCTAATTTTCTCATTCTTTCAAAAATTCCAATTTTTTCCTTTTTGTTTTTGTTTTTGTAAGAAGCAGCTTGGCATTAACTACTACTTTTTATCAGATCAAGTATGTAGGGGATGAACAAGAAAAGAGAAGCTTGCAGATGACAGGATTGAATCTAATGGACAAAACATTATTTGTTCAAGGAGCAAGAATTTCCTTTAGTATATGGGATGTTGCAGGTGATTTAATGTTAAAACTTTCGTTTTCTTTCTTATTTTTGATACATGGACAAAGAGATTTGAACATAGAATCTCGAACATCATGCTACCCAAGCCCCTCATCACTAGTTTATCGTTTTCCCCCTCTAATAGTTTGTTTTGAATCAAGGAAAGTGATGAGAAAAGAAGATTATTTTGTCCTCTTCAATTTATTTTTAGATAGATAACTCAACTTCTGTTCCTTTCCTTATCATGTTCCCTGATGTTGAATGATTGGAGCAGGTGACAAGAATTCCCTAGATCAAATCCCCATGGCTTGTAAAGATGCAGTTGCAATTTTGTTTATGTTTGACCTAACTAGTCGGTGTACGCTAAATAGGTAGGTTCCATAGTGTATTTGCCCAGTCCTGCATAAAGTTTTTAGAGCATAATTTTGGAATTAGTTATTTATGGTTTGGTTCTTGCAGTGTTGTTGGATGGTATAATGAAGCAGTGAAGTGGAATAAGGTACCAAAATTAATTCAATTTTACATCATTAATGCTTTCTGCATCATTATAAATTTTGTTAGCCATCCCATCATCTTTTACAAAGTTTATGTCCCCTGTTAAAGTTCAGTAAAGCTATACCTCAATCCCTTTACTCGGAATTTCTTCACACTTTCCACGAATGACGTTTTTATACCGAATAAATTAGGTTTGTCTCCACTAAAATTCAGTTTTGATTATATTTATATATCTTTTAGATAAATATTCATTTTCATTATTTTTCTTTTATAATTATAGAAATAATAATTCACATAATTTTGAATATTAAATTAAATTGACTAATTGGACCAACAAACTAATCCAATTAAAATATTTAGACTGAAAATGCACAGAAATCGATAGATATTGATTAAAACTGGTGCAAAGCAACCAAAATCCATTAAAATTAGTGGATTAGATTGGTTTTCAAATTTTTTAAAAGTAAAATTTTTATAATTTTATAACAATTAAAGTGTAATGCATTTGTAATTGCATATTAATTAAATTTATATTTTTAAATTATTTCTAATCTAAATTATTATCGTATCACTTGTATATATATTGTTGGTGTATATGTATATGTAATTTATATTTTTAAAGTTAAAATTGGTTCAACTAATAAATTAATAATTAAACTAATGAATTAGTGCTTTGTCTGGTTTAATAATTGATTCAGTTTTAAAAATTATAATAATTCATTTAATGTACAAATTTAATATCTTTAAATGCTAATATAATAAAAAAAATTAAAATTCTTAAGATAATATTGAAAATTATAGTAATATTGCATCGGCCATCTCCCTTGTTTCAGTAGAGCAGATGAGTGCATGCTGGAAATAGGGACCTAGATCCGTTAAATTTTGAAATTTGTCAATTCCCTTCATTACATGCACACACGATCTCTTGTCTTGAAACCCACAGCTTCGATACATAGAAGTTCGCAGCACGTGGGGTGTGAATCTGAGTTTAGTAAAATCCTCACTAACGATCATGAGGTACAAGTGGCATTTGTATCCCAATTAAACTGAGAAAAGGGGAAAGCCATCGATTATGGTGATGATTTCTATTTGCGCCATAAATCCTAAGTGCAAATCATTTTTCTGATTTTTACACAAGTTTCTGACGTCCCCTGCTTTGTTATTTACAATTGCAGACTGCAATTCCCATCCTAATAGGAACCAAATTCGATGATTTTGTTCGACTTCCACTAGATTTGCAATGGACAATTTGCACACAGGTAAGCAATTATTGTCCCAAATATATTCTGATTTTTTTTCTATCAATCATTCCAAGTTTTAGCTGATTCATTTGTCTTAATTAGCATAATTTTCCCATAAATCCAAACCATTGATTGACATCCTAACCACACCAATTTTTTTAATGACTTGGATTCTTCCTTAGAATCTTGAACACTTTAAATGATCTACCAAACTCTTATCTCTTTCCGCGTTAAGAAAATCAAGAATAATCACTGGGGCCTACAAATTGATTAAAGTCATACATGCATTGTTCGGAATTTATTACTTTAAGGAACGCGACACTTTTTATTATATGCCTTCCAACTCTAAATTCTGAATTCAAATTTCATCTTGGCTGGTGTACGATTTTTTTATGTCATTGATAAGCAGAAAAATGAGACATCAATAAAATATTAATAAATAAGAGTTTATCAAGTATTTTTAAGTCACAAAAAATTTTAACTTTGATGCATATATTGATAGTGTAAAAAAATTATCAAGTATTTTTAAGTCACAAAAAATTGTTAAAATATAATTTTATTATTAAAATTTCTTAATTATTCTTATAATATGACAACGTATATATCATTTTTTTCCATTGTATATTGATAGCGTAAATGTTTAGATTTTTTTCTTTTATCATTACTTAATTTTTTATCATTCAATCACATGGTGACTTATATATCTTATTTTATTTATAATGTAAAAAGTTTTTACACCAATCAAATGTACACACTTTTTTAAATAAGTGGTGTATATAGTTTAAATTTAATTGAGTGTTCGTGTAAAATATTTTATATTATTAATAAATAAAAAAGATATGTATATTGTTAATAAAAATAATATATAAGCAGTATAAAATTAATATATATATAATTTGCACCAATGGTAAGTGTCTATATATATATACAAATTATTTACTCCTAAATTACCCCAAAAGAAAATGATTTGCATCTAATTTTTTTATATGTAAATACAGGCAAGGGCTTACGCAAGAGCTATGAAGGCAACACTTTTCTTTTCAAGTGCAACCCACAACATAAATGTCAACAAAATCTTCAAGTTCATAATGGCAAAGCTCTTTAACTTGCCATGGACGGTGGAACGAAACTTGACTGTTGGAGAGCCCATAATTGACTTCTAAGTTCTAAGTTGTACCTTACACGGATTCACATGTATATGCTGGAAAGACACAAATAGGGAGAGAAAAAAGAAAAAAAAAAAAAGGGAACAACTCAATCTAATATGCAGAGTTCATAAAGGAAATTTATCCTCTCATTTTATTTTATTTCTTCATTTTAGTAGTATTTTAGTACCACAAATTAATATATAGGTCTTCGTCTAAGATCTTGAGTTACATTCTAATTAGAATTTTTCCTAGTTAGAATAGTTTTAGTAATTGTCTCTATTTCAGAATAAAAATAGAGTGATTACCATAAGATAAGAGAATTCAAATATTAAGGTATGTTTATTTTTTATTTTTAAAAATAATTTTTCGTTTCTCTATTTTTAAAAATAAAATTTTCTGCTTAAATAATTATTTTTGCAATTTATTTTTAAAATTATATTTCAGAATGTGTAACTTAAAATTAAATAGAAGTAACTTTTAGATTTTTTTAAAATTTTTTAATTCTAAATGTTAATTTTGTAATTAAATAAAATATTTTCTTATTTGCAATACCATCTACTCTCAATTCTTTATTTTCCTTAAAGTTACAAACAATTTTTTAAAAAATAATTTTTAAAAATAAAAAAAGATATTCAAACACATGTTAAGTACTTATTTTACATATTTCTCTAGTTTTCCTTTGAAAAGGAAAATACACCCAACTTATTTCCTTGATGTGGCGAGGTTAGCGGGTACAAGTTTTGAAAGTTTTCAAATATATTATGTTACTTTGGTGATTGTAGTATTTATTTGAAAAAAGATTTATACTATATTTGTTTCCACAAAATACGTGTCTAATAAAATATAGTTATGAAATGTTAAGATGAGGAAAAATAATAAAGGTGATTAGAAATGAGCTTTCCATCCAAATTCGCCTGAACCCAACATTTTTTTTTTCTGTGGTTAGGTCAAGTTAGTTCCAATAACCAAGTCCAAATGGTTGGCAGATGGGTTTAGATAGGTGCAAGCAATTAGACTTGGGTGGACAAGTCATTACTTGCGAAGCCCTACACCTGACCAACCGATCCATTGAAATATTATTATTTTTCACCGTATTTCCTTCTTAAAACATCATCATTTCCTTTTGCCTATATAAGCCAAAAGATAAGTTTTTTTTTTTTTTTTGGTCTCATTTTAAACCATTTTCATTTGCAGTCATCATCCTTCTTGCCCTAGCACACCAATAATATTCCTTTTGTTGGGTTTAGCTCATAAATTGCAGTATCATTCCCTAATTCTTTATTTCTTCAACTCTTTCATGCTTCCTTGACTTTCTTTCAAAGAATCCTTAAAAAGATTAATCCTTTTTAAAATTTTCTCTTCTTCATCTTCGTTAGGACTTAGGATTATAGTATTTTGATAATTTGAGACTTTGTAATGGTATATTTGAATCTTCTGTTCTCTAACTCTTATAGTTCTTTGGATGTTTTATAGATAATATTTAAAAGAGTGCTAGTTCGTGTGATATATGAACCCTATTCATAGTTTTTCTATTGTATTTGTAATTCACTAGTAAAATAAGGTATATGATGATGTAAAGACTTTTGTTTTATATTTTATTAAGTTTTAGAGTTTTTTTTTTAATGTTTTGAAAATGTTAAGTCAAATGAGTTGATTGTGCCATTATGGTGGATGATTCAAAGAAACCTCATCTTTAACCCTTTTTTTTAGGGGTAATTTACACTTACAGGTAGCAATTTACAAATCGAGCTACACTTGAAGCCGAGAAGCCAAATCCTTCACTCCCTACATGTAAGTATTCAAATTCCTCTCTCTACCTCTCTTTTTGACTTTGTCATAGTGACATAGAGTTGAAATATGGAAAACTTAATTCATTCTAATTTTTAAGTTTATTTGTTTACTTTGTCTCTTTGCTTTAAGTGGGTATTGAAATTTTCAATAAAAATTATTCTTTTCTCATTATTTTCTATAAAAAATAGTGGTTGTTTGTTTTAAGAGAATTCATTCACACAAAGTTTTTATATTATTCTTTGATTTATCCAAAGATTGTATTATTTAGAACAAATTAGTTGCTTTCCTTTTTCTTTGCCTTTTTCCATTAAATTTTACAGTCTATCACTTCAATATAAAGTTTGATGTTTTTATGTGAATTGTTTTATCTGGAATTCTTTTCCTTTCAATATTTCCTCTATAAATATCATGGAACTTTGGATGCCTCTTTTCTTTGTGTGTCTATGCAAATTTTTCTTTATCCTTGTTCTAATTACACTCATCTAGCATATGTTGGCATGATTTTTTTTCCTATTTGCAAAATATAGGAGATTTTGTGGCCTTCTTTTTGTTTAATAATATTAATTATTAGTAACTCATAAGTTTAATTTATTAATTAAATTATGTAGTTATTTTCTTTCAACTCATAATGTTATTGTTAATTGCTTTCATCCTATAAGTTTAATAGGAAACTTCAAACCAAAGAGAGAATCAAACTTATGTAGTGGCAATTATATCTACCAATTCTAAAGAAATAAACTTCATATATGAAATTTGATTCAATCTTTGTCACAGTGAAGATTTTGCATTGTTTGAATGATTAAAAAATTATGCACTTGAAATTTTAGATTTTTTTTTTTATTTTTGTGCATTTTCATCTATTTGAGTTATGTAAACATGTTGTTATTTTGTTAATGAATTTGTAAGTGTAATGTTGCAATTATTGCATCTTGTATTGCAGCTAATTATAAAGTTAAAATATAAATTAGGCTAGGTTGGACATCGTTTGAACAAAATTAAACAATTATGCTATTTTTTTTTTAGAATTTTAGTCATTGCACATCGCATGCAAACTAAACTTCTAATCGGCTCCTTTTTTTTAAAAACATTTTTCACTCCAAAAATCAAATAGGCTTTCAAAGGGCCCAATACTTGCCAAACCCACCCAACCCTTTCAGGTGTAGGGCTCTAATGGTTGGTAACAGGAAGTTTGAATCCAACCCAACCTATTCCTGGTTAAGTATGGATTTGGCCTAAAACTACCTTATCAATACTCCTAGAAAATACTTTATTTGTTGAGTGTTAAATATAAAGAGTTTAAGTAAAGTAAATTTTTTAATTTTAAAGATGAATTTGCTTTCTTCCATTAATATGATTCTACATATTATCTTTAAACCATAAATTTGAGTAGCTTGTCATCTCTTTATCAATAAACATTACAATAACATTTTTGTATGAAGAATGCTTTCCCAAAAAAACTGAAACCTTAATATCATTCTGCTACTATGTTATAAAATGTCACATATAATTTAAAAGAATATTATCTTTTAATTATATTACAAGATATTTTTTTAGGTGACATATAGTTCATGAAATCTTTCTCATATTCTTATAAATATTTTAAAGGAATGTAGGATTCTCACATTTAGTTCAATTTTTAAAAATATATTTCTAAGAATGTGAATATTGCTAGAAATATTTTTAATTAAATATTTTTAATTCAATATTCTTTTAAAATATTCTTATAAGAGATATGGGCACCCTACATTCTAATGACTTGAAAATATTTTAGTAATATAAATAGATTATTTTGTTTACCTTTTAATTCAAACCTTATCACTATTAGCACTTCATTTTATTACTACCTACTATAGTTAACAACTACTACTCACCATCCTCTGGCATTAATCACACCCTCCACCACCAATTGTTAGTCAACACTCACTACTAATGGCCATTGCTGCCAATTATTGATACTACCATTGGCAACCACTGAGCACTAATGATTATCACTAACTGTCATCCACCACAACTAATCATTGTCCATCACTTATGATCATTATTGACCACCATTCACCACTTATCATGGGTGGCTACCAATGTTATCATTCATTATTGGGGACTTTTGTCAATTATTACCCACCACCAAAAACTAACTTTAACTTCTACTAATTGTTAATAATCATTGTTAATCTCTTCCCACCATTATCTATCATTGCTAATTACTTAATTTTTGATGAGAACATTTTCTGTATTATAATAATATTTTTAAAAATATATAAATTAATTAAAATATAATATTGTAATATCTTAAGAATATTTTAAATAAGCCAAACATGATAATATTATATCTTTAAAAATTAAATTCCTAAAAAATTATTTTTGAGAATGTATTTTTTAAAATGTATGAATTCATAAACTAAATGTCACGTGAATGGTTACTTATCTTTCATTGCATAAATATCATTGTGATTGTTTCATGTGTATGTGTATCAGATGAGATGGAAGACAAATTTATTTTCTAAATATTAATTGTGAATAATTCTAACATTTTGTTTTGAGAAAAATATTAGTGTAAATCTTATTAATCATTGTAGATTGCACTGACAAGTTCGAGGCTACCATTCCGATACAGCGTTGGATGACTGCCATTCTTATTAGACAACCATGATATAGCCACTGAGATTTTAAAATTATGGTGTTTACATATTAATGAGGAAGATTGCAAGCAGTTACTGGTAAACCACTTAAAAGATATCAATTTATGATTAAATGGTAAAAATTAATGGCGTTACTTGGTGTCCTTCAATATCTTATGTTTTTATATTAAATTTATCAAAATAAAATTAATCCTTAAAAAAAATATGATAGACATCTTAGATCCTACAATTTATAACAAGTAGATCATATATAATACATTAACACATAAAAACGAATTGTGACAAATATCACGATTTATGAATGATATCATAAGAACCCTAATTAAGGTTTTAGATACAAAATAGAGGTGTTTGATGAATAAGTAGTATATATGGGTCGATCCAAATAATATTTTTGTTAAATATAAAGAGTGAGAGAGTAAATAAAATTTAATATGATTAATATTTTTCAATAATTTTAATAAATTTGATTGGATTTCCTTTTTTTTTAATTTTAATAAATTAGTGGGAATAATTATTATAGTGTGAGAAATTTACATTTTACATAAATTTTTAGAAAACTTTGAAGATCCCAGCATGAACAACTATACTGGCAAGGATTTGGCGGAACATAGGGGGTCATCATGTCCCAAATTTTTTAAAATTATATATTCGTATGGTGCGATTGCATGAATTTTTTTTTATCTAAATTATTTTACTTTTCAAAAATTTTGACCTTGAAATTGCAATTCGAGGTTCGCAATGTCCATTTCTTGTTTTGAACTGAAAGGTCCATTATTTTTTAGTTAGTTAAAAAACTGCAAGCATATATTAACTATTTAACATGTAATTTTGGGGGGCCATCAATGTGCACACTATCAACATGATAACATATACATATGGCACAAATAGGAAAATTCATTTACAATTTCGATCAATTTGTTTCACAATTAAAAAAATGGTTAGATTTACAAAAACATAAGATATTAGAGGAAACTAAAATACAGTTTATTAAGTAATTTAACTCTTTCAACAATTTAACTAATATTTTAAAGAATGATTGTAAATTTAAAATATTAACTTAAATGTAGGAGAAAGAGCTGTTAAAAAGAATCTGAATATATTATTTTTATCCGAAACTGCAGTTTAATTGTGATCGTAAACATTTATGTCATATAATTTACCATGCCATGGAGACCCCAGCCACAGCTGCGACAAAAATTTCCGCCTGCACTTCCTGAATTTTATTTTAATTTTTTTATAAAATAAAATGGTTACTCTCGTCTGGTTAATTTAGTTTTAGCAATTTATACAATTATATAATTTTTATATTTTCTATTCTAAATATGTTGTCCTTAAATCCTTTTTACCATATTTTATGATTCGTATAATTTTTAACGGTACATAATTTATATTGGAAAAATTTTATATTACCCTCATATATTTGAAATCTATAGGAATATGACACAATGCAAGCCACTGTGCCACATCTCCATAGATTTCAAATCTATTGGGGTAACATAAAAAACACCTCCATATTGACTTTATACTTGCCTATAAAGGAAATAAAAAATATCTAAACACACTAGAATTATTCTGAACTTTAGCTTTCATATTATTTAAGATTTACATCAATCTATTGTTTGGATGGAGAAGAACAAAGATGAATAAGAAAAAAAAAAGGAAAAATTGTAGTATAATTTTTTTATTTATGATTTTTATATAAAATGGGGAATAAAATAATTTATGACTGATTATTTGAAATTTCTCAACATTTAATTTTTTGTATTTTTTTCAATTTGAAAATTTTTGAAGGATTATTCATATTATTATTTTAATATTTTATATTATTTTAAATTATATTTTTAACTTATTATATTTAATATTCATTTTTGAGATTAATGATCATCTTAAAGATTTCTATTGTGTATGAATGTGATATTCATTCTTGATATCCCAATTTGTTGAAATGTTTAGAGTGTCTTATGAAGAGCCTTATGCTCACCTACAACATATATAGAAGTAGAACTATGACTTGCCAATATAAGAAAATAAAATTGTGTCAAAGTTTACAGTTATAACTTTTAGCCTAGTGGTAAGCATTGGATCATAACACTTATTTATAAATTAACTTTTTTTAAAAGATAAAATTATAAAAAAATTATAAATATTAATTATACATTTTTATTTAACCTTTTATTATTCTTCCTTATATGATTTCACACATTCAAGTAGTAAGAGGAAAAATTAATATTTAATTATTCATTTTCTTGATTTCACACATCCAAATAAAGGGAGAAAAAAATCAAAATTTAATCACCCATTTTCCTCCCTCCCCTTTTCATCTATTATCTCTCATGATCTTTTCATTTCTTTATCTCATTGTTACTTCTAAACATCCTATAAGTCAGCGTAACTTATTAGATGCAATGAATGTGATGATGTGGATTATAAATGCATCATGTATCTCCTATTCTTTGGGTTTTCAATTTTACCTTAGTTAGTATTTTCATACCTATAATGAGATTTTATTTGATAATTTACTTACACATAAAGTGTAAATTAGAGATATCAAAATGTGTTAGATTTAATGAATTAGCCTGAGATTGGTATAATTTTATTTAGTTTAGGACTGGGACTGGGACTGGGACTGAAACTGAGACTGGGACTGAAACTGAGACTGGGATTGAGCTTGGGATTATGATTAGGATTGTGATTGAGATTGGGATTATGATTAGGATTGTGATTGAGATTAGGACTGTGATTAGTACGTATATGAAAAATGATAATAGTAGCTCAACTTAATAAGAGACTAGGATTGACTAACCCGACCTAATAAGAGACTACGATTGAGACTGAAAGTGAGATTGAGATTAAGATTGAGATTGAAACTGAGACTAATATTAGTAAGTATTAATCCATTGGGTTATTGAGTTAACTTCTTAACCTGATAATAGTAATAAGTAATAAATACTTAATTTATTATTGTATGTTTAATTTTTATATAGATATTAAAATGATAATTTTGGTATATTCAAATTAAACTTTAATATATATAATATTAAAATTATATATATGAGTAGTATTAAATAATTTTTAATATTAAAATTAATAAATTTATATATTTAATGTTATCAATTTATGTTATATAAATTTATCAAAATAAATAATTATATGAAAATTTGAATTAATAATTTAATATTAAAATTTTGAATTATTTAAAAAATTTAAATAAATAATTTTGATATCAATTTTAAATATATTATATACATAGATATAATACAATACATTATTATGTATTTTATATTATTATATAGAAATTATTATAATTATTTTTATTAATATATTATATAAATATTTATTTATATATATTTGATAATATATAAATTATTAAATATATTTATTTTTATATATAATAATTTGGCCTTGATTAATATATGTTTAATAATATATATTTATTTTATTAAATATAATAAATATATAATATAAAATAAATATATTAATATATATATATATAATATAAATTTCATTTTATTAAATACAAATACATAAATATATAATATAAAATTCTTGTTCAATATAAAATTTAAATTATTTTATTAAATGTATATATTATTAAATACAAATTTATGCATTTACTAGGTTTTAATAATATATATTTATTTTATTAAATATATTTATTTTCACATATGATATATATGAGTCATTGACATATATAAAAAAATTTTAAGTCATAATAATATATAATTATATTTAATAAATTTAATTAATTAATAATATAAAATTAATAATAAATAAATAACTAATATGATAATAATAATAATAATAATAATAATAATAATAATAATAATAAAAATATAATGGGTTATAAAAATATACTTACTAAATGTTGATCAAAGATTGGGATTAGAACTGAAATTGAGATTAGTATTGGAACTGGTACTATAATAATTCAATTTAAACCTGACTTAATGAAAAAGTAGTCTAGTTAGCCTGATAAGGTTAAGTTAGTTTGATAGGATTAGATTAACTTGGTAAGATTAGGTTGACCTGTTTTGACAGGTCTAGGGTAATGAAAGTTTAGAGACTTTTGCATATAAGAATTTCTTGAATTTTTTTTAGGGGTGTGTAACTTCTGTATGACAATTTTTTAGTTCATTGCATCGTGTGTGTGTGTGTGTGTCTATATATATATATATATATACACACACACACAATGCAACCCAACTTAGAAGGACCAATCGTAATACGAAGGAAGTAATTATTTATAGTGATAAAACTAAGAAAAGTTATCTTATAATAAAAATAAACAAAGATTTAAAATTACAACAAACCCAGCAGAAAAAGAAGTCCAAACAAAAAGGCATACTTTTTGCGGATGAGTCCAAGCTAGGATTGGATTGGACCAAGCTACAGCTACTTTGTTTTCGAAAGGCCTATGTAGTTTTGTCGCTATGGATTGTGATCCATGCAATTAGACCCGGTCCAATATGGTTTGAGCAGTTTCATTTAACAACCTAGGTGAAGGTGGTCCTCCGTAATATTCATAAAAAATTTGCAAATGGGATTATTCCTTAATTTATTAAGGGCTTTTTTGTCCACCTAACTTTTTAGAGTAAATTTTTCACTTTAAAATATCTCAATTTATTAACACCCTATTTGTCTATTTGCACTCATTTTTCATGTTAATTTCCTAAAGCGATATTATTTGAATTAATCCTTTTATTTTAAGTTTTAAGTTTCAAGTTAAACTTAGTATACTTCTAATATCCATTTTCACTCTTTTTAAGTTAATATACTTCTCAGAGGTCTCAGTAACACCCTGTTTGGTGATGGATTGGGGGGTTTCTACCCCAATTATTAATTCGTATGTAATTTTTTCCATTTTTCTTTTTGGCCTTGTGCCCCATTCTTCATCAAAAGGAAAAAAAAAGGTATATTTCATAACAGTTTTTAGCACCGAAAATAAGCACTAAATTTGGAACATTTGATAATTTTTAATTTTAAATATTTAATTTGCTTAACAGCTTGAAAATATTATTCTGTGAACATAATAATTAATTTTTATCATAATAATTAATTTTTATTTATATACATATTAATTATTATGTTCTTTATTAGTATTACTAACTAATTTCTCATTTTTATTTTTATTATAATTATTAATCCATTCTTTCACTCATTAAAATAAATAGTAAAAAGAAATAATATAACTAAAAACAAGGATGCTTTCATTACCAATGTGGAGATTAACAATTTAATTCAATAATTTCTAGTTATTTTGACATTTTGAATGAATGGAGGAATACATAATTATAACAAAAGTAAAAAATAAAGTATTAATAATATTAGTTATAAAATTTGAGAGATATAATAATAATTAAATACCTCCATAAAAAATGAAAAAAATATTATGTTTATTCAAATATTATCACAAAATATTAATGTTATGTGTAATTTTAAAACTATCCTTAATTATAATTTCAAAAATTTTATGCATTATATTCTAAAACAACATAATGTCACTACAATATTTTTCATTTATGACAATGCTAAAATTAGCAACGGTTAAAAATGGTTGCCTAAAATATTAATAGGCAACATTTCTTGAGTGTTGCCTTGTGTTTTTAACTTAGGCAACACCAAAAAAATTATTGTCTAATATAGAATAAGCAACATTTAAATAACTGTTGCTAAGTAAAACTATTACCTATTATAAAATAGACAACATTAAATTAGTATTATCAAATTATGACTTATAAACAACATTAAAATTGTTGTCTATTATTAAATAGGCAATACTTATTTTATGTTACTTGTTTAAATTATTATAAGTATTAAAAATTATATATGTTTAATTTTCTTTTTAAATTATTAAATTATACTTTTATTTTTTTAAATCATATTTTTCAAATAATTTTTTTAATTTGTATTAATCTAATTTTATATAACTTGACTATTTTTGAAGGAAATTTCATTCTCAACGAAATAGAATTTTTCAACAAAGCAAAACATATACGAACTTTACTATATGTACTAACTGAGCTTCACCACTTCATTGAATCAATTGAGATTTGTGGCGCTGCCTTCGCACTGCTTCATTGCTTCGTTTCACTGCTCCATCTTCTTTGTCATTGTTTGGAATGCAAAAGCTCACGCCATCGTTGTAATTTCTTTTCATTTTTCTAAGATTTTTCCTATTTATTTCATAATACTCAATCTTCCATTGATTTGTTTTATCGTTTTATTCAATTGTATTTGTGCTTACTCTGTTTCTGTTATTTTGTTCTGATGTTTTGTTTTGTTTTAATTGATTTGTACTATGCTTTATTCTCATACTTTCTCATTTGTAATAAAAGTGGAGGATAGGGTTTTTTTTATTTTTATCTTGACAAGGTTAGGAAAATTTTACTGAATCTCAAATCTAGCAGTATGGGTGCACATATCTCCATATATGGTGATGTTTAGCAGCTCAAATCAAGCTATTGTTTACCTAGCACACTTGGAGATTGAATAGGGCATCATTGTTACTGCAAGTGGTGTTGGTTATTGCTGGTTGCTTCAACAACTGATGCCTAGTTTTAAATAGATGCATATTAGGAGTCCTTGACATTCTGTACACTCTTACTTCGTAAAAGAGTTATTAATCCCCACAATGCTCCAGTATTATATCAGTTCTAGATATTAAGAGTCCTTGATGTTCTGTTTGCCTTATTCTAGCATCTGTTTTACGGAAAGAATCTCAAATTCCTAGCATCTGCATTATTCTAGGGAATTAGTTACAATTTTTATGATTTGTTAGGATAATTGTAAAAGCCTTGGGAAGTTGATTTGATTTAACATTAGATTGATTGAGAAAGGGAAGAATCTTATGTTGGGAATAACATGTGTAAAGAGATAACATAGTTTTTCCTATCTAAGGATTTAAACTTGGTGTGTTGCTGGAAAATGTGAGGAAAGCTTAGAAGAATTATGAGAACAAGAGTTTGAAGAATGATATATTCCTATTGATTTAAGGATTAAGGTTTCTGCATATAAATAAGCTCTTGAATGCTATTGCACTATTTCTGCATATAAATAATTTTGTGAACTCAGGGAAAAGCAATTGAGGAAGGAGATCTAATGTTGTTCAGAGATTCTCAACCATTGATTTGTCCTTATAGAACATAGTATTTTAGTAGGTGTAAACTTGACTTGACTGCAGACTTAAAATGGCAGAAGATGAAATTTTTGATGATTGGATGTTGTTTCCTGGCGCTAGTAAGTCTACCACGTCAACTGTCGAAGGTTTTCTTGGATTTGAAGTAAATTCAATATACTTCACAGATGACAGATGGGATGAACTAGATTTAGATTATTTGTAAGGTGGTTATGACTTAGGTGTTTTTAATGTTATGGATGGAAGCATTGAGCTACTTATTGAAAGGCGAGGTGGAAAAGATTAATCTCGCACTAATTTGGATTTTTGTTAAACCTCGATAGTTTATTGGCTTTGTTTTACAGTTAATTACTTGTATTCAGTAGTATATAAGTACATACAATTGTCACTGCTATTTCGGTATTGTTACATTATATTATAATTGCAATTTATGTTGTTAAACGAAAATATGATTTAAGGATTAAGGTTTCTGCATATAAATAAATTCTTCATTAAATTTAACTACAACCGTATGTCATTTGGGTAGTTCTTTAAGTGCTGTATGTTTTCAACATTCTTTGTCATAACTAAAATGTGATTGTTTTTATGTTGCCTTAGGATGGAATGCATGCATTGCACTGGTCTACTATAATTGTGTTGTATGGTAAGTTTATATCTGTCTCTAAATATTCAAGAAAATAGTCATTTTCTTCTGCTTTCTATTCTAATCTTTGTGTTTCATTTCTTAGCTGGAATTCAATTCTTATTGGCAAGCTCAATTTAAATCTGTATCCTTTTTTTTCAGATGTAGAACTTAGATTTTTCATGGGCTCAGATAAGCTTTTCAATCTCAAGTAAGCTCTTAAGCTGTTTGGCTTTGAAAACTGCAACTAGACTCATAGCTTTCATCATCCCACTTCCATAATTTTAACTTTTAGCTATTGACTATTTAGTCTTTTTTTTTTGTGTTTTTGTGGTTGTTGCCCTTCTATTTGATTGTAGAGAAAACTTAGAATTAAATAAGACTACCATGATGGAGTTTCTGTGCTTTGCTTAAGTCGTTGATTTTATTTTGTACTTTTACTAAGTATCAATTGCAAGCGGACCTAAAAATCCCAATACCTTTGTATGGTTATTTGAAACTATTATTAACACCAGCATGAGTGATGCTAATTTTCCATTCTTTACAAAATCTTTCAGGAAGAATATTTAAAATGATTGGTCTTATGTATCAGACCTTCTTCTTCAATCCTTTATAGTATCTTCTTGTGAAGGGCTAACTTTTCAACAATTTTTTAGTATAAAATGGTTAATGTCACTGCATATGACCAAAAGGTGATACAACATTGTTACTGGCAATCTGGCTCTCCTGCTGTAAAGGAAAATTTGAATAAGTAGATTTGAATAACATTGTACATGATCTGTGTTTTAGTTTCTAGAGAAGAGATGTACTGTGGCATGAATAATTTAGCTGGATATATAGAATTGATAAAACATTTTATCTTTCAAAATTAAATTAAACCTAAACATATATCTTAGCTGATTGCTTTCTGATGATTTTATGAAGTAAACACCAAAGGATGAGATTGGCATAATATTATCTTAAAATGATTATTTAAATTCATTAGCCGAATGGAAAAATAATAATAATGACAAAAAGAATAGAAGATGGAGGAGAAGAACATCGAATAATCAAACAGTCTTGTCTTTATAAATGAATTAGTCAAGTGTAGGATACATATATATATAATATTAATAATATTATTAATTAAAAATAAAAAATATATTAAATAAAGTTTTTATTAAAATTAAAAATTATTTTTGTTTAAATAATTTATTATTCAATTTAATGTATTCTATTTTTTTAATTTTATCCAATATTATATATATATTGAAAATTATACATGAAAGATTAGTTATGAATATTACAATTGATTTCCATTATGATTTATTTGCTTACAACTTGAATTAAATTTGATGAATTATTAGTGTAAAATTTTCATGCTATTAATAAATAAAAAGATGATATATTATTAAAAAAATAATTTTTACTAGCAATGTAAATATTTTTAATAATTTTTATTAATACGATAATATATAAATGAATAATAATATAAAATTAATTTATATTAATAATAAATTAAATTTAAATTTTCATTCTTATTTGTAATTGAATTTTTATTATAATGATGTCCATGCAATGTGGCCAAGGATAAGACTTGTTTCAACTATTCACGTTTGAGGTGTATGTTATATAATTGATAGATTTTTTTTATGATCATTATAAACATCTGTCTAATGTTATTGGTCACCAAAATAATTGGTTTTGTGACATTGTACTATTATATATATATATATATATATATATATATATATATATATATATATATATATATATATATATATATATATATATGATTTTCGTAATTAAAATTATCACGAAAAACTTCCCATCCTTTTTTGATATTTTTTAGTAAAATTTTTTCAATTGGTCCGAAGATGTTCCACCATCTAACAAACCAACTAGAAATTTGGTACTTGGTATTGCATTTAAAGAAAATCAGCCAAGAATGTTTAAAAATTTTGTTTTGAAAAAATAAAGTATTCATCCAGGCTTCCCAGACTTGAGCTTCTTCAGCCATATGAGCAAATTTGAAGTTTGCCCACCATTTGACAGACCCATGCCGCTGAAGGATTGGATAATTTCCTTCAAGGTTCTGGGCTAAATGATATTCCCAAAAATAGCACCATGGAAGGCCAATTCTGAGAAAAAATTGTAAAAAGACAGGAAACTTCCCTTGATATATTCTCAAGTTAGAAAATCAGGGAGAGAATTTAAAGAACTTTTTAAATGTTCGATATCAAAATCAAAGACACTTAAAATGCCCTGCCATCTGGCAAAGATTTGTTTAGAAGCAATATTTTGAACATCCTTTTGTAAAATAGATTTGGCTGAATTACAATTAACTCGGATGAGAAACTTTTGATTTAAAAGTTCAGAATGAAATTTTTGAACACATAAAACAATTACTAAAATCTTCTTTTTAGGAGTGGAATAATTTTGCTGGGCAAAGTTCTAATGTTTGGATTCAAATGCAATTATATGCTCTTTGCCATTCAAAATTTGTTTTAGAATACCACCATATCCTAAATCAGATGCATCAGTTTCAACAACTTTGAATGCACTGGGATTTGAAATATGTAGACAAGGAAGATTCTTAACTTGACTCTTAACTTAGATGTAACTCAGAGAAATGGTTTAGCTATTTCTAAAACCAAATATTATTTATTTCAAATCAAAATTTGATTTCTTGGTCATAATATTTATCAGGGAACTATCATTCCAATTGAGAGATCAATTGAGTTTGTTGATAAATTTCCTGATCAATTGATTGAAAAAACTTAACTCCAAAGATTTTTGGGTTGTTTGAACTATGTTTCTGATTTTTTCCTAAACCTTTCAAATCTTATAAAACCCTTGTATGATCGTTTAAAAAAGAGTCCACCCCCATGGACTAACATGCATACTCAAATAGTTAGACAAGTTAAGAATCTTCCTTGTCTACATATTTCAAATCAAAATGCTGAAATAAAATGCGGTACACCAAGGCTTGTAATTAATTATAAGCCTTTAAACACTGCACTTCAATGGATCAGATATCCTATTCCAAATAAAAAAGATCTTTTAAATCGACTTTATTCGGCAAAAATCTTTTTCAAATTTGATTTAAAATATGGATTTTGGCAAATTCAGATAAAACTTGAGGATCGCTATAAAACAGCATTCACTGTTCCATTTGGTCAATACGAATGGAATGTGATGCCATTTGTTTTAAAAAATGCGCCCTTAGAATTTCAAAGGATTATGAATGAAATTTACAATCCTTTTTCCAAATTCATCATAGTTTATATTGATAATGTCCTGGTATTTTCTTAAAATTTAGACTAGCACTTCAACACATCCAACTGGCCCCGGAGTTGCCCCCTAAGTGGTAAAGAGAGAAAAGAGAAGAAAAGATAAGTGGAATTGGGATCGCAGAAGGACTGCCAAAATTTTATTTCATAAAAGAGAAACTTACAAAGAGTTGGGAGTTAGGAGAGAACCAGCAAAATCGAGAGCTTATAGAGAGGCTTTCGTAAAGAATTGCTTGATTCTGAATATTTGGGAAACTGCTTTAAATAAGCAAAAAATTTATCCTATTTCTACAGTAGTCTTCTACAGTTCCTACCCGTGGGTACACAGTAAAAGTGCTATAGTGAAATTTACTTTAAGTCACCGAAAGAGGAAAAGTGACAGAAAGTAAAAAAGTTAACCGGGAATACCGCAAAGCTGTCTCCACCAGCTGCCAAATTTGTTTTCTGGTGCTGACACATTTGATTGGTCATCCGGTATTTGCATATGAGGATTCAGATTGATTCAAATCATCTGACAGTTTAGGTGAGATTATCTGGACTGAATTCGCCAAGATCAATACCGAAACAGTCGTCTTCATTTGACTGTGCATAGTCTTGTTCTTCTTCAGATTCAGACTTTATAGGAGAGTTGGATGAGGCTTCAGATTTTGCTTCTGCCTTAGGTTTCATCATGGTACGAATGTCTTCAAGCTTTGAAAGTCATTCGTCTGGAGTTGAGGTGGTTGCTAAAGTAGCCATGAAATTTGATTTTGACTGGAAAAACTAGTTTGTCCCTTTCCTCGGGTTCTTGTTGAACTCAGGATGTCTTTTAAACCATTTTTGGACTTGAGCTTCTTCAGCCATATGAGCAAATTTGAAGTTTGCCCTCCATTTGATAGACCCATGCCACTGAAGGATTGGATAATTCCCTTCAGGGTTCTGGGTTAAATGATATTCCCAGAAATAGCACCATGGAAGGCCAATTCTGAGAAAAAAAATTGTAAAAAGACAGGAAACTTCCCTTGATTTTCGTAATTAAAATTATCATGAAAAACTTCTTATCCTTTTTTGATATTTTTTGGTAAAATTTCTTCAATTGGTCTGAAGATGTTCTACCATCTAACAAACTAACTAGGAATTTGGTACTTGACATTGCATTTAAAGAAAATCAGCCAAGAATGTCTAAAAATTTTGTTTTGAAAAAATAAAGTATTCATCCAAGCTTTCGGTAATCCTAACATGAATACCCTATCAGATTTGTGAAAAATGGTTTTTCAAAATTTTTCACCTTGAATGGCTCCAGGCCCCATTCATTTGATGTAATGATTTTTTCGATTCTGAAACTCGAGTAAGTTATCAGATTCGGATTTTCTAAGCTCTTCTTATGCTCAATGACCACAGAACCAGAATCTACTAGAATATGTTGGTAGAAATCTCTAGTGTGGAGAAAAGATTTGAGAACAAAATGCCAGTTTTTAGGAAAGATCTTTGGAATAAGATCGATTGGATTACTGGCCCAATATTTGGGTTCCGTGTATAACAGATTTTGGTGGTTAGATTTCTTGACATATTTGGTAGTCTCTGGGACTGGTTTTGGTTAGGCTGGAACTATAGATTTTGAAGAAGTTCTGGGTTTGTAAATTTATTTTTTTTATTGGCAATGGCCTTTAGAATGTCAGATTGGCTTAGGATTAGTTCTTGGGCTTTCTGGTCTTTTTCAGCAATATCGGCCCAAAATTTCTTTTCTAACCTAAGGGGTTTTTGAAAGGAAGTTGCAAGGGCTTGCAGTACTTTAATTTGAAAATCATTATCTTTATGATTTGAAGATGATGGGGTTTTGGGTTTAGATTTGGTGGAGGAGGTGGTTATTTGTTTGGCCTTTTCCTCAGCGATGGGTTTCCGCTTATTTGGGTCAGGAAGGTCTTTCTTGGATTTCCTCATTTTTGCTGCGATTTTTCCTGTAAAAATTCTCGAGTTAGAAAATCAGGGAGAGAATTTGAAGAACCTTTTAAATGTTCGATATTAAAATCAAAGACACTTAAAATGCCCTGCTATCTGGCAAAGATTTGTTTAGAAGCAATATTTTGAACATCCTTTTGTAAAATAGATTTGGCTGAACTACAATCAACTCGGATGAGAAACTTTTGATTTAAAAGTTCAGACTGAAATTTTTGAACACATAAAATAATTGCTAAAATCTCCTTTTTGGGAGTGGAATAATTTTGCTGGGCAGAGTTCCAATGTTTGGATTCAAATGCAATTATATGCTCTTTGCCATTCAAAATTTGTTTTAGAATACCACCATATCCTAAATCAGATGCATCAGTTTCAACAACTTTGAATGCACTGGGATTTGAAATATGTAGACAAGGAAGATTCTTAACTTGACTCTTAACTTGTCTAACTATTTGAGTATGCATGTTAGTCCATGGGAGTGGACTCTTTTTTAAACGATCATGCAAGGGTTTTATAAGATTTGAAAGGTTTGGGAAAAAATCAGAAACATAGTTCAAACAACCCAAAAACCTTTGGAGTTGAGTTTTTTCAATCAATTGATTAGGAAATTTATCAGCAAACTCAATTGATCTCTCAATTGGAATGATAGTTCCCTAATAAATATTATGACCAAGAAATCGAATTTTGATTTGAAATAAAGAATATTTAGTTTTAGAAACAGCTAAACCATTTCTCTGAGTAACATCTAAGAATATATTGAGATGTTTGAAGTGCTGGTCTAAATTTTCAGAAAATACCAGGACATCATCAATATAAACTATGATGAATTTGGAAAAAGGATTGTAAATTTCATTCATAATCCTTTGAAATTCTGAGGGCGCATTTTTTAAACCAAATGGCATCACATTCTATTCGTATTGACCAAATGGAGCAGTGAATGCTGTTTTATAGCGATCCTCAGGTTTTATCTGAATTTGCCAAAATCCAGATTTTAAATCAAATTTAGAAAAGATTTTTGCCGAATAAAGTCGATTTAAAAGATCTTTTTTATTTGGAATAGGATATCTGATCCATTGAAGTGCAGTGTTTAAAGGCTTATAATTGATTTCAAGCCTTGGTGTACCGCGTTCTATTTCAGCATTTTTATTAACATAAAAAGCTGCGCAAGACTAAGGACTCTTAGACTTCCTAATGATCCCTTTGTTAAGGAGATCATCTATTTCTTTTTGGCAGTAATCTAGTAGTTCATGACTCATCTGGATTAGTCTAGCCTTTGTAGGAATATCTCGATCAGAGAAATCCTTTTCATACGGTAAATCTACCATATGCTGCTTCCTATCCCAGAAAGCACTAGGAAGATCAGAACAAACATTACTGACTATCCTTTTTTCCAAATATTTGATTCTGGATTGAATAGTAGGGTTTTGAAGTTGTTGTTCAATCCGTTTGAAAGAAATTTCTTCAACAAGGAAATTGATTTGCGTTTCTTTACAGTCTATCAAGTTAAGGAAATTGATTTGCGTTTCTTTACAGTCTATCAAGTTAATCTTTTCAGATTTTCTGACAAACTGAAAAGTAATTTTTTCTCCAAGTATTTTTGTAGTAATGCCTTTTTCTGAAACCTTGTAGGGAATTAAGGCTTGGATAAAAGGATTACCCAAAATTATTTTGCTGGATAAATCTTTTACTAGTAAAAACTCTTGACTTGTTCGAAAAGAGGAATTTACTATTTGGATATTTGAAAGTTTGAAATTTATTTTAAGGAGGGAACCATTAGCAGACTTGATTCTGGCCTTGATTTTTTCAAAAAATTTGGTTGGAACAAGGCCTTCTTGAATGCAGTTTACATCTGCTCCAGTATCAAAAAGGGCAATTATTTTCAGATTCCAGTTATCTTTTTGTAAAATAACTGAAATGTGATATTTAGGAACTGAAAGTTTGGAAATGAATCCCAAGAAATCATTTCTTTCAATTTTCTCATCTCCATTGATTTTTTCTTTTCCTTTTAAAGATGTTGGAGATCCTGGAGGTTCTTGAAGAGCAGAAATAATTTCTCCTTGCATTTTTTGCAGAGATTTTAACTCTTTTACCTCCATTTTGAGCAAATTTACTTCAGATTGCAAATCCTGCAATGTTACAGGCTTATTGCGGTCTATTTTAAATTTGTCTAAAACTTCTTTGAAGTTGTAAGAAATTGGTTGAAAAAACCTTTTAGAAGTAGAAGGTTTATCCATATTTTTTAAAAAATTTTGGAGAAGAAATCCTTGTTTTTCTTTATCATTAGGATAGTCCTTAATGATGTCTAACAAGACTTCCTGCTCATCATTGAGCATACTAACTTTGAATTCTGAGGGCGAGTCCTCAGAAGAGATTTCATCATCTTGAGGAAGACGATCTAACTGCTGCACCTCGTCTTCATGCTCTGATTCAGAAGAGGATTCTTCTTGGGCTAGCAGGCAGATTATTTGGTTTAGGATGGTATCATCTAAACCTAGTTTTCTAATTTTCTTGTTTAGCCTACAAAACCTAGAGATATGTCTAGGTTTCCCACACCTAAAACAGACAGGTTTGGCTTCAGGGTTTTGGTATTGGTTAGGAGGGATGTTTCTGCTTCGAGCTTTTCTCCTAACATATTTGCTATCATGTTTAAATTTTTCTTTGGAATCTGGTTTTGTCATATTTTGGTGATGCCTATGTCTTCTAGGCTTCAGATTCTTGGTGCAGGGTAAGCCAAATTGTTCGCAGAAAGAGCCTAATTCTTTTCTGTTATGGGCTTTTTCTTTGGCTAGTTGTTGTTGGATTTTGTCATCCTGGCAGATTTTCAAAGCTACCTTTTGAACGTGACTTACTAATTCTCCATAGGTAAGGCGTTCATAAGGGATTTGTTCGCCATAAAGGCTCTTAATTTTAGTTCGGACTTTATCTCCTAAGGTCAAGGGGAGTCCTGCAAGGAATTTTTCTTTCCAAAAAGATTGGTAACTATCTGATCTACTAAAGACACGAGTGAAGAACATGTCTTTATACCATCTGAAGTCAGATAGAGATTTGCATCTAAGGTTAGATAAGAGTTCCGCACTCTTATCTTTCCAGAAAGTTGGGTCACCTAGGAAGTGTTTGGCCAAGGTGTAAATTAAGGTGTTTACCGCATCAGGGGTTGGATTTCCATCTGGTCCAAGGATAATGACTCCTTCGTCATCCCTTTTGACGGCATTTAAGATTTGGTCCTTTTCATCTTGGGAAAGATGGTCATCCCACCATCCTTTTAACTGTCCGAAAAACCTAGTTATTAGGTAATGACAGACAGTAACATCATTGCATTGATGAGTTATGTGGTAGGCTGTACTAACCATTCCCATTTTTTGAAGAATGTTGATAACCTCATATTCAGATTTTCCATCTATGTTCCATTCATAGATGTTATTCCCGCTATAGGAATTCTGAATAATTCTTGGTTTTTCTTCTATGACTAGATTAGGAGGACTGGCTCTAGGGTAATACATTTTTTGGGGTTGTCTCCAGTTGGTTTTCCTAGATTCACGTTTGATAGGGTTTATTTGATAGTCATCAGAAGATGTTTCTGAACAATTATCAAGAACTCCTACAAGATTTCTAACGCTAGACTTAGCAGACTTTGGGGTTTCGGATTCGTCCCCACAAAGAACTGCTAGCCTTTGGTTAAGTTTTGTTATCATTTCATTAACAGAACGTTTTAGTTTGGATATTTGTTTATCAGAAGGTATTTGGTATGGTTTGAAAAGAGGGTTTTCAAACTTAGATTTGGTTCTAGAGGTTTCACCTGCAAGGTTTTCAGAAACACCAGAACCTATATTTCTAGCAAATATATTCCTACTCCTATCAGATATCAACTCAGCACCTATCGTTTGGAGATACTTGTTGGTGTAGTTGTTCTGCTCAATCACAGCAGCAAGACTCTTTGCAGAAGCAACATCTCCTTCTTGGTACTCCATTGTCTTGAAAGGCGGTCCTACAACTGGATTCTTTGGATCTGTTGTCTAGATTTGGAAAGGCCCTTTCGGTGGGAATTCGGAAGTGACTTTGTCACCTTGCGCAGTTACCCATTGCGAAAGAACTTCAATAGACTCAAAATATTTTGCAGGAAAATTAATTTGGTTTCTCTTGGCATAGTATTCAAACCAGTCAAAGAAAGAAATATTTTGTTTAATAAGATTCAAGTTAGCATAATATTCTTCTTGAATCTCTTGCCTTTTCTGACCTTTAAACTTATTTAAAAATCAGGTTCTTTGATGGAGGAATTTATCAGAATAGAATTCCTTCTTCAAAGAATCTTTATCAATTACAAATGATGTTTTGTATTTCATAATAAAATTGGGTCATTAGGGTAGATTTGTGAGACAGTAGGAGAGCCAATAGATCCAGCAAATTCATTATTAGGACCTATTGCTTCGCCATCTTTCTCATCTTCCAAAGATTGGCTGGTTTGACCATATACTGGCCTTGGAATATTTGAACTATTATCAATGCCTCTTATATCGACGTCAATAGTAGAAGTATTTGAAAAAGATTTTCTAGAAGAAATTAATCCTCTAGAAGACCTAGTTCTTGAGAGTGTTTTTGAACTGATTCTTCCGGAACAAGATCTCCTTGATCCTTCAACCAAATTTTTCCCTTTATTTTGAGAAAAAGACTCAGACTCAATAAAGTTACTAAGTCTATTCTTATTTTCAAAGGAAATAGAGACTGAACCATCTGGCATGGTTTCAATTCTCGAGATTAGTTTAGCAGCAATCTCCTGGGGTTTAACAGCATTTTTAAATCCCCAGTCCTCAGGCCAACTTAACTTGTCCCATATTGTTTCCATTGGAACAGATAAGTTTACCTTAGTTGCGTCAGTTTGAAAGAAGATTGTTTTTCCTTTTTGTGTTGGTGGCTTTACGCAAAGTGATGCGAAAGAGTTATGCAATTTATAATGGATTTGATAAATTACCACTACTGGAATTTGGCCGGGTTCCATAGTATAATTATACAATTTAATTTGAAGCTTTAGAAGAGCTTCTGAAAATTGATCTGTTGCAAGGACTATCTTCATTTATAGAAAACAGTTAAAGTAGATTGGTCCTTATGACAGGCTGGTTTCAACTATTCCAATAAGGGAATTTTTAAAATCAGTATCCCTTCCATCACGAAGATAAAGAAGGATAGCATTATCAAGCCCTTTTCAAAGAGTTGAAATTGCAGCTATTTGTATGCAACCAATATGCATATAATTATACTTCTTTCGAAGCTTTTCTGCTTCTTGGCCAGAAAACAGTATAAAATTTTCATCATTGGGTTTTACCCTAATAGTTTGTTCAACAGTCTTAATTATATAACTAGTCCTGTTGAAAAAAATTTCATTTTTGATAAAATAGAGTTCATGATCTGGGATATTCGGCATTTCCCAGTCATCAAATTTTTATTTATATTTTCAAATTTGATTTCTTTAGAGAAGATGGGTTTTGGCTCGATTCTGAACCAGATTTGATCAAAGATTTGTTCGGAGAAAATCGATTTGAAAAACTTCTAATAAATTTGTTTGCCATCAAATGAAAGATTTGAATAGTAAATATGCAACAGAAAACAAATGAAGAATTAAAATAGTAAATAAATGCAGAGAAGAAACTAAATAGCAGAAAAACAAACAGATGTATGACTAGGGGGCTGATATCTACCACAAGGTTTCATAAAGATGAACCAATCAACTTGTACTACTTATGAGATGATCTAAATGTTTGAGTCTGGATTTGAATAGAAATGTTTTCTGGAAAATATTCTTACGACTTAATTTTCACATATGAGCTACTGGGTGAAAGAGGCAAATCCCATTTACGCCATCACACGGTTAACAGGGAACAACCGCCTCATGCATCACTTACATGTTACTATGCGTATTACTGACATTTTTCCAGAAACAAATTCAGAACCAGAAGAAAACATAAAGCTCAACCCATAAGTGGCCTAAGCTCATCTATCCATCCCTACTTCCCCCCGGGCTCTGATACCAATTGGAGCAGATGTAAATTGCATTCAAGAAGGCCTTGTTCCAACCAAATTTTTTGAAAAAACCAAGGCCAGAATAAAGTCTGCTAACGGTTCCCTCCTTAAAATAAATTTCAAACTTTCAAATATCCAAATAGTAAATTCCTCTTTTCGAACAAGTCAAGAGTTTTTACTAGTAAAAGATTTATCTAGCAAAATAATTTTAGGTAATCCTTTTATCCAAGCCTTAATTCCCTACAAGGTTTCAGAAAAAGGCATTACTACAAAAATACTTGGAGAAAAAATTACTTTTCAGTTTGTCAGGAAATCCGAAAAGATTAACTTGATAGACTGTAAAGAAACACAAATTAATTTCTTTGTTGAAGAAATTTCTTTCAAACGGATTGAACAACAACTTCAAAACCCTACTATTCAATCCAGAATCAAATATTTGGAAAAAAGGATAGTCAGTAATGTTTGTTCTGATCTTCCTAGTGCTTTCTTGGATAGGAAGCAGCATATGGTAGATTTACCGTATGAAAAGGATTTCTCTGATCAAGATATTCCTACAAAGGCTAGACCAATCCAGATGAGTCATGAAGACCAGAAAGCTCAAGAACTAATCTTAAGCCAATCTGACATTCTGAAGGCCATTGCCAATCAGAAAAAACAAATTTACAAACCTGGAACTTCTTCAAAATCTATATATACTTCTTCAAAATCTATATATATTAAAAGCATAGTTTAATACAAGAAAACATCAATTTATGACTGATATAAGTTGAAGAAAATTTTCCATTTCTTTTGAATTATTCTGATTTAACGGTATCCCACAGTTATGTTGTTTATGTCATTATTTACTTTTTACTGTTGTAGTATTGTGTTGTGCTGCTACTGAGGGCCAGCTCAGTTGGCCTTCCTTGGCTAAGCCAAGGTCGTGGCATCAAGGGGGGCGGGAGTTTGATCCCCCCAGCACCCCTTCCTTGTTTAATGTAATTCCCTTGTACAAAAAAAAAACTACTATGTTGTGCCGTGTTTGACTTGTTCTGTTGTGCCATGTTTGAATTGTTCTGTTGTGCAATGTTATTTGTCTTCAGTGAGTCTATTCCATCTTTAATTACATCATTTACTATTTGCATCTTTGTCTTATTCAATTCATGTCTTAATTTTCTTAGTTTGGTTCTGTTTAATTATTATTGAGTTATTTTATTTTTTATACGAATCAAGCTATTGTTTTATCTTTGGATTCTCACTTCCTTTCTCAAACAAAATATGTGTAGTCTAGTGTAGAAGTGGAAGAAATGGAAACATATATATAATAATTTAATCCTTTTCATAGGAAAAAGTAGAGAGCGGAAGTTCTCTTTTTTTATTAGTTGAATTTTTATTTGATATATTAGATGATTTCTTCTATGCATGTGAGATTAACAAATTCTCATTTTTTTTATTAGTTGATCTCTTGATACAAGTTAATACAATTTTAGTAGATCCTTTTAGTTTCAAATCGCAAGATGCATCTTTTCAATACTAGGTAAAAATTAATTAAATCCTCCTCTTTTAATTTGATAATTTATATTTTTAGATTAGTATTATTTTCATAATATAGAGATTTTCAAAAATTCTATTTTATTAATTATATCATGTCTATTTGTTTTGATTTTTCTAGTATACGAAATAATGAGGATAAGGCCTGAATGCATCTACCAAGGCATAGCAATGAGTACATTAATGGTGTTCAATTTTTTCTTGATTTTGCTTGTGCTAGGGGAAAACCTCAAGGAGAAGAGATTTCTTGTCCTTATGCTTAATGTGCCAATGGTAAATGGGAAAAGCGAGATGTTGTTTATACCCATTTGATATGCTATGGATTTGTAAAAGGTTATAAAATATGGGTAAATCATGGAGAAGGGTTAACACCAATGGATATTAATGGTAATATGGATGATGATTGTGATGAAGATTCATATGATGATATTAAAGGGTTACTAAATGATAGATTTAGAGATGGGGCACATGTAGAAGGTGTACATGAAGGCCCTAATGAAGATGTAAAGAAAATTTTCAACTTAGTGGATGAGGTAAAGCAAGAATTATATCCGGGTTGTAGAAACTTCTCTATTTTATCATGTACAATTTGATTGTATTTGTTAAAGAGTCTTCATGGGTGGAGTAATGTATCATTGACCACTCTCTTAGAGTTATTAAAAGAGATTATGCCACAATTAAATATTCCTTTTTCCTTTAACAAAACAAAGGTTGTGATAAAAGTAATCCATGTCAACAAATATGCAAAAAATGAAATCCATATCAATGAGTGGACGACAATCACAAGCAAATTAGCATTCAATGGCCACAAGTGTTACACAGCCACAAAAATATAAGATGCCCATGACTTTAAGTGTGTCCCAAGTAGAAGAAACTTCTCAAAAGTGAAGTCAAAAGAAGCTACCCATGACTATAAATAGAACTCGTATTCAAGATGAAACTCTTAAGAAGAAAGTGAAAAGAAACCTTATTGTTCCATCATTATCACTTAATGAATTTCTTGAAAAAAATATGGAAAATGAAGGAGAAAACCAGTTTATTCGTCTTTAAATTCATTCTGTGCCTACTAATTTATTTAAAAATTATAATATTAGTTTTTTCTTGACTAATTTATTTTATGCTTTAATTAAGTTTTTTTATTTACATTTGACATTGTGCGGTTGCTTTTATCAAAATAGTGGCAACAGAAGAAGCACATGCTGATGGAAAAAGGTAATATTAGTGTTCTCTTTGTTGATTTGTTTTATGCTTTAATTAAATCTCTTTTTCAAATTTAACATTGTATATTTGTTTTTATAAAATAGGGAAGCAAAAAATAACTTGTGAAAATACATTGAAAAAAGATATTCATACAAAATTATTAGAAGAACGAGTGGAAGTGACATTTGATAAAGGCCAAGCAATATGATCATGCGATAAAGTAATAAATGACTTAGGTTTTTTCTTAGGAATAATAGCTAGGAATCTAACATTTTGCCCCTAAGCTATACTAATTGGAAGGTTATACCTGATGATATGAAAATGAGAATGTGGAATTATGTCAATGTATGGATTTTCCTATGACATTTTTTACTTTGTTAATTTATTGATGATCATGAAATACTAATGATCTATATTTTTTTGTAGACAAAATTCATTATTCCAGAGGAAAGGGAAAGATGGGTTCTTTCAGGTACACAATAATCTTGAAGAAGATATAAGTGTAAAATTAAAAAGAAACATTTTGACAAATATAATAGCATGATGGAAATGTTAAAAAACTATCCAAAAGAGATTCCGGAATTGCACTTTAGAACATTAATTAAGTATTGGAATCATAATTCCATTAGGGTAAGTTTGGTAAAATATTAAATTTAATCTTTAGGTTAATTGTTTAATAGATATTCTTTATTTACTATTTACTAAGTTGATTTACATATTATTGCCTTTTTCTAATGTAGAAAATTAGCAAAATGAATGCTTAAAATAGAGTTTATTTGAAGTGGAATCATTGAATGGGACCTATAAATTTTGCAAGAATACGGGAAAGACTGGTAAGTTATATATTAAGTAAAAAAGATTGCATTTTTTTAGGTAATTACATATATTTATAGCCTTGAGATAATCCCTATTTTTCAAGTTTTACAAGAGTTTTATCACTCTTAATAAGATTAAATCTTTACAAATCATGCACCACCCCACAAGTGCAACCACTAAGAGTTATATATATTAAAGATTGCATCATGCTTTGTAGACAGGATGTTGCTCCAACATCCTATAATTCATGATTGTCAAACTAGATTTGTTTATCCAAATGCTAATATATTGTTTGGCTTATGAGTAAATTCTAGTAGCAATCCTAAATTTCAGTAATATTATTCTAGCTTGTAGCTGGCATCAACATCTCTTTGCCTAATGACATCATAGACTAAGAAAGTAATATGATCGTTAATTAGGTTTGCACCTATAAACTGTCCATTTCTTGAATTTTAACTACTATTATCAATGGAGATCTTTCTCTAAATTTTGATATTTTTTAATTTGTTGTTTTGTCAATAATCACAAGTCATAAAATCTGTCTCCCAGTCTCTGTAAGAATGGTGTTTGAATTTAGTTAATCTTAGAGTGTTCTCAATTGTTTTTCCATGAAGACATGCTCTTCTATGCATTGATTTGTCAAAGTGCACGGTACAGTTGTTAGCACTGTTGTGTCTTGACTGCTTTAATATGTCTATCTCAATTTTGTGAGAGCTGATGTACAATGCATATAAATAGCTAAGTTGCCAACGTGTAGTTTCTTTGAGGAAGTAATTTACAACCTAGAGTAATGTTGAAGCTTCATCATAACATAAAATATGTCAAAAACATATTATACTAGTAAAAACATGTAAAATAGAAAAAATTTATCAAATTTGAGTCTCAATTTTTCACTCAAAAATATTTTATAAATGATTTAAGAAGTGATAGAATAATAAATATAAGAATTTAACTTGAAACTTTAAATTATAACGACAATCACAAGAAAATCAAATAGGATTCAAATTTTTTATAAATCATAACAACATATTTACAAATCATGATAGATTTTACAAATCATAACTTTTGTGTACGTTTTATTCAATAAAGTATTACACTATGCATGATTTCCAAGCTTATCATAGCAACAAGTGTAGCTTGAATTTCTTTAGTAATTTTCTTTTGTTTACAAATGGTTTCCAAGTAAAAAAAAGGCAATTACTCACATTCATTTTCTGGTGTCTTCTTATGTTCACTTTGATACTAATTTTTTAGTGTATTAAAGTTATAGTTCCAGTTATATCTTGAGCCATAAACTATTGATAACATCATGATCAATTTGCTACTTGTTACAGCATGCAAAGAATGAAAATAATAGGGAGCCTACACAAGTTGAGATGTTCATTGAAACACGCTAAGGAAATCAAGGAAAAGAGTTGGACTTAGAAACTTAAAATGCAATTATAAGTAACTCTCAAAATTTTAAGAACAAGTAATGGCTAGATTATTATACTAACTTATTTTTTCTTTGTTTAATAGTCTCAGCTTCAAAGTTTAACACAAAATATTAAGGAAATAAATGTTGATGCCATTCAAACAGTGCTTGAAAAGGAGAAACTAGGGAGGATGAGATGTTATGGGAGATCTCTCACACCTAGTGCTTTAAAAAGAGTTGAGGAAATTAAGTCAATCAAGAAAAAACATAATGAAGAACTAGCTACCTTGAAGGAATAAATGGAGCAACGGATGAGTGGCTTAGAAAATCTTGTGAAGATGCTATTACAATAGAAAAATCTAGAATTAAGTGTAGATTCTATGGAGCTCTATTGAAGATATTTCCAAGTGATGCTAATAGTGCAAGAAAGGAGTTAGGACAAGCTTATGCATAGTCTTCTGCATCAATACATGATTCAAATGATGATAAGGTAATGGTTCTTCTAATTACTCCATATGTATGCATTAAGTTAAATAATCTCAACCATCAATCTAGAGAAATAAAATTTCTAAAATATACAGATAAGTTAAATAATAAAGAGGAGCAGGGAAATGGGGGGATCTCTAGTAATTAGGATAATAGGGTTGCAACAGGTTCCAAAACTAGCTTCTAAATAATCTATATATAGATTTAGAGAAATTTATCCTGCATTTATATTCTTTGTTATATTTAGACAATGGGATCTCTAAATAATCTCTCAACTGTGTGTATAATGAGATTTAATTTTAAAGGATACAAATGTAATTTTTTATAATAATATAATTAAAATTGATTTTATTTGATTTGAGTGGGTTGAATTAGTTAAATTAGTTTATAACGAAAGAAAGAAAATCTAGACTACTAGTGTTGTTATTTTTATTATTATTAAGATATGTTTTGATTGTGTTATACTTATTCTATTCATATTTATTGTTTAAAGAGTAAAAAATCTATTACAGGATTTCATCAAGACACAAATAGTCTTCATTAAAAAGTTTTCATTTTTGTTGTAAGCAGTAGTTTCCTATCAAAAAATATATTGATACCTTAGTTTAAATTAAAAAAATCATTTTTAAATGAAAGTGCCTTACTGGTTTTGTAAGAAATTTGTGCAGCTGTCATTTATTTGTTGTTGAATTATGGGATGCGCTTGGAGCACTCAAATTAGTATGGAATATAGGTTATAAAATGGTAATCTTAATTTATGGAAGTTCGCATTATAAGTATCAAAGGGAAAAGAAAGATAGGTGTGAATCCCTGTCATTTTGGTTGCTGCACTATTTTATACTGCTGTGTTTTTAATTGTGTTGGTAGATGGTATTTAAGGTCATTTGGCGAGAGAATTGAAAGATTGGGAAATCACATAGAAGTTTAGAGAATAGGAAATAATAGTAATGAAAAATGGAAGATTGGAAACACAAATTATAATAGTAATGAAAAATGAAAACCCATATATTTTGTGTTACTGAACGAAAGTAACTTGTTAAGTAGGGATAGCAATTAATTGCCATGCACCGAACATATTCATTTTGTTACTTAGCCATATATTGTGTTACTTAGCCATGTATTTTGTGTTTTTGTAGGAAAGTCATCAATTACACCAAATATCTTATTTCATTTTTCTTACTTCTTTAAAACATATGCTTCATTCCAATTTTTGGCCTTTTATTATTTCAAGATATTCCATTAGTATTTACTTTAATAATTATATTTGATAACAATTAATTTTAGTTTTGTAATTTGTGACAGGAAAGAATTGATGATGAAGATGATGTGGAAGAATTTCATAACCTAGATGTAGAGGATATCTAAATTTCTTCATGCTATTGATGTATAAAAGCTTACAAAAAAAAATATACTATCTTTTGGATCTTTATTATATGAATTTCTTGACTTGAATTAATGAACAAATAGGTATTCTTTTTGAAATTTCAATTTTTACTTTAAATTTTAATATGTTCTTATATTAAAATTTTGATCTAAAATTAATGACAAGTGAAATATTAATATTTTAATTTATGCATATCATCATTATTTAAATAAATAAAAATAAAAAATTAAATACACTAATGTTTAAATGTAACAAGATTAAAATGGTTGTCTAAATACAAAAAAAAAAAGAAGTCAAAATGTGTTGTGTTGTTATAGATAAAAATGTTGACTTTTTTTCATAGGCAAATAGTAAAAACCCATTGCTAATTTGAATTAAAACTATTGCATAAACCTTAAAAGGGTAAAATTCATTATTAAACAAGAAAGGCAAAAGTGTTGCCTATACACAATCATAGGCAACGGTTAAAAACCGTTGCTTTTACCTAATAGAATAGGCAATGCTCAACAAAAAAACACTTGAAAAATATTGTCTATTTTTTAGGCAACACTTTTTGAATTTTGGGCAACAATTTTCTATTGTTGCTATATAGCAAAAATGTTGTAGTGTGTACATATTATATCCAAATAATATCTGAATAGGAGAGATAAATTTGTTATATTTGCCTATTAAAATCCTATTATAAAACAGATTTAGAAGTAGATACTCAACGTGTGCAGTTAGACATTTGCCGTTAAATGAATTCATTCAATTTTTCTCAATTTAATTTTCAATTTCAACAAATTAAATCCAATTTTCAATCTAATATCTTCAATCCACTGCTCAAATAGTGTATTCAAATAAAACCTTAGTTTGCAGATATCTTGATCGGCATTAAGACATCCGATATTATCTTATGCTTTTCTCCCCTTTAATATTTTGAGTACAAACTATAAATATTATATGTGTTAAATGACTTATCATTTTTATTATCACAAAAATTTTTAATTTTAATATTTCCATTCATTCATTTAAGCTTAAATCTTAAATAAATAACTTCTTTTAAAAAATAGTAAAATACTGATTTAAACTAATAGTAAGATACTTCCAAGTTTGGACTTGAGTCGGTATTCTAATTGAGTCGACATTCTAATTTGAAGGGTATATTTTCATGTAAGACTGTTTGATACTATTTTTCAATTGTTAATGGAAATAAATTTTATTAATAGGAACACTATTCATGAATGTAATCCCATGCTTAGAAGAAGGGAAAAGAAACAAAGATGGAACATGCTTGGAATGGTGGAAAATAAAGATAAAATAAAAGTTGTTATTATTATTATTACACATCAAATTTTAAAATTTTGTTTTCTTTATTTTTTCTTTTTCAATTAGTTTTTAAATTTTTTTTCCTTTCTCTTCATTTTTCTCTTTGCCAAACATAGGGTAACTTTCCTCGATTGATTGACGAAAAGACTTGAGATACTACATTTGAACTACCCTTAATCATAGAAAAGATTCAATGAGCAAATTTGACGATGCATATTTAAGTGGACTTTTTTTATTTGAATGGACTAAAAGATAAGTCTAGTCTAATTTTTCTAATTTGGTTCAACATCCACTAAACTTCAATGACCTAAAATTCAAGAAAAATCTTTTTTTGCCAAGCTTAGCACTTAATTGAATTTAAATCTAATTTCCTTTTAGATAACTCCTAATGTTATCAAAGTTGACTAGAAATTTTTATAACTTATTATTAGAGGTCCATTCAATATATAAAGGTTATTATTATTTAGATAAGACTCAAATTACAAACTTTAATTCTACTTAGTACAATAAAAAATTATGAACATTCATAAGCAATTATATTACCAAGTCTGCTAATCCAAACCAAGGTACAATCCATATATTCCTTGAAGAACAACTTAACATCTTCAACTAGAGTTAAAACATGTTGCAAACATGAACTAAAGCCTAGGAAAGGATCTACAATAGGTTTATAGTCACTTCCTATTATTACTTTACAGAGAGATTAGGATTTAAACACCTCACAAGCCTTCTAAACTAGAAATTCTATTATTCTCTAAGAGTAAGATATTATGCCTTATTCTGAAAAAAAAGAAAAATATATAGAATAATGAATGGAGTCCACACAGATGAAAATTATCTTATCATGGATTCCACCACTCTATCTCTCTCTTTCTCCTTATGAAATAAGGTAAAATGCCTTACTGGAGAAACATAGTAGAATTTTTCCTTTTAAACAGTTTTTGCTTCCACTTCCAATATTGAAGAGACTTTTATTTTTCAAACCATATCATATGCCTCTTGTTCATCTTTGGCTGGGGCAGTAATAACTACCACTCCATTTTTCCACCCAACGTCTACATTGATTTTAAGGCAAATCCTTTGGTGTTAAGGCCCATGCAACTAGAGATTGGCCGCAACCTTGCTTGGTGAAAATTGAATTCTTGCCATCTCCATCTACAAATTATTTTTTGCCAGAATACTAATGTGATTCATATCTACTGTGACGTTGTTGAATAGTAATCATCGCAAGCCCTCCATACTCGCTTCAATATCATGGCAATAGTAAAGATTGTCGAGGTCGACAGTTTAACAATATTATCTTTTTGTAAAAATTTTCTTAGTTGCTCTTATTTAAATGATGTCTTTTTAAAAAAAAATAAATTTAACATATTTATTGTAATTTTTCTATCTATATTCTTAATTATTTTTTCATTATTAGCAAGAGTGGAGCCATGTTTTGTTTAGGGGGTCATGAATTATATATATAAATTTTTTCTCTCAAGAAAAAATAAATTAAATGTGAAACATAGTATAATAATTAAAAAAAGTGTTTAAAATATAAATTTAATACTTGATGGAATAGCTTTAAGCTTAAAATTATATCGTATTTATCTAATTTTAAGATTGATTATTAAATTAAGTGAAAATTTGTTGAATCTATTTATTGATTGAAATGTTCAATAACTCTTATTTTAGTGAGATTTTGTTAAATAAATATATCCGTTATTATTTTTATTTTTGGGATAATAATTGAATATATAATCTATTCACAGCATCTAGACACTATGTGTATAGAATTTTTAAAATTATAGCTAAGGATAATTTTCAAATTTTATAATATTTTAATATTTTGTAGTAAAATTTTAAATCATTAACTAAATTCTATATTTAAAATAAAAAATTATTTAAATATGGTGAATTTAATACTTAAAATTCAGTATCAAATCTTTTAGTATTATTAAACATATCTTACTTAGTATTATTATGTTTTGTTCTTTTTGAAAAAAAGATAAAAAAGGGAAAAATAGAGAAGAAATATATAAAGTCAAAATAAAGTTTATTTTCATTTATTATTATTATTTATCGAAAATAACCATTAGATATACCACATTATATTTAAGTTTGTGTAATATTAAGATCAAGTTTGAATTTTATAAGCTTAGCAAGTTTAAGCTTAAGCTCATTTATTTCATCAAGCTTAAGCTTAAACAAGTAGATATTTAGTTTGACTTAACTTATTTATAATTCTACTTTCACATTTTACAAAAAAAATAATTTAATAGTGATTTTGGTCCCTACTAAAACATTCTTCACCCTCTAGCCTTGATTATTAGCTTTTCACAATTAACAATTTGGCTTGATAAAGTACTTTAGCACTTGTTGTTTAAGGTGAGATGAAGTGAAGTTGAAAGTTAAGAAAAGGGCGAGGCTTTAATTTTGCTTTTGTTGATATATTGAGGGGAGCTAAAAGGAAATTATGTGGTTATGATCACAAAATTATTGGAATGACATACTTAAAGATGTGTAGGGAAGTTGGTTACTGATTTAATATACTTGGCCATATCAGAAAATGGTAACCACCCTCAATGTCAAACAAGCTAGTAATCATCTAGGAAAGGTCTATACATACCTTTATTCTAACAAACAAGCTTATTTTACCACATTTGCTACCTAAATAATATGTATGCACTTTCCATCCTAAGTTTAATATTTTGTTTGCACTACAACACTATAATGCATTTTATTGCTTTTATCTATAACTTCTTGTAATTTTTAACTTTATTCTTCAGTGTAAGTGAGAGATCCTCGTTTCCAACAATGCCATTATGCAACTTTAGACATTAAACTACCTTTTTAATTATGGTCTCTATAAGTAATAGTAATAATTACATTAGTTGCTCTTTTGTATTTAAAGCATTTATACAAGTTATTTTTCCTTTGATGCTTTTATTTATATTACTTTTTTATTTACTCATTATAAAGGTTTGAAAACTTTGCCAATAAACCATTTGTAGTTGACTTCTTTGAAAATAGAGTCAAATTGCCTCATTGCAATTTTTGACAACAAACAAATTAGCATATCTAATAGGATGCGGTTAAGATATCAAGTTCTTGTACCTCATCTATTTTATGCAATAAAGAAGTGGTACTACTTTACCATTATATAACATAAATACAAATATAATTTCCAATTTTGGAGCCACTTGTAATGTAATATCCCAAGAAATATTATAGAGAAAACTCAAATGGGAAATCCTTTTAATTAAAAATTTGTAGGAAAATCAAATGAAATTTGGGATAATTGTAAACGTAATTTGGATGTGAGTCTAACTAGAACTTTCATGAAAATTTTATTAGATATCAAAATAGATTAAAATATAATTAAAAACCTAATAATAGGTTTAGAAAAATTTACATAAGAATTTATTAAAATTTTATTAAAATTTCAAAACCCAACTAAACTGAAACGTAAAAAATTGAGCCAAAAATTTAGCAAATTAATTTAAAAACTTTTGGGTTGAGCTAAATCACAATTTTCTAGGCCCAAAAGTATATAGAAGTTTAGAAATAAAGGCCTAAATAAAGTCTACAAATATAAAAAAGTTTAGTGACAAAAATACAAGAAAATAAAAAATTTGAGGCTAATTTATAATAAACTTTTTTTTTTTATCTTTTTAAGTGGATAATTTTTATTGTTATTAGGTTAGTTTAGCCCAATTTTGATTTCTAAAGCTAAAAAATTTAGGCATGAGTTTTTGAAAGAAGTCAAGGACATAAGTGAAAAAAATTAGAGGTAATTTTTTTAAAAAATTTCTTTAGATATTTCTAAAATTATTTTATTTATAAAAAATTGGATAACAATCTCAAATTTTAGCTAGGAAACTGTGTACCATCTGCACTTAAAAATGATCACATGAATTTTATTTAAAACAAAAAGATTAAGGATTTTTCTAAATGGTGATTGGACATCCTTTGGACTTGAAATCATTTGAAATATTTTATCCATTTTTCCTACCTTTTCTCTCCATTCTAGCCGTGTTCTCCTCCTCCTCTTGCTAAAGTATTTTATTCAATTTTCTTGCATAAAAACTTTCCAAAAGCTTTCCCTAAAAAAACTTCAAGGTAAACTTGTTTTCTATTTCTTTTTTTCATGCTTTCATAGGAAATTCTACTTTGAATTTTGTAAAATGATGTTTATTATTTTGGTTAGAGTTCAGCTACTCCTAGTGAGTACCAAGCATATTAAAAGGTTTAAAAATTCAAAGTGAGTGGCAACTCTCCTTTTTTTTTTAGAATTGTCTTATGGAAAGTGATAAGTATGGTGATTTATGATGATTTTTATATGTGACAATATATGAAGACATGATTTTGATTTTACACCCTTTTGGATGTCATTTAATGATATTAGGATGATGATCTTAAGGATTTACTAGGAAGGAAATTCTATTAGAGAGGTTTTAGGATATGTTTTTATTTGCCTTTGGAAATCATGGTTAGAGCTTTTTTAGATTCTGATTTTTTATATTTTAATGTCATAAATGATGTTAGGATATGTGAGGAAAAATTTGAGAATTTTTAGAAAATTTTAGAAATGTGAAAAATGAATATTCATAAGTTTAGGAGGAATGGAGTCAGAAGCAAAAGACTGGCAATCATGGTTTACTAAGAAGGAAATTCTGTTAAAGAGGTTTAAGGATATGTTTTTATTTACCTTTGGAAATCATGGTTAGAGCTTTTTTAGATTCTAATTTTTGATGTTTTAATGTTATAAATGATGTTAGGATATGTGAAGAAAAATTTAGGAATTTTTAGAAAATTTTAGAAATGTAAAAAGTGAATGTTAAAAAATCTAGGAGGAATGGAGTTAGAAGCAGAACACTAGGAATTTTGCTTATATTTTTAGGGTATTTAGGTATCCAAATGATTGAGAAAAATTATGAAAATTGGTATCCTTACCTTTCCATATTAAAAAACTCATGGCCAAATTTGGTGGCATTTGAAGTTTATTTGGTTACCTAACAAATTTTTTTATTTCAAGTGCTCTAATATAGTTTTGATTTTAGACTCTGACGAAAATAAAATTATTTAACTATTTAAACCATGAAATTTTTTAGATCTAATTAATGTTCTATGCTTATTGACATGATCAAAATTTGATGATTTATAGAAGTGGTTTGAATATTAAAAAGGACCTCTTATTACATGACACTCTATGTTGGCCTTGTTTTAAGAATATACTTTCATTTTTGTGTAAATAGTACTAAGGAGCCATAACTATATAAGATAATTGACCTTTCATGATTCATAATGGGTTAATAAAATGTTATAAGTCTTAGAATTTTTTCACTTGTTGAAAGTTGAATGAATTTAAGGGGGAAAAAAGGGGGGTTTACCTATTATTACCCCTTTATGGCCTAACAAGGCTTTTGGATTAGTGAAATATATTTTAAATTGATATCATACACTTGTTATTCAAATTGCTTTTAGTCTAAAGATATTCATATGCCATATTTGTTGTTGGAATATTTAATAAAATACTTTTGGATAAAGTGATATTTTGACCATACTTATGATATAAGATAATAAAATACATGGTTGATACCTATAGTATCCCATCATAGTTGATGCCTACGGTATTCCAACATAGTTGATGCCTAAAGTGTCCTAATATGATTTATGTCTATGGTATCCCATCAAGGTTAATGCCTATAATGGCCCGATACTTATTTATAATGTGTGCAGAAAATATGCATATATCGTGTGACTTATTCTTAAGGTGGAGGGGCATAAGGCAGGATTGAAGTTATAAGGGAGAGGAAGGGTATAAAATAAGACCAAAGTTACAGGGGGAAACCTAAGTACTAACTATAGTAATTTAGCTTAATAATTTGAATAAATATTTTTTTAAAGAAAATATTATTAAGAATTTATTACGTGATGATTGTTTAAATATATTGACACACATTTGATTTTTTTTATGGTGAAAATTCTTTAGAAAAAGAAGGAAGTAGTCATTTATTGAGTATTCTTTAATATTCACATTTATGTATGTTGTTTCTTTTGTAGATATTGATCATAGTCCTAATGAGACAAATTGACATATGTATTAGATTTTTTCCTTACTTTGCAAAGGCGCGCCAAAGGAATAGTTTATGAGATTGTTTAGTTTATTTAATAAGGAATACTCTTCCTTAAAATGTTGTGTATATACTAATGACAACATATTTTGTATAAATTTCAAACTTATGTATATGTTTCCTTTGTTACACGTATCAATATAAATTAGTTTTCTTTCACATCTATGTCTTTTAATACTTATATAACTACAAGTATTTTTCCTATTATATTATAATAAGTAAAAGTAATGAAAAATTTATAAAGTATCAAGGCTTGTAAAGGTATTTGATTAGTAGATCTACACTAATTAGATATTTTTATACCAGTCATGATACTTAAAAATTAAATCATGACATGTGATAACTCACTATTTCAAGAAAATGTTATTGAAAATAATGACAAGCCATAACAACCAAAAGTTATGACTAAAAGTTTTGAAAATATTGATGTTGTCTAGAATATAAATGATCAAAATAATAGGCTTAATACTGGACATAACCAATAACAAAATCAAAATATATTTCCTAGAAATGGCCATTAAAATAATAGGTTGGTTGCACAAAACATTAGAAATGCTCCTTATGACAATAATAATATGTTAGAAAATGACCAAAGAAATAATGTTGGGTGGCCTTCTAGTTTACCTGTTGGAATGCCTTATGGTATGTTGTATATTGATGAAAATAACAAAGTTGTACCTTTCACCAATTGAAACGTACAGGCTAATAGATTAATTATGCAACTAGTCAAAATGGTTAGTGAGAATAATTGGGACTTAACTCCTTAAAGTTTTATTGTAATTAGATAACAAACGAATAAAAGTAACCATGGCATGGTGCATAAGCTCTCCCAATAAATTGCCATAATATTAAGGTCAATTCTTGAAAGTATGGTTGTAAATCAAGCTCGGATGAATTAAATGGTCATAAATAAAGTTTGGATGAATCAAACACTAGAAAAAGTCGTATAATATCTTAAATCGTAATGTGGTAATGAGCATAATTCAAAAAGAATAGAGATTAAGATTAAGCTTAAGTTTGAGTAAAATGAGGTTGAAAAACTTGAATACAATCAAGTAAGACTTGCTAGACATGGTGGGTACATGAATAGAACTCAGCAAAGCAAGTGGCAAAATATAGGTTCATAAGACAATATTCAACAACTGAATTAGAATGTATCACACTACCAAAATTAAGCAAACTAAAGTCAAAAGCCAAACGTTCAATTCTTAGCTGAAAGATTATTAAACTAATTGGGTGGCTAGAACGTATATCCCAATAACAAGGAGGTATTTCTAGAATGGATTCATTAGATTGAGTTGTCTTAAGGATTTAAAATACCAAAGTTTATAATTTTCTTGAATAATGATAATCAGTCAACCATCGAGCATGTAGCTAAATTCACAACTGAATGTAGGGTGTTGGTTAGTAATGAATTCTTAAAGCTAAGACATTTGTTTTTATCTCTGACAAGAACTGCATTCTCTTGGTATTTAGGCTTTCCACCTAATTTTATGCACACTTGGGCTTAGATGGAATGAATGTTTCATGATTAATTTTATTATAGGAAGATTAGGATTAATTTGTCTAACTTAATTAACATTAAGAAGAGTTTTATGGAGTTAGATGAGGACTACTTTTACAAGTTTTAGCTTGCAAGGAGCCGTTGCTTCACTTAAACCATAAAAAATGAAATAGTTAAAATAGCAATGGTAGGTTTCAATTTTACCATTTGAGAAAAGCTTATGAATCAAAATATTGTTGACATAACTTTATGAATAGAAAAAGGCTAGTAGATAGAGCAACTACAATAAGAGGAAAATAGAAAGCTATGATGAATGCATTTCATGAAGGAAAAGGTAGCATATGTCAAGGAGTAGACAAGTGAAGAAAGTGAACATAAGGTCCATTTGGCCGATCTCAAAGCTGAACTTCCATATTTCTATTCATTTTTAAAAAGTATTGATAGAAAAAATAAAATGGATCATGTTAACAAGAAAGTTTACTCTTTTGAAATTAATAAGACTGATAAAATATATGACCTTTTATTAAAAAAAAATAGATAAAAATATCCAAAGGTTATAGGATTTTGGTGGGAGAAGAAAATGGAGATAGAAAGTGTTACAAGTATCGTAACATGTTCAACTATATTACTAATAACTAAGTTCTTTTAAGGGAAATGATTAAAAAGCCCATTAAATCGAGGAGACTGAGATTTGTGGAAATGATTGAAAAGTCCATTAAATCAAGGATATTGAGATTTACTAATAAGGATAAGGAAATGTTAATAAATAAGGACCTTTTCCAAATTAGGTTAGACTATGTTGAGCTAATAGATAACTTCGGCATGTTTGACATGAATATTAGTGTTGTAGCCTACTACATGTTTGATGACCTTTTGGATGCACTTTTCTTCCATAAGCCTACCAAATAAACGCGAGTTAAACTTGATAGAAGCATTTGTAAAATTAATTATAATAATTTGACTCAATTCTAAAATTGAAAATGAGAATTAAATCAAATTGTTCTTGAATTTATAATTGATTTCATTGGTTAGAATAATTGAGAAGTTAATTAGTGTTTTAAATTTATAATCAGTTAGTAAAAATTTTTATTAGCATTATTTAGTGTCCTTCAATATCCTAAGTTTTTAGATTAAATTTATCAAACTAAAACTAATCCTTAAAAGTAAAATATGGTAGACATCTAGGATTTTTATCATTTCTAATAAGAAGATCATATATAATGCATTGACACATAAAAATTATGACAATTGTCATAATTTATGAATGATATCATAAGAATCATAAATAAGGATTATTTTAGATACAAAATAGATATGTTTAATGAATAAATGATATATATGGACAGAGTTGCTAAGATAGGTCGAAGCTCACAGACCGATTTATTAATTTGTACATTTTGAAATACTCAGGCCTCTATTTTAGAGGCCTCAGGAGTTATGGATTGTAACTTGTCCAACTTGCAATTTTTTTTATATTTTTAAGTTTTATATAACTTAATATTTTCATTTTATACAAACTTACACTTTTATTTTTTATTTGTAATTATGTAAGATTTGTTATAAATAATTTATAGATAATATTTTATTTTGTAGGTATTTTATAATTTATATCTTATATATATGATATTTTTTGAGGTTATACATAAATTTAAAATGTATTATGATTAATTTATGAATGAATTTAATTTTTTTTATTATTTAAAAGTTGAATTTTTTAAAAAAATTATAAATTGAAAAAAAGTCTATAGATTAATCCAAATTTACAAGGATTAGAATAGGACTTTGATATTGAAAGCTTATTAAAAAGATGGATGGGTTCAACTCGACTTAATCCATTTAATAATCGGCTTGTGCTCCTAGTTTGATCTATTCATTCCATAGTTTAATCAACAGATTTAAATAATATTTTTGTTAATTATATGGTGTGTGAGAGAGTAAATCAAATTTCATATGATTTATATTTCCAATAATTTTAAGAATTTTGATTGGATTTTCTATTTTTTGTTATTTTTATATTTTAATAAATTAGTGGGATCAAAATAATTAATTTAGTGTGAAAAAATTAACATTTTACATTTTACGTAAACTTTTAAGAAACTTTGAATTTGTTGGCGTGAGAAACGATACAGGAAAAGTTTTGTTGGAACATATGAGGTTTTGGTCTCAAAAAATTTTTAATCTTTAAAATTATATATAAGTGTCATACGATTAAGTAAAATTTAAAAAAAAATTATATAAGTTATTTGATCGTCCAGAAATCTCTTACTCCAAAATTTTAATTCAATATTTGTTTTTAGTAATGGGGAATATTTGAAACTAAATATCCATTTCTTATTTTTAATTGAAATGTCCATGTTTTCTTTACTAGCTAAAAAAAATCCAAGCACATGTTATCTATGTAACATTTAATTATGGTGGCCGTCACTGCCCACGCTATCAAAATGATAACAACATACATATGGCATTAATAGGAAAATTCATTGACAATGCCCATCAATTTATTTCACAACTTAAAAAAAAATGGGTACATTTACGAAAACTAAAGATATCAGAGGAAACTAAAATACAGTTTATTAAGTAATTTAATTTTATAAAAAATTTAACTAATGCTTTAAAAAATTGTTGGGGAAATTATTGGGAATCGAAATCTTAAAATATTAGTCTAGATAAGTACGAAAATACTGTTAAAGTAAACCCAAACCTACTATTTATATCAAGAACTACAGTTTAATTGCCATCGTAAACATTTATGACAGTTTTCTGGTGGACTTTCTCAGTTTTATTTTAATTTCTTTTTATTATTATTTAAATAATATCATTATTCTTATTAATAGGTTTACTTTTAACCATTTATACAATTATATCATTTTTATATTATCTATTCTAAATATATGATACTTAAATCTTTTTTATTATATTCTCTCAATTTATATAATTTTTCATGATTAATAATTCAGATTGACTTAATATTTAATCGGAAAGGTAATGAAGAACACATCTAAATATAGTAGAATTATTCCCTAGTTTGTCCTGCATATTATTCAGGATTTACACTAATACATTATTTGGGTGAGAAGAACGATGACAAATTGGGGAAAATGGTTGTTTTATAATGGAAATGACAAACAAAAATTTAAAATTCAAACAAATCCAACAAAAAAAAAAAAGAGCCCTAACAAAAACGTGTTGTATTTTCTGCGGATGGATCCAAGAACGAGTTCAATCCAAGTTAGGATTGGATAGGACTGCGGCAAGTTTTTTTGAAAAAGACCTATGCAGTTTGATAGGTAAGAATTGTGATCCATGAAAGTTAGACTGGTCCAATATGGTTTGAACAGTTTATTTAACAATCTAATACCGGGGGGGGGGGGGGTCATCCCTAGTATTCATCAAACAATTGCAAATGAGATTATTGCGGTTCGAATTGTGTTTCTCTAAAGTCCAACACTTTTTTTTAGGGAATAGTAAAATATTAAAATTTTTTATGAATTAAGGAATTAAATTTTGATAAATTATAATTAATTAAAATTGATTTTTAAATTTATTTCTATTCGCTTCCTTAATCTTTTCTGCTTTCATATTTCCATTCCACCTTTAAAAGTTGATTTTTTACTTTAAAGCATCCTAATTTATTAACACCCTATTTCTCTATTTGCACTCATTTTTCATGATAATTTCCTAAAGTGATATTATTTTATCCTTTTATTATCCATTCACACTCTTCGTGTATTTGATAACAATAAAAATATTTAGCACGAAAATAAGTACTAAATTTGTAACATTTAATTAATTTTTTATTTTAGATATTTAATTTGGTTAACAAATTGAAAATTTTATTGTGTAAATATGATAATTAGCCCCTCATTTATACAAGTATTGATTATTATATCTTTTAAATTTTATAACTATAACTACTAATTTCTTATTGTTACTTTTATTATAATTATTTTTTATTTCTTCACTGATGATATTAAAATAAATAATAAAAATAAATAATATAATCAAAAGGCAAATATTTATTTTACATAGTGCCAATGTGGGGATCAACTATCCACTTCAATAATTTTCACTTATTTTAGCATTCAAAGTGAAGGAAAGAGTGGATAATAAAAATAAAAATAAAAATAAAGGATTAATAATATTAATCATAAAATTTGAGAGGTATAATAGTTATCATATTTATAAATAATGGATTAAATATTGTATTCATTCAAAATTTATCATAATATTAACATTGTGTATGAAGTATTTATTTAAGTAATTAATTTTATGCTTTAATATTAAACATAGAACAGATTGGGTCTTAACTCAATGTGTGTAGTTTATGATAGGTTAGATCATACATAAACTTATATGTGGTAGAGGCTCCAACTTGCAACTTTTTAGTAGTTAGTAATTTCTTATCACAAGTTTGATCATATATAAAGAAATCACATTGTCATTCATGATGAATAAGGATTAGCACTCCTAAAATCTTTCTATCACGTCTATTCTCTGAATAACCTAAGAAGCATAGCAAGTTGTAAACTTTACTTATAATCATTATATAGATTGATTATGACTTCATTAGATTATGTATTAGGTACGCTCATAATTTAATTATGATTAATTTACATTATTTAATATTTTAGTTATATTATTAATAGATGGTATCAGAGTAATGTTGATAGTATGTTAATGTTAATTTTTTTTATTATGAGTAATTTAATTAATCTTGGCAAAATTTAATAAAAAAATTCCTAATTTTCTTTTCGGTACATGAAACCTTTGTAATTAGGGATTTTTTTATTTTGAGACAATTTGAATCTATTTCCTTTCAATTGAATCAAGAATTTTGTTCTTATATACATGTGGAATGTTATGTTGTTACTGGATTGCATTTGAATCTCATGACTTTTATGAATTGATGCTTAGTTTTTTTGGAAAATTTGTAGCCTTTTATTTGCACAATTTTTAAACCTTTTCTCCTCATAAATACATAAGTCAGTATCGAAAATAGGCTAGATATTTTTTTTGTGTGCATTGAAATGGCTAGAAAATATTTTTTCTAGAGCTTGGAAGCTCTATAAATGGCAAAGAAAACCTCTATTGTCGAACCAAGGATGAAGATGTTTAGCTCTTAGGTCCAACAAGTTCCTCAGGTGCGGAGGCCACACGCTTGATAGCATATAAGTCTCATGCACCTATCTTTTACACATTGTAGCTTTAGTTGATTTGCTATGTGTGAGGCTATGCATGTGAGAAAGTGTGAGCCTCACGTGCTTGTCTTTTTTTGCATTGTAGCTTTAGTTAATTTGCCATGGGCATAAGAGCATGGGAGCCTTATGCACTTGATGCACTGTAGCTCTAGCTAATTGGGACATGCGAGGCCATGCAAATGAAAGTGCATGAGCCTCACGCTTCAGGTCTTTTTGACCTATTTTTGGCCTAAAATTCTTAAATTTTAATTTTCTATTTAGCTATTATTTTTTTAAAAAAATTTTTCTGGCCACTAAATATTTATTTTAAATTTTATGAGAATTATACTATGTGAAAAATATATTTTGTTAATGAAATTTTAGCCTGTAAAAAACTTATGAATATTCTTCACAATATTTGTGAGCTTAGTGATAAGTTACTTTTTTTATTGTGAGTTTAGCTATGTTTAATAAATTGTTAAATCCTTAATTATGTAATTTTATACATGTATGGATACCAAAATTGTTTGATTCACATTAGTGATAAACTAGAATTATAATGAGGTTGTTTTACATGAAAATATTATCCTTTTGGAAGGCTTAGGAACATATTGCATTAACAATGGATACACCCTATTTGTGATGTTGTTAATGTAATTTTAAGGCTTGGACTTTTTTAGATAGGCATGCAGCATTTATAATATTTTAGTATTTTTTGTACGCTATTGGTATGACTATGTTGATTACATTTTTGTGTAGACTTTTGTACAAGGCAAATCATGCGGTATATGTAATCTTGTTGATGCCATTTTGTCATATAGTTCTTGATTGGTTTTATTTTAATTAGGAATCTTGTATAATAATTATATTATGCGTGCAAAATTAATATTTTTTAATTTTGTAGCATTAGTCTTGGCCTTTCAGCAACTATTTATGATGAGAACTCTTAATGGAACAAATTATAATGAGTGGAAAGAGTTTTTGAACATGTACTTGATAATTTCTAAGGAAGATTTGGTTCTAAGAGAACCAAAGTTAGTTGATCTCTTTCTTAAGTTTAGTGTTATAGATAAGACATATCACAAGCAATGGCATGAGTCAAACTAGACCTGTTTAGCAGTGATCAAGTTTACTATTAAGAAATTAATTAGAGAGAGTATTCTAGACAAGGACACTACTGTGGAATATATGAAAGTTGTTAGAGAGAAATTCAAGAAAAGTGGTGAAAAGGGCAAATGACAATAAAAGAAATTCAAGGGCAAGTGTAATCATTGCAAAATCCTTGGACACAAGATGCTTGAATGCTATAAGCTAAAAAATAAGCACGAGAAGGTAGGTATATATTCCATTTTCACCCTTCTAGCTCTAGTGTGTTTTGAGTCCAATAATCTTGAGACATCTTCTGAATTTTAATGGTTGGATTTTAGTGTGACTATTAATGTTGCAAATTTTTTGAAGGGGCTAAAAAATCAACAGATCCTAAGTGAGAGAGAGAAGACTGTTTTAGGAGTAGCAGGGAGTAAGGTTGAAGTTCAATATATAAGATCAATTTCTTTATATTTATCTTTTGGACGCATTTTAAATCTGAATAATGTTGTTTATATACCTTTTGCAAGAAGGAATTTAATTTCTAATTCTATTTTGAATAATTATGGTTATTCCTTTTAGCAAGGAAATGGAAAGATTGAAATTTATTATGATTTTATTATTGTTAATACTGCTATTTTGCAAAATAGTTTATATTGTTTGAATTTGAATGATTGTCCCATTATGTCTTCTGATGTACCCATCAATGTTGTGATTATGCACAAATGTCCTAGAATGAATAAGAATTCTTTCATTTTATGGCATCGATGATTGGCCTACATTTTCAGAGAGAGATTAGAATATTGGTCAAGCAAGGTGTATTGTTAGATTTAGATTTCTCAGATTTTGAAACTTACATTGACTGCATTAAAGGAAAATTTCTTGCTAGAGTTGGAAATAAAGGGGCATGAAGGTTGAAAACATCTTGGACCTAATATACACTAACATATGCTGACCCATTACACTAGCAGCTATTGGAGGTTTTAAATACTTTGTTATATTTACAGATGACCATTCCAGATATAGTTGGATTGAGCTTATATGTGAAAAGTCAAACTCTTTAGATATGTTTAAGAACTTTAAGGCAATAGTTAAGTTAAGGACTAGCAAATCCATAAAATATGTCAGATTAGATAGGGATGGAGAGTATTATGGGAGATATATTAAAGCAGGCAGAAATCTTGGTCCATTTGCTCTATTTCTACAAGAACATGGTATTGAGGCCTAGTATACAATGTCTAGTACACCATAATAAAATGGGGTTGCAAAATAGTGTAACTTTATTTTAATGGATATGGTCAAAAGCATGATTAGCCACTCCTTATTGTTAGAATTCTTGTGGGGTAAGGCCTTAAAAATTATTATATGTATTTTAAACCAAATACCTAGTAAGTCAGTTTAAAAAACTCCATATGAGCTCTTTATTGGAAAGAAGCCTAGTTTGAGACATTTTCGAGTGTGGGGTTGTAAGGAAGAAGTGAGACCACATAATCCCCAATTAAATAAATTAAACTCTAGAACAATTGATGGATTCTTCATTAGGTACTGTATTAGATTAAGAGATTGCAAATTTTATTATGTTACTTATACTACTAAAATCATCAAGTCTAATTGGGTATTCTATTTTGAAAATGACTTGGATAGTGAGAATTCAGTACTTAGGGCTATCAATATATGTGATGAAAGTACCATTTTGCCTATACTTGTTTTAACACCTTCACCTACTAGAGGTGATAATAATGAAAATTCGAATCGGATAGAAGAAAAACCTTATATTACAAAACTTAATAAGCTAACTATTGAATTAAGACGATCTTAAAGAGTTCGTAGGCCTGCAATATCGAATGACTATATCGTGTACTTGTAAGAATTTGAATAATATTTTATTGATAGGATAAATCTTATATTTTTTCAGCAAGCAATGTTAAGTCTTCATTCTTCTAAGTGGCAAGAGGTTATGAATGATGAAATTTCCTTTATGCATCACAATCATGCGTGGGAGCTTGCTGAGTTACCAAATAGACACAAGCTAGTTAGTTGTTAATAGGTCGTCAAAACTAAATAGGGCATTACTGGTGAGATTGAAATGTATAAAGTTAAATTTATAGGTAAAGATTATAATTATAAGGAGGTCATTAATTACACAAAGAGCTTCTCTTTTACGTCTACTAAGGATGCTTTTAGAGTTGTCATGGAATTTATTATACAGTTTGACCTTGAACTTTATCAAATGGATGTCAAAATTACCTTTTTAAATGGAGACTTGTATGAGGAAGTTTACATGAGTTAGTTAGATGGTTTTGTTGAACCTAGCAAAGAGCACTTGGTGTACATGTTATGCAGATTTATCTATGGGCTAAAACAAACTTTTAGGCAGTGACATTTAAAGTTTCATAAGGTCATTACCTTTTTTGGATTCATTAATAATGCTTTGAATCAATGTATCTATTAGAAGTTTAATAGGAATAATTTTGTCATAGTGATTTATGTTGATGATATTTTACTAGCCAGTAACTCGATAAATTTTTTGGATGAGTCAAAATGCATGTTGTCATGCCATTTTGATACGAAGGATCTTGGTGAAGCATCCTTTATTCTTAGAATTCAGATCCATCATAATAGAACTCATGGCATTTTAAGTTTGTCATAAGCTAATTACATTGAATGGGTGCTTAAAAGATTCAAAATGGATACCTATGCATTTAGTCCAGCGCCTACTTAGAAAGGTGATGCATTGTCTCAATTATAGTACCCTCAGACTGATATTGAAAAGATTGAAATGAATAAAATTCCTTACACTTTTTTTATTGGTAGTCTTATGTATGCATAGGTTTACATTCATCCAGATATAGCCTTTGATATTAGTGTACTTGGTAGATATTTGAGTAATCTTAGGATTGATCATTGGAAAGTAACCAAGAAAGTAATGAGATAACTTTAAGGTACCAAGAATCACATGTTAACTTATAAAAGATTTGATTCATTTAAAGTTATTGGTTATTTAGATTTGAATTATACCTCATGTATAGATGATTGTAAGTCAACATCCAGATATATCTTTATGATATCTAGAGGAGCTATCTCATGAAAAAGTGTTAAACAAATACTCACAGCTACCTCAATCATGGAAGTAGAGTATATTGCATGTTATGAGGCCACTTGTCAGGCTATATGGTTAAAGAAGTTGATATTTGGCATGCACTTGGTTGATTTTATATCATGACCTCTAATAATTTTCTACGATAATTCTTTTGCTATATCCATATCTTAGAACCATAAAAAATCTAGCCGTACTAAATATTTTAACGTTAAACTCCTGTTCGTTAGAAAGAAAATTGCTGAATCTTAGACTTAGATTGAACATATCCCTAGATATGTTGATAGATCCGTTAACTAAAGGCTTAGCTGTAAAATATTTAAGAATCATGTAACTCATATAGGTCTTGTTAAACCTTTTGATGAAGTCTTAGTTTAGTGGGAGTTTAAGATCTGCTTGTTTTATTTTATTGATATCTTATACCCCCTATATAATCATTGCTCAATTTGGATAATTGAAACATTGGTGATGTGTTTTATATCATTTGTTTCCTTGTCAGATTCAATGATTTTGAGTTGTTTATCTTTTGAATTATGATTGAAAGACTAACTTTATATATTCTGTTCTTTTCAAATTATGAGACATTATATTTAAACATCACTTATTTCCTTATCAGATTCAATAATTTTGTATGGCCTCATTCTTTAAATTAAGTTTATAACTTAATGTATACTAATTATTTAATTATTGCTATTTCAATTATTTCATATAATTAATTAATAATATTCAAGCGGGAGATTGTTATATTAAAATAAAATAAATAATTTATTAGATATGTTTATATGAATTAGTATTAATTAATTTATTAAAATATTTATTTAAATAATTAATTTTATATTTTAATATTAAGCATAGAACAGATTAGGCTGTGATTCAATGTGTGTGATTCGTGATAGATTAGATTATATATAAGTTCATATGGATAGAAGTCCCAACCTGTTATTCCATATAATTAATAATATTCAAGTGGAAGATTTTTATATTAAAGTAAAATAAATAATTTATTAGATATGTTTATATGGATTAGTATTAATTAATTTTTTAGAATATATATTTAAGTAATTAGTTTTATCTTTTAACATTAAGCATTGAACAGATTATGCCCTGGTTCAATATATGTGATTTATGATATGTTAGATCATACATAAGCCTATATGAGTAGAAGCCCCAACCTGTAATCCTTTAGTAGTCAATAATCTCCTATCACAAGTCTAACTATATATAAAAAGATTAGATTGTCATTCATTATGAATAAAGATTACCATTCCTAAAATGTCTCATCACATCTCTTCTCTAAACAACTTAAGAGGCGTAACAAGTTGCAAACTTTGCTCATCATCATCATTTAGATCGATCATAACTTCATCAGATTATGTATCAAGTACGCTCGTAATTTAATTATGATTAATTTACATTGTTTAATATTTTAGTCATATTATCAACATTATATTCTAAAAAAAATGTAATATACATATTATATCTAAATAATATCTCAAAAGGAGAGATAAATTTGTTATATTTGTCTAATAAAATCCCGTTAAACCATGTGTAAGTACTCAATGTGTTTAGTTACATTGTTGTTATTCAATGAATTCAATCAAATTTTGCTTAATTTAATATTTAATTTCAACAAATTAAATCTAATCTTCAAAGTAATACCTTAAGTTGAGTGTTCAAGTAGCGTGTTCAAATACAAACCTAGATTGTAAGCACAATTAATAGAGTAGAGGGACCTAATATTGCCTTAAGTTTAAATTATAAATATTTTGTGTTAAGTAATTTATTACTTTTTTTAATTAATAAAAGCTTTTAATTTTAATATTTCCATTCATTCATTTAAGTTCAAATCTTAAATAAATACTTTTTCTAAAAATAGTAAAAAAATACTGATTTAAATTAATAATAAAATACTTTCAACTAGGAACTTGAGTCAAAATCCTAATTTGTAGGGTACATATAGGTTTCATGTGAGACTGCTAACACTATTTTTTAGTTGCTAATGGAAAGAAATTTATTAATAAAAAGATTGTTTATGAATTCGAATTCCCTTGATTGATCGAGGGATTCAAGACTACACTTAAACCACTCTAAATCATAATAAAGGTTTGTTAATCCATTCCCGAGTAGCCATGTTACAAAGGCTGCTAATCCAAACTGAGGTACAATTAGGATGTTTCTCCAAGAACGTCTTAATGTCTTCAAAAACCAGAGTTAAAACGTGCCGTGGTAAAGAAGGAAAATATATTAATTAACAGAATGAACTAGTCTTGGTACATTAACATTACAAATATAGTAACGGAGATACAAATTTGCCCATATAGGGGGATTGTTCAAAAAGGCTAAACTATTACATATACGTTGCCTTTTTAGACATAAAATCAACAATTTCATTAGCTTTTATATATATATATATATATATATATATATATATATATATATATATATATATATATATATATATATATATATATATATATATGACAACGAACACTTTTTGAGTAGATAGCATGGCCTTGCAATCTTCAATTAAGCTATTAATAGTAAGAGCATAAGAAGAGTTATTGGATGTCAAATAATCAACAATAGGAAATGAGTCAAGCTCCACCATTAATGGAAGAAGACTCCTATGTTAATATAAAGTTCTATATGATAAGTTTTGATAATAACAAATGAGTGTTATAATAGTGATACATATTTTTATACCAAAGTATTATGAAATCTTCAATAGGCATTCTACACTATAGTTAAAATAGTAATACTTGATTATGTGTTAAAAGGGTTATGTTTTATACAAGCATCACTAAGCTTATAATTGATCAAGATATATGATATGATGACTATGCATATTCTTGTTTTGATTTGTTATATTATTTTATATATGAATAATACATATCAATATCTTGATATATTACATTGGATTAATCAAATGATTTGCAAAGATTATGTATATTATATAAGAAAGTGCAACAAGAAGAAGTAGAGTTAGCATTAGAAATGGAAAATCTTATCATACTTAGCTCAAGAATGAACAAAGAAGATAAATAAAAAAAAGAAGTGATCTAAGTATTGAAGAAACAAGAGATTTAATTTTTAAAAGCTTGAAATCATAAAGAAAAGTTTAAGGATCTCATTGATATAATTTTTCCTTTTAGGCTTAAACTTTTTTGTAAAATAAAATTTTTCATGATATAAAGCTCAAACATATTTTATATAATTTTATCTTGATCGAAAATTTTTAAAAAGATAATCCATAATCATGTTTTTACAAGATAGTTTATAAGATATTTTAAAAATTAAAGAGATATGAGTTTTTAATATTTTTAATTTTGACATTTGGTCATTATTTCAATCATATCTTAAAAATTATTTATGACTTAATGTAAAATTTTTTTATATGAAAATAAACTCAAATATATTTTTATGGATAGGTGATTTACTTAGAATGATTAAGATATGAAAGTGTTATTAAATTTTCAAGTTAAGTCAAGAAATAAGTTTTCTACACTCTAGTCTTTTCTAACCTTTACTGATTATTTTGATCATATCTCATAAAATATATATAATTTAATTGGGAGACTTTTTCCATGTGAAAATAGACTTAAAGGATTTTCCATAGATATTTGCTTAAAATGATCAATATATAAAAAAAGCTATAAATTTTACAATTTAAATCTTAAAATTAAAATTTTATAATCTAGTCTTTTTCATCTTTAGTGTTTTTTTAATCATGTCTTAAAAATTATAAATGATATGAACAAAAAATTACTTTCATTTTAAATTAAACCTAAATACTTTTCCAACATAGGTTATTTGTTTAAAATAGATTTAAAATGAAAGAGTTATGTCCTTTTAAATTTGAGTCTACAATCTTGCCTTTAAGAAGAACTTCGTGAAGCACTTTTCCCTTGCTAGAAAGCTACTAGATGGCTATAATCACTTTACAAAGGGATTCTCTCTATTATGGTGTGCAAATAATGTTATAAACAGTCAATTTTTAGTTTCAAATGTTCTAAATGGCTACAATATCTCATATAAGATAAGAAACATCAAATACAATATATAGAAAGCCTAAATTTTATCTTTTAACATTATTTTACTCTTTCTTTTATCCAAGTCATGATTTGAACTCATTTTTATGAAATTATTCAATTCTAAGAGCTTTATTTGTTTTATCCACTCTATAAGAGAGGTTGTATGAGTTATTCTCAATCTTAAATCAATTTTTAATTGTAAAAAAGTGAGATACCTCTTAAAAAATCTTAGAAAGGTAATGATCCCTTATAAAGAGAAAATTTATTCAAGAAAGAGTAAGAGATTTCTTCAAGTGCCTGTTGAAACTTGAAGGAATAATGGATTGAAACATAAGCTTAAAGAGCTTGGAGAGTATATGTACACCCTAGATTGGATATTCAAGATAGAATTATTATAAATTCTTGTGTTTAATCTCTCTTCCCTTACTCTCTTCATATTTGATTATATGCTTTATTTATTTATTTATTGTTAAATTCATTAGATATATTGTGCTTCAATGTTTATGTTAATGTTTAGATGATTAAATTGAAAGAAAGATCTATCTATGCATAAGCTTTTTGGTAATTTATCTATTTATAGTTGATGAACTTGTTGAATATATTATGTTATAATGGTTATCTTGATACTTAGGTGATCAAATTCTTAAAAGAGATATATATTTATGTATAAGTTTCTTGACAATTTGTTTATATATAGTTGAATGAGTTAGTTTGTACTAATTCTTTGAATTATTATATCTTAAATGCAAATATCTTCATAAAGCTTTCTTAGATATGACTTTTCATAATAAAAAAGATTTTCAAAGAGAATTTTAAAAATTATGAAAGTTTTAAAAAAAAGTCAATTTATCCCTTTTTAAGTGTTGGTTGCCAAGACTTACACTCTAATTAATGCCAAAATAATGTCATTTCTCAAACCTGTAAATTTAGTAACAAAATTGCAACAAACATCAACCTTTCTATAACATCCAACAACCTAATTTGCATTACATATCTAATTACACCAACAAAACTAACCAAACCTAGATTACCCTTAGGTGCCATATTTGAATTCATTTTATAATAGTCTAAAGGAGAAGGATTCCGCCTAACATGAACAACTAGTTAAGAAGGAGGAATAATAGCCTCCCTCAAAACTACCTAGAATTCTATAACTTTATAAAATAATATGCTTCAAATTCAACTTATCTTGGTTATCATTAAATAACTTTTTTTTATTTCTAAACGATCATAAGTTCCAAATAGAAAAAGAAAATACAATGGCCTAAGGAACATTCAAATTGCAACTTAATTCATTAGATGTAAGATTATATTGAAGCCAAACAATAAAATCAACATGAAAAAAATAGCCCAAGAAATAAGAACTAAAAGAGAGTCTTATAACTGCATTGCAATGGGGTATTCATGAAAAATGTGAGCAACCATATTTAACCTATAATTATAAAAAACAAAAAAGAAGAAGAAGAAGAAGAAGAATAACATCCATATATACCTCTTCTGATTCAAAGATCCTCGATAGGAGTTCTATTCAAAATAGCTAGCCAAATGAAAAATTGAACTTTAGGAAATGTAGGAATTTTCAAATCCATTTAAGTAAATTGCCATAGTCATGGAGTCTAAGATACATATAAATACTCTTAGTAGAATAAACTTTGGATTTAGATAACCTGCAAATCATTTATCATTGAATCCTATAAGATAAAAAGAGATGCCTACAATAAAAGAAGCAATGTCTTAAGAAAGAGGCATGGGAATTGTCCTAAGATGCCAAGTACTTTAAACGATGATATCGTTAAGTCAAAAGTAGCAATAGTTAAAGGTGTCTAAAGGACATCTTGCAATATTCCTACATCAAGCTAACTATTAAACTTAAAACTAATTTTCTCATCATTACCAACAACCCATTTAAACTTATCTTTAATGATGTCAGAAGTACTTCTTGCAACTTTTCAATTATGAGAACAATTTTTATTAATGTTAACTCTACTAGTACCATAATTATTCAATTATTCAATTATTTTTTTCCTCAAAATCTGAACCTAAAAATGCTGGCATTTTTAAATAAAAGTCTAAGCTAGCTTACTTAACATAGATCTATTCATTAAAAAGAAATCTTTTATTCCAAGTCCACTAACATTTTTAAGAGTTGTGACAATGTCCTATTTGATTAAAGCTAATTTTTTATTAATAGCTAACCTCCTTACACAAAATTCATAAGAACCTAATTTAACTTATTATGCACATCCCCTAATAATTAGAGAAAAAGCCTTATGATAAAGAAGAAGAAATGATAACACAAAATTAATTAAAACCACCCTATCGACAAATGATAAGTATTTGAATTGCTAACCTTTAATTCTATCTCTTAACTTATCACAAGAAATTGAAAATCAGTGGTTTTATGACTGCCCTTAATATACAATAGGCTATAGTCACTTTCTATTTTTATTATTACTTTATATGAAAATAGGGATATAGCCACTTCAGGCTTTCTAAATAACTTTTGCTTCAACTTCCGATATTGAAAGGAGTTCATATTTTTCAAATCACATGTCTTTTACTTTATCTTAGTTATCTTTAGCTAGGCCTTAGAAGATAGACTTTGGTTCATAAACTAGATTGATCAAATTTGCAAATTTAAATTAAAGTTTATGAATTTATGGATGAAACTATAGACAAAAACCAAATCAAATAATCTAAATCTAATCTTTTTTTATTTATAAATGTCAACACTTTTCTTCCTAAGTACAACCTATAACATGAAATGTCAATAAATAAATAAAAGAAACTTGATTATTGGAGAGCCTATAATTAACTCATAAGTTGTTCTTTACACTTATTCCCATCGATACAAATAGATTTTTAGTTAGCAATGTTGCCACCACTAATATGAAGTAAAATAAATGCAAGGAGTTGAAAAAAATGCAATAATCTTTTAATAATTAACTTTTCAAAAACTTCTACGCACATTTTTCTAAACTCCTATTGGTAATAGGCATATAGGTTATGTACTTACTAGCTAATTAGGAATATCTCTATGAATATGCATGAAAAACACTAAAAGGAAAGAAGGAAACAACTCAATCTAATATGCAAATTTCATTAAAGATATTCATCCTTTCCTTTTATTTTATTCATTTCAGTATTATTTTCAAAGAGATGTACAGAAAAATTAATATATAGATCTACATATAGAATTTTAATTTTTGTTGCAATTAGAATTTTAGTATCTGTCCTTATTCTAAAATAACAATGGAATGATTTAGTAAAATGAGAGGATCATTCATAAATGAGGTGCATTTTTTAACATATTCTTAATTTTTATTGAAAATTTCCAAATGTGTCATTTAAGAACTGTATTACTTCAATGGTTATAGCATCAAGCTGAAGGAAAAAAATGATAGAAATACAAAAAATCAAAGTGAAAAATTTCTTTTCTGATAGAAGATGATTCGGTTAATTGATTTTTACAATATGTTTTGTAAGAAAATAATTTCCTAGTTATTGAATTTGTAATGAACAATAAAGGAAAGGTTGCAATAATCTAAATTGGAACCTAATTTCACTTTTTTTTTGGGTTGTGAGGATGAAAAATACTTAGCCAAAATGATTTTTTTTCCTTTGGTTATTAGGCAAGATGAAATGTTATGTTGTATAGTCATTCCACTTTTGCTAATATGCTAAAGCATGCCATAACTTAGAAAGAATATCATCAATTAATTAAATAAAGTAATTATATGAATCTTTGAGGTTGTGATTAGGAATGATAATGAGAAAAGCAATTTAATGAAACTCAAATTTGCTAGAAGTACAATACTTTAGGCACATTGAAAAAACTAACATGACTTAATGGCAATGTAAAAATTTCAATTGATTTGAGAATAGAAATGAAAAAAAAAAGGATTAATGGGTATCCATGCTTGATATCTAAAGAGTTTTAGTGTTCATACTTGAATTCAAACCTATATACAAGATATGAATCCAATTTGAATTTGATTCGTTAGGTAAAATATTCATTAGGTTAAGTGAGATTTGACAAGATTGGATCTTTTTATCATCTTTACTATGATAAGGTATGATAACGAATTTATCTTCTAATCATTAATTATGATTAAATCTAACATTTTGTTGTGAGAAAATATTAGCATAATTATAGATAGTATTATTAACCTGGGCTTTTTAATTCTAATATGTTGTTTGATGACTACCATATTAAATAATCATGATGTATCCATTAAGATTTCAAAATTATGGTATTTACCTATTGGAATAGAAAGATTATTGCAAGCAATCACCATAAACCACTTAAAAAGATAGTCAATTTATTAATGCTAATCACGCTTGTCATGACCCATATTTTTCTTAATTGTAACTAGCGTGAAGAGCATTTTCTTGACATTCTTCAGAAGCCTTTTCCATATTTACTTCGTATAACAAAAACTTGGAAAGAAAGATAATATATATATATATATTATTACAAAAGTATTATATGTTTCTTGACCTTACATACATAGCAAAACATACCTCTAGTTTCACACCTTTCTATGCTATTATATGTATATAATATAATATTCTAATTTATAAATAACAAATGCTAAAAGGATTTAGGGTGGCCCTTTATACTTATCATAAAAAAGTAGTGAAATTTCAGTGGCAGTAGTTATAAACTGAATGAAAGTTCCAAACTCAATCATTTGGAGTCAAATTTTCCTATAGTATCTTGTTACTCCTATCAATCATAGCCCTCTCTTTTCCAATCTTATTCCTCCCTTTAACCATAGCCTTCTCTCTTGCAAATGGCATTTAACCAATATTTGTTCCCCTTATCTTATTCATTTATTCCTCAATAAAAAGCTCAATATTTAAAAAATACCTTTATTGCCAAAATATCTTTTTTCAAATTTAAATTTAATTCATATATACATAGTCAAAAGTATCTAAATAACAAATACTTAGTTATGATATATTGAGTACCAACATACAATTACATAGAAATATAACAAAACATTAGTTAAAAGTAACCTTGTAATTTAACAACCACACTTGTCTAAAATTTTCTAATATAAATTGCATTTGTCACGTTACCATTTCACAACTTTGATGTACATGCACAACCTATATAAACAAAACTGCATAGTTCATGGATAAAAATATAAATATATATTTGTAGAGTTTAATAAGATCTAAATCATAACAATTCCTATTGTAATTTATATATTAATTTATATCTAGTTTTCATTGCCGAAAATTAAAAGCAAACAATTATCAATAAATAATAAATATAAACATGTAATATTTTAATATTATTAAATGATATGGCTTAATATTTTTTTATAATAATAACGTTACATAGTTAAATATTATAAATACATAAATATATAAATTTATGAGAAATTTTTTAATTATTTAACTTATCAACGGCTCAATCTTACTGCCAAATTTTTCTAAGAAGAAGATAAGCAACCAGAGTCGGTACCTTAGCCACACATGTAACCAACATTTATCACCTAAGACTCTTTGGTTTTAGTTATGGCATGAGAAATGGGAGGAGGGTATTTATACAAATCTAAAACTAATAAAAAAATTTAAGGAACGATGAAGTTCATTAATTATAAAGCCTTACATATACTCAAAATCCAAAAAATAAAAAAATAAAAATCTGAGCTTCCTATCCTTTACATTTCTTCACGTGTTCCATTAAATCAGCAGCCAAGAGATATTTTGTTTTCAATACTTCAATTAAGTTTGTATGGGACTTAAGGAGCGTTTGGTTTGTAAAATAATTTTTATATTTTTAGAATATTTTATGAGAATATTATATTTTTATATTTAATTTAAAATTTTAGAAAATTCATCCGAAAATGTAATATTCTCAAGAATATTTTAAAACTCAACTTTTCCCTCCAAATATTTTTATAGGGAAAGATGGATATTTCAGATTTCCATCTTATGGGAATATTGATACTAAAGTAAAAATAATAATTATAACCCCATTCTTTTATGTCTTAATTTATTCTAAAAATTTTTTATTTTTATTTTTATTTTTTAATTTTAACTTATATTTATTATTTTTAATTTTTTTATGATAACAAGTATATTTACACTAAATAAGTAAAGAAAAAAAGGTAATTTCTAGATTCCAATTCTAATTTAGTCTAAATTTTTTTTATTTTTGTCTTTCACTTTTAACTTATATTTTTCATTTTTAATTTTCTCATGATAACAAGGATGATTATACTAAATAAGTAAAAGATAATAATTTCAAATTTTCAATTCTATTAATTTATATACAAAAAATTTGAATTTAAATTTAAGTAATATTTTTTATATCTGATATAAATAAAAGATCCAAAGGAATTTTATAAATAAAATGAATTCTCCATAATTTTATTAAATATCATTTGAAATTAAAATAATTTTTTTAAATAGTCATTCATATAAATAAATTTTAAATAGTACTTTTTAATATTCAATTATTTTGTGTTAAATTTTGAACTTTTACCTTGATATTTTCATTGAAATCTAATTTAAGATACAATAAAATGTTGAAAGTTATGGTTATAGCAAAGTGATTCACTCACTCATGGTTATAAATATATTCGTAAAATGCCATAGACACCATTCCAGTAATATGGAGATTTCTATTATATGTGTGATTATTTCATGTAGGCATTTTTTTTAGCCTAACATGAGATTAATATATCTATTTATTATAATAGAAAGTATTTTTATAAAATATTAAATTAAAAAATATTTTATTTATTTAATATCAAATATAAAAAATTGGAAAATAATTTTTTATTTTAAAAAATTACTTTTTTTAATTTTAAAATTTTTAGATATTATTTTTTAATCATCAATATAAGTGATATATCATCCCTTTATATATATAAATAATATTTTATATAAAAATATTTATTGATAAAATAAATGAACCCTTAATTTCTTCTCTTATTTGAATGAAGAAAAAAGAGAAAAATATCTAAAAATAAATGTGTGATTATTGTATTTTAATTATTTAAAATTTAAATTTTTTATTTTATTTTTAATTTAAATTCAAAAGATATTATTTTTCTTCTATCTCTCTTATTTTCTTTTCAAAGAAAACAAAAATTTCTTGTCAATAATAGAGAAATTACTTATTTATTTTATATAATTACTTATATGAAAAATTCAAATTTAAATTTTAAAAAATTTTAATATTTTATATATTAAATTATTTATTACATTTTACTCAAATAGAATTTAAATTATTAATTTATTAAATCTTTTAAAAGTCTTTATTCATATATTTGTAATTAAATCTATAATTTATAAAACAATTGATAAGGGTAATTTTTGAAAAAGTAATAAGATTTTTAGGAATATAAAGTATGAACCAAACATGAGAATATAATATATTCAAGAATGTGAAAAAATATTCTCAAGAATATATATATTGAACCAAATATAAGAATCTTATATTCTTAGGAATCACATACTCTCTAAGAATTACATTTTCAAGAATTTAATTAATAGGAATATAACGTTCCTATATTTAGTTTATTATAATTTTTCTTACAAATATTTTGCTAGATTCCTAAATATACTATATTACTATATTTAGTTTACATTTGATATTTTTGAGAATCTTAAGATTGTCTCAAAAATATCTTTATCAAATTTTTTATTATAAAATATAATAATATAAATCATATTTTTATTTAAAAATACATAAATATTTTGCTAGATTCCTAAATATACTATATTACTATATTTAGTTTACATTTGATATTTTTGAGAATCTTAAGATTGTCTCAAAAATATCTTTATCAAATTTTTTATTATAAAATATAATAATATAAATCATATTTTTATTTAAAAATACATAAATAATTAACAAGTTTTTAACACCTAATAAATTGAATTTCAATATTTAACATCTAGAAAATCTTTAAAATATATATATATATAAATATTTTATACTTTATTATATTTTAATATTTTATGCTTTATTATTATAATAATTATTATTATTATTATTGTTAGATCAATTTTCAAAATGAAGTAAATATAATTTATTTAAGTTATTATCATAATATTAAATATACTTGGTATTTCTCTTTTTAAAAAATTATAAATTTTCATGACTAAATGATTTTTATAATTATATTTCATATTGGTATTAAATTTTATATTATAATTTTTCCTCTAATATAAAAATATTATTATTCTATTATGTATAACTATGGCTTTTTTTAAAAAAACTCTAAGTTTGTTATATTATTTTTTAATAAAAAATTATATGTATATATAGTTATATTAAAATAATATTTTAAACATTACGAATATTAATAAATAAATTATAGTTAAAAAATTATTATTATTATTATATTTCTTAATAATAAAAAATATTTTAAAAATAAAGTGATAATTATTTCTTAATTTAAATTAAAAATTATTTAATAAAATAATAAATAAGAAAAAATTAAATGTGAAGATAATTTTATCCTTTTATTTTAGTATCCTCATTCCCATCCTATGAGAATTTAAGATTCCTATCTTCTCCCATGGGAATATTTTGAAAGAAAGTTATGTAAAAAAAATTTCAATAATATAACATTTCTAATTTTTTTTAAATCTTGAATCAAATATAAAAATATAATATTCCTTTGAAACATTTCTGATTGAAACATTCCCAAACATGTTAAAATTATTTTATGAACCAAACATCACCTCATAGTAATGTACATTTTCTTGAGAATATAAGATTTTATGAATCAAATGCCTTTTAAGTGTTTTTAGAACGATAAAAACGTTGTCTTTGTCTTAAAATCAGAGGAATAGAACAAAGGCAGATTATATTATTATATTAATATGTGGCTTCATGATTTGCCACATTAGGATTCCTAGGAATGCCATGAAATTTTATGCAAATGCATGTGTTGAGCATATTTACTTCTTTCCATTTGATTTGAGGATATATTTTTATTCATGGCCACGAAATAATTTTACTATTAATTTAATAATTTAGTGTAATTAAAATAGCATTATAAACTCTGTTTTTAAGTTTCTAAAATTAAGTCTTTATAATATTAATAAATTATAAAACGCACTTTTATATAAAACACACTTTTTATAAACTAACAAATTATTGAAAAGGTATCGTAAGTCATGTACTTCAAGTTAACAAATACTTTATTTAATTCAAAATGTATGATATGGTTAAGTATTTAATGTTGTAAGTAATATAGATGCCATTGTATATCCTTGTACAAGTCTTTGTAAAATATTTATCATAATAGCATAAATATTTTCTTATAGATCTAAAATTTAATTAAACTCTTAGAATGCTTTATGAATAACGTCAAAAGTTCTTACGAGAATAACTTAAATCTTCATAATATCTAAAACTAAAATATTATTATTATATTTAATATTCCTATTTTTAATAATATTTTTTAATTTTAATTTCTAATATTCTAAAATTTTATACCATATACTATTTGCTTAAATTTTAATTTCTACAATTCTATTTAGTTTAATTTCTCATACTTGCTTATCGACATATGTCACAATACTTATTAACATAATTTAATTGTACCTTTTAAATTATAAATTCAATTAAGGATTATTATTCTTATTATTATGAAAAAATCCACTCAAACCCAGAAGATATTTGATCTATTGTACTTATTGTCATGGGTTGAGACTTGATGGAAGTGGTTGGTGGAATCAATTATAATAATTTCATTCAATGCAAAGATAAAATTTGATAATTAAATAAATTCATTTTTTAAATTTATGATTGATTGATTAAGACTGATTAAGAAGTTCACCGATATTTTAAATTTATAATCATTTGTTAGCATATGAATTCTGTGCTGAAGATGAAACATTAAAGATGCACTAAACATTGATCTTTCAGACCCAAACCCTTCAGAATTTTTAATAGCTTTATTTAGCGTCCCCCAATATCTCATGTTTTTAGACTTAATTTATCAAACTAAAACTCTAATTTGAAAGAAAAGAATGATAAACATCTTGTATTCTAGAGTTTATAAGGACAAGATCATATATAATACATTGACACATAAAAATTGTGATAAATGTCACAATTTATGAATGATACCGTAATAAACTTAATTAAAGTTTAATTTAGATACATAATAGATGTGTTTAATAAATAAATAGCATGGATCTAAATAATATTTTTATTAAATATAAAGCATAAATCAAATTAAATATGATTAATATCGTCCAATTCTATTAATAATCTTGGTTGCGTATCCTAATCTGTACCTTCTTCTTTTCATATTTTACTAAATAAGTGGGATCAAAATAATTAATTTAGTGTGAAAATTTTTACATTTTACATAAATTTTGAAAGAACTTTGAACATCCGAACGGTGGCAATGCCACAGGTGGAGTTTTGTTGGGGTGTAGGGCTTGGCCATTCAAAAACAATTTAAAACCATATATTAGTATTATGTGATTATATAAAATTTAGGGTAAAATACAATTTAGCATTCTGAATTATGTGCCATGTGCAAAAAATCTCTTAATTTCAAAGTAAGGGCAGTTTAATACTTAAATTATAATTAGTGGGTTATTAACCTCCTCCAAATTAAGTTCACATCTAAATTAAGGACAATAATACGATGAGACTTCAAAGTTTTTCTTCATTTACAAATAAGGTTCTAACTATAATTTTTCCTTTATCTTTTTATTTCTTCCATAATTAATGTGCATCCCATTTTTTCTCCTCTCATTCTTTGAAAACAATTTAAGATTTTAAAACTAAGGCATGCAAAAAAATATGATGAGATGTTAAATTAATACAATCATGTGATTACTTCAATTATTTAAAATCTAAAACTTCAATTATCTAAATTAAGTTAAAATGACTTATAATCTTTTTTTTACATATCAAATATGTAGATTTGAATCATGGTTAATGGTTTTCTCCAATATAGAAAATTAGACTCTTAACCTAACTAGAACCAATCTTTTACACTCCTTTATTGTCATGATAAATCATTTAAAATTGATATTTAATTCTAATAACACATATTCAAATCTAATACTAATTTGTTTGGATTGATATGTTTTTTTACTTCTTGAGCCTATGTCTATGGAATGAAAAGATGTCATTCATCATTGTCATTCTCAATGAAAGAACTCCTTATTTTATTTAATAATTTGCAAAATTGCATCTTATTATATTTTGGAATAGGGAGATGAAGAAAAGTGTGAGATGCAAATTAACAGTAAAAAAAAATAAGAAAATGAAGGAAGAACATGGCTAGGACTTTATCTATGAATAAAAAAAAGTTTTGACCTCTTATGATATTGATGTTAATTTAGATGGAAATGTGATGTAGAGAGAGTTAATTGCCCATTATTTATAATTTAAGTATTAAATTGCCCTTTGAAATTATGAGATTTTTTACACATAATACATAGTTCAAGAAGTTGAATAAATTGCATTTTACCCAAAAATTTATTTAAAATTTTTCTTACATAAATCATTTAACCGGCTTCCATAAAATTTTCACTTCCAACGAATTTAGTTCAAGATCCGTGGCTAGCAATGGGAGAATGTTTGAAACTAAACATCCATTTCCTATTTTTATTTGAAAGGTGCATATTTTCTTTAATTATAAATTAGTTAATAATGATATTAATTAGGTAAAATCCCTAAGATCTTTGTCGTAAGATTTTTCATTTATTTATATTAAAATATATATATATTATAATATTAATTATTATTAATAATTACAATATCTACTAACGTTATAATTATTTTCTTTGAATAATGTAATTAATACATGTGTCGATCTGAATAAAACAAAAAAAATCCAACAATGCTATTTCATCTGAAAAACTATGTCCGAATACATTTGCAAATCTTGAAGGATGAAAACCAATAATTTTCAGTGGACACCCAATAACCTTGAGCTTAAAGGATGAAAATCAATGGCAAATATATTACTTTGCAATCTATCATACTCTTTACATTTTTTTTTCCTTTTTGCATCCGTGTGTTCTTATACCTTTTGGTATGAGACTTATTCGAAATAAAAAACTTCTCTCAATGATAGTACTTTCAAAAATTGGATTCAAAATTCTTTGAACTTGAAATACTTTGGGACTTAGCATATTATTATTAAGTCAACCATTTGTTAATTATCATAATCTTTATATTTAACATTAAATAAATACTGCACTTTAATATTTATGATTATATTTGTAATAAATATATTTTTTTCTTAAAATAAACTGAACAAAAGAGTATTGTATTTTGCGGATGAGTGCCAGGGCCAATGCGGTCCAAGTTAGGATTGGATCGAACCGAACAACCACAAACCCATTTTTGAAACAGGCCTGTGTAGCCCGATCCAATATAGGTCTGAGCCGTTAGTCGGTTTGACAACCTAGTTGAATCCGTAGCAGTAATGATTAACAATTTACAATAGGGCTCTCTGGCATTTGTCTATTGGCACCTTCTTTGTTTTTTTCGATAATTTCCTAAACCGACATCATTTGAATTATCCTTTATTTTATGTTAAATATACTATCTATTTATTTTGATATTTTTCCACAAATACTACTATAAAATATTAAATTAATAGAAAATAATTTATTTATTTAATATTAAATATAAAAATTTTAAAAAATAATATTTTCTATTTAAAAGATAAATTTATTTTTTTTGTTATCATATTTTTAGGTATTATTTTTTTATCATAAAATATATAAACAATATATCATTTTTTATTAATATATATACAAGAAATATTTTTTAATTTTCCGATAAAATAAATAGAACATTAATCTACTTCTATTGTCTATTCACTCTCTTTAAGGATGTATTTCGTAACAAAAAGGTTTTTAAGACTGAAATTAAACGAAATTGGTAACATTTAAGTAATTTTTTAATTTAAATACTTAATTTGGTTAGCATTTTGAAACTTTTTGTTGCAAAATGTTGCATTATAAATAATTTTAAAGTTATCTTTAATTATAATTTTCAAAATGTCTATGCATTATATTCTAAAATAATGTAATATATGTGTTATATCTAAAGAGATGAATTTTTACATTGGTCTTGTACAAACTTATTAGAATAGGAGTAATTGTTCAATGTCAATTAGGCAACATTATTACAAAAATATAAATATACATTGGATATTTAACAAAAATATGTCAATTTTCAATTGGTGCCCAACCAGATGTTGTTATATATAAAATTTGACAATTAATTATATAACCAACAAGAAAAAGAGATATTACGATGATTTTTTTACTAAAAATATGATGGTTTTTTCTTTTAATTTTTTAAATATTTTTACATTTCATGTTATTTTTTTTACAAATCATGTCTTTTTTTTTGTTAAAAATTGATTTTTTTGTTTTAATTTTTTTAATATTTTTACATCTCACATTCATTTTTTAAAATCAAATTTTTTTTGTAAAAAATTGATTTTTTTAGAATATATATTTTTCTTTTACATTTCACATCCATTTTTCAACCAAAAATTGATGCGAAATTTTTGCATAATATCTTTTGTAACAATTGATTTTTAGCTTCCTAATCAAAATATTTACAATTAAAATTGAATAAACTTAATATCTCACAAAATGTGTATTTTGAATTAAAAACTTGAAAGATCATAACTTAGTGTTCAGTTGTCTGTTTGAGAAGATTTTTTCTAATTTTATATAACTTTTCTAAATCTATCTATCTATAAATATAGAAGGCAATTTCCCCTTTTAGATGTATGAAAAATGGCTATTTTAACCAACTTTTTTTTTATATTTTTCCTTGATTTAATTATTGTTCGACCAAATTTAAACTCTTTTATATTATTTTATTAAGTATATAATAGACATTTAAAAATCAAATACACTTTCAAAGTTGTATAAATAAAACATAAATAAAAATCTCTCAAAAATAGTGTAAAAAATTGGAAAAATAAAATAGATATAGATTTAACAAATATAAGAAAAAAGGTAGCCTTTATATTTTGAATCGATGGCTTGGAATAAGGTATTTGGTTTGTGCTCATTTTCATGTGTCCATCATCAGTTGTTAAATACTTGTGCCCATTTTTACTTTGGATGTGCCTTACCCCAATATGCTACTTTAGTGTTCAATGATCACAATTTCATAAGTCTAAGCTAAGCCTATGCTCTTAATAGCTCGTAATAATGATTACAATGATTAGATCAACATATGATAACCTAAAGCAATCATATGTATTGGTTGGGTTTGCTTACTGATATTAATTATGCACCTTTTTAGGAATGTATTCTTGAGTTGCCTATTAAAGTTGTAGGCCACATGGCGGATACAAAATTAATGGTGACCACAAGATAATTGTCATCCAAGGGATTTATCCTTTATTGCTGACATAATTTTGTCATAACGATAAGATATTAGGCATTATTTGCTAACAGTGTTAATATGCCTTTGTATCATGTCTAAGAACCAAGACCAACTAGATGTATTTTTTTCTTCAATAATTGCAAAAGCAATTGATAATACTTTGTGATTTCTATCTTATGTGGTTGTAATCAATAAACTATGCCTAAATTTGCCATACTATAGCATTGGTTTATAAAAGGAAAATGCATCAATACAAGATTTGAATGCCTAGAACATATTCTTAAACTTTACAATGTTAGGATTAAGTTATTGTCTTTGATAGCAATCTTTGGTTTGCGATTCCAAAATGGTCTTTAGATTTTTTATTTCACTGTTGCCAACTACCTTGGTAACTGGCAGTATGAGTCATCCTAATTACTAAATATTTGGCTAACAGCCTTTTCTTTTCCTAACCAAGCTTTTATGTAGGAAACTTAGTAGGGGAACTATGATTTTATTATTTGTATTATCTCTATGACAAGGAGGTTTAGTGTGTTTCGTAGTTTCTCTATACAATATGTAATAATTAAATCAAAGTTTAACTGCATAGGATTTTGTGACATGTTAGCAGAGACATAAGCATAGGAGCTATTGTATCTTTTGACAACCGAACAATCTTTCTTTGGATTGTTGCTTATCCTAAGTTGTTAGTTACATTTCTTACCATATTTGTGCATTGTACATTGACATATGTTAGCTGCAACTGTTGGGTTTTGAAATTTTGATGTTTGCTAATTGAATATCATTTCAATGCTAACAAGACATCATTTTTATTTTTAAATTCTAAACTAACATAAAACTCTTGGCCATGAGTCTAAGTTGGATTTTTAGGTACTTGCTGTTAATGTGTATTTAGTTCTTCCAAATTTATATATGTGATATGTGATGATGGTGGAAGATATGGTGATAATGGTACGACTGGCCCATCTTTCCTCCGATCATCATCATCTTCAATGCCATTAGATGCTAATTCATCATCAACCCTCACATCTTTATGGAGGTCGTTTATGCATTGCAAGTCTAGATACTATTCATTTTCACCTTACATTATAGTGCCAACCATATTAATTTCCTTTCATAATGTTCATTAACTATGAACATTTTAGATGTTACTATCTTGATATGGTAATATAAGTGAAGAACCTTTATTTGATGGGTTGACAATATTATGGAAAGTGTCATAATAACTTAGTTAAGAGAATATTTTCACAAGTTGAGAATTCAAATCCATTGTCTTAAGGGTATGATGCCCTTGTTGGAATGCCATATTAGTCTTTTCTATTGTGTTTTCCATTTCAAACTCAATGTACAATTCCAATGCATTAAGGTTGGGAAATTGATTGTGACAAGAAAATATAGTGCTTATATCATCATCGTCAAACAATCTAAACATCTGGTAATGCATAATATGGTTGCATGTAGTTGGAAGCTTACATGTGATAGATGAGACATGTCTTCTAGCATGTACTTTCAATTTTTCCAAAATTTTTGCCTTAATATTATATAACATTGCATTCCTATTAGTCCAAAATGCTATTGGATCTAGACATTCAAAGGCCAACCCCTTGTGGCCATTATACATTTTTTCATTATTGTAGACAACTACAATCCATTGTTTAGACACTTTTTAGTTTACACATTCATCATAAACTTAGTAAGAGAGAATAGTAAAAATTTTACCATATATTAGTGAATGTGCACTACAAAATTAAAAAAAAAAAAAGAGAGTTCATCATGCGTATTACATAAATTAAATAATACAATATATATGGAATTTACATAACATAGTTTTGACTAATAAATTGAATGAAATTACCCAAAAAAATTCATCATATGTACTACATAAATTAAATGATACAATATATGTGAAATTCACGTACCACAATAGCGAATAAACAAATTAAATGAATTAAATGTAAAAAGAAAAAAGAAAACACAATTCTAATCTACACAAAAAAAATTGAATTATTCAACAAATCCTAATATGCATGAAAAGTAACTATTAAAAGTAGAGAAAAATTGATCACATGTGCTAGATAAATTAAGTAGTGCAATACATGTGAAATTTGCATACCACAATTATAATTGAAAAAATTAAATGAAATTATTTACTAAATTCTAATTTAAAAAAATTAGCTACTCAAATTAAAAAATCATCATATATATTAATTAAATTAAATAAATTATATAATACAAAGCATGTGAAATTTACATATATATTACAACCCTAAATCCTAAAAAAATTAAACAAAATTAATCAACAACTTCTCACAAATAAAAAATTTTACACTCTTCCCATCAATCAATATATTATTAAATTATTTTCCATTAACATCATCGGGAGAAATTGTTCTTTTTTTTTTTTAACATTATCCATGGCAATTAGCTTATATATAAATATGGCTCAAATAAGAAACGCTACTTATTTATTATGTGTATTTGGCATATTAAATAAGTTAATTTATAATTTATTAATTTGAGTAATAAATTATAAATTATTCTTTAAATGTGTTTGGCATACCATTGTACACTAGCTCATGAAATTTGATTTGATAGATTTTTTAAATTAACTTATATTCATTTTTTTTAAATTTATCCCTCTACTTTTATTAAATGACAACTATATCCTATCTTTATAAACCTAGCTTCTCCACTTTTTCTTTCGAGACATGTTCTGCCTCCCTGCCGTCTTCATCAACACTACACATTTCATTTTGATAAGAAATACTTAAGTGCATGCATTTTGTCTGGTGAATGCTTATATACGTGTATGGATCTAAATCATTTTATTTAACAAGTTGTGGAGGCTTGTTTTTGCATTATATGCTCGTGAATAGTACTTTGTTTGATTGAAGCAAACGGAAATTCTGTTTTTTTCTTTTTTTTGTATGTTGTCATATATTAATAATGCTTAATTTATATCTGAGTGCTATGATAACCTAGTTTCTTATCTGTTTTTGATTATTTTATGAATGGTTATGATTTTGGAAGCTGATGGTGTACTTTATAATTAAATAAGTAATAAATAAATGATATTATAAATATAATTAATTAAATTTAAATAATTATATTTTTATTTTGAATAATAATAAAAAATATAATATAATAAAAATATAATATTTAATTTTTAAGTAATTATATTTTTATTTTAAATATCTTAATTTCATTAATATAGCTTGACCTCCAAATAAACGTGAATTGATTTATTTTGTATATTTATTTATATTAACACTTCTTTTGACATTATTTTACATTTTTGAACTACTTCAATAGTTAATCTGACCATATGCTTATATGCAATTAGTTAATTTATCAATTATAAAATACTAATCATCAGTTATGAAATAACTTATCAATTATTTATTAATTTATTAACTATAAGTAGCTTAGTTGTACCAAACATAACCTACCTACAAGTATATACCAAGTCAACATATAAGTTATAATAAAAAAACAAAATTTAGATATTTTAAATTTTAGATTAATTTTTCAAGGTGGGGATGGATAATAATCTAAGTTAATGAATTCGCTTGATATATTAGAATTGATAACTCATATATTGGGGTAAAAATATCAAAGAAAATAAGCTTGCTAAGCTTATATAATATAACTACAATGATGGATCTTTTTTCTAACGATGATTAGTGATAATCTTAGAAAAAAATTATGTGATGTGAAAGTATTTGATTGATAAAATTTGTAAGTTATTGCAACGATAGAGTTGGAAAGTGATGTCTATAGGTCCAAAATGATATGAACGAAGTGAGTGGTTAAAATAGTTAAATATTTTTTTTTAGATTTTTAATATTCGACAAATTATATCAAGCCTTTAATTGATTGAGAGTTGAATTGGTTAGATCATTTTGGGAAATAAAGCTCTTCCAATAATAATTTTTATCATTTATAAAGCTCGAACACTTAAGTAGTTAAATCTAATTGACCCATGGAGTTTGTACCGAATAATTAATAAAATATTGCTAAGCTGCTATATCAATTATTCAGTTGAGAGAAATACAAATTAATTGAGATTAAAACATGGCTAAAAATTTTATATATTTTTTAAGTTACACTACAACACAGTAACAGTTAAAAAAGAGTAACGTGGTGTTTGTTTAGAAAAATAACAGATCAATATTTCAAATGTTAAATCAATACTTGTATTTTTTGAAATAAAAATTTAAGATGTAACTTTGATATATATTATTTAAAATAAAAAATTATGAATTTTGAAATGAAGAAGTGCATGTGTCCTTTAAACATGTAAAGTTATATCTTTTGCACCGAAAAGAAATAACTTTTGTAAATAAAACAGTATTTTTTTCAAGTCAATAGTTTATGACCCTTGTATAATAATTTTGTGTCTTTTCAAAACTAAAGTTATGTCTATTGCATTGAATCTTTCAACTTTTATTTATAAATAATTCAAAGTTCTAGACTTCTAGAAGAAAAGGAATCGTGATATTTTTTTAGATAAATTATCGATATATTCTTCTTATCCTTTTTTTATATTTTTTCTCTCCAATAAGTGCAATTATTATAAAATTATTTTATAAAAAAATATAGGAAAAAATTCTATTTTGCTTCCAGTACATTTTTCAAATTTCTGTTATATTCTGGAAAGTTAATTTATATATTATTTTCTCAAAACAAACTTAATCCAAATGAAGGTAAATATTTTCTTATGTAAAGTGTTATACTTCATATTTTTATTCTGCAATTTTTCCCACTATAAATACGCACCCAACCCTGCTATCTAACATAGAAATTGGTCTTTGCTTTCTTTATAGTCCATTGTAACAAGAATGGAATTTAAAATTTTTTATATTTTTTAAATTAAATTTTATAAATTATTTTATTATATTTTACATTTAATGATGATTTTTATTTTAATTCAAAATATAATTTTAAATCTCTTTTTCATGTATACAATACTATTGTATCTATATTTGGCTGTCCTGTGTTACTTTATAAACATATAAATAATCTTTTCTATGACAAAGAAAAAAAATACAAGCATAAAATATTTATTCATTATATTAAATTTATGTATAATCTTCATTATGAAATTACGATATTTTAATACATATGAAATCAAATAAAAAGTGATTTCTTCTAGATATTCTTTGTTAGAGGACAACTTTTTCAAAGCATTAATTGAACTTTGTTTTACTATTTTACATGAAAATTTGTTTTTTAAGCTTTTGACACGTTAATAAATAAATAAATAAATTGTACAATGTTTGAAATTTTTTTCAAAACATTAATTCAAGGTTAAATTCAATTAATTAATGTCAGATGAAGTCATGATTTGTAAAATGTTCACAATTTTAGTAATTTGAATAAAAAAATTAACAGAAAATGATAAACTGCATTAATTATAAGGTTTAAGCGATGAATTGCAATTTTTTAAAGTTATTACGCATGAGGTAAAATATAAAAAATAATGTGTATTCTATCAATATCTTTAGCTATCACTTGAGAGAAAAATAGGAAAAGATTTCAGATTCTATCTATGTACTATTAATTTAAATTAATAAATTTTATTCATTTTATACAATATAATATAAACAAATAAAATTCAATTGCATCCACCCCATGGCCATGACCATAAAAATATACACTTGCCAGCGGAAAGTGACATATAGTCACATATGTGGCCGTATGGTATGTGGGCCCAACATACGTCGGGTGAGATATGTAGTGTAAAAATTAATGGCAAATGGCAATGTCCCCAAAAAGGCAAAATTCTAAAGGCTTTTTTTGTTCTATGGGAAGATATGTTTCATAAAAAAATTCATTTATTTATATATATTAGTAAAGGACTTTTCCATGTCATATATATATATATATAAAAAAAAATACACTAAATATCATAAACTTCTAATAGTAATAGGAAATAACTTCATTCTTAAAATAATAAATGTTAATTTTTACTACTTTTCATTTCATTAGGAATAGGTAAGTGCCTCTGGGTCTGATATTTGGTCAAGACCTAACTTTGAATATGTAGGGATTGAATTGAAAAATTAGACATAAAGTTTGGGTTTGAACAAAATTTTAGAAATTTTAGATTTTGCTTTCTAAATGGATCGGAACTATATTTGTATATTTAAAGCTGGCTCATCCCCGTTCAACCTTACTTTATATTTATATATTAAATATTTTATTTATATTATATATTATTTGACATAAATCTTACTCAATAGGAATTAGTATAGGTATAAAAAAACTTTTTCACCTATATTTTTAGTTTTTGTTTATCTTAGACATATGTACAAATAAATATGAGTACAATATATATATATATATATATATATATATATATATATATATATATATATATATAAGTTTTAATTGTTCTATATACATTAAAATGATAGGGCTGAAATTGGACATAAAATGTATCAAATAATTTTACCGATAGGCCGAGTATGGGTTAAATAAAAATACTGTGATATTAGTGTGAGCCCAACCTGATTCTATCCCAGCCCAATTTTCTCCCACCTCTAAAATCAATTCACATAATTCAGATATATAATAAAAAATACTATATATTTTATTTTTAAATATTTATAATTTTAAATATAAATAAATAATATTATATTTATAAAAATATATTTTATCAAATAAAATTCACTAAATAAATAAGAATGAAAATACGTATGATTTGAGAGAATAAAATCATTATTTACTGATAGTTTTATTTACCTGTTAGTTCAAGTAATAGTGCTAGCGTATATTAATTATGCAACGTGCAATTAGTGTGACCCACCATTAACCATGCGTAATAACAGAATGATAAAAGAACATATATACATATGTTAGTCTCAGAAATGTTTTAAAAGAAATTATTTAATGGACACGTTGAGTTGAGTTTGCCACGCATCAAAGTATTCTTTAAAATAAATTTAAGATATTTGAGAAAATTAAAATATTCATCAGCCAATCAAATCATAGGATATATATGGAAAACAAATAAATGGGAAATTTACGTGTATTAAGTTCTAGATTATTTTGGGATTAGGGTTTAAACTTTAGAAATTACAAAAGTAATAACTATAAATGGTAATTAAGTTAAAAAATTTACTTTATACAATACTATACTACTTTTTGTATCTCATTTATTAGGATTGAGGTACCCAAAAAGGAAAATTTTGTAAGCTTATTTGGCGTTGATGCATTTATCTTTTATTAGAATAATGATGATCATCAAATCAAAATAATGATTTTATCTTCATACGGATAATGATGATCATCAAATCAAGATTTATATATGATATAATGATATAAAGGTTAGTTTTTACATCACAAATTTTTATAATTGATTTTATTTTATTTTATTTTAATAGAAATAATTTTAATTTATTTATAAATAAATTATTTTTTAAATGTTTTAAAAATATAAAAAATTAATTAGAGAATAGACATTAACAATATCATGGTAAATATAATATTAGAAAAAGAATAAATGTTTTTATCATATGTATTTTAAGTTAAATAAAATAAATTTTAGTGAAATTCTTGCTAAATTTAATATATTTCATAATGGCACAAATATAATTAAAATATAAATCATAAATAAAATGAAATGAAACAAATTTTTTACTTATAATCAAATACCATTTAAATAAAACATTTGAAAATAAAATAACATCTTATTTTTAATTATGTGAAAGTTAAAGATTTTACGGTGATAATGATGATTATTGAAATTTTTAGATAATGTAAACACTTTAATAGAATTTGATAGTTCTTACCGGGCTTATTTTTTGCATTACTCCCTCAAAATTGAATGTTACCAATAATATTTTTGTAGTTTTTTTTCCATAAAACATTTGATTTTTTTAATAAAAATTTACAATTTTTCATACAATCTTTAAACTTCTTCATAGATTTCTTAAAATATTCATACTATAATTATTACTGTTCTTATTACAAGATTTATGTAAATAATTACATTTTATAACTTGTGTCATCATGAAAAAAATTATAAATTTTGTTTAAAGTGTTATAAATTTTATAAAAAATTCATAAAATTTATAATTTTATCAAAGTAGTACCAAAACAAATCCTTTATTATTATTTGTCATTGTAATAGTAGAGTCCATTAACAACTTGCCAACAAACAACGGTTGCTCATAGTAAATCTATGTTATGATCCAGCCGAGGTAGGTGATTAAAAACGACTCGTCCAGCTAAGGTGAAGTAATTAGGTATCCATAGTTAATTATGGGTTGGATAAAGAGCAGTAAATAAGGACTGAACTTATTAAAGCATCCCATTGATTCTGGGCAATAAATAAGACATAAAAAATTAGATTACAACTATCGCTGTTTATATATTATCAGAATTTAATAATAAAATTTCAATTTAATTTACTTACTTATTTTAATACAATATTAAATAAAAAGAGATAAAAAATCAGTAATTAATTAAAAAGAGATAAAAACCTATCAATAGAATTAAATTGAATATAAATCTAGCATAAGAATTGCGGCTATAATTATTACGTTTATACGGTGATTGACGTAGATTTCATGAACAAGTAGGGGGCTCCATGTATTTGGATAACTAGATGAAATATATTGGATGCAAATGTAACTCCACTAAAAGTATGAATAAAATATTAAATGAGAGAATTTTCTTTTAATTATGTTATTAAAATAAGAATAAAATATCAAAAAAATTTGGTTATTAATCCTAAATATGATTGGTTAAGGGCTATTGAATTGATTCACCGTGTAAAGGTCACAGTCATTCCTTATTCATGACCGATGAGGAGATCTGCATGACAATAATTAGATTTAAATTGTTCATCAATAACATTTATTTATATTACAAATAGTTACAAATAAAGAAATGTGTGTAAATCGGTGATTGGTTGAATATTTTATACGAACTTCTTCCTTGATCAGAACCATGAGTTTTGTCATTTTAATTTTTTTTTATATATTTGATTCTTTTTTTTTTTTTTTGAGATTTTGAATTATCTAAAATTAAGTCGGATTGGATTCAATATGAAAAACTTTTTTTAGCATTAATTTTCTTCATTCATAAAATTCATACTTAAAATCTTGTTTAAAGTACATCAAATTTCAACCACTCAATTCAAATGATATTGGTTATATTTAATTTTCTTTAATCTTACAATTATTTGTTGATAAGTATAGTTAGTTAATTTATTTGTTGCAATTTATGACCTACTCATGTTTATATATTTTGTAATGCTCAAATTTCTTACGAACAATTCCCATAATTTTTTTAATAAAATAGTGCCACATTTGCATATGAAAAAAATGGGTCCAAAAAATTTAATAAACAATTTTATTTAAGAACTTATAATTTTGAAATACTTGTTTGAAGCGTTTTGATTTATTGAATTATTTTAATAATTATTATGAAAACAAATAAACTAATTATTCTTCTATTTAACTGAAAAATAATTAAATTTATTTTATGATAAAATCAAAATTTTAATTTTATTAAAAATATTTGAATTTGATTGGATCCTATATTAACAGTGCATTCAAATATTTTTTTTATTTATTATATTAGTTAATTAATGTGTTTTAAACTGCTGTTTCAATAGAAATTGTTTTAGATCATAAACTGATATTTATTATTTACAATAATTTTAAATGTTCACGGGACCATTATTTCGTCTATTAAATAAGAATTGCTTACTTTCTTAAAGGATTTATGACCTAAAATTTCTGTTGGTATTATTAAAGTTTAATTTAATTGAACTTTATAATTTATGGAAGCATATATAATACTCTATTTTGATCAAACTTATTTTATTTATATGCATTAATATTAATTGTACCTCAATTTATAAATTAGATTATATTTATTACACTTTATTAAATTAGATCTCGGCTCCAATTGAAATATACTTAACTTACTATTTTATTTACTTTAATTATTTCATATGTATTAGTAAAATTAATAATTTTGTCTTTAAAATTATAAGTCATTAGTAAAATGATCCCTAAATTAAATTATATAAAAATAAAAATTTATTCTTAAATATTGATTTATACAAATAATTTTATTTATTAATATAAATTTATATTGATAATTTCATCCCTAATTAAATTATTATATGGAGGGAAGAAATTATTGATATGAATTATTATTTAATAATAAAATTATAATTTTATATAATTTAATAACTATTTTATCAATATATTATGATTTTAGGAATTAATTTTAACTATTTAATTACTTCACAAGAAAATCCAACACACTAAATTTAGTCTTTTTTTTTTTTTTCCCTTAAACGAGTGGGCAGAAAGTTACAGTCCAAGATATCCATTGTGTTCTACTGATTGATCACCACAAGTTTAAAGATTTTATTCTTTTTAATTTTTTTATTTCTTTTATTATTTTAAACCCTTATCCCTTCTTCCTTTTTATCTTCTCTGCTTTGACATGAGAAAAGTCGAAGACAAGGTATAGACATTGACGTCCATCTCTTTCTCTCTTCAGTGTTCTTGGATCCAAGCGCTAACACCACTTCTCAGTGCTTGCCCTTAACGGCCACTTCCCCTTATTCATACTCAATTCCCACTACTTTTCTCTATTCTAACCCCCTACGGTCAGCGCAACAGAACATTTCTTCCCGGAACTTGGAACTTTCTGTAAGAATTTTAAATTTATTTTAGGATCTCATGTGTAATAATTAAAACACCATAAATATGAAATTAGAATTCACTTACTTGATGGATTTGCAGTCATGATCGAATTCAGCGGAAGTTAATGAATTCTGCTCAACTAAATCTTCATCTTCACTTTTCTCTTCGGTGGCGGCTCTCAATTGGTAAAAACCGTGTGTATGAGAAGTGAAGAGGGGACCTAACCTTAATCCTTATTTATAATCTTAGCAATCCTCCCCATAAAAGGATTACTAAGTCTTTGAGCCTACACAACCGCCAAATCACACTAAACTATATAGATGTGCTAAGCCCATATCTTTAATATCATAATTTTAAATGGGCCTCATGCATATCTCATAATTGGACTAAATTTAATCAGTCAGTTTTTATTAAATTACAAATTACCAATTAATAGCAGCTCACTTTATGGAAAATTCTAACACTTTCATCTATTGCCGGCAGCTTCTGCGAATTTATGTTATTCCCGCAGAGATTCTGCCGCTGCTACTGCTAATGTCCTCCTCATGCTGGTTATTGTTGGGTGTTAGCTGATGTTAGCGCAACTGGGACGGACTCTGCCGAAACCTGCTCTGTTGGACGCAAAAGAGAAGTTGGCCGAACCCCAAGGTTTCTGGCCAAACTAGTCAGCTACAGGAGCTTAGCTATTTTGTAGTACCAACTTCTTCATTTACCTTTGAAATGCCGATAGGAACTTTTAGGTTGTTTTAGGAAAAAGATAATTATATCACATAAATTTAGTTGATTATAATTGTTAGTTACTAGTAGTTAATTTTGAGTGATGATAATTTATAGATCTTAGAGTATTTATGGAGTGCTCAGAAGAAGAGGATTTAGAGCTAAGTACGAAATCAGGGTTTTCGATTAAAGAGTCTCAAAGCCCTTTTAAGATGAATTGATATTTTACTCTTACTTGCAATTAAAATGTTATTTTCTTACATATATGAATAAGAATTTGTTTCTAAATATCTATTCTAATTCTTTTGTTGCATTATTTTGCTATAAATGTTTGTATATAAGTTTCTATTCTTGTAATTCATATGATTATATTTAACTTTTGATTTTTCCTAAAATTGAATTTATGATATTGTGAGAGTTTGAGTGTTAAAAGTTGATTTGACAATTCCGTATATGAATGTTTTCATATATATATATATATATATATATATATATATATATATATATATATATATATATATATATATATATATCTATGGATTGATATTCAAAAGGTTTTATTAGTATTGATTTGAAAGATGACATTTTGCTATTTTAAAGAAGTGGAATGGTCCATGGTTTGCTTGTATATAACGAAGATGTGAATGCTAAAATTGAACGTATGAAATGAATTGATTTTGGCATGGATCTTGAAACCCAAAACATACTTGAATATTTGTTTACCATGGCTATTATGGGATGTATACGGTAGGATCTTTGAGTGGAGAAATGAGGGGAAGATGTGGAGGAATAAGGGGAGGTGGATATTTATGATATAAGATCTATGATATTTGATTGATACTGAGGCCTTAGACTTGACCGCAACCTTCAAGAAGGGATTTAACCCTTCATGTTTTTGACTTCTAATTAGGGTTAGAAATTTGACGTTGACTCTAGAAACGGATTCGACCTTTTTTATTTCTAATTTCTATTTGGTAGTCTATGTGAAAATCCCAATGAATCCTATTCATTTATGCTACGTGATTTATAAAATGTAAATTATATTTTTATTAGTATTTCAGATTTTTGTATATAATTATAATTTATACAAAAATAAGAACTAATTATGCAAGTATTGTTTTAATGGTCTAGCTTTGAAAAGAAAAAAAATTATTATTTGAAATTTTAGGATAGAGATTTGTTGCTATAAATATATTTTTATAATTAAACCTATGTTTCCAAACTTGTTTATGAAACTATAGCAAATTTTGAAATGAACTAAAGTTTTCTCTAATTTTCATAAATAATATTTTTTGTAGTTTATTCACATAATGGGTTCTTAGAACTCATCTTTCTTTTTTAGACCTTAAAAGTAATCAAGCAAAACAGGACCATGGAGTTTGAAGACTATCTTGAAGAAAACTTAACAGTTGTAATAGGATGTCTTTACATGTGCATGTGTTTTTATTTGTTGATTGTACAATTTTGATACTTTGATTTTTTGAATAACATGTTTTAAATTTTAGGGCACGTGGCTCCTTGCAAAGTACAAGAAATATAGGGAAATTCTACTTGATTTTCTATAAAATTTTACAAAAGCTTTCAACTATTTGTGAGAAAATATTTTATGGATTCTTTTGGCATTTGCATTAAGTGGAGCCTACATTGTTTGTAAGTTAAGCTTATGGAAAGTCACTTGATGGTGATTTCCTTTGCCAATCACATGCTTAAATTTTGGGTGTGACATATTTATATTAAAAGCTCAAGGCATATTGCACTTTTATTCTTAGTTGAAAATAATAGAATTATCAAAAGTCTACCATATAGAGTAAATACAATATTTAGTTTCTTATTTATGAAAATGGTAACTATTACATCTCTCAAATTTTATAAGTAACATAGCTGGTCCCTTATTTTTGTTTTTGTTCTCCTTTCATTTCTAATGTCAAAATAAATAAAAAATATTATAGTTAATTATTGAATCTTAGCTTAGTAATATCAAATATCACTACTATAGAAATGGGGTTTAATGTCGATTAAATGGAAAATTGATGTATATAAAGGTATGGTAATATTTTTGAAAATATGAATAGTCTACCATGTTAGTTCAATAAAGAATTGACATCTAAAAAATATGATGAAACTTTAGAGGTCGGATCTTAAAATAATTGGTGTGCTTTTCTTTTATAAGGCTTTAGACATCAATTCATAAAATAACTAATATCTAAATTCATGTGAGTGACACCATCTTTTAAAATGCGAGGAAACTTTAGATATTAATTTTTTAAAAAAATTATCACTTTTTCTTCTTGCAAGACTTTAGATGTTAGTTCACAAGATAACTGACATCTAAAGTTATATTTTTTAAAAATAATAAAAAATTATATGTTAATTTTTTTAAAAAAATTATCATCTTTTCTTCCTACAAGACTTCAAATATCCGTTTATAAAATAATTGGTATCTAAAATCATATTTTTGAAAATATGAGAAAATTCTAGATATCAATTTTTTTTAAAAAAAAAGTCATTTTTTCTTCCTTCGAGCCTTTATACATCAATTCATCAAATAATTGATGTTAATGAATTTAGACATAATATTTTTTGATGAAATGATGTGTAAAGTTGTGGGAAGGATGACATTTTTGCACTATAAACAAAGTAAACCTTAATTTTCTTCTCATATTATCACTCTCACTCTCTTTATTTATTTTTAAACTCAATTTTTTGTTTTCATCTAACTCTCTTTACAAAATACTAGATCTTATTTTATCCTCCGTCACACATCAATGAACTGCAAATGCTCCTTTAACTAACATTAAGTATGAAGTGGGTTTAAAATGTAAGAGTTGCCTCTCTTCTATGTCTCAGATTTGCACATATTCCATTTCTTCAATTTTTTATGGAGAAGTTTTAAGAGATTTTTATTTATATATTTTTTAATATGACTTGTGGTTATTTTTTAATTTTAGATGCTTATTATTTGTTTGGTAAACTAGTACAACAAAGACTAAAGTTAGTTTAATAATGATAAGAGGTGCTTATTGCATAAGGCTTTTAAGAGATTTTTATCTGTATTACTTTATATAATTTTTGTAATGTTTTTGAATTTTAGATATTTATTATATATTTAATAAAATATTACAATGAAGACTAAAACCAAATAAACAAAAACCAAATAAACAACAGTAAGAGGTAGGGAAAAAGTAAAAAAAAAAAGTCTATAAAAATGGTGATTTTCACAATTTTAGCAAAGATACATTTTGCAAACGGATAAATATAAAAAATTTACATAAAATTGATATAAAATTTGTTCTAACGGATAATTGAGTGTAAGTTATGACACAAAAATGTTTTTACCACTACAAAAAGAAGGGAATACACAAACAATAGAAGTTATCTATATAGGTATTCTAGATGATATTAATGTCTATAATAAATCATCTATACAGACTCATATCTATTGTCACCTATAAAGATGACTTTCTATGTCATTTAGATAGGTTCACCCATCTGTATATAGTGCAAAATTAGTAAAGATAGACACCTTTACACAAACAACATTATCACATGTAGAGGTGCATTTAATTTATTTTGAAAATATTTTTAAAAATAAAATCTATATACAAGTGATAAAGTCATCCATATAAAGGTCATTTAATTTTTTTTAAAAATAAAACATCTATACAAATGACTTTATCATTTATATAGAAGTTTTTTTTAAAAAAAAATTTAAAAACTCAAACCTTGATACCAATGATATTGTCATCTATGTGGAGGTTTTTTTTTCTTTTAAAAAATTTTAAAAATTGCAAACTCTATATTAACAATAATATCATTTGTATAGAGTTTAATTATTTTTTAAAAAAATTTAAAATTTAAAACTTAACACAAAAGGCATTGTATATATTTTTTTAGCATTATAAATAATTGTTTAATACCATCAATATTCCATATCATGAGACATTATGTATATTTAATTAGTTTAATTGTCAAAATTTATTACAAATTAGTATACGTCCTCTTAGTACAAGTTTCTTTTATATACAATTTATTCATTTAGTAAAATTTTATGAATTACTTCAAATATTAAACTATTATATATTTTTATTATCCATTATTACTTTTTTAATGTTTTAAATGATTACTTCAATTATTAAAATTTTCATATCATTAAAAATATTTTATCTTCAATACTGTAACTATCAAAATTATGTGTAACTGTTTTTTAATTACTTCCATATTCATATAATTCAATAATTTAATGAAATCATATGATTTACTTCTAATATTAGTTTATTACACATTTTATTCCTCGTTGTTAAATAATACTATAGATTTATTAAGTTTTGAATGTTTGTAAATTTATCATTTTGTAATTCTTGAAATTACTTCTTTTTTAATGCTTTTAAATGAATTTTCACATTTTCAAAAAATTTATATTTTCACTACTTTAATTGTCAAAATTTAAGTGTTGCTATTTTTTAAATTCATTCATTTTTATGTAATTTCAAAAATTAATGAAAATTATGTGACTTCTAATATTAAATTATTATGCAATTTATACTCCATTATTCCTATTTTTTTAGTGTTATAAATTGTTACTTCAATTGTTAAAATTTTTACATTATTAAAAATATTTTAACACTACATTAGATTAATACATGTGCTAGAATTGTGTCACAAAAATTGAAAAATCATGACAAACTTGTCTCTTGCCTCAAAAACAAAAAAAATTCAAATAAATATAAAAAAATAAAATATTTATACCACTGAAAATTTTTACTTATGACAAAATATCACTTGTGTCATGAATTAAGTTACAAGAGCACATTCCTATGGTAAAGTATTACTTGTTTTATAAAAAAACTTTACTTGTGATAAAATATTACTTATCACAAACTAATTTATAGGAACATATTTTTCATGACAAAGTATGACTTGTGTTACCAGAAAAAATTTACTCATGATAAAATATTATTTGTACCACAAATTAAGTTATAAGAACATATTCTCTATGATAAAGTATTATTTAAGTCATAAATTAAGTTATGAGAATATATTTCTTGTGATAAAGTATTACTTATTCTAAACTTTACTCATGACAAAATATCATTTGTACCACAAATCAAGTTATAAGAACATATTTTCTATGACAAAGTATTATTTGTATCATAAATTTAGTTATGAGAATATATTCCTTGTGATAAAGTATTACTTATGCTATCATATAAGTAAAAAAAAATATTTATAATAAAGTATTACTTATGTCACGAATTATTTCTATAAATAAGATTATAGCTAAATGTACCATTTTTGTGGTAACTATATATATAAAAAAGGTTATTTATAATAAGTGTAACATGTTACAATATAGTGGACAATAAAAAATACAAATATTTTTATATTATGAATATTTGATAAATAACTAATTCATCACTTAAGTTAAAGACCTTCAACTAACTGACTAAATCAAACAATTATTTTAGGAATTTGATAAATAGCCAATAATCAATCAAAATATAAAAGCTATAAAACTTAGTATTTTCAATTAATCAATTCATAAAATATAAGTAAAAAGACATAATTACTCATAAATTATATGATTATATATATTTATTATTTCTCTTTAAATAATAGAGATAACAGTTAAACACGAAACCTTAACATATGTAAGAAAGAGCTTAACTATTAAGTTCCTTAGTATTTTTGTTTACATATGTATCAAATATATTATCTATTAGAATATAACAATTTTTTATAAATAATAAATAACCAATTTAACTTTCTATTATTTAGATTTATAAAATAAAATTGATATATATTAATAAAATAAATATTACAATATATTAAAGATTATGTTATATAATTATTTAATAAATTTAAATTCTTTACATATTAAAATTAAAAATTAATAGAATTAACCTATACATATATATGTACAATAATTTTTTCAATTAGTTGCTTGATCCAATTTTTAAAATATCATTTAAACAAACATAAATCATTTAAGGTACAAAACATTATAAAAAATTATTTTATCACATCATATTATTCTTAAAAAATGTATTGATGATGAAGATATATACATTATGAAAACATTAAAATCATTATATTATATATAAAAAGCATGATTTGTGGCAAAAGTGATAGCATTTTTTACTAAAGAAATATGTAATAAAAATTTTATATTCATCATTGTAATATCAATGAAACTTTCATTTAAAAAATTAAAAATAATAATTATATAAAATTATATATAATTTAATAAAAATTAAATTATTATAGTAAAAATTTTTAAGTAAATTATATTTAGAGGAGTGATATACATAAAATAGTCTAAAATTTTATATTCATCCCTTGTTAATTTCAATTGTATTAATTTTATTTCTCACAAATATTTTATATTAATTTCTTTCCTTATAAATAATAATTTAATTAATTTAATCTATTTATTTATAACTTATTGATGAGTTAATAGCTTGATAAATAGAAGGATAAAAATCAAATATAAATAATATAAGGAATGATATTAATACTAAAAATTTGTGAAGAGTCAAATAATTTAACTTATATTTGTGAATAACAAAAATATATATTATAAATAAAAAATTAAAATTAAATAATTTATAATAATTTAAATTTTAATTTATAATTAAAATTTAAATATGCATGATAGTTCAAAATCATGATTTATTTGGATATTTGTTTCATATAATTCAATTTTTATTGAAAGAATTTTTAAAAAATAAAAAAAGTCACTCAAAAGATGTAAAAATTTTATTTTTATCTTGTGATAACTGAATTAACAATAATTAATGAAATTAATAAAAGGATAAAATTAACTAATTTATTATTTATGAGATATAAAATTGATATTAGACATTTCTAAAAAAACAAATTTGATGCAAGCAAAATTAATGATAGAATAAATGAGAATTTAATCTATACATAATAATTTTTAAAATAAAATTATAAAGTTTTTTAGCATTCATGTATTTTTGTTATGTGGATTTATGTAATAGTTTATTACTATATAATTAGTATCACATGAGTGTAGTTTTATTTTTGAAGTCAATTAGTTAATTAAAACTTAGTATAAAATATATTATATTATAATACTAAAAAAGCAAACTAATGCAATGGCAAGCCTTGACATTTCTTAACTTGGAGATTCAAGTTTGATTCTTCATAAATATAATTTACAATTTCTAAACAGATAAAGATTTACACTAGATTGATATGAGTTAAAAATATTGTCAGGTTTAAGCAGATGTAAAATAAAATGACAGGATAGTGCCTAATTGAATTGACTAGATAATCTATTCAATTTGGATGTATGAAAATTAATTTAACTAGTTACATTAGTTTTTATAATAATTTCATTTTATTTTTTGTCATGATTCTATTCATGGCAATGAGTTATTAGTCATGGATGTATTTTTCTTGTCATATTTATACTTGTGACTAGAAGAATCTATTAGACCTCAACGAACTAGTGGCAAATAAAAAATGAATAAATAACTTATGCCACCAGATCTTTTTTCTTGTGGCAATTTCCTTATCATGCTCACTCATGCCATGAAATCATTTAACTAGTATTCTGGTGGCTAAGTAGCATAGCAATAGAAATTTTTATCTTGTGCTACGATTAAAATTGTGGCATAAGTGATGACTTATTGCAGTGTAAATTCAGTACTATAATTATCAAATTATATGTTATCATTTTTTAATTACTTTCATAGTCCTATAATTTAACAATTTAATGAAATTATTACTTCTAATATTAATTTGTTACACATTTTATTCTCCATTGTTAAATAATGCTACACATATATTAAGTTTTGAATGTTTGTAAAATTATTATTTTGCAAATATTGAAATTACTATTTTTAGTGTTTTAAATGACTATTGAAATTATTAAATATTTCATATCATCAAAAATTTTATATTTTCATTACTTTAATTATCAAAATTTATGTGTTACCATTTTTAATTTCTTTCATTTTTAATACAATTTAATAATTTAATAAAATTATCTAAATTATTTCTAATAGTACATTATTACAAATTTTATTCTCCTATCTTATATCAAACTTAATAGATGTTTAAAACAATAAACCTACCAACTTCTACAAAAAAAAATTTTACCACCCCCTTGATAAAGCATTAATCTAAATTCATATTCAAATATTATATTAATATTATCAAATATTTAAACCAATAAACGTATCAACATATACAAAATAAATAATTTATATTCAAATATTATATCAATATCATCATATGTTTAAAGTAATAAATATATCAATGTACATAAAATAATAATTTTATCACATTTATTAATGAAGCAAAAATTCATCTTTATATTTTATATTAATATACTAGTAGAAAAATAAAATGCATGAGTTTTTTTAACTTACCACAATAGAATAATGAAGCAAGAGTCCGAAATATCAAATAACAATGAAGCAACATAAATTGATCATTTAAAAAAATAAATATAAGAATAAATTAAAATTAAATCATAAAAAATTACAAATAATAAAAAGGAATAAGAAACTTACAATTCTCTTGAGAAGACGATGAAGAAGAAGTAGCACACAAAGTGCTTCTGCCTAGGCACTAGTGGCAGTTTATAAGCCTTAGGCTACACAAACAATAAATTTTCAATCATTTGTGCAGGCCTAGTCACATCATCAACATAGCTAAAAGTAATAGTGCATTATTTTAAACTTTTCAAAACTTCAAGTTATACAAATGATACATGTTATTTATATAGTTTTTTTTTAATTGTAAAAAGCTATACAGATGACACATATCATTTGTATAGCTTTTATTTTTTTGAAACAATGAAAAAGTAATATAAATGACATATGTCATCTGTATAACTTCTTATTTTTTTAAAAACTTTTCATGCTATGTAGATAACACTTGTCATCTATTGTCTTTATAGCTTTTTTGCAATTTTCAAGCTTTAGACAAAAAGGCTCCTCCCAAATGCTATATAGATGACTTTGTTATCTATATAATATTTTTTTAATTTGTAATTTTTGCAAAAAATTGTTAAAGTTCTACACAGATGATTGAGATTTTTTTTGTTTGTGTAGGTATTGTTTTAATAGTGTATAATTGTTGTAGTGTACTCAAAATATATGTTATCAATGAGATATCATATTTATTCAATTCTTATTGTAAATATTTTGGCAAGAAAATGAAAAATGATATTTAAAAAATTATTATGTAAATATTTCGTGTCAATTTTTGTTTTACTAAAAATGGGATTGAAACGTAAAGTAAAAATAAGAATAAAAATAAGTGCATTTATACATAAAAATATAGACAAATAATTTTCCAGTCACGAGGATAGCATTATAAAAGGACTGGTAATTTAAATGTTTAACATCATTATATTTTACATTTTATAATGGTAAGAATGTTTTAGAGGTAAGTATATGAATAGCAATTTAAATGTTTAATGCTATTACATTTTATAATTGTGAAAACGTTTTAAACGATAAATATGTATATTTTTAAAAAAATAAATGATGATAAATATAATTAGATTAAATGTTAAAAAGGTGAATACAATTTCCACTTTTTTAATTGAAAGGTATATATTTTCTTTAGTTGTTAATTAGTTAAAAAAGTGCAAAGCATATATATTAATCATGTAACATGTAATTACAATGACGCTCACTGGTCACACTATCAAACTGATATCAAGGTACATAAGGCAGGAAAAGTCGTGCAATGAAGATAAAATGTTAGGTTTATTCCACATCTAAAAAAAATTAAAAATGGTGAGGTCTATAAAAAAATTGAGATATTAGAGGAAGACAAAGTTTAAGTTCCATTTGTTTTATTGGAAAGCATTTTTGAAAAAAAAATGTTATTTGCATATATATATATATTAATAAAGAAATAGTATATTATTTATATTTTATAGAATGGACGTTAAGTTAAACTGTTAGGTGATGAAGGAGCTTGAATAATATACTAAATGTTATAGGTTGAATAATATAATGTATATATTTAAATAAGATGAAAGTTTCAAATTCGTGATATATTCATTATATTTTTTCTTACAAATATAGGTGTTTTGTAAAAGATATTATTGTACATTTTATTATAATTTATATTTTTATTAATCTCGCCAAATAAAAATTATTATTTATAATTTTAACTGTGATAAAAATTAAAAATAAAAATTTTAATGCATATAACTACCTCAAAAATATAAACAAAACTGATAGTTATATTTTTATTTGGTGAGAACGAAAACATATGCTACATATGCTGGACAAAAATTTCATTCTCGAACCATTTTAGTTCATCGAGACTAAATTCTTTCTAAACAATTGTATGTCTGGCACATCCAAAATACTACTCCCAAAGTTGAAAATTTCCTAACCAATTATAATTTGATAATTATAATTAATAATCAATAAAATAATTAATAGTCATATCATAATTTAAATGTATAATTTTATGTAAAATAGTTCAAAATTTATCTAAAATGCAATTACTTTAAGAGAAATTTTAGAAATTAAGTGATTAAAAAGTGTTTAAAGTGACACAACTATACTTTACTCATCAGAGTAGGCGTCAGTGGGAAACTAATGAAAATTACTCATAATATTGACTGGATGATTAAAATAATAATGCGACACTTGGATATCTATTCCTTCACTTTTATCTACTCCCTTTCATGGTGAGATCCAAAATCTTTATTAAAAATAAGTCTAATTGAATAAAAATTTAAAAATAAAATATATCTACAAGAAAGAAGAGGAAAAGAAGAATCCTCAAGTAAAAAGAGAAGCATATCTAAAGAGGGGAATAGTAAGAAGATTAAGGGAGCTACAACCCCCAATACACTATGCAAGAGCATTGGAGGACAATTTGTTAGAGAACCTCAAAGTCAACAAAATTTTCAAAACAAAAGTGATGCAAGCAAACTAGGATTTTCAGGGGTAGGCAATCAGAGTGTATCATCCCCATTTTAGTAGAAAGAAAGCTTTTCTTATTGCTAGCAATGCAAAAGAACTCATCTAGGAAGATGCATAATTTGTTTCCAATACGGGAAACTAGGACACCGAGTTAGAGAATCCATGTCCAAAGTAACCAACAATCATAACCAAGTAGCATCAAATGTAAAATCAGTAAAAGCACTAGCAACACCCAATAAGAAGAATAAAAAACAAGAAGCTACGGGATCACAAGCATGAGTGTTCGCTATTACATAAGAAGAGGCAGAAACATCTAATGAAGTAGTGATAGGTATGTTATTAACTAAAGGACAAGATGCTAGTGCTTTATTTGACCTTAGTGCTACGCATTCTTTTATATCTCATAATTTAGCAAAGAAAATACCTATGCCTATGCACCCCTTAGAGCAAATGATGATAGCATCTACTTCTATAGGAAAGGAATTAATTGCTAGAAATGGCATATATAATTGCACTATAGTTATAAATCAACATCCCACTGACATCGACTTAGTGGTAATAAAAATTGGAGATTATGACATCATTTTAGGGATGGACTAGCTTTCAAAAATACCATGCTAGAATAAATTGTTATCACAAAGTAATAACTCTCGAACCTAGTAAAGGTGTGGAAATAACTTTTCAAGGAAAAAGAAAAACAACAACTCCACCTATTATAACTTGGACTAAGGTGTGAAAATTAATGAATAAAGGGTGTCAAGTATGGCTAGCGCCTTAAGTGGAAAAGAAAAACAAGAGACTAAGTCATCGAGATTCCTAATTGTGAGTGGGTGGTCATGAGTTGTTTTTGTAACAAGTGTCAAGAACATTAGATTCCATTTTTTTTGGTTCCCCATTTCTATCATATTTTATTCCTTTATCTTCATAATCTCTACCATTCAATCACCTTTCTTCCTTTCTCATTGCAGAACTTCCTTATCTCTCCCATTATTCGATCTTTTTATATCTCTCATAATTCGACTCTTTCATTATCGTTCCATTATATCTTGCTGGCCTTTATCATTGATTTATTTGTAGGTTTCCCATTATTATTTCTTTACTTTATATAAGCTTTCGTTGCTCGAGTCTTTTATTTATCTCTAGTTTCTCAATTCCTTCTACTTTTGATTTAGACCATTGGGCCTTGTTTCGCACCAATATGAAAAAAGACATATTGTAATGTGGAAATTGTATGTTTTGATTGTTATACTCCAAACTGTAGTTTTATCATGTATAGTGATTTGTGATCCATGGCAGAATGAGAGTTACCCATGGTTAGGATTAGACCAATGGGGAATGCTTTACCTCTTTCTTCAAAAATGGTTTATGAATCCTTGTTTTGTGAATGATCGGGTAGCATTGGTTGTTGCATTAGTTGTGATCATACCACTATTATTCTTAGCTTTTGCTGTAAAAAACTAGTAATTGGACAACACCTTGAGTGAAATAATCAAGCAACGTTGATTGCTATAGTAATTTGTGTATTTGCCATCGGGCAAATACGAATATAACTATTGATTGTAAATATTATGGGATGATCAAATGAAGTAGAAAAATGATTATAGTTTAGATAAAGCCTAGTTCAAGGCTTGTTTGTTTGAATTTTGGCTAAAATCCTTGGCTAGGAATTATCAATTGTGATTGGTTGCCACAATATGTTTTAAGATTATAATAGATGATCAATGTTGGTATAAACAACATTTCTTACGTAATTGATCAAGAGATAGGAAACAAAATATAAGTTAAAAATTGCATGATGTATCATAAGTGGTGTCCAAAGTGCCTATTGTGTTTAATGTTTCTAAATGTGTTGACAATTAAAAAAACATGTTGCTTGAATTTGATGAAAAGTGATTTGTTGGATTATTTAAATATTGAAAGTTCATGTGATTATGTTTAAACTAAGTAATATATGAAATCCAATAGAATGGTTTAATTTATATGATGACACATAGAATTGATACACAAGCCGTTAATAATCTTATGCAATCATACTTGCCTTCTTGAAAATTCAAGGATAAATTTTAATTAAGGAGAGAGAACTTGTAATAGTCAAATATTTTAATTTATTAAATAAATAAAATTATTAGATAAAAATATGAAAATATTACAAATGTATTGTAATGTAAATTTTTTCAAAGAAATTAAATAAATAATTTTTAGAAAATATTTGGACACATTCAAAATTTTTCATAAAGGAAAAGGACAAAATTGGAAAAAAAATATTATATTGGCAAATGTGTAAATTTTGAAAAAGGGGAGGGCAAAATTGAAAAACAATTTATAAGGACAAATATGTAAATTTTTGAAAAGATGGAGGGCAAAATTGAAAAATTAAAATGAGATTTTTTTTCAAAAAAATATATTTGAAATGATATTTTAATGGGAATGGCGGTGTTGTTATAAATATGTTGGGGTGGGGGGCGGCTTGAACGTTAGAGAGAAAAGAAGAGGAAGCAAGGAAGAGAGAGAAGGAACAGAGAGAAGAGAAACAGAAAAGAGGAAAAAAAGGTTATAAATTTAGAGGTATCATTAGAAGAATTAAGATGAGTTCTATTTACTTTATTTCTAATTTAATTTAATTTAATTTAATTTTTATACAATAATTTATAATAATTATGCTTAATTTAAATAATTCCCATTAGGCTTAGATTTGGTTTAGAAAAATTAGAGAAATTATGAATTGAGAATTGTAGTTTTAGAATTTTCATTTAATATTATTAGTAGTGTTGTGAATAAAAGAATTTGTAATATAATTTCAAATTTTATGGTTAAACATGATAAATAAATGATTTGTGATTGAAATTGCATATATCATTATTTTGTACTTATGCATAGGAAATTGTGAAATTTTTTCAAAATTATAGAATATTGTTATATTTAAGTTATAGGAAAATTTTGGTGAAAGGTATCTTAACCATATCTTAACCCCTCAAAGGGGCGGCCCTATAAAAAGGGCAGATTTTATTTGTGTGGGGGACATTGTATTGGAGAGAGTGATAAGACTGGAATGGAGGGATAAGGCTAGGGTATGAAGGATAAGATTGAAATAAAAGGTACAAGGTGGAACCTATACATTTCCACCATTCTCACTCGCATATTATGCATTAGTTGTATGTTAAATTTAAATTCAATTAAATTGATAAAACTAGATTATATTGATAGACAATTATTGTTAGTTGAATATTCATGAGTAAAATAGTAAATTCTTTTTAGAATTATTTTAGAAATTAGATTGTAAATAGGCTCACTAAGTATTTAAAATACTCATTCTGTTGTTGTTTTAAATTTCTTTACAGGTGGATCCCCCAGATTGTATGTGATTACTGGTATACCATGTAACTTAAACTGTTAGATGTTTAGAGTATAGTATTTTAGTAGTGGAGTATTTCCTGATATTTGTATGAATTATGAGACAATACTTTTATTTTGATTTGTAAATATGACTAATCTTTATATGTATATCAATTTATTAACATTATTATGTGTGGTTAGAAATGAGAGAAAAGTTGAAAAAGGTTTGTGGATATATCATAGGATTATGATATATTCATGCCAGTCATGATTTCCAACTTGAAAATTTGGGTCGTGACAGATCATAATTATTGTTTTATCAAAATTCTAATCTAATCAAATTAAAGACAAAAGTAAAAAATTATCGTATTTTCAAAAAATAAAATTTATGTCAAAATTTCGTAGAAAAAGAAAGAATAAAAATATCTGGAATGAAAAAACATACGACTTAAGAAAGAAAACAATGATGGCTAATATTAACTTTGTTTATTAGTTTGTTAAAATAGCGGAAGCATATATTAGTTATGTAACATGCAATTATTGCTATGCTAATAAAATAAACAGCAACATATGTACATGTCACAAATAGGAAGTTTCGTTCAATCAACATACAATGCTGGGTTAATTTGCTAGAAAAAGCCGAGAGATATATGAGGAAAATAAAGCGATCATAAATGAAAAATATTTACGTAGGTCCTTCATATCACGTTATTCTTAAGCATTATTATTCAAATGTCGTCAACTAATAATTTGTGGATACATTTTGTTCAATTATCAATTATAAGTTAATTTGGCTTTCTCTCCAATCACAATTAGTAATAAACAATTATTAATTTATTATTTATATTTAATTGATTACTAGATAAAATAAACCTACACATTATTAATTAATAGTATTTGAATCATAATATTTAAGGATGACATTGTAGACAGTGTTTATGTAAGTATTTCTCATCATAAACTACTTGAATGTACAAAAAGGAAATTTAAATATTTTTGAATTAATTTTCAAATTTTTTAATGAATAATAGTTTAGATAAATATACGCATATTTTTAATTTAATATATTGTATAATAATTAGAAATTAATTAACAGAATGGTAACAGTAGTCATTGTTGTCTATTGCTTAAATTAATGACCTTACCTGAAATTGCGAAAACAAAATCAATTCAATGAATTAAAACTTTACGTATTTTTATACTAGTTTAGGATGACATTTAACATTAATCTATGGGAATCATAAAAATAATTAAACATAGGATACTAAACCTTAATAAGGAGGTGACAACAGTATTAATCGTTGGGAACTTCTCGAAATGGAGAAAAACACTGAAAGAAAATTAAAAAAATAAAATGTTACACAATATGTTTTTAGAAGATTATTTTTAATATAATAATTTTTCACTTAATTACAAACGATTTCATAAAAATTCTACCTTATAATATAATGATTAACTAAAAATTGACAGACTGCAATTCTTCCATTCTTAAGCTTAGAGTTAACTCACTAGAAATTTGAAGGGAGAAACTTTAAAGACGATTTCAAATACCTTTTGATGAGGGAGTGTTTGATAATCATCCGACTCATTAGATTTTAACGGAAGTGGCAGCTTTTTAACCAACTGATTAATTTAATAAACACTTTTAAGGGTTTGATAAATAACTTATTCAATTAGTTGATTAACTTTTAATAAACTAATTTTGAAAATTTGGAAATTTTAGTATGACATAAGCTTGGTAGTTATATCAAATATGGAAAGTATTATGTAAAAGTAGCTTTGTTATAAGAATTTTTGGAAGACTTGCATAAGAGTAACATTAACAATAAAAAATATACATAACAATTGTAATATATTCCAATATCTTTGCAAGTTATATCATAGGTTTTGTAGTTACATAAAGTACAAGAAGTATTACATTAGATTATGATTTTGTTGCACAATTTTATTGTAAACTCGCAGGAGTTATTCTTTCTTCCATCCATTTCAGAAATTACATTTGTGAAATTTATTTTAGGAGTTCCAGGTATTTTTAAAGAAATTGCATGATTTTATTTTTTTTTTGCAATATTAATGCCAACAATAGGGACTTCTTAGTGCACTTTCAAGATAGGGCATATCAATACTATCATTGCAAATTTTGTGCAATTTTTTTTATAAAACTCACGGTATTTTTCCTAAAATTTGCAATTTTTTATAAGATTCCATAACATCTTCTTAAGTATTTGTGTTGTAGGATTACTATTTTATATTATGAGATTTATAGATAAAGTTGTGGGATCTTATGAGAAAGTTGCAAGTTTTATGTGAATAGTTACATCTTATATAATTTATGTCATATGAAAAAGTCTCATGATCTTATAAAAAAATTATGAATTTTATAATACTTTTTCTTAAATTTTGTAAAAAAAAAAAGGCCACATCATTGCAATCTTTTTTAAAGGTTGTGTCAAAGCAGTTGCAATAAACATTGCAAGATTTTTATGATACAGTGACAAATTGTACAATTTATGTAAAGAATTACGAGTATATTAAAAAAATTGTATGATTTTGTATAAAATTTGCAACCATATATCATTTTATTGCAAATGAATTTATGCAACTTTATATTAAATCAAATATCAAAATAATATAAAATTAAATGTCAAATCCCAAAAAATAAGAAAAAAAAGTATCATTAAGTTTTAACGCAAATGTAGCACTTTGTGATATTTATAGTAAAAATTGTAACATTTTATATTATAATATTTTATAATTAGATCAAATCAAATATCTAATGAAAAACAGTTAAAGTAATATGCATATTAGCTTAACTTGAAGTTGTATAGGAGTATCACTCTGAGTTCACTAAGCCTGGCCTTTTACTCTGTCAGTTTTCCATACAAGCTTGATGATGTTTTTAATAAATTATAATAATTTATTTTTAAATATTTAATAAATAAAAAATTAAACTATATATCATTTAGAATAAAAATTAATTTGAGAAGTAAAATATAAAATTTTAAATATTATTAAAGTATAAAAATACTCAAATAAATCATCAAATATATTCATAATTTTTATATTATTTTGCATATGAATAGTTGGTCATAAATAGGTAATTTTACTAAATATCTTTATTTATGCAACTAAAGCTATCAGTTAATTAAATTAACTAATACAATTAAATATCAATTAATAATTAATTAAATTAGTTAACTACTAATATAATCACTTGATTATCAAACAAGATTGAAAAGTCACTAAATAGTTTCAACTATTGACTAATATATAGAAGATACCTTTTATATTATGTTTGGTATGATGAAATAGAATGAAATGGAATGTTGGATCCACAATTACTTTTGGTACAATAAATATTATATGAGTAAAAATAAAAAAAATTATTAATGATAATAATACTCTTTAAAATGAAATATAGTGTAAAATTGAAAACCATATTTATATGAAAGATGGTATTATTATTTATTTATTTATAATTGAACAAAAAATAATTATCAATATTATAATTAGCAAATAATTCATAAAAAATCTGTCCGAAAATAAAAGATAAATTAATTTTTTCTAAAAAATTCATTAAAAATTGGTGTAGGGCCTGACGCAAAGTAAAGCAATATAATAATTTAATTAAAATTAAAAATACTTAATTTGTCATTTCATAAAATTTTGATGAAATAATTATTTATCAACTTCGTTTTAAAAAAAATTCATAGAGATAGAGATGTGTCATACTAAATATAACATTAATTTTAAGAATCACATCAAAGAATTAAAAAAATAAAAACTTTACTAAATTATATATTAAAAAATTCATAATAATATCCTCTGAGTTAAAAATAAAATTAATGTAAATGAATTTATCATTTAATTTTATTATCCAGCAAGAATAAGACATGTTGTCTACTCTCTCTTTCTATTGGAGAAGAGATAAAAATAAGATAATGTTAAATTTATAATGCAAAAATAATTATATGCTTGCTACTAAATATCAAATACTAGTTAGTCACCCATGCAATGCATGAGTAAATATTTATTTTAATAATATAAAATTATAATTATATGTTAATTTTTTATAAAGAGGATTAAATAAAAAATTAATATACAATTAATAATTTTAAAAAATATCTTATAAAAGAAAATATTATAATTTTATTATATATATTATTAAATAATTAAAATTAACTTACAAATTTTTTCATATACATTAAATTATATAAAGTAAATTTAAAAATTTTTCTTACTTTTAAATATTCATAAGTTAAACCAAAGCTAAACTACTCCAAATTATGTGTTGCAATCTTTGAAAAAAATTTATTTATACTTCTACTATCGTAGATTGTAGGTTTGTAAGTGAATTACAATTTCATCTGATAGAAAATTTTTTAAATTATAAGTGTTTTATAAATAGTAAAAATTATAGAATTTGCAAAGAAAATCTATAGAGGAGAAAAAAGAAAAGATCAAGGTAAAATAATGGAAAGAAATTAGAAATGTTTTAAAAAAATTTTGAAAAATAGCTGAAAAAATAAAATATTATAAAAAAGATAGTTAAAGAAGAAGTATTTAATGAAATAAAATTTAAGATAAATTTAAGAAAAGAAAAAAAGTTATTTCCTCACTCATTTAATTCAACATATAAGTAAATAATTAATTTTAAATTTATTTTATAAAAAAGATTGATTTTAAATTTAAACATTGCATTAATTACATATCAATTTTTGAAGATAATTATTATCATTAATATTAATGTTTAGTAATATAATTTATGATATGAACAATTTTTTTTGTAATGGTAATAAAGTTTTCATTTACCATATTAGTCCGTTGTAAATCAAACCTTTGAAATAATAATTTTATATTGTAAAAAACTTATTAAATATAATTCACAAATTACTATCTATTTGTTTGTTGACTAAAATTTAATATTTTAACATTAAATATTTTTCATTTTTCAATTCACATAGAAGAAAAGAATAGCTTTTGAAGGGAAAACACTAATAAGGGATTCATATTTAAATATTTTTTTAAAAGTATTATAATAAAAATTAATAAAAAAGCTCCTTCAAAAATTTGAAAAAAATCCTATATAGACACACAAGAATATTATAAATTGGTACTTTCTTAAAAATCATGACTAATTATGTCTATGAAACCATAAATTTATAAAAAATGATAGTAAAATTAAAACTTTTAATATAATAATAAATATGAAATAGTTTAATTGAAGTTTAAAAAATATATTAAGAACATAGATGAGAAAAAAATATGTTAAGAACATGGATGAGAAAAAATTAGGAAAATAATGTAGATATTGAGGAAAATATTACCCAGAAGATATTATTAGATATTAAACTCAAACTTTCTTAGAAAGAAGATGATATTAATAGGAAATGAACTTAATATCAAATTTAAACTTTTTTCGATAGTTGCAAGTAAAGTTGTTCATTTATATATGTGAGCAAATAGAGATTTTATCAAATACATATAAAGAAAAAATGTGTTGCATTGTAGATGAGAGTTTACAAATTTTAAATTAGATCTAAAATATAATAAAAATAAGGATAAAAAGATTTCTATTTAAAATAAATGAAGATAAATTCTGTCTATTGTCACAATAGAAACATAAAAGGATTATACAATGTTTAAATTTATTTTTCAAACTTCAATATTTTTTTCATGTATATTAAGTATTTTATGATTTATAGTTTAATTTTATAATTTGATTATATTTGCACAATATATATTTATGGCGATGTTATCAATTAATTTTTTTTTAAATTATTTAATTACTTAGTTTTTTTTTTTCATTTAGAATTAGTGGAAATTTCATCCAGAAAAGTGTATATACACATGCATCAAATAGGTTTAAAATTACGGAATCAAGGTGGTTGAAACAAAATGAATTGGATATAGAAAATAAAAAAATTCTTAAAAAATGAAATCACATGGTGTGAAAATGCAGGAAATTAGGGAGTTTAAGTCAAATGGAAATCCCAAGCCTTCATGTTCTATATTTAGCTAATGATGTGCAATAATTAAGGAGGGGGGAAGGCATTGGCTTCTCAAAGGACACGTGAAAGCAACTTGCATCGAGAGAATTTTGGGTTGAAAAATATTAAAAACCCAAACTATGACTAATATATAATTAATAGATATAAATCTTTTATCACATTATTTTCTTACTATATTTAACTTATATATTCATGCTATCAAGATATAAAGTTCTATTTATATTAAAAATAAATATCATCTCTTGAATTAATTAATATATATTTAATAATAATAATATGTTAATTAATATGAATTTTGAAATATGAAGATTTGGATACAATAAAACAAGGTAGAATGATGTCATATCTTCTTTTACTATCACTTCAACAATTTTCTTGATACCCTACAAAATGCGGCCGGCTTTAACGAGGTAACTATTCGAAAGTTTCACTTATTTTCTGACTCTTTTTTCTTTCTTTCATATTGGACCTTGGAGCTCATTCACCCTTTCCCAACTTACAACGGACTTATAAAATAAGTTATTCAAACCTTCTCTTTCATGTTAGCACGTAGGGAGCTGACACTTAGTATGATTCATGATCTCTACCAATGGTTGGCGCCAAGGCCTTTTATGTACCTTAACCTATTCTATTGGATAAAGTTAGCAATTTCTAATTTACCACTGTGGCAAATATTTATATGCTAATGTGAGGTTTCAAACATAATAGATCATCTTGTCAAATTCGTGAAGATAAAAATCAAATCAAATACATAAAATAATTGTGTGTTCCAGATTTCTCATAAATTTTGATATCAGTTAAATAAAACATTATAATGGAATAAGTTTAGATTTGGTATGGAAGTAATTGATAGAATTAATTATCTTTATTGTATACAAAAAATATAAAAAAAATCATATTTTGAATTCATTTTTAAGTTTATAATTGATTAATTATGCATGTTAAATATGATTGAGTAGCTAATCCAATTATCAATTTTATAATTAATTGGAAAGTGTAAATAAATTTTATATTAGAAATGAAGAACTAAATACCACTAAACCATTTGAAAGTTTTTAATGGCTTCACTTAATTTCCTTCAATATCTCATGTTATATGCATTTAGATTAGATTTACCAAAACAAAACAAATCCTTTTAAAATCATGACAAACATCTTAAATTATAACGAGAAGATCATATATAATGCATTAACACATAAAAATTGTGATACATATCACAATTTATGACCCAAAAACACTCATTAAGGATATATATAAATTATGAAATCCCTAATTCACAAAAAATTACAATCTGCGTTTCCTTAACTTCAATTTTAAAATTTTAATAGCGTGGCCCTTCAAGTTTGTATAATTGTGGAATTAAAATTGAATAACTAATAACCAATTTAAATTATTAGAAACATTGAGAAAAACACAAAAATGAGTTGCAAAACAATGATAAATTATTGTGAAGCACATTAAGAATATCAACAAAAATGTAGAGATGAGTCACAAGACAATGATAAACTATTGTGAGAAGGAGCAATATATTCATTCTTGCATTACTAGGATTGAGATCAATGCATGATTGGTAATGTTATTTTTTTTCACTATAATTTATTGTCGGTTGCAACCTCTACATAAATAAAACTTAGAAATCCTCAAGTAATATAAAGGAATTACAAAAATAGGTAATCCATTTTTCTTTTCATTTAAAATATTTGCTCATTGTAAATTATAGTTTCTTATTTATTAGATTGTTCAATTGGTTGCTACTTATTTTATTTTAATTGTATAAGAAAAATGTTGTGATGTGAAATTTTAATTTTAATGTTATCAACTTATAAAATTAGAAAGTTTTTGCTTGAAATATAATGAAAAAATAAAATATTTTGGCTTACGATGTCAGTTAAAAATCAGCATTTAAAATTTTATGGTTGAACAACATTGTAGTATTATATATATCAATTTTTTCTTATTAATTGACATGCAAACTTAAAGCAATTTGAAAATTAGGGTATGAATTCAAAATAAAAAGGGTGAAGTTATAGTATTATTTACAAATTTCATCACAAAGATTTTTAACCCTAAAATGAATCTCTCTGTATTAAGGTATGCTTTTATTCTAACTTTAAGATGATTTTCTTCGATTTTTGTATTTATACTCACCGATACTGTTTTACACTACTAAAGATTGTTAGTTTGTTGGCAAATCTATGAGGTTGTACATTCATTAGAAAATTACAAAATATAAAAATAAAGACTTTCTTAATTTTTATGTTTGTTCTTGTAACTTAGATTCTAATTTCAAAATTGATTATGTTTTGTTACCTTTCATTTTGATACATGTTTTATTGTTATACAAGTGAGAAACTTGATTACATTCCTCTTCTTTTGGCATTTGGTGGTATTTTTTATTATCTATTTATATGAAATGAGAAATTTTATACACTAAATTTTAATGAATGTTCATTACATTAGCAAATATTGGATTCAAGATAGCATTTCAAGAAAGTAACAATCTTACATATTGACCAGAGGTATTGAATATAAAATTTCACCATTTTTATTCTTTTCTCATAGTTTTTAAAATTATTAAAATTAGGAATCCATAGTGTCAATAGAGATGTCAGGATTTAGAAGAAAATAGATATGAAGGAATTGTAAGGGATTTATATTAGGAGGGAGGAATTATGAGACGGAGTTAGGCAAGGAAGAACAACAGGAAGGAGTTAGAAGGAAAGGATATACCATGTCAATTATTCAAAAAAAATCATAGTTGAATATTTATATTTATTGTCAGTTGTTTAATAAACAACCGATGTTTAATATTGTTATTATAAGTAAAGTAGTTATATTTCTAATGATGAAACAATAATAGTTCTCATTTATATAGAAACCGAAATGTTATTGTATTTTTTTCACATTGATTATTAACTAACATGAAATAATTTGACATATAATGATGCCCATATATATGAAACAATTTGAATACTCATCTGATTGGAAGAATGAGCGAATTGTGATAGCATAAATTCTGCCATGATTAATGAAATGATTGTACGTGTTTAGTATTGATTACCATCACAAGGTGATTAATGGGTTCTAATATTTTTTTTTTTCAAATACATTAGGATTCCCCTTGTTTCCAAGTCAGTCATAAGATTTTATCTCTGTCCCTACGATAGAGTGCACTATGAAAATGTAAACCTGCATAAATCCCAAACTCTCAACAGGTTTACATACAATAGTGTTCATATAAAAATTTACAACTAAGTTCCTTGGCTGAACTTAACAATGATGTTAAAAAAAAAAAAGTTAGGTAACGAGAGGTTGGTGACAACTGATATTTGGACGGTTTTCATATCGATCATGAATTTTAAAAATTGAATCGTGACATAAATAAATTATTTATTTTCGATTTAAAGTTATTGACGTGTCAAGTATTACAATTTTGTATATATAAGAGAAAGTGTGGGGTTTTGGAGGTCAGTGTTGCATCTCCACATTGTCACGAATCACTCCCCTATGAAGTCTTACCATACATGAACCTTGGATTATGTATATACAAAATATAATTTTCTTCATATATTGATGATGTTATATGGATCGATCTTAAATCACATTTGTTTTTATTTTCTTGAATTATATGTAATTATACTTTATAATTGTATGCTAACTTTTTCCAAATTTTCTCGAAAAAATTCATAATAATTAGCTTTCCTACATTTTTACATTTAGGTAAACTTTTAGTAAAAAAGTCTTAACAATAATTATTTTTATGGTACGAAAATATAAATAATTCATTCGGAATATATGATTTCTATTTTAATTTTTATTGACTCAACCACGTAAAATAATTTTACATAGTGCTATAAAAATTATTCAACTAAAAATATTTAATTTGAGAGTACATAAAAATTTAAAAGAAAATAAAATTTATCTAATTATTTATAATTTTAAAATTTAAATTTATTTAATAACTTTATATTTTTGTAAATATTGTCCTAAAAAAGGTTCAAGTTCCACACCTTGTTTATCTTGAACCACTCCCTTGATTGAGTTCGAAATATGGGACGCTGATTGGGACAAATTCCATGAAACACGGTTGACGCGTCTTCAAACTTACTAAATTGAAGTCTGGGAACCAAGAAAGTATAAAGATTAAAATAGAATAAATATAAAGTAATATTTGAATTTTTTTTTTTTTTGAGTGTCAAGCCAAGTAGGTATATAATATGTTTTCCAATTTTTTTTTTAGGGGTGGCATTCAATTTTTTCCCTCCGCTTGCTTTGTCCCACGAATCTCTTACTCTTATTACTAACTTTAATAAAATTTCTTTAAGATGAAAGTTAAGAGATAATTATGAAAAAATAAAAAAATACATACATTCGTTTGATAGTGCTACCAGCTAGCATTAATTAATACCCAAATTTCTTCCACATTTTTATTTGTTTCTAGCGTTTCTCATTTGCATTTCTATTTTCTTTTACTCATTATTAGGTCATCTTGGTATATATTATTACTTTAAGATGTCTCAATAATCCCAACTGATAAAGCATTAATATTTTTAACTATCCATGTCCAATTTGATCGAATTCAGCACAAACATAACCTAAACAAACTATAATCTTCTGTATATTAGCTAGCACTAGCCCATTTAAAAGAACTACCTGCATGTTGCATCTTTTATTGAGACCTTGATATTGGAATTCAGCAAGGAATAAATGCCCTTTTTCTTCTTCCAAGGGTTCTTCTTTACCCTTTGTATAATTTTTTCCCAAACTTTACTTTTAATAACAGTGCCCCTCAAGCTTTTATATTTGTGGAACTAAAATTCAATAACTAATGGCCATTAGGAAGCAAAGTAATTGTTGTGAATTGTATTCGAATGCCTTCTTTGTATCTATCTGTAATAATTTTATATTAGGCTTTTTTTAGAATTTAAAATAGTGCGTCCATTTCAAAAAATTTTAACACCGGATCCCTTTAAATAAGAAATTTTACTTCTGCCATTGTTTGTGCGCCTCGTGTCTCAAATTTAGAATTTAAATAAAAAACTTAAATTTAAACAAGAATATAATAATTTACGTGAATTTATTTCAACTTTCTCAGTTTTGTGATGTTTAATTCGTTTTATTTTTTTAGTGTACTTATATTTTATAATTGTATGCTAACTTTTCCAAAGTTTCTCTAAAAAATTCATAATAATTAGCTTTCTTACATTTTAAATTTTAGGTAAACTTTTAATAAGAAGTCTTAACAATAATTATTTTTATGGCACAAAAATATTAATAATTCATTTTGAATATATGATTTCTATTTTAATTTTTATCTACTCAACCACATAAAATAGTTTTTCATAGTGCTACAAAATTATCCAACTAAAAATATTTAATTTGTGAATATATAAAAACTTAAAAGAAAACAAAAATTCTATAATTATTTATAATTAAAGATTTACATCTATTTAATAATTTTTTAATAATGTTTTACATGTTTGTAAATCTTGTCCTAAAAAATAATTCTAGTTCTACACCTTATTTATGTCGACCCATTCAATTTTTCATTAGAAATTGGGACATAGCATTTTATTCTTTAAAATATACCTTGCACCTTAGGAATTTTTGATCGAGTTCGAAAAGGTTGATTCGGACAAATTTCATAAAACACGGTTGATGCGTCTTCAAACTTACTAAATTGAAGTCTGAGAACCAAGAAAGTATAAAGATTAAAATAGAATAAAGATAAAGTAATATTTGGAATTTTTTTTTTTTTTAGTGTTAAGCCAAGAAGGCATATAATATGCTTTTCAGTAGGGAGGGGGGATCAATTTTTTCCCCTCCGCTAGCTTTGGCTCCGTTTCCTGTAATTAACTGATAAATTAGTTAATAACTAATAAGTTACTTGGTAACTGATAAATTAGCTGATAACTAATAGCTTATAACTGATAGTTGATAACTGATAAGTTAACTAAAGTATTTCGTAAAATTAACTGTTGAACTAGCTGAAATTGCAAAATGACATAAAATGATATATTAATAAAAATATATATAATTAAAATAATTTCTATTTATTTAAAAAAATTATATTAATGTAATTAAAAAATTTTAAATAAAAGTATAATTTTTAATATTTTATAAATTTATATATTTATTTACTTATATAATTTTTATTTTATTATTTATTATAAAATTATAATTACTTAAGATATAATTAATAATATTTTATAAAAATTATTTAAATTTATGTTATAAAAGGTATGAGTTGTAAATTAATAAAAAGAATAAAGATAGATTTGGAAAGAATTTAAAAAAGGAGTAACTTATAAGTTATAAGTTATTTTAAGTAACTCATTAAATTAAAACTTATAGGCTACCTGTAATAGCTTATAAGTTAGTATGAGAAACACCTTTGACAGCTAACTTATAGCTTATTAACTAAGTCAATAAACTATAAGTTAGTTTATTTGTTGCACGAAACGGAGCCTTTGTCTCACGAATCACTTACTCTTATTATTAACTTCAATAAAATTTCTTTAAGATGAAAATTAAGAGATATTTATGGCAAAATTTTGAAAAAAATAAAACATAGATTCGTTTGATATTTATGCCCAACTGATAAGGCATTGATGTTTTTAACTACCGATGCCGGATTTGATAGAATCCAGCACAAACATAACCTAAACAAACTATGATCTTCTGTATATTAGCTAGCACTAGCACGTTTAAAAGAACTACTTGCATGTTGCATCTTTTATTGATGCCTTTATATTGGAACTCAGCATGGAATAAATACCCATTTTCTTCTTCTAAGTGTTCTTTTCTGTTCTTTGTTCGGTTAGTTAGATTTCAGTTCTTCTACTTAATACCAATGTTTTGAGTATTTTACTATATTGACTCTCAATCAAATCGAACAATGTATGCAGATTTATTAAGATGTTGATGAGACCTTGGACAAATCAAATAATGCCCGTGAAATAACGAACTAATTCCAACAATTGAATAATTTATTCAAAGCACCGAGGTAAATTAATAGGGTCTTGTCCAAATAAAATAATACACGTGAATCTACATGCCTTTGTAATTTTGCATCCATTATTTGATTTGAGCCTCTAATTTAGTGCATGCTTGCACACGCACAGACATAACTTAAAAAAATGATCATCAGATATGTTCATATGATTGTATAAAAAAAATCACACACACATATAAAAGTGAGCTTTTCCATACCTTGAACAGAACTTCAAAATATGGATACCTGTACTAGCCTACTTGTTCATTAGCAAGTTTCTCAATTATTTATTTCTTCTATTATTTTGAGGATTTTGAAAATACACAAGAAGCCCAAATAGATTTGTAATTGTAAACCCCTTCTTATGTACATACTCAACCCACTTCTATTTACAAAATATGTAAGATTTATTATTGAATCCTAGTTTTAACTATCAATTAATAGATAATCAATAAAATTGTTAAAAAGTATAAATGTATGATTAAAAAAAATGAATGTACAATCTCGACACAAAGTCAAGACATCTATATTTAATAGAATTATATCTTTAACCCAGAAAGTCATTGATCAAATATTTAACATAATTATATATAGCTTACATTTTGACACAAAATTTAGATATTCATACCTTAAATTTTTATTTAGGTATGGTATTCTTGGCCTTTTATTTATCTTGTACTAAATTTATAAGTTGCATTAATCTTGACAGAAGTAACAGAGATGAATTTTTCTCTTGTTCATGACATCATATTTATGAAGATTTTATCACAATTCATGTAGTATTAAAAAGGTAGGTCTTACTATTTAACATCTTTTTATTATACTTTGATATTTATTTTTAGAAAATAATTATTCATATGTTACTTTATCTATGTTCTTAAAAATTTCATATTTGCAAGTAATAAATATATATATATATATATATATATATATATTAAATTTCTTTAAAAACTTTTGTGTTAAACATTATACAAATTATATTTTATTTTATTTTTAAAAAAAATTACAATGTTTATAAAAATGGTAATAATAATTCTTATAACAATTTTAAAATATAACGTCAAGATTCTTGGGTAAAGTATTGTGTTCTTTTAAATTATGACAAAGATGTCAAAATCATGGAATAGTTCTATGGCCTACATATACAGAAAAATAATAGAATTCTTTCTCATGTATTGTAATGTAATTGTTTTAAATTTCAGATTTGCAATAAAAATTCTAGCTAAGTAATTCCACTAATTCACTTATTCTTTTATCAACTCTACAAACATTGAATGACATCCAGGCAAATCCTTGTCCAAAATTAACTGCACCTTCCATTGCGGAGATATTACTCCTTTTAATTTGAAAACGGATGCAGCAAGGAACTACTTTTCTTCATTTTTATTCTTTCTTCTGTTTTATGCTTGGTTTCTTTTCTCCTTTTGTCACTCGTCAGTACAAACCAGCTTTTTCTTTTCTTTTCCTTTTTAAACTTAATTGCAACTTTTTCCTCCGTGTTTTCAATTTTAAAATCAGGGGGAACTTTCTCTTGCTCGCCTTGAATCTTGAGACTGCATTTACAATTAAATTAAAAAGATATGGACTAAAACTGCAATTAAACCATTTTTAAAGCCTATATGAACTAAGCAAGGTATAATACCATTTTTGTTTAATTTAAACTGTCTTCTTCATGTTTTATTTTTGGTGAGGTTTAAATTTAACTCTATCTTTTAGCATCAATATTTAAAAATCCACTTGCTTCCCTTCTTTGCATATTTCTCCCACCTCTTGTCTCCCCTCTTTCATTTTGCAACAGGCCGCTTCCCCATGACATTTAATCATTATAGCTCCAACAGGTCCTGAGGTAATCACACAATGGATTTTTCTTCTTTTAACTGGTCATGTTGTATTTATCCCTGTTTAATCATTGTAACTCCAAGCAAGTATTTTTTTTCCTGGGTATTACAATTTTCAACAAGAGTTTATAGTATAAGAAAGATAACAATGTGAGTGCATGTGAAAATTATGCGGAAAATTTCGTAGAAGATTGTAATATAGGAATAGTGATCAGAAAATTATGAAGTTATGGTTGAGAATTTAATTTCATATATATTATATTATAATTTTGATAATAAATCTGTTTTTATCCATTTTTTTTAGAATTTAAAAAAATTTTACTTTAAATTATGTGTATGTTATTATACCCTACTCTCATTAATTTAATTGCTTGAAGCATATGTTTTCGGTTGGAATAATTTTTCAAACATACAACCACGAAAATTTTGAGTTATCTTTTTGTACACATATAATTGGAATCAGTGTACATGTCTTCAGAATATATTTGCATAACTTCAATAATTAATTATAGATAATAATTTAGATTAAATTAAAATTTTCTTTGTCTAGTTTTTATTTTAATTCAAAATATACAAAGAGGAACCTTAAGATTTATACCCATATATTTATCTTCACATTTTTTTAGGTTTTAAATTTAATCCACTAACAATGTAAATTTTTTTTACACTATCACTTAGGTATATATTGTCATATGAATAAAAAATTATTCAAACCCAAGTAAAAATTTATAAATAAGGTTTGTATCAATTTTATCTCTGAATATTTAAACCAAGTAAAATTTTAACCCTCCTAATAAATATTAATCCAATTAAGATAGGTAATTTCAAATCCAAAACGTCCATCTCAAACCCTCACTCCTCTTCAAACCAACTTTACGTTTTTCTTCTTCTCTTTTTTTCTTCAACCTTTCTCTCTGGAGTTCACTTCTCTTCTATCTGTATCCTCCCTTTCCATCTTTCTTTTTCCAGGCCCACTTCTTCCCTTAACCCATTCTTCTCTGCTTTAAACGCCATCTATAACTTATGGGTACGTTTGGTTCGCGGAATCGTACATTCCCAGGAAAATATACATTTCCGGGAATGTGATTCCCAGGTATGTGATTCTGAGGAATGTGAGATTCTTATGTTTGGTTCAATACAAATATTTCTAGGAATATTTTTTCACATTCCCAAACATATTATATTTCTATGCTTGGTTCACACTTCATATTCTCAGGAATCTTATTACTTTTTCAAAAAATGTCCTTATCTATTTTTTGTTATAAATTGAAATAAATTATAGATTTAATTAAAAATATATGAATAAAGACTTTTGAAGACTTAATAAATTAATAATTTAAATTATATTTGATTAAAATATAATAAATAATTTAATATATAAACTTTGAATAGAAAACAAGAAAACGTGGGTTTAATGAAGTCTATCTGGTTAAAAATATATAAATTAAGTTTAAAACTTTGAACAACTAAAATTTTGTGTTCAGTTGTCCATTTTAAGTGATTTTTTTATTTCATTGAACAACCATAATTATCAAAGAAGAGGATGTTACTGTTTCATTTTAAAACAGTAACACCATACAAAAACTTCAAATAAATAGATAAATTAAGTTTAATTAATAACCAAATTATCAAATAATAACACGTTACTCTTTATTCTCTAAATAGTAACATGTTACTATTTCATTTCAAAATAGTAATATCAACAAAAAATTATAAATAAATAGATAAATTAAGTCTAATTAATAACTAAATTACTAAATAACAACACGTTACTCTTTAATCTCCAAATAGTAACATGTTACTGTTTCGTTTTAAAACAGTAACACCAACCAAAAACTCCAAACAAATGGATAAATTAAGTCTAATTGGCAACCAAACCACCAAATAACAACATGTTACTCTTTATTCTCCAAATAGCAACATGTTACTGTTTCGTTTCAAAATAATAACATTAACAAAAAAATTTCAAATAAATGGATAAATCAAGTCTAATTAACAACCTAACCACCAAATAATAACATGTTACTCTTTATTCTCCAAATAGTAACATGTTATTGTTTCATTTCAAAACAGTAACACCAATAAAAAATTTCAAATAAATGGATAAATTAAGTCTAATTAACAACCAAACTACCAAATAACAACACGTTACTCTTTATTCTCCAAATAGTAATATGTTACTATTTCATTTCAAAATAGTAACACCAACCAAAAACTCCAAATAAATGGATAAATTAAGTCTAATTAACAACCAAACTACCAAATAACAACACGTTACTCTTTATTCTCCAAATAGTAACATGTTACTGTTTCGTTTTAAAATAGTAACACTAACAAAAAATTATAAATAAATGGATAAATTAAGTTTAATTAACAATCAAACTACCAAATAATAACATATTGCTCTTTATTTTTCAAATAGTAACATTTTACTGTTTCATTTTAAAATAGTAACACCAACCAAAACTCCAAATAAATGGATAAATTAAGTCTAATTAACAACTAAACTATTAAATAACAATACTATATTTCTACAGACCAATTGACAGTCAGTATTAAATATGTTAAGCTATCAGTTTCAAATATTGAAAACAAACAATTAGTGCTTGTAATTTCTCATGTTATCATTGGCATCACCATTTCTTCACTGTTAATTCTGATTAAAAAAAACATAATATGAAGTGGCTCTGAATTTGTGGTGGCCAAATCAGAATTATCGTTGCTAATTACTAACAAGCATCGAGTCAGCAGTCATTGCATTTTAGAAGGACAAGTAAGAGGATAAATTCTTTGGTTACATTATCTATCATATATTACATTACATAAAGTTATTATAAACAATTTGTAAATATTAAATTATTTATAAATTTTAATATAGTATATTATCTGCTCATTCAAATGACTGAATCTTGATATTTTTATAAATTTTATGTTAATCAAAGATTAGAGAAAGAATTTGTAAAAAAAATTGAGATTAATAGAAATTCATAAAAAGACATGAAGTCCACTTCACAAATGTAACAAATAACTTTTGAATTAAAATTTATAAATAATTTAATATTTACAAATTATTTTAAAATAATATATACTAACAATCTCTGAAAATGAGAGATGAACAGAAACGGTCATGTGTATGGAAAAGGTCGCTTTGGAATGCTTGGTGATAGCGCGAAGCTATATAGCCCACACAGAAGAATGGGACACTTTTATAATTTTCTTAATAACCAATTTTGGTTATTAAGAAAATGATTAAGAATCATAAATAACATAATTGAAAAAATTGGAACCCAATAGTGTCAACAAGAAAATGAAGTTGATGTTGAGCACTAAATTATGTAATATAGAAAAATATTTTAAAAAGGAATAAGTAATTTCTCCATTGTTAACAATATAATAATTTAAATTTTTAAAAGAAAATAAGAGAAAATATAATTTTTAAATAAAAATTTTCTCCATTGAAAAGAAAATAAAAAATTTTAAATTTTTAAATAATTAAAATATAATAATCACATATTTTATCTTTAAATATTCTTTTTTATCCATTTTCTTCATGCAAATAAAAGAAAAAAAATTAAATGTTCATTTATTTTATAAATAGCTATTTTTTATAAAAAAAATATTAATTATATATATTTATATAAAGAAATGATATATTATTTATATTAATGATTAAAAATATTATTTATATATATTTATAAATGAAGGTATATAAGTAAGGATAAAATTATCTTTATTCTTTAATATCAATATTCCCATAGGATGGGAATGTGGGATACCCACCTCCCCGGAATGTGGGATACCCACCTCCCCCTATGGAAATATTTCATGGGAAAATTGACTTCCAAAACATTCCTGAGAATGTTACATTCCCGAGAAAATTTTTAAAAAAATTGAATCAAACATGGGAATGTACCATTCCCATGAAATATTTTCAAAAATGTGAAAAACTTCCCTTGAACCAAACGCACCCTATAGGTAAAAGAGTTTAAATATTAAATTGAAGTGAAGAGTTTAAAGGAAGTGCTTGATCATTGAGACTGAAATCTAAAAGAAATGTCATTTGACCAATCATCAATCCAATGATCTCACATTAACTGCAAAGTTATTTTTTGCTTTTTGACATCACTCTATGTCTTTGCAGTTTTTAAGACTTGTTTGCTTAAAAAAATAATTTTTTATAATTATTTTTTTGTCAATATTTTTATCACTATAATAATGTATATGATTTAAGGCGATTTTTCATGCAGATCTCCCACGGCATTTTCCAGGGGGAAAATTTGTGGAAAACCATTTAATTTCTTGCAAATATTTTCTGCGGTATTTTAGCCACCTCAAAAATTTTAGGGATTTTTAAAATATTATTTCTTATGGATTTAACTGCCTCAAAATTTTGATTTTTTTTTTAAATTTCCACTGGATTTTCCTAAAAAACTATTAAAAAATTAAAGAATGAATTTAAATCTTAAAATTATCTAGCATTTAAAAATTTTATAAAACTTGTGCAATCAATTCACAAATTATATACGTAATACATAATAATAAATTTTTCAACCTGACAAGTTGGAACAAGTGCTAATGGCATCATACCAAAAACTCAAATTCCATCATACCTAAGCCCAGTAGAGCTACATTTTCGTAAAATGTTCTCGAAATGGAAAAAAAATGACGTAAAGCTTCCATACCTTTAGGGTATAATCACAACCACCTGAACATTATTTATGTATAGGGTCCAATCGGCACCAACAATAAAACCCACTATAAATGTATTTCATATTAAACAACTAGGCAAGGAAATATGTACGTATCGAATCGATTTTTCAATATATATGATGAAGTAAATAAAATTCAACTTACATGCTCTGCTGAAAGTAAAATAAACCATTAAAAGCAAGTCAAACAGTTCTGCATTCGTATAAATTAGCAGAACTGAAACTAACAAAACTATAAATGGCAGTAACAACCATAGTTCTCAATATATAATCCAACTATAAATCAAGGAGTTAGGAACTGATGTGGAACCAAAAATATCAAGGCTAAATGTAGATTGACAAATGGAGCTCAAGTCAAATAACGATAGAGTTTAACAATATGATGTCATATAAAAACATAACACATTCTTCTTGATAACTATATCAAATCAACTCAAAACACTTCTCATTTAAGGCTAAAAAGTAGTTAATTTGCCCATATAAAGAAAATCATAGGATAATCACTCAATAAGGTAGTCTTCATTTTTAGAAATTCAGAATTATCATCCCAGGATGGTTTGACAACAAGCTCCATGCAAATTTAACTCTAAGAAACTTGGTAAGAAACTCATCACTAAGTGGACAGACTGATGTATGAGAGGATGGTAAAAATGCTTAACATGCTTTAATTTATTAGCGACTATGTAATTTTTAGCATATAATTGATTGTTCCTGAATTTTCACACTCAGTGCATCCATCAAGATTTGGATAATGGCTAAATCATGAACTCATCATTGCAGATTGCCAATTTGATCATGCTTGAATGCTCACAGAAAAAGCTTACACTAACATAGCATTAAAATGATCAGCTGATTCCCAATTTAACGAGCATGGTAAACAAGTGGAAATATGACCCCAAAGAGTAACTTACTAGATTCAGAAGAGCATTGAAGCTGACAGAGATCATCCACATGTGATTGTAGGACTGGTATGCCCAATATTAATTGTTTTGCGTGCAATCTAGTTTACAAGGAATCAACTGGTGTTCAAGACTGTTAATCCAAATGCAGAAGCTATTTTAGATAAATTCAAGCATGGTTAAGGTGATATATTCATAAATTTGAGAAAAAGCTGAATAGCAATTTTGGAAAAGTATAGTTATAGTACGCAGAATATATGATGGCTGCAAGAGCTATTATACCTCTAACGTGTATTTGATGGTTGTAAGAGCTATTATACCTATAACATATATTTGGAAAAATTTAGACTGATGTTTTGAGCCAGACTTTTAAATAGAAAAACTCAAAAGCAAAGGGAAGAGTTCTTACAAATTTAGAGGAAAGGTCTAAAGATTCAGCAAGGGCCTACCAGTAGAAAGGGTTCTATCACTGTCTTGTGAACTAGTTGTTTCGTACACATCCGTTTCAACAGAAGAACTGCAACAACCGTTATTGCCAGTGCCTTTTGTATTCCCTCCCATATTACAGCATGTTCATTAAGGTATGTAGAAAATGGTGAGTTACTTACTGTGGTTGAACAACAGATATTCAAACAAACATGTTAGACTTGTCCAATCAAAGGCAGAAAAAAAAAAAAGGTCAAGAGCTTTTGGCTCAGATGGTATTTGATGCGCCTTAAAGGGTTTGCACATTTCGCTGCATCCAAAGGTCGATTCTTGATTTTGTTTGCATACATACATCTAGTAGTTTAACCACTTCTACTATCACCCCCAGAAAAAAGCAGAAAATAAAAAAATATCAAACATACAGAACCAGTAAGATTGATAACAACAATCGTGGGTGGTGTTGCATTGGCACAATCTAGGTATTTCAAGCAGCGCAAAATTAACAGAACAACACAGGGAAATAATACAAGCGTATAGCACTATAGCTTTTACAGTCGGGAAAAATAATGAAGAGGAAGCAGGAGGGTTGTACTCTTTACCCCCAACACAGCTCACATTTTACCTGTCCTTAATCCCCCTTGAGTTTGAGATGTAGAGGAGATACTTCGGAGGAGACTTTTCACAACCTCGGAAAGGAACCATCATTTGAGATCCCATTTTAGCTGGACCAAGGGAATGATTTCTCCAAAAACATGAAATTAGAAAAAGTAAAATTAATTGCCACTTCAAATAAATTTTTTTCTACAGTCTGATAAACTTTTCAGACCAAGTACTGCAGCAACGATGCCACTGTAAAACAGAATTACTTTTAAACATTGCGCCTTCAACATTAAAAGTAAATAAATACATAAATAAATAATCGCCCGTGGCATATACTTGCTGAGGTAGCATTTATGATTGCTAATGTAACATTCAAAAATATTTTTAATAACTTTATGAAAATATTTTTTGAAAAATTTGGACCCAGAATTTGTAGCAAGTATTTCTGAGAAATAATACATGAAATAAATATAAATATCACTACAAAAAAGGGCTATACAGATGACTTTTTTTTGTTGTCTGTATAGGTATTACAAACAACAATATTATCTGTATTGAGTTGTCTGTATAGAATCATGCCTGTTGTAACCTATACAAATGACATTTTTTTTGTCGTCTGTATAGATCAAGGCTATACAGACGACAAATGTCGTCTATATAGGTTAGATTGTCGTTTGTATAGCCTGAATCTATATAGATGACATTTGTGGTTTATATAACCTGGACCTATACAGATCACATTTATACAGACCACAAATATCATCTACATAGGTCCACTCTATACAGACGACATTGTCATCTGTATAACCTATAAAATTTTGAAAAAATAAATTTTTTAATATATTAAAATTTATGTTCACAATTTAAAGAATGATAATCACAAAAAAAATTAAATCTAATTAAAATATTTAAATTTATATATGTAAAATAAAAATATAATAATTATTTCAAAAAATATATATGTTTTTAGATATATAAATATTTATATATATGTAAATAAATATATATATATATATATATATATATATATATATATATATCTCTATATATATATACATATAAATACAATTACCTAAAATTTTTATATAATGAAAGTTTATGTCAATAAATAATTATTACTATAATATTATATAATAAAAGTTAAAAGTTTATGTAATATATTGGAAATTTAACCACTAAAAATCATTTTAACAAGTAACGTATCTTTGATAATAAATAATTTTGACATGTCATCATTAGATTAATTTGTAATTGGAGTATCATTTAAGTGGCCTTTAAAAATTTATTAAAAAAATATTTATAATACTATTTTAATTACATCAGTGTATACAAAGAACATATTAATACATCAAAATATAAAAACCTCAGTGCATTTACAATTCATTATTTCCTCCCCTTCTATTATTCAATTTCTCTGCTCTCTTTTATATGAATATTGACATAGATCAATTGCTGGTTGGGCTCTGCCATGTGTAACAATTGCGCAAGATTTTTCCTTTGTCATTGACAACTTTTGAAAAGAAATGCTTGTCTTCATTCTACCAACAACATTATTGAATTTCAAAATTCAAAAATTTCGGAGGCGGGAGGAGCAAGAACGGGGAAAGAGAAAAAGAATTTTAAAAACGTGACAAGAACTAGTTGATCAAGAAAATTTTGTATAATCTAACTATAATATGTGTGCTTTCTCTCAATCAATAGAAAGAAGCTAATTGTCAATTTTATAGATATTTACATTCATTGAAAATTGTAGTTTTCAATTTTCAATGCATAAAAAATTGCAATTGGCTTCTTTTTTTTAATTGAGAATAAAAGCACATACTATAATTAAAATATACAAAAACTTCACTTTTTTATTAGTATGACATGCCTTATTAAAGCCTAAAGTGCATGCTGGCATCATATAAACGACCATTAGTTAATGGGCCAAAGTTGGTTTGATTTTGATTTTACACAAATCAAAATTCGATAATGATTTTCACACTTAAAGAGTATTAAAGCAATCAATTTATATTACAACGGGACCACAAATATAGTTAACTTTATTTATTTATTTATTTTGTATACATAGCGGCTTTTTGGTTCAGTCCATATTTAAAAAAGAGTGGTGAAATTCGAATTGATTTTTAATTATTATGAGGCGGTTGGAAGCAGTTGATTTCTTGTTAAAAATAATCGAATTCTTATCAAATCAAATTGTCAAGTTTAGAAAATACAGAATATCTATATAAAAGTAGTATTAAATTTTTGGTGCTTATATAGAATTAAAAATTTTTTTATTACAATAATCAAATTGAAATAGAATAAGTTTAATGAATAAGTAGCAGAGCAATTGAAATAAAATTTTACTAAATATAAACGAGGGCAAAAATGAAAATAATAGAAATGAAAATATTAAGATGAATATATGATTATATAAAAAAGGATAAAATACAAAATGAATGTATACGATGGCATATCGGTATGGCACCCATTGAGGAGAAGATGATAAAAAATCGGTTAAGATGATTTGATCATATACAAAGAAAGCCATTAGAGGCATCAATGAAAAAAATCGATTACTTAGTCTTTAATCTTATGAAAAGCAGTAGAGAAAAGTCAAAAAGAACATTGGAAAAAGTTATAAAAAATAATTTCTTGATAAATAATATCACTGAAAATCTAGTTATTGATAGATTCCAATGATATAGCCGACCTCATTTAGTAAGATAAGGTTTTATTGTTGTTATATAAATGAAGGCGAAAAATTAAATAAATTAAAATAAGTGTGATTAATATTTTAATAGTATCAATTCTTTAAAGGTAGATTTTCTAAGTTTTATTGTATTCTTTTAGTCTTATACGAATTTTATATAGTAGGATCAAAACAATCTAGTAGGGACCAAAATATACAATTTACACAAGTTTTGAAATATTTGGGCAAGGAATGGAATATCTGAAACTGAATCCGTTTCCTATTTTTTAATTTGAAGGCTCTTGTTTTTCCCTTTTTTTAATTAGTTAAAAAATTGCAAGCACATATTAATTATGTAACATGTAATTATGATGACGACGGGCTACACTATCAAGATGATAAGAGCGTATATATGGCGCAGGTAGGAAAATTCCTTGATTCAATCAATCTGGAATATTGAAATTTATTGACATATAAGAAGAATGGTTAAGTTTACAAAATTAAGATATTAGAGGAAATTAAAATATAATTTATTAACTAATTTAACTCTAATAGTCACTTAATTAATATCCTAAAGTGGGATCGAGAATTAACTGTTTAGATATCTTGATTTGTAACTTGAGTTTTAAATATAATTCTGAAAATATATTAATACCTTTTTTACTTTACTTTTGATTTGTGATTTTTCTTCCTAGTCACATTTGGATTATAACTCCACTATTTTTTTAGCAGGCTGAACCCGAACTTTCTATCAGCCGTTACCGCACTCTTCGCAGAATGGTCAACCACAATTCAAATACTTTCATTACTAAGTTTGAATTTTTTTCATTAATATTTTTTTTCAAAAATTATGTTCTCATTCTATTATATTATTGATTTTTCAATTTTAAATTTATCATTTTACTTTATCAGTATTCCATAACTCATTACTAAAAAAAAATAAAAACACCACAAGTTAAAGATAATACGTTTCGTCCAAATTTTGAGAATAGGAATTAAAATTTAAATTAAGGGTCTATTTGTATCAATAGAAGATAAAATTTTATAAAAAGCTAATTTTTAAGGAAATTCATTTTGAAAAAATGAATTGAGTTTTTATTGTCTGGAAAAACATAAGAGAAAATACTTTTCTTTATTTGATGCATAAATGTAAATTATTTTCTTATTAAAAATTATCATTATACTTATAAGTTTAATCTTTAAGGTTAAGCTTCGTAATAATTATTTTATTAGTAAAGTATTTTCAAGATAGTAGTTAAAAAATATTTAATTGTAAAAATCAAAAGTTTTAAGTATATTTTGTATTAAAAATTATATCTAAAGAAAAATATTTTAATCTTTCTTTTTCTTTTCATCATTTCTTCATAGAATTAGGATTTGTATGGCACACCATATAATATAATACAATGGTTACTGAATAGTGTAGCATAATATTGTATAAAGTAGAGTAGTATATTATACCAAGTTTAGTCTATTATTATATAAGATGACAATTTATATGAAATTATTCAATCCTTTCTTTGTTGTTAGCTTATACAACAAAATTTGACTAAAATACTTTATATATCAAAAACTAATAAATTTTTTAAAGTGAATTTGACATATATAATTGTTACAACCTAAACTCGATTTTGATATGCGTGGATCTCACTATCCAGTTTCCATCAGTGTCAACATTATTTATGATAATTCTATTCAACAGAAGTCTCCCCATTTATGCAATAACTCAATTCATTTTAAATTTTATAAAGAAATAGATAAAGTTTCCCTTATTTTTAAATATTTTGTAAGGATTACACACCCTAAATCATGAAACTTATAAATTTTTTAGATATTACAACAGCTAAAACATACACATAATACTGCATAACCTCAAATTATGCACACAAATAAACGATTCAACATATTAAGTGCCAAATTAACATAATCTCAATCTCTATCATGATCCTAATCCAACTATCAGAATCATTCAACCAGACTATCTTTGATTCTCTAAAGATGTAGTAAAGCTCAAATATACTTATCTTAACTTGAAAATATTGAAAATAAAATAAATTGAATTATGAGAAATTAGTGGGCATATATCTACCATAACCATATTTAGAATCCATTGTATAGAATGATCAATGTTAAGTAAATCTTATAATAGAATAAAGTTACAAACCAAATTCCTAAATTTTTTATAACTCACATACCAATTTTTTGGCTGACCTTATTTGCCTACACATACTCAAACTTTCTATTTCATATTATAATTTACAATCATTTCAAACATTCAATTTACATGATATTCATACCATATCAAGTGCATAACCCTTTTCTGGTGATCATTAAATTTCTAAATACCTAATATAGCAAAAGCACAATCATAATTAAGCTTTTACGATCACATCAAGCTGAAGTATTCAAATTGATCAAAATTTAAAATCACATCACAAGGTATCACAATGCATAATAAATGCACATGTATCCACCTTTTGTGTCCTGGGTCAATCTTATACTCTTTATAATCTTTCCATCCTTATCCCTCTAAGGTTAGCCTTGTACCTTTTCCACCTTACTATTGAAAATTTCTCATCCAATATTTACATCATCACCCCCATCACATTTCTCAATTTCCAATGCCACTCATGGATAACTAACATTATAGTATGCACATTAGAGCTCAACTTTACAAATCATAATTTTAACACAATTTCAACAAAAAATAGCTATTCATCATCACAGGGCAAATCAAAGTGCATAACATAATATATATAGCAACATTACAATGCCCTCTTACATGGTCACAACATTCATTCACATCCCAATAATATAAACTCAATTATAATACAAACTATATCATTTACCATTATAATTCCATCACAATCAACCAACAGTTGATAATGACATTACCGTGCTTTCTAAAGATGGTAAATCCACAATCACTGAAATAGCTAACCTTTGCCTTACCATAAACATCATTCTATATCATTCGTGCAAAACTACAAAGATAAATCAATAGTAATCCATTTAACATAGTTATTCCTTTAAGGATTCACAATTAAATGTATATATAATTTATACCACTTATAAGAAAGATTTATACATGTCATATGAACCAAATAATATTAGATTATTTAGTCAAGGAATATATATATACTTACTTGATAGCATCCATCCACTTCAAAGATCTCCAAGTATCCCACTTTCATCTTCCATTCCATCCTATTTCATAATTTATAAATGTAATTTATTTATCAATAAGTAAGCATTCCTTATTTTTATTTTTAGTTATCTTAATTCCAACTCTATATGATGATACACAAACAATTTAAATCATTAACTTCTTTCCTTTCCAAGGTTAACTCCTAAAATCAAAATATGCTATTTTATACCAATCCTAAATCAAACTTATACATTTAAAAATATTACAATTTAAAGCTCTAAAAAAATCTCATTTCATGCCACTTGATCAGATCTTGACTTTCTTTATTTTCAAATTTATCATCAAAATATCAAAAATTCTCATAATGATGGGTTTTTTATAAATCAAAGTATAAAACAACCATAATATTCGGATTTTAAGATGTAGAGAAGCTCTAATCACATCAATGTATAAAACTATACACTTATTAACTTTATATTTTTAACCTTCCTTTAAAAAACAAGACAATCACATTTATCGGGGACTTTTTGAATTGAACTCCAAACATCAATATATTAAATTTTTTATGATTAAATTATACTCTAAATATACTAGTCTAATACTTTTGAACATAAAATTCTTATTTTACTAATTCCATGGCAAGTAACCAAAACATAATTATAAAATAAGGTCTCTTTGAAATAATCTTGAATTAACTTAGGTATTAAAATATAGTTCTCTAGATATGCTCCTATCATATCATACCAGCAATCCATAGCACAAAAAATCTTATTTTCAAGGCCCACCATTATGTATTTAAAATTACTCACAATATGAGTTTTTTAGAAAATATATATATACCCATTACTAAAATATTATAGTATGATATTCTAGAATAATTCTACTTGTGTCATTTAATCACTTTATAGCATAAAATTTATATATATTCATTTTCATATGTATCATCATACATTTTTGAACATGTATAAATGGGTTTCTTTGCATCAATCTAAATCATCATAAATATGAGGGCTTTTGTATAAAAACATTCACCATAGTTTGAAAGGGTACTTAAGAGCTCACTAGTAGTGAAATGGCACCAAACACCAGCAAATCAAAGAAATAGTAGTAGCTTTCTACCACAAAACCAACGTTGTAACTCACAACCATTCTACATGCCACCCGTGGTGGTGGTTGTGAAGAAGGGATAATGGCTAGGAATGAAGCAACTTGGATCGGAAAAATGAAGGAGAGTTCCAGCACTTCTTAACACTATCTTTACCCTGATCTGCAACTCTTAACATATGCAATTAATTGGACATTCCAAAAGAGGAGCCACTCACAGCAACAGCCACCATCACTGACAACAACTTAGTCTAAAGTAACCACAATAGCAACATCTTGGAGAGAGAAAAAAGAAGGAAGAAAGAAGAAAGAAAGAGATTGTATAAAAAAAATAAAGAGAGGGATGACTGAAGGGAGAGAGAGGGAAAAGAAAACAAAAAGGGAGCCATGGGCTCTAATTAAGTGCTCCTTGCACACCGCAAGCTCAAATCTCTTTTTTAATCTCACCCTCTCATTTCTATTCAATTCAATCTCAACCTTCTATTTTTATTTTAAAGTTTTATATTTTATAAGACTCCCTCTTTCCAATTAAAATTCAAAATCCTAACTTAAATATTTCATTTCTCTATAGATATCAAAAGAATAATTTATTTAATTATAAATATGCATATATTCACTCATGTATGCATAAACTTTTCATATCCTGAATTTTGCAAAAGTATCCTTATAAATTTACAAATGTATATATGAAATTTATTTTCCAAAATTAATACATACATTTCAAAATTTGTCACTCTCAACTTTTAAATGTCCCAATAATATTTAGATAACATTTTCATTATATAAAACAGTACTATTATTACATAGGTAGAATATTCATAGAATTTAAATTCCATCCACTGACAGTGTATAGAAGTTTTACATTGTCAACTAATTACATTATGACAAGTCATTAAATTATTCAATTAAGAAAATAATTAACTTTTTTTTACAATTAAAATAATTAATTAAATAAAATAAAAAATTTGACTTTTTTCTATCATCTTAATTTCACTTCCATGGTTGTCCTGTTTATTTTTTCTGTGTCTTTACTAAATGCTCATGAATCTTTTTCCTATTTATCATAAATCAAAAATAATTTCAAGCTCTCAAAATCTAAGATCATTTCGTGCTCTTTCCCTCTGATTTTCGCGCTCAATTGTGCCCTAAAGAGTTTATCATGCTAAAGTTCATGCTTCCCCAAAGATTGTAGGTACCAACATTTCAATTCTAATTGATTTTTGGTTTGTTTTCTTTAATTGACAAGCAAGAAAGAATATCATTTTTTTTCAAAGTCCTAACCCAATTTAGAGAGCAAACAAAAACACATTTTTGCAGGAATAGGTTACTTAAGAGACTAATTTGTCTCTTATTGGTAGTTTTGTTGTTAGTTTGCGCCAATCAAAAAGACGTTTATAGATTCTACAATTGGAATGTCACTTATGGAGATATTTCCCTTTTGGAGTTAGACAACGGGTTTGTTTTTCTTCTTATGTTGTTATTCTTTCTTTGTTTGTTTAACATATTATTCTTAAATACTTCATCATTCCAGAACTTTCTTATTTGTCAAGGAAAATGAACACTTGGTTTATGAAATGGAAGGAGATATTCATAAATGGGTAATTCCTGGGTGCTCAGATAGAGTCCATGGCCAATGATAACTTGATTATTAGTACTTTCAATAGCTTGAGTCTATTTTTTTCATTGGGAAAAGACTTGACTGTAGGGATCAATTATTGAAACTATCATTCTGTACCACACTCATCTAGTCTAAACTTGACATGGTTGTAACTATTTATATTTGTAGGCTGGATTAAATATTACTATTTTCATTTGTGAGATTCATTCTATTTCTAATATATTCTACATGGCCTTATGTGTGCAACCACAATATTGATACATAAAATAACCATGAGTCGTGGCCTTACTCCCATCATTTGGTTGACCATATTGATTTAATATGAACACCTTGGTTACACCATAAAGGCAACAAATTATTATATACATTGGGCATTTGTTAGCCCTCAAATTATATTCTAAAAATTATACATACTTAAGAAGAAAACATGTAGATAGTTAATTTTATTCTTTAGTCATGGAGATCCCAGTTTTCATATAAATGATACATCCAATGAGGTTCAAGTAATTCCTTTGCACGGTGAAGATCTTTTTGTTCATTTGTGTGACTTTCTTCCGAAATCTCCCTCTCTTTCCTAGGATATATTTCTCGTGGAGAAGACAACATCTTATCACCCCAATTTCGATCATCATGAGCAAATAACTTGAATCAAGCAAAGTGCAAGAGCCCCAAAGAGAGTTCAAACTCCTTTCTTTCCAGCCCAGACAGTGAAAAAGACAAGAAAACTACCCCAGTTGCATCCATTATTTAGCAATTTCCTCTCAACAGTATGATGACCATTGCCATAAGTTGATTAAATGCAGAAAAATTCTTTGCCTGAGAACAATTGTTGTCCTCTTCATTTTTAACTTCATTCATTTTGGATAGCTTAGATTTGGCTACAATGGAGGGCCACCTTTGAAAATGGAACTTCATTTGGTCAGATGGAGTAGAATGTTTCTTATCACCTTTAGCATGCTTTAATATGTTATAAGAACCTAATGCCAGAACCAAATCAGGAAGCGAAGGTTTTGCTGCTGCAACCAGACGTGATGCATATCCAGAGCCCAAGTATGATTCAATTGTAGAAATTAAATCAAGTAAGTCATTGGTAAGATCAAATGCTTTTGGTGAAGCTGTAGAAAATTCACAAGAATCTGTGAGCGTCAAATTAATTAACTTCGCTGCATAACAATAGGAGCTCTTTAGACATAGAATTGTATCTTTTAGATCCTCTTCCTTAAATTTTATTTGACTACGGTATAGTTGCTTAAGTAACAATATTGTTGGAATTATTTAAATTAATTAATTAATTATATATATATATATATATGGCAGGAATCTAAACACTTAGCCATCAAGGAAGCCGAAAAACTAAGAAGCGGTGCATTTATGAAGCCAAAATACTTGAACTCTAGTCAAGCAGACTTTAAGTTTTGGAAATGGCAGGGCAGTAGCCTTCAAATTGAAGAAAAATAATATAATATTATTTTTGGCCGACTTCTTATGGCCTATAAAAGGATAGCAAGTTTGTTCTAATGTAAGAGTATCAATTTGAAGAAAAAATGAGTAGTTTTTCTTGAAAGCAATTAAGTGTTGCTTCGTAGAGCATCTTGTATTGTGAGAGAAAAATAGTGTTGAGTGATATTTTTGTTATTTTGTGAGAAGAAAAATCATAGTGTATTTGTGAGAGTAATTACAATTTTTAAAAGAAGAATATTTTTCTCATTTCTACTCCTTCTCCACAAATTCCTTTTATCTTTGGTTATTGGTTCCAACAAATATGACTTGTTGTACTCATTGAGAAGTGCAATTTATTAATAACCTATGGTTGTGAGGAATAGATCACATTGCAATGGCATCAGCCATGAATTTGAGAATAGCCATAAGCATCTTTATCTTACATATTATTCCTTCTAGTTCACAATACCTAGATTCCATGCAAATGTCTTAAGGGTATTAGTCATAAGGAAAGGACAGGAAACAAACTATTATATAATGTAACATAGCAACATTTCACATGCTATATCCAGCATACACGGTTCAACTACAATTAGTTTAAATTTTAGCCAGTTAGTCACAAAGGAGCAACTTAACAAAATGTGCATGAAATACAATGTTCATAAGAAAAAAGAACTCTAAATATAATGAATATTGTCCATTTTAAACTAATTATTTCAATTGAGTATGAAAAACAACGAAAGTTCGGTGGAGAACTCTAAATATAATGAATATTGTCCATTCTAAACTAATTATTTCAATCGAGTATGCAATGCTAAAAGTTCTATGCATCTTTTGAAATTACGAAGAAATAGCACACTAATAAAGTAATTGAAAAATAAACATTGTAGTATTTTGGAAGAAGATAAGAATTCTTGTTGCCTTCATTAAATTCTGCAAAAAAAAATGAATAAAGTGAGTAATAAGGATGTATGTAAATTTAAAATAAAAAGAAAAAAATGTGATAAGATGAACTTTGGTACCTTGGCTTCTTTAGTCTATCACATGTGCGTTTTGTATGGCCTTTTTGTTTGCAAAATGAACAAGTAGTTGAGCATTTTCGGGATCAATCTAAACTTCCTTTCATTCATAACGATCTTGGACGCCCTTTAGTAACTATGCATAGAGAATCACACAAAGTCACAATAGCATTAGAGGCAACTTGATTCCTTTCCAAGTCTAAATTTTCAATATGATTTGCTGAACTAATAAAATTTTCTTTTGGGTCTTCAATTTCTAAGGCATCAAGTTCCTCAATCACCATTTGCAAACCTTTAATTGCAACATCATGATGTTTTTTAGACTATGTAGCTCTTTCTAAAAGTTCTAGAGAATGAACCATGACATTATTAAATAATAAAGTATTAGAAAGCATATGGCTTCCATTTTAAATTTATTCATGTAAAACTCCTTCAAAATTTTCCTTTTTAGCATCCCTTATCCATCAACATGAAATAAAATGAAATGGTAATACATGTATTTTTTTATTTATGAATATTGTAAGCACATGTCTATAAAGGATACCTAAAAACTCATACATGTGACAACTACGTGTTGCTTCCCTTGATAAAAGATGTAATGTAACATGGTAGTTGGGCTACTTTTTATCAATTTCATGAACTTTATATGTATATATCCTTTCATATTTATCAACTTTCTTTGCAACAAATGTTTGAGAGATCATCAATTCATTTTGAAACACTCTAAACATTTTTCTTGTATAAATTTGCAAAGCTTCTTGTTCCATAGGGTATAAAGTTCAAAAAATTGGCTTTGAATTTAATGTCTTAGAGGTCTTCTCTCACTCCTTATTGTAACGAGCATCAAGCGCCTTCTCATACTGTATTACAAACTTACTTAATGGAGCAGAAAAGTTCAAAAATTCCTTAAAGAACTTATTTATACTTTCACTTCTTTGAGTTGTAAACATACCAGCACAAAAAGTAGAGCGCACATAAGCAGGAATCCACTTTTCATGAATGGAGTATATTTTCTCTAACCACGAGTTATCTTGTAACTCATACCTATCTATTAATGCTTCCCAGTTAGATTCAAAGTCATCAATGGTGATAGATTCATGTATGCATTTGTAAAATTGATTCTTGAAATAATCATATTCATGATATACATGATTTAAATGCTCTCGAATTTTTTTCTCAATATGCCACATACAGTAATGATGAGTAACTTTCGAAAAAACCTTTGCAACTGCATTAGTAATTGTAACATCTTGGTCAGTAATAATAGCTTTTGGTTGACATTCGAACATGGCTTCCAACCAAGTATTTAATAACCATACAAAGGTTTCTTCTATCTCATCCCATAGTAAAGCACAACCAAAAAGAATATATTGTTAATGGTGATTAACTCCTATGAATGAAATAAATGGAATTTTATATCTATTTGTTAAGTATGTTGGATCAAATGTGACCACATCCCTAAAATATCTGTAAGCCATTCTAGACCTAGCATCTGCCTAAAAGCAATTGGCTAATTGACCTTCTACAACCATTTGAATTGCACAAAACAATCCAGGACTCTTTGATTGACATTTCTTACAGTAAGATAACATTAACTATACATCTCCTATCTCTAACTGCTTTTGTCTCCTTCTTCCTAAATAATTCAAAATATCTTGTTGACTCAGCCCAACGTTATCAATACCACCACAATCCGTAGATAAAACTGACATAATTTTACTAAGACGTACACCAAGCTCATCAAGCACATCAATAAATTTTTTTTGCACTTTAGTCTTTTTTCTATGCACTCAAAGAAATTGTGCACTATCTAGAGAAGTAAGGATGTGATTATGGTCTTTCATAAATCTAGAAATAACCTATTTATCATCACCTTTTTTTGAGACATATATCATTGCCTTGCACCCTGTTCTTGTCTCATCAGGCGATTCATTTATCCTATCTTTCCCTTTTAAATATTTTTTAGCTCAAAAACCCTCTTTAGAACAAACAATTTAGTAATTCAATTCATACATAAACTAAAGCCAATTTTTTTAGCACACCTTTTACAATAGCTCACTGCATCTTCTTTTGACTTGAATTCCATTCCTTCATAAGGCTCCACTTAATCAATATTTGATGATAGATGATTCGTTTCAAAATTTGTTTTTGCTCTAATATTTGGTAGTTCATCCTCTTCTTCATGGATGGTTGCATGAAAATCATTATCAAGCACCTCTATCATGTTAGTCCTACAAAAAAAATATTACAATTATGATGATAATTTAGGATAAAATTTTTTAGAGAAAATTCATGATGAATGTAAAGTAAACTAAAATATAGAATATAATTAATTATTAGGAAAAAATTATTCATGTTAATGGATTGGAATTTTAGTCAAAATCCATGCATTATCAATTTTTGATAAACATTGATAATAATTTGAAAACATGTTAAAAATCTAAATAAAAATTATCCTTGATTGCCAATGGTCCTATAAAACTACATATACAAATTCTCTATTTAATCTTATAGAAAAATAACAACTCACATACAAATTCTTTATTATTCAATCAAAGAAAACAAACCAAAAATCAATTAGAATTGAAATGTTGGTACCTGCAATCTTTGGGGAAGCATGAACATTAGCATGATGAACTCTTTAGGGCATAATTAAGTGCAAAAATCAGAGGGAAAGAGCACGAAGTGATCTTAGATTTTAAGAGCATGAAATTGTTTTCCGATTTATGATAAATAGGAAAAGGGTTTGTGAGCATTTTGTAAAGACACAGAAAAAATAAAAAAGATGACCATGGAGGTGAAATTAAGATGACAGAAAAAAGCCAAATTTTCTAATTTTATTTAATTGATTATTTTAATTGCAAAAAAATAGTTAATTATTTTCTTAATTGAATAATTTAATAACTTATCATAACATTATTGGTTGACAGTGTAAAGCTTTTATACACTGTCAGTGGATAGAATTTAAATTCATATTCATATTTCATCTCAGTATAATTAAATATGATTTAATTATTTTCATCCATGATAAATATTTTAAAGCATAGAAAATAATAAAACTTTAAATAGTACTATGAGATAAAATTAAAAATTTACATTATAATAATAAAATAATATAACATATTTTGCCAATATACATACTCACACACATATATGTGTATGTATATATAATAAACTAATAAAATATTATAATAAATCAATATAAGAATAAAAAATTCAATAAATATTTTGTATGATAATGTATATAACCTCAAATATTATAAACATAAGTTAATGTTATCAAATAAAAAAATTTAAAAGTGCCAACATAAAAGAATAGTTAAAATGTACTTTTTACCATCTAATTTTCACTTAAGTTTTAATAATATACTCACTAACTCTTATTTGAGTCAATTGTACCACTTAAATTTCAAAATAAACATAATGTCAGACATTTTGAAATATTATTTGTTATCTTAAGGAAAAAAAATCCTATGTGGATAGATGAAATGTTGATCGAATTTCAAAGTTGCTTATTAGATTAAAACAACTCTTTAACTTCCTTTTTACCTTCTAACTTTCACTTAACTTTCAATGATATCCATTAACTTCTATTTTAATTAAATTATACCACCTAACTTTCAAAGTAAACATAATATTGGATATTTTGAAAACATATTTTTATTCTTTAACTTTCACTCAAGTTTCAAAAATTCTCATTGACTTTTATTTTAAATCCACTGTGCCATATAACTTTTAAAATAAATGCAATGTTAAACATTTTCAAAAGCATTCATCTTCCAAAATAGCAATGAAATACATTAAAAATGAAAAACAAAATAATATTGTAATATATAATAATGAAATTTTAAAATAATTGGTTATTTAATTAATACAATCAAAATGCTTACATTTTGAATAGTTGAAAAATTAAAAATTACTGTAATTGTAATTTCAATATAGAGATGTCATAGTTCACTATAGTAAAATAATTAGAAAAAGGTATTACATTGGTCTAATAAAAAGACATGACAAAAAAACCATTGCAATGACCTAGCAAAAAGACACTAGAAATTGAACAAAAATAGCATTCAAGAGATGTTGTTTGAATATTACAAAGGGACTACCATACTTGCAATAACAATTAGTTTTTATTGAGCAATATACAGCTTTCTCTTATAGGTGACCAAAGGTATTCTATCAAATTCCTACATATCAGAATATAACATTAGTGTAGTTATTTTTTACAAACTACAAGACCTAAATCCATTTCAAATAATACTTACATTCTTCTCATCTTATATTTTTGCCACAATCTTGTAACCCCCTTCACTTGGTAAAGTTATGGGTTAACTTCTTGCAACTTTAGATTTACAGTTATAGGTTGTGTTCCAGCCTTGGTTACCTTTGTAGACATGGTTAGTGCTTTTAGAAGTTGAATTGTAGCTCTTGGAAGGTGAAATGATGCTTTAGGAAGATAACTTAAGGTAGGGAGTTAAGTTGCACTACCTTTTGTGGAACTTGCACTTACATTGGTAGCATTGGCAATTTTGGTGCTTTGTTCCTACATGGCCTAACATTATAGCTAAATACACCACACTTTGAACATTTTATCTTACCTCCTTTTCTAGTCATTTGAATAGTCACTACTACAGACTTGCAATTCTACATTGATAAATAGACATTATTAAAAGGGAAAATAGACACTTATATTAATGCGATGACATTTTTGAAATTATTAGGACTAATAAGATAATAGTTAGTAAATATAATTAATATTTATTTTAAGGCAATGGTATTTTTTAAATTCTCAAAAACCTTAATATGACAATTTTTAACTTAATTAATGTCATAATGCATGACATTTAGAGGTCATTGAAAAAAACAAGGAAACTTAATAGTTTAAGGAAAAAAAACTAATGTTTATTTAGACATGGTAGCACTTTTAAAATTATTAGAAAACTTAAGATAATATTTTTTTACTTAGCCAATGTCATAATGTAAGACATTTGAAGGTTGCTAAAAAAATGAGAAAAATTTAAGATGTTAATTTTAGAATTAATAGAAGTTTATTTGGATGTTGTGACATTTTTGAAATTATTATAAAAACTTAAGACATCAATTTTTTAATTAATCAATATCATAATATATGGCATTTAAAAATCACTTAAAAAATGAAGAAACTTAAGATATCAATTTTAGAATTAACCAATATTTATTTGGATATAATGAAATTTTTGAAATTATTAAAAAATTAAAATATTAATTTTTTACTTAATCGATATCATAATATATGATATTTAAAAATTGTTAAAAAAATTAAAAAACTTTAGACAACAATTTTAGAATTAATCATTGTTTATTTAGATGTGGTAGCATTTTTAAAATAATTAAAAAACTAAAAACATCACTTTTTTATTTAACTGATATTAAAATTCATGGTATTTTAAGATTGCTAAAAAAATGAAAAAAACTTAAAACATAGGTTTTAGAATTAACTGAGGTCTAAAAGTATTGCAGAAGTCTGGTAAAAATCCTAGATACAATGATATTTTTGCACTATAATACCACTTTCACTCTTTCTTTTATTTATTTTCAAGCTCAATCTTCATTTTCATCTAACTCTTTCTACAAAATCCTAGATGTCCTTTCATCCTCCCTTACATTTTAGTGAGCTATTAATACTCTATAAACTAACATCAAGTACAAAGCAAATGCCTTATTATTCCAAGTTATTGGTTCAAGCCATAAAATTTACCTTTTTTACTTCTATTTCTCATATCTTTACCTTTTCAATTTTTCAATTTTTTTGCATGTTTTTTAGGAAATTTTCATTTAGGTTTCCTTTGTATAACTTCTAAGGTTATATCTAAATATTATATGTTTATTACATATTTGATAAAATGTTGCAACAAGGATCAAAATTAGGTGAACAACAATTATATTCCAAGCCACTAGTAAAAACCATAAAAGGTGCTTTTTTTTTCTTCTACTTCCTAAATCTTCACCTTTTTCCTTTTTTCATTTTTTGTGCATCTTTCTTAAGATATTTTTATTTATATTTCCTTTGTATACTTTTTAAGATTGCATCTGAGTTTGAGATGCTTATCATGTATTTGATAAAATATTATAGCAAAAACTAAAATTGGTTGAACAATAATTGCAACTAGAGAAAAAAATAAAAAAATCTACAAAACAAATCATTTTTAATGATTTTGAGAAAGGTAAAATGCCTATAAATTTTTGTATATAGATAAATCTCAAAAATTTATATAAAATTGACATAAGATTTGCGTTAAACAAACAATCAAGCATAAAGTTATAGTTTTTCAAAGTTTTTAACTCAAAATATACATTTCTTACAAAATGCTAAATTTAATCAATTTTAACAATAAATACTTTAGTAGGAAAGGCAAAGACAATGTTAAAAAAAAATTAAGAAAACATTTCACATTGATTTTTCTCAACTAAAAATCAACATGTTTAACTATGACCAATTACTAAGTTGTGTGATATATAAGAAATAATAACGGTCTATTTGTTATGAGAACTAATGTAATATTTTTCCACGATGGTCTTGTACCTATCATTATAAAATATTTATTACAATGCTTGATAAAATGAAGATTCAAAATCAATATCAAATCCATTAAATATTCAACATAAATTAATAATTTTGTAGTAGTAAGTGCTTGATGGCTTCTTTTTTTGTTCATCTAACTCTTTTCTTCTTGAATGTTTAATCTAACCAATTAGTACTCTAGGCTTTGGAGATAACATGAAATGTTTGATATTGCATTTATTTTGAAAATTGCATGGCAAAAATTAATTCAAAATAAAAGTTAATGAGTATTATTGAAACTTAAGTGAAAGATAGAGAATTAAAAAAAATGTTTTCAAAATGTTGAATATTGCATTTATTTTGAAAATTAGGTGATACAATTAGTTCAAAATAAAAATTAATGTGTATTATTGAAACTTGAATGAAAATTAGAAGGTAGAAAGGAAGTTAAAGAATTATTTGAATCTAGTCATCAATTATGAAGTCCAGTTAGTATTCCATCTATCTATGTAGGATTTTTCTATTAAGATAATGGACAAATTTTCAAAAAGCCCAACAATGCATTTACTTTAAAAGTTACATGGTGTAATTGATTCAAATGAAAGTTAGTGACTATTATTAAAATTTCAGTGAAAGTTAGAGGGTATACTTTGGCCTAAAAGAATTTTTTTTATTTTCTAAAGGAGATATTTAAGAGATACATATGAAAGAAAAGATGCAATTTTTTTTAGTTTTAATAATGTAGGATTCATCTTAATACAATCCAATCAATTCTTATCCACTCCCTTTATGGAATAAATAGCCTTATGTGGAATTTGACACATGGTATGAAAATTTTGGATAAGTTAGATAATCCATTTGAAATCTTTATAAATAATATAAGTTTTAATTGTATAATTTATCTTATACTATTAGATTTTATACAAGGTGTAAAATGAGATCTCAATTCATATTTATTTGATTTTAGACAACATTGATAACCACATCTGTCAACTTTGTATAGAGTTTCATTTAAATTGAAAGAGCTTAAAAAGAAGAGAATAATTAAAAGAATGATAAGAGATGAAGCTTGAAAGGGAAAAGATAATTATTTTGTGTTAGCCTTTTAAGTCCTAATAAGATTTAGTCATTATTTTGGCTTGCTCTCTCTCTCTCTCTCTCTCTCTCTCTCAATCTTTGTGTGTGTGTCTGTGTGTGTGTGTATGTATGTATATGATATACAGATTCGTTAGTTAGGGAAACTTGATGTTTTTATAAGTATGTAGTAAAAAAGAAACAAGAATATGGTGAAAGGATGTTATAGAAGAGATTTGGGTATAATTAGGATTTGATTGTGAAAAGGTTAGAAAAGCTATAATTTTTTTTCATTTTAACAGTGAAAATGTTATTGACTCTACTATGGTTTTCCCTTAATGTTAAGGGTTTTCCATGAAAAATTAAGTGTTTATTTTATCATTATTTTAATGTCTTTTTATTCTCTACATATTTTAAAAGTGGAATATTTTTCCTAACAAATGGTATCAAGAGCACAATTCAATCCTATGTAGAGTTATCGTATAAGATGGAAAATTTTCAAAGTGAAGTAAACAATATATTTGAAGTGGAGCTATTTTGTAGGAAAAAACAATTTCAACTTATAAGAGATTAGTGAAAGGTATATTAGCATAATAAGGGTTGATTAAAGCATTGAATGGGAACAAAAAGATGACTAAAAATATGACAAATGAAGCATGGAAAGAGATAAAGATGAAAATAATCAGTATTATTCAGTTAAGTTTCACACTGAGGGAAAATATAATGTTTTTTTATGAAACTTGTACATCTATGCAAGAAATAGAAAAACTCTACATGTTAAAAACTATCTAAATTGACTGTATTTAAAGAAAGAATTATATCAGATGATTGTATAAATGAAGACATGTGCACAACATTTTCCTTTTATTCTACCTCCTAAAGATTACATGTGCTTAATTTAATGGAATTAGCCTTATTTTGTGATTTGGTCGTTATTTTCCAATATTATTGAAATATTTGATTTATGATAAATTTTGATATTGTTTTAAATTTTTAACCATAACTTAAGTTTTATAGCTCTACGTGGAGTGATCTTTATGATGTAAAAAATCTAATAAGAATTGCTACGACTATTGTGTTTTGGCTAAAAACTCAATTTGGATGTTTAAAAGTTCAAATTTTGTCAAGAAGAAGACCAAATATTATTATTTAGTTTAACCCAATCTCGATTTTTCATCGAAATGTGATATTGTTCCAGGAGTCAAAATAAGTTCAAACCACTTCCAAAAGTCATCTTTGATCTAGCTTAACAACATTCATGTGAAACTATGATGTTTTAATGGTCAAACATTAGCTAGGAAAAAACTATATGGGATTTTATTACTGTAAACTCTTATAGTATTTTTGTAAGTTTGGTTATGAGCTTCCAAATTAAGCAACACCTTATTAATTGTAACCTTAAAAGGCATCTTAATTTTGCCCAATAGATTTTCCTTCTTGGAAGATTAAATATATTAAAGTTTTATGCCTTCAAAGATAGCACACTCTTTTTAAATGGTTTTCTGCTCTTATCTAAATTTTCACATAAACCATGATGAATAACTACTTTTCCACATCAACTTAAAGAACTAGCATTCCAATTTAGTTTGGTTTAAGATCTTTCTCTTAATTTTACTTTTGATTTGATTATATCTTATTCTTCCACTCTTATTAAGAATTATTTCATACATAATTTACTAAATATAATTGGTTAGTTAATGATCTATTATAGTCTATTACTAAATAATTAATTCTCATGTCTGGGTTAGTTGCATTTGATTGAAATCAATAACAATTAAGCTTTATTGATAACGAATTGGCAATTTCTTATGTAAAGTTGTTAATTTGATCTTAACCTTATTATTAATATTTAATACTATTATTAATTAGATTTAGGCATGTATCTTGAATTGAAATCAATGGTAGAAGATTAATTTATGTACTTATTCTAAATTAATCATTATTAGGAATTTCACATAATTATTAGTGACATCAGGGTAATTTTTTATTAAGAAATTTAATTGCTCTATTAGGGTCTATGATAAATCTAAAAATCGAAGTGTGATTTCCTTTAAATTAGACTCCCATATTTTCTTAGTTCTATTTTAGTTATGTTTTTGTTTGTTTCATTCAAATTACTTTTAAAAACCCTTGCTATTTTATATTTTGTTTTCACCAATTGATTTCTATTTTCTTGAGTTCGACTTATGCTTACCATTACTACATGTTGAATAAGTATAGTCATTATTTTTTATGTGAATGATATGCATAAAATTTTTAATGCCATTGTTGAGAAATAGATCGGTTAACTTATGGTTAATTCTTTTATTTTTAATTTTTGGTATTTTTTAAGTTTATTAATAATGTTAAGTAACAAAATTCACTATGGAATATGAAGGCAAAACCCTCTTGTCCAAGTTTTTTTATGTTTTTAGCAAAATCAAGGACAATGCCCTTGAACCTAACATTTTTCAACAAGAAAAAAATCATTTGACATAATTTTTTAATTTTTTAGCATTTTTTGTGTTGTATAGTTTTCTATTTCCATTCAATTATTTTTCTCAATGCATAAATTGTTTCTGCCAAGATTTTAACTTAAATTTTAATCCTAAAAGTGAGAGATTTCATTAATTAAGAGGTTAAGATAAGAAAAATATGACTTTTTGTAATGGTTTTAATAAGGTACCTACATTTAAAATTGTGCAATATCTTTCTAAGTCAACCTCTCTTGTCAATCAATTAGTTATACACCAATTGTAAGACACTCAAATATATGTATGAAGATTTTCAAGCCCACCCAACACTATTATATTTCATTTTCCAATTCTTATAATGCATGCTAACAAGAATATTTAATTCTCAATTATGGCAACCAAATAGATCATAATCAATATCAACATCCTACACCACCTAAACACTAGCCAATCCTGCTCCTAAACCAAATATATCATTAGAAGACTTTATTAAAATTTTGACTGCTAGTACTTTACAATTCCAACAAGAAACTAGAGCTTACTTCAAATAATTCCTACAAGAAACAAAGGCCATTATTCTTAACTTAGGAAGACAAATCAACCAAATTACTATTAAATTAAGTAAATATGAAGAAAATTCTAGTGCCTTGCTATTAGAAATGAGAAAGAAATTGAGCCCTTAACTCAACCTAACTAGATTTAGTAAATGGAAAACTAGAAGTAAAAGATGTTAAAAATTTTTATGTTCAAAAAGTAGAAGTTAATATGACCTAAAAAGAGAATGATGGAGAAAAATAAGCAAAAGAAGAAATTGATGTATATAATGACATATCCACCATAAAGCTTGATGGAATGGCAAATAAACTCAATATTTTCAAGGTTTTAGAAGATCTTTCTAAACTTTATTCTATTTTGTCTATTGATTTAGTTGACTTCATCCTACAAAATGAATTTAAAATTCGAAGAAAGAATTATCTAAATTTGATACTTAGGTAAAAGTCAATGCATGAACTAATTTTGAAAGTGGAACCACCACATAATCATTTAAAATGTGCATCATTGGATCCATTTTAGGAAATTATTTATGAATTGAAGTCAAATTGAATAGCTCTAACGTTTAGATGAAGATGTTAAAAAAATAAAAGGAAAAAAGATGTTTCTTGGAAGGTAATCTAAGTTTTCAAATTTACATTCTCTTTCTCTTTTCTTTTATTTTACTTATCCATATTTTTTCTCGATGTTGATATACTTTACATTAATGATAATGTAAAATCTAAGTGTGTGTAAGGGGACTTTTAGGATTTTTTACTTTTTTATATTTTAATGCTTTTAAATTTTGTAAAAAATATAAAAATGTAAAAATATGTGTGTGTTTTTACGCATTTTTGGAATCATTTTAGTTACTTCTCAATGATTTAAAGTTTTCATATTTCATGAGTAGGAAGAAATTGAGTTTTATGGTTTCATAATATGATTGAACAAATTTTCTTATTTCTTGAATTTGATTAAAGTTGTGGTGGATTTTGAATCAGTAAATTAAATTTTAGTAACATGTCTTACCTTTTCAGATTTTGCACCTTTTATTAAGAATTTATTCTAATCTCATTCTTGCTCATGTGCTATTCTTTCATGAATTTGTTTCTCTTAAATTTATTTTGATTCTTTTTAAGATTAAATTTACATATGCATGCATGAATATAATAAAAGCACAGTTTGTACAAGTTAGTTTTCAAATAGTCAATCATGGATTTTTATCCTTAATTTATTCCCATTGAGCCAAATTGCCTTTATTTTATATTTAAAGAAAAACAAATATCTTTACCTAACTTAGAGATTAGTAGAGTATTTGAAATCTTAATGAGATGAGTTTTTAAATAAGTGTGGGGATCTACATGCGAGAAAATAAGTGAGAAATCAAGAACTTCAATTTCAATGTTTAGTTAAAAAAATTTCAAAAGATAGTTAAAGAAAGAATGAATAAAAAATTCATGAAGATAAAAAAAATTGGAAAAGAAGAAAAAAAGAGCGAGAGAGGAGAAAGAAGTAGGAAAGAAAGGATAAGAAGAAAGAAATTGATAAGTGTTTAGAATTAAATTTAGGTTAATCCATTGAGTTTTAATTACTTATGATTTGCCTGCGATTATCTTTCAAATGTTGTATTAATTTCTTTAGTTTTACCTCTTCATATCTTTTGTTTTCCTTCTTTTCCTCATTAGCCTGGTTACAACCCTTAATAAAATCCTTTTAATTTATGTTATACGTATAATTCGAATAGTGAAAATTAGATAATAAGCAAGCATATGGTAGGTCAATTTCATATAATGAATTACAGTGAAACATTAGCCCTAAACACTTTGAGTGATGTAAAGTGAATTTTGTAAAGGTCTATCAAGTTAATTTATTCATTTTAAATGAAGTTAATATACTAACTAATTTTGAATTTGTTAAGATTATTGTTCATAATGTGTTATGATTCTTAAGGATTTTGATTGTTTTCTTACTTACGAATTTTATGATCTCAAAGTCTTTAGAAAGCATGTCTTTTTAATTTTTTTTAGTTTTGAACAAAGTTATCTCTACTCAAGGATATGCAAGACTAATTGTTAGGAAACTTGATATGCATAATATTTTCTAAATTATTTCCCCTATATTCTGCCTTTGGAATTAACCTTGTTTTTGTTGATGTATATGCCTTAAAACCAATCATATGAATAATTATAAATTTGAATTATGTTATTTCAAAGGCAATTCCAATTATCATATTTACACATATATTTTTTATATAGTATATTTAATTATGATAATAACCTTAGAATAATTATATTATTAAATGTCCCTAGTTATATATGATTGTGGATTGGGTTGCATTGATGCGTTAAGACTAGCATGTGTGGTGACTTATATAAGATATTAAGTTTACACATAAGTACAAGTTAGAGAACTTGTGTACTGGACTAACCCACCCTAAGAACACTACATGAATCATTATATGAGTGCCACGAGTGATTCTTAGTGATCATCATTAATATGATCCTTTGAGCTAAAATCCTCAAGGTTTCCTACATATAAGTTTCACATTTTGATACTACTTTATATCACTTATAGTTAAGTGAATGTAAGGATAGTTATTGGATATGTCACATATCATATGGAAGAATTTATGTGATCAAGATAGAATTTGTCCCTCCTGTATAACAGGAGTGACATCTATAGGCCCCTTGATTAAATAATGTTGAGAAAAATACATGGCCATACTTAGATGAATTGACATGGGATATGAATTATATTTGTTTTAGTCAGCTTACTTAGGAATCAAAAAACATTTGAATTCAGCTATACATGAATGACACAATCCATATCTCGTACTCAATCTAAATATCTAAGACAAAAGGTCATAAATAGTGATCACATGTATAGATTTAGTTGAATCATTGACTTTCTCATTACTTAGGTAACAATGATGTGTTGATAGACATTGCTCATTGTTTATAATCATTAATATGATTTATGATCATTGCTAATGTAATGAAAGCCTATAGGGTTGCATACTTAGAACTTAGGGAATTTAGAATTAATGGACCAAATTGTTTGAGCCTAAAATATGGAAATTTCATATTATAATTATAAATTTTTATTATAAGCTCATAATTATATATGGAACAAAGCCCAATTGGTTGGCATTTTATGTGCCCCTATTTAAATAAGCATATTGGGTGCTAATAATATATGATTTATGTATCCTAACATAGAAAATCCTAGTAGCCCTCTTTGATCACAACCCTAGAAAGGGCGTAACTAGTATTGTGAGGCAAAGGAAGAGAATTTCAATTAGTAGTTGTAGGACATTCATTGGTGATTTGTGGGTTTGTGTAGATATCTCAGAGTCTTCGATCAAAAGCAAATCAAAAAGATGATCAACAATCAAGCCTTTGAATTATTTGCAAAAGGTAATGACTAAATCCTTATCTTAATCTAATCATTTTACATGAATCCTTAGTTAGGATCAATTAAATTCCACTATAACTATTTGGCTCTCAATCCAAATAATTTTATTATTAAGTCATTGATTTTATAATATTATTTAATTATTAAATTAATGCTAGATTTTGATACTATTTTAAGCTTTTGGCTATAACATGAGTTCCAAAGCTTTAATTGTAGTGGTATTTATAGAGTTGGAAAACTAAGAGGAAGTGATACAACTTTTATATTTTGGGTAAAACCTAATTTGAATGGTTAGAGGTTCATATTTATTTAAGAAGAAGACTTAGTGTTATTGCTCAATCTGATTCAGTTTTAATTTTTAGACCATATCTAGACTTACAAAAGTCAAAATAATTTCAAACCACTTCCAAAAGTCAGCTTGGATCCAAACCAATTACTTTCATATTTTGATATTAGTGAAACAACTCCATTTTGATGGTCAAACATTGGTTGGGAGAGATTTTACAACTTTAAACTCCTGTAGTATTTTTGTTTGTAAATTAGGTTCTAGGGTTTCAAATTAAGCAATAACCTATACATTGTAACCCGAAGAGGTTCCTTAACTTAGGCAAGTAGGTTTTCCTCCTTGGGAGATCAAACATTAAGGTTTTATACTTTTAAAGATAGCATATTCTCGCTAGATAGCTTTCTCTTCTTTTCCAATTTTTTTAAACCACCATAAATGGCTAATTTTCTACATCAAATCAAGAAATTAGCACTCTAATTTGATTTGGATTTAAGGCCTTACTCTTAATTTCATGTATGATTTAATTTTCTCTTATTTTTTTGCTTTTGTTATGAATATATGCCTAGATAATTTGCTAAATGCACTAAATCAATTGATTATCTATTGTAGTCAATTACATTTAATTCTCATGTATAAATTTTGATTGATTGAAATCGGTAATAATTAGGCCTTAAGGATTTCATGCATGGGTAAACCATTAGATGTATAAGAAAAATAGATAACAAATTGGTATTTTCACGTGTAAGGTTATAGATTTGGTCTTAAACTTGTTCTTGATGTTTAACATTATTACTGATTATACTACAAGAATTTTAGTACTTAGTAATGGAATTAGTGATGGAATAGGCATTATGAAATATATTTTCATTTCTAATTTTGAAAAAGAAATTAAAATTAGTTTTGGTGATAGAATAAGTGATAGATTTTTTACCCATCCCTAATTCTATCCCTAAATAATAAAAAAAACTACTTATGGAATTAGCAAAAAAAATTTAAAAATAATAATTTATTAACAAATTTAATGATGGAATATTATACAAAAATTTTAAAATCCTTTGATAGAAAATTTATCTTTTTATCAAATATTGGCAAAAAATTTAGCAATGAAATAATAATAATATGTTGCTATTCTAAATGCACTATATTATAAAAATCAAATTAGCGATAGAATAATTTTTCACTAATCTTCAAATATAATCAATTTGTGACAAATGCACTCCATTTTTGCAAGGCCACATTTCTCTCCTCTCTCCCATTGTTGTTGAGTTACTGCAACCTCTACTACTATCCTCTGCCCTCCCTAGTGCCATTTGCCACCTCTAATAGATTTCATATATTGTGAAAGATTAGATGTAATGCTTAGGGTTTATTTAGTTGTTTTGTGAGGAATTTCTTTGATTTTTCTAATAGTTAATGTTTATCTTATTTTTTGTCATGTATTATTTAAGTATATTGAAATGTTTTAGAACTTTAAATATGGATTGAGGTTATTAATTTGATAATTTAGGGTTTGATAAAGGGAAATTAGGGTTTATCTTAATTTGGGCTTGTTCCATTTTGATTTTATTTAAATATGATGATTTATTATTGATTAAGGTTTTATAATGTTTACATTAATTTTTTATTTTGATTTTGCATTGACTTTGTCCATGTTATAATTAATCTACCTTTGGATGAGGATATGTATAACTGATTTTAAGTTGTAAAATTAGAATTATAATAATTGAGTTTAGCATTCTAAAAACATCATTAATGTATATATTGTAATATTATTTTATTTGAAAATATAAAGCTAGAATTATAATAGTTAAATATTTAAATTTTTGTTTGTTGTATTTAAACTTGTATAACAAATTATGTTATAATAATACTAATATATATTTTTAGAATAAATTGTGCTTTTTATTAAATGTCATATTTTACATGTGGATTTAATTTTTAGAACAAATTTTTGATCCTATGTTGACTTAGAATCAATGCATATTTTATATGTGTATAGATTTTTAACTTCTTATTTGATTTCTTTATTATGAAATTATGATATTTAATTTTTGTCATTATATTTTTCTTTAATTTTTCTTTTATAATTCAAAGATTTGAGGAGGCTACTTAAAAAACACTTAGTTGATTATGATTGTTGATTTTATTCTCACACAAATAAGTATGTTCATGCTAATGATTATATTTATACTCATGTTTATGGTTATTTTTATGTGTGATTAATGGTCAAAGAAAAAATAATATTGCAATAAAAGAACAAAATAAGATTCTAATATTGATGATTTTCTAACAAAGCAAGTTTCAATTGAATGACTTGTAAAATAAAAAGCATCAATCACAAAAAATAATAGAACATCACAAAAAGTTCTTCAATGCTCTATCAATAAATAATGCCATAGTTGCCTTTGAAAATGACAAGCAACATAACCAATTGTCAATACGCATTGAGAATAAAGAGATCCATTTATTGATGAATGACTCAAAATATATATTGAAATTGAAGTGATTCATTTACTAAGGGATGGGGATCTCTTAAAGAAGTTAGTTACACTAAACAAATTATATGATTACTTCAATGATCTCAACAATGAAAAAGAAGCTTAGGAAAAGAAGGAAAATGAAAAGGACAAAGAAGAGGATAATGATGGAGAAGAGTGTAATGAAAACAAAGAAAAAATTCAAAACAATGATACAAAGCCTTAATCTTAGAATAGCTTATCTTTGATACACATAGAATAGGATTTTATATGTATATATCTTATGTAATCAAAGCAAATGGCATTAATTCAATATTATTTTCATTTGTTGTACATTACTAGCCTTTAGCAAGCCAACATTAAGCAACATGATTGATAGTTCAACATAATATTTGCAAAATTTTAACGTCTAAGAACTACCTCCAAACAATAATCCACCACCTTATCATGAAAAATAGCATATTGAGGAATGGCAAATGATGAATGACAGGTGCTAACATAAGGTTTAGTGTTTTCATCAAAAGTTAAAAATATTGGATTCAAATTTTTACTTATAAATAGGTTTTCATTATTTTACATTACAATTTTTATGTTAAATGGCCAAACAATTAATTTTCAATATTATAAAATTTAATTTTGAAAATTTGACAATTGAATCTACTATTCCTACAATTGAATTATATTTTTGCAAGGCCATTTGTTCTATGGATTGCCTAGAAAGGAGATTACAAATTATTAATATTTTTCAAATTAGCAACAAATTTTGAAAATGATGTCAGTAATTTTTTAAAATTTCATATATTAGTAATAGATTTAATAAAAAATAAAAATAGTAGAAAAATAATTAATTGCTAAATTTAAGTTTAGCAACAAATATAGTAACAATTAAAGATAGTAATCAATAATTTCATCACTAAATTCAAATTTAACAATGGATATTTGGTCGATAAATATAAGGTTTGGAAGAGATAAAGGCATCACTAATCTTATCCATCATTCATTTTTTGTTGTCATTGGCTTGCAAAATTAGCAATTAAAATTAGTGACAAATATCAAAATTCCATCACTAATAGAGTTACTAATGCACTATTTACTAATGCCTTGTAATCTATCACTAATTTTTTTAGCAATGAAATAGGTCTGCATCTTGAATTAAAATTAGTAGTAAGAGGTTGATTTAGGTGATCATTTTAGATTAATCATCACTAGGAATTTTACATGATTACTACCAGTGTTAGGATAATTTTTTTGGTAAGTAGTTTAATCAATTGTTCAATTTATTAGGGATCTATGATAAATCTAAAAATTGATTTATGATTTCCCTTGGATTAAACTCTCATATTTTGTTAGTTCTATTTTAATTCTATTTTTATTTTTTTTCATTTAAATTGCTTTTGAAAAACCCCCTTATTTTACATTTTGTTTTCACCAATTGACTTTTATTCTCATGAGTTCAACATAAACTCACCCTTACTATATGTTTAAGTAAGTTCAATAATTAATTTTAGTGTGATTGACACACATCAAGTAGTGATATCAAAGATTATCTAAATTATTTTAACTAGTTGCTATCTCAGTTGATAGGTATGAGAGTTTTGATAGAGGATATGTATAAGGCTTTATTGTTTGCGTTATCTCTTCCAAGTTCTTATCATAGTTTGGTAATTGCATTGTTAATTGAAAAAGATACATTTAAAATAGTAGATGCAATTCCTACTATATTGAAGAATGAAAAAATAAGAAAGCCCACCATTAGATATGAAGAAACTATTTATGTAGCCATCAATTTGTGATATATTGCAATTTATGATATATTGGAGAACTAAAAATTGCAATTTGTGTAGATAAGACAATGTTTGATACTATATAATGATTTTCAACCCAAGATTACAAAAATAAATAATGGTGATATTGCGAATTTGAAAAATTATTAATAGTATAAAACTTAAGTTATACGATGGTAATATAAAGACTTTAAAGAATGAGAGATATGTACTAGCATTGAAAAAGAATTTAACTTCTTTGGCTAAATTGGATGCATTAGGATGTGGATATTTTACTAGAAATGGAATCTTAAACTTACCAAAATTATGTTGATCATTATGAAGGATAAGAAGATTAATAAGAATTTATATAATATAATGAGAAATATAATTATGAGAAACATAAATAATGAAGCATATAGTAAATGGGGGTCGAGCATACGAAAGATTTTGTGAAAAAAGTAGACATAAATTGTGAAGCATACGATGAAATGGAGAAGGTAGAGCATATGAGAGATTTTGTGAAAAAAAGTAACCACTGTTGATATTTTGACAAGATTAATTCTTAATAACATTCTCAAGTGAAGAGCTATAGTTTTGTGTTGCAAAAGCAACCAAATGCTTAAAGAAATATAATTTAAGTCCATCTAGAGAATGTAGAGTTTAATTTAAATTAAAAGATTTTAAAGAAAAAGAAAATGGATAATTAAAAAGAAGATCAAAAGATAGAGTTTGAAATAGAAAAAGGTGATTATTTTGTATTAGTCTTTTAGTCCTAATAAGATCTGACCGTTGTTTTTACTTCCTGTACACACGATGATATAGAGAGTCTTTAGGTGGAGAAGCTTGATGTTTTTATGAGTGCATAGTGAGGAAGATATAAAATTACATTGAGAGATTTGTTTAAGAGAGAATCGGATAGAGAGTCAGCAACTTTTTTGCAGTTCAATAGTGAGAATTTCATTGATTCTTTCATGATTTTCCCCCTTGAATTTTGGGGTCTTCCATGAAAATTATTGGATTTATTTTATTTTTATTTTTATTTGACTCTTACATGCTCACATATTTTAGAAATGAGATATTGTTTTCCAACATTTTCTTAGCCTAAATACCTTCTCAACAGAATTTTAGGGATGGAGGGAAAAGAGAGATAGAAGAAAGAAACAGGCATAATGGGATAGATAGAAGTCAATGAATGAAGTGAGAGAAAAGAAAGACGAAGATGAGAGAGAAAGAGAGAGGGAGAAGAAGGGAAAAAATAAAAGAATTGGAAGAAAGATAATGGTAAAGAGAGAAAGTTAGAAAAGAGACAGAGGGTAGAAAGAATGAAGGAAAATAAAAAGAGATAGAGAGAAAAAAATAGGAGAGAGAATGGTTAGATAGAGAATGGAAGATAATTAGATAACGGCAGAGAGAAAGAGAAGAGAGAGAGTGCAGGATAAAGAAAGAAGAAAGGAAAGTAGAGAAGGAGATTAAAATTATGTAATATAATGTGATTTGGGAAAGTAATTTCTTTTAATTAAAAGGGAAGTCATTTTCTTGCAAATACACTGTTACTTCCAAATATATTAACGAAAAGGGGAGATTAACTTTCTTTTTCCTTTCAAAAATAGGAAAGTCAGAAAACAACTTTTAGAAAAGCATTTTTCCCTAAAACAAGCAAACCCTAAGAAGAAAACGAATATCTCCAAAAGAAAAACAAACAGTAGTAACCTGCCAAACACCTATATGTATTGAAGCAATTTATGATAAAAATAAGAAGAGATGAAAAGAATATAAAACAAAAAGCTCTTTGTCACTGATAAAGGTTCGCTGTTGGCGAATCCTAACTTTAGGATATGGTAATAAATTAGAATCCATTGCAATCAGGGAATAAATTAGCGTAAGGTATAGAAGTTGAGTAGGAATATAAATACAATATTAAAAGGATCGAAACGGAGACAGATTGGTTGAAGCTGTGTTGATGTAGATGGATACCTTGAGTTTGTTAGGGTTCAGAGATTAGAAATCGTATGAGGACAGGGATTGGACCTTCAGAGAATCGAAAAGGACACGACCAAACCTTTAGAAAATTGATTAAGAAAAACCACAAAGATAAGAGCTTACGTTGACGATTTTACTATCGAAAGGATAATTTCGATGCTGTTTGATTTGAGTTTTTTTTTTTTTTCGCCTGATAGGAGAAAATCGAAGTTGCAATGCTTATTTTATGTTTTACAACTCTTTTGAATTAAAATTTTCATTTTGAAAATTTTCATCCAGTGGCGATTAGATCTAACCTCAACAACAAAAAAATCACAGAAGTGGTTTAAGGTAAAATCTCTGCACATATTGCAAAACTCTGTAAATTTTACCTTAGTTTAAGAAACGATCAGTATGCGAGTATTTAGAGGCGATTCTGAACCGCTAATAAACCGCCACTATTATATTGAATTTTGTTTCTCAAGTACTATTCAAAGTATACAAAAATGCATAGTATTTTGTCTATTAGTTTCTATGGTGCTGTGGATTATAATGGACAATGAGCCTTACAAAGGAGTCCAGGATCCATCCATGTTTTCCCTTTAGTATTAATAATAATGCATGTATATTTATGTAAATTTAAGAAAGAGAAATATACCACTAAATAATTTTTGGTCAAATATACTAATTTATTTGTAAAATTTCATTTATTGGATCTGCATTTATGATCCCTAATTCCTTCTTGATATTCATTTTTACACATATAATTATTTATTGTAATTGAATTCAATCACATTTGCTTTATTCCTTAATTAATTTATTACATGATAATTCAAAATAATATGATATAATTACCTTTTATTTATTCATTATCAATCATTATAAAAATATGTAAATTTCATATAATGAATACAAATTTTATAAATTAATACTACTATATTTATTGATAACCTAAGATTTAAATTTAATTCACTATTAATGTCAAAACCTTCTTACTAAGATGTTATTTTCTTATTCATTGAAAATATAAAAAATAATACAATTCTATAGATCAAATATTAATTATAATATTGATAGTTAACTAATTCTCTTAATTATATTTTTTAATATTTACACTATATATTTTAATAAAATTTCTTTTGAAAACAAATTAAATATTTTTCTTTCATTAAAAGAATTTTGCATAAACTACTTAAAATTATATATGTTATTTTATTCTATCTTTATTCATTAAAATAAGATTGAGATTGAATTTTTATGTATTCAAGTAAGACTAAAATTAAAATTAGTGTTTATAAATATTAATTAGCATTAACAATTGTAATATTTATCCATAAAATAATTATTTATTTAAATTTAATCATTAATATATATTATTTATTATAATAAAAAGTTATAAAACTGCAATTTAAATAATTAATCATATTAGTCCATTAACTTAGAGAATGAAATAATTATCAAAGTAATTGATTTATTGATATCAATTTATAGCATTACATTAGAGGTTGAGTATGATTTTAAAAATTTTTAATGTTTATTTTTTAATATTGTGAAATTAAAAAAGCGAAAAAATATTTCCCAATATAACGTCACGTGGTATGAATCAATTATTGCAAGACGACAGACTCAACTCTTGATTGATCATATTTGCAATTCTCTCCAAATCATTTTGATTTAAAAAAAAAAAAACTATTTTAAATCAACTGCTGTCATACATGGCAAGTCATTAACTTGCCATGTTTCCTGGGTCTCCAAATCCTAATTTACCCAAATACGCTATACCTTCACCTAAAACGAACCCACCTCCCAAACCCTTTTAGCTGTAATTTAAAAAGATGGCTTTTGTCTCTCGTAATCTGCTGTCCACAATTCCATTATTCCTTTATCTAGGGAGGAAAGATTGTTAAGCAAAAAGTGGTATAGATGTATATTATTTTTTCAGTTATGTTGGTTTAGTTAACTTGTCAAGAGAGAAATTGATACATTACTAATTTAAATTATTAAATTTCATTTATTGTATATCTCATTTATTCTACGTCGATATAATTAATACACTGCAGTTATTAATACACTATAGTTATAACTACCAATGAAACCAATCTTGCATTAGAGAAACTAATTAGAATTAAAGAATGGAGATAACTACGATGGGTTACTAATGTAATAATATGCTAATGTATTATAAAATTTAATTATTAATCTGTTATTGTGTAACATATTAAATTTAAATTAAAAAATAAATTTGATATTAAAAAATAATTTTAATATATAATCAGATCTAACTAATATTACTATATTAATCATATATCATATATCATAGTCCCTTCTTTAAAACATATGCCTATACATTACCCCAAACCATACACATGCAATCCCGATGGACCTTCCAAATTCCAACGAAGATCCATTTAGGTATTCAATTTGAAGCAACGAAGATCCATTTAGGTATTCAATTTGAAGCAATTAATACTCGTAGTTTCCTTTTCAAAAGATAAACAAATAAAATAAATTATTTATAGATATTTTGCTTTACTTGTATATAAGAATGTGAATAGATCAAACAATTTATGCCTACGATCTTACCTATTCATAACTTAATCTAATATAATTTATTTATCTAAATAAATCAAACCTAAACTAATAAATAAATGTATTTAAGTAAATAAGCCAAATTTATTTTTTTATACTTAACTTATAAATCAATTAAATTGGCTTATTTATATATATACATATATAAATTATAATATTTTAATATATAAATTTATATATATACACTTAATTAAGCCATGGAATCATTTTAGAGCTGAAGAAGGTCTTACCTATTGGTATTAAAAAACTAATTTATAAGTAAATTTTTAAATAAACTAATAGGTCAAATCAATTTTTTTAATAGATTTAACCAAGCCTAAATATTAACTTTATATAAATTAATAGACCAACCTCGAACTTACACTTTAGGAAATAGACTTTACATATTTAAGTTTAATTCAACCTAACTGCTATTCATCCCTACTTATATGTTTACATAATTTTATTACATAATTCTTGAATAAATATATAAGTATCTATTAAATAACAATAACTATATAAGTAATTCATTTTATTACGTATTTAAAATACAGACAGCATCTCCTAATACAGCCACAATTTGGCGGATGCGGAAATATTCGTTACCGCATTCGAGCACATTTGCTGTGTGTTGTGGATACGTTGCATTAATGCTAATGCGGTTGTCACGTCTGGTTGTGAACCATTTTTACCGCATTCTCACCACAATTGCAATCAACCATGAATTGATGTAGAAGAGCACAGATGAGAAAAAAGCACTGAAAGTCTACATTTATAAGAGAGCATTAATTAAAAAAAAAAACACGAGCAAAAGTTTACAAGAGAAGAGGATAGAGACGAAATAATTAAAAGAGGAAGAAATCATGTGAAAATGACACATAGAGAAACTATGTGCAATGAAATGCAGGAAAACTGTGAGCTTATAGCAAAGGAAGAAGAAATGTTTAAAAGATAAACAAGGCTGAATAAGATTAGGGCAAAACAAACCTGACTTGATAAGACTCCAATCGAGATCAAAGTAAAAAAAATTGGCGACGTAAATTGAATTCAAGTCAAGCCATAAGCTAAATAAATTTTGATCAAGTCGAATGTGAGCTGGAACTAACTCATCTTAACTCAATTGATTTTCAACTCTAAACTCAAGTTAAACATCTTTTTATGATGATAAAATGATTAAACTATTAAATACATATATATAAAAATTAAAAATTAAATTTTAAATATAAAAAATATAAAATTTTGAAATATATATATCAAATGTTAGTTTGGCCTAAGCGAAACATCTTTTTGAAATTATAAGTTGGGTGAGACTACGACACCCTATTACTATTTATAAGATAATTCACTTTTGACACATGGTTACTTGTCAATCATTTGATAGGAACTAAAAAGTGGGAAAGAAAATCCAACGGCTAAGATATAAATCGTGTAACTCTTTATCCATATACTATGGGAAGCCAACTAAAACTTTGCAAGTTAATACATAAAAAAGTACAATTAAAAAAAAATGACTCACTTCATGTGTAGCCTTCCTTCAGCCTTCCACAATTGAAATACTATGCTTATATTTCATTCCATATTCATAGCAATCAACTAAAAATTTATACTTAAAAACAACGTCAATCGCCCTCCATATCTGTAAATAATAAATTTTCAAGAAATATTTTAATTTTATTACATAAAAATAAGTAAAATCAATTGATTTTTCTTCATAAATTCTTCATAATTGAAAGCCATAACTAAATTAAATTTTATTTTTAACACAAAGAGAGATATAACAAAGAGTGAATGAAAGCTTTTACAACTTGTTTTATTTCGCATTTATTTTTGACTAATCATATTTATGAAAATTTTGATTTAAAGAGATTTTTTCAATGAATGTAAAAATGAAAAATATAATATTAATGTACTCTTAGTGAATTTCTATTTCATTAAAAAATATTATCTAAGATGAAAAATGACCATAATTTTAAATCATGTAAGACACAATTAATTAAAAAAATTGCATTTTAAAAAAAAGGAAATTTTTGTCCCTATGAAAGCATTATTGAAAAATTAATCAAATTCGAATATTATTTAGTTCATAAAAATAGCATCGGAAGTGTAGCTTTTTTAGAAATAAAAATTTTTTTATATAATTTGGTTAGTCACTAACTATTAAAATAAAAAAATAAAACTTTTAAAGAAGTTTTACTTCTTACAGATTATGAGAAGTTGTTTATCAATACTTCTTTTTTATAAAAAGAACTTCCTATATCTTTTATAAATAAAAATATAAAATTATCCCTACTTAATTTATATAATGACTATTTTAATATTTTATCTTCACAATTGAAAATTAGAATAAATATTTATTAATGATAAATATAATGTATTGATTATAAATAAAAATATACTTATTCAGATATAATTATTAATTATATAAAATATAATTATATTATTAATTATATAAAATACAAATTAAATATAATTTCATCAATATAAATTAAAAATATAATCATAGATATTATTATAATAATAGAAATTTAATTCTAAATACAATTATGTTTATTATATATATATATTATATTATTTTATATTTAATATATTTGTTATCTTTGTTATTTATTATTTTAATTTTCAATTATAAAAATAAAAAATTAATTATTTTTATGCATTCTTATAAATATGGTAGAATTAATTATTTATTATATTAATTATTTAACTAATATTCAAATTATATTCATTTCAATTATATTAAGATAATTTAAGATATATTAATACATATATATCTAAAAGACATATTTTTATGTAAAATTATTTTAATTTTTTTATTATAAGTTAAAAATAAGAAATTAATAATTTAGAAAAATTATGATAGAAAAAGAGATTAAAAATATTATTTTAAAAAATATAATTAAATCTATTGATATTTCTTATTTTTATATTACAATTTTGTAAAGTATATGTAAAAAAAATGAACTAGTAACAACAGAATTTCCATTGCATAATTAGCTGGTGAAATTCAATGTAGTTTACAGATTTTTCTTGATGTATGTATAATATGCAACAATAGTAAAAGGTTGGTCAAATGGTCAGCGGATCCTGTGCTATTAATTCTCTCCAATATATCATTGTTCAATAATTAATATTTTCATATCAAATCATTTTTTTGGGTAAATACATATCAAATCATTAGAAATCCTAATTTGTGCTTGTTAATTCTATCATTTCATCAATTACCTATTATTTTTTAATCAATTGAGTGCAATAATATTTGCATAAAAAGAATACTCTAAACATAATGTGAAAGTCCTGTCTCAAAAGTTGACGCTCACCGATAAGGCCAAAAACCCTTTGTTGATTATTATGTTTTTAACTTTTTTTGTCTTAAAGGATTGAAGCAGCAAATGGAAAAAAAATAATAATAATATATATATGTGTGTGGAAAAAAAATAATGTGTGTGTGTGTGTGTGTGTGTGTGTGTGTGTGTGTGTGTGTGTGTGTGTGTGTGTGTGTGTGTGTGTGTGTGTGTGTGTGTGTGTGTGTGTGTGTGTGTGTGTGTGTGTGTGTGTGTGTGTGTTTTTTTGTTGAAGAATTATTTAGTAAATTCAATCATAAATTTGAAAATATTTGTTAAAAATCAAGTGTTACTATTTAATTTGATGATGCGTTCTGAATGAATTATCCTATAAATAATAGTACTGTAATTTCACCAGTGTTTGATAGTACTTGAAGCTAGTGAAGCCGTGATCAAATTGAACAGTACTTTTGTTTGTAGAATTCGTGTAATTCATTAAACATGATTATTCCATCTGGACCAATAAAACTGGGGCAAAGATATTGTAAATGTTAAGGAAAAATGGCAAACATGATTTTTTTGAAGATGATATATCAATGTTATTATTTAATATAGAAATAGATATAGGATTCAAGAATAAAATATAGTATTTTGAATTGATGTCCCAGCACTAGTATTCATCAAAAAATCGTGAGTGCCGAACTAAACGAACGCTTTCGGCTCGAGTTAAACATCTTTCTGAAATCGTTAGTTTGGAAGTACTGTGCCTGAAGCCAGTTGCAGTTGTGATCAAACTGAACAATGTTTTGTTTGTGGAATTCGTGTAACTCATCAAATATGATTATTGCATCTGAACCAATAAAAATGGGCAAAAAGAAATTGCAGACGTGAAAAAATTTTGAAAAAAAAGATAAAATGTGATTTTTTTTGAGATGGTGTATCAATATTATTATTTAATATAAGATATAAGATTAGGGAATAAAATATAGTATTTTAAATTGATCTCCCGGCATTATTATTCATAAAAAAAAATCATAGGTGTAGAGTGTACTTTTTCCTTAATATATAACGTAATGGGTTATACTTAGTCCGTGTAATGAACGGATTGGAAATTTACTTCAATGCATAGATTAGCAATTTACTTTCATTTACATTAAGGTAAATTAAAATTCATATTATAAAAATTATAATTATATTTATTTTATAAATATGCCTTTAGATTTATAAATAATAAAATTTTACCATATACATTACTTTTTTAAATAAAAATATGCAAAATTAATTAATTTTTGTTGCAAAGCATAATTCTCTTTATGTATTTTTCAAATTTTAAATTTATAACTAAATAAAAAATTTTAACCAAAGAAGAAGTATAACAAAGAGAAACAAAAGACCAAATAAATAAAAACGCTTACAGTTTGTTTTACTCTTTATTCATTAAGGCTACTTTCAATTCACGGAAAAAATAATATATAATATTAATATATATTTTCCATGAATTCATGTTTCTATAAAAAGATTCTATATAATAAAATATTATCATAATTTTAAATTATCTAAGTCGAAGAAACATTTGCTCTTATTAAAAAGTTGCTCTCATTTTCACCAAAAAAAAAAAGTTGCTCTCATAAATACTACAACAATTTTTTTGGTTTCCGACGAAAAAATCCATGGAAAATTAAAGATTTTTTTATCAGAAATTGTAATTTCGGTCCAGCTTCCAACGAAAAGAAGCCTATCAGCAAAATGCTTGTAAAAAGTTTATTTCCGATGGAAGAATTCGACTGAAAATATTAACAATGTAGATATTGCTCTTGTAAATATATTTAGTATATTAATCATATTAATAAACTAAAATAAGTTTTTAATATATTAATCAGTTAGATATTTTTATTTAATGTATTTATTGAGAGGAAAAATAATTTGATAGTAACTATTAAATTTACTGAGATTGATGATATAAATCTAGTATAAGTTATTTGGATTTATACTTCTATCAACAAATTTCTCTAGTGATACTCAATGTTATTTTGAAAATTTTACTTCCTCTTATATATAGAGTTTGATCATGGCATTTTGTTTGTGGGCGTTAAGTGAATTAACATTTCTATCTATATCAAAAAAAAAAAAAAAACTCCCTCCTCTATAATTAATTAAATTCATAACCGAACCAATAAATATTAATATGATTGGTGAGAATAAATGTAGAATTGGCTTGCAAAAATGCAAAGTGTAAACACCTCTAAAATATTAAGATTTTTTTTCAACAAATGGATTGCCATTATTTTGGTTTTGGCAGGAAATGAAAATATGAGAATTTGGCACATTTTCAAGGTGGAAAAGTATTAAGGAAATAGTATGGATGATGATGATGGTGCTAATAATAAATAGACATATTCGTGTGCTTAAGTTATAAATAGTATAAGTTGATATAAATAAAAAATAAAAACATGCAATATAAAAAATCAAAAAGAAAAATAATATGTGAGTTGTTAAATAATAATTAAGAGTTAAAAATGGAATATGTAATATATTAGTTCAATTAATTAAAATATCTAACTTATTTAAAATATTTTTATAATAGAAATAAAATATATTCTATTATATTTATATTAAATTATAAATAAGAGCATGGGATTGAGAAAAAAAATATGTAATAGAGTGGATTAAAATGAAGAGACACAATAAGTGAAATTACCAATTATAAAATTTTGATAAAATCTTAATTGATGTATATTTAATTTAAAATCCACTACTTGAAAATTAATATCAATAAATAGACAAAATTAAAATAAATAATTTTAATTTTAATTTTAAAATAATTTTATTAACAATAAATATATAATTAATTAATTGAAGTGATATTTGCTACATTAAAGATATGATGAAGCAAATGAAAATAAGAGAAACAATACGTGAGCTCTAAAGTAAGGCGAGTTGAAAATAAAATATATAATTAATTTAATTTAATTTAAATTTAATATTATTTAAAATATTTTAATAATAAAAATAAAATATATAATTAATTAAATAAATTAAATTAAAAATTAATATTATTTAAAATATTTCAATAATGAAAATAAAATATATTATATTAAATCTATATTATTCCATAATATTGGCATCTAAATTATAAATAATTAGATTAAAAATAAAAAATATTTAATAAAATAAATAAAAAGAAGTAAAATGGTGCATGTTGTAAAGTCTAGATAGAATCTCAAGTAATATATACTTAGTTTGAAACGTAAGACTTATAAATTGATTTGAAGAAATATTATCAAATTTCAAAAAATAAATTTGATTGAATTTTTTAAATATTTTAATTAAATAATAGAATATTCAAACAATTCATTCAATTGATACTTTCAATTTTAAATTATTTAAAATATATTTTCATTTAAAATAAATATATCAAGCTATATTTATACTATTTAATAATATTAACATCAAAGATATAAATAATAGTAGTAAGAGTTAAAAATATTTAAAATATTTTTATAACAAAAATAAAAATACCATGCTATATGTATATTTTTTAATAATTTTAACTCTTAGTAATAAAAGTTAAAAATATAAATATGTAGTTTTAATTAGTTTAATTAAATTAACTCTCAAATAATTTAAAATATTTTTATAAAAGTAAAATATTATATTATATTATATCTATATTACTTAATGGCGTAATTACCTAAGTTACAAATAACAAAGGGCGGCATAAAAAATACAATAAAGTGGGTAAAAAAAAATAAGTAATGACTTAGTCATACAATGACATTAAATGTCGCTTTAAAGGTTTGTTCTCCGTCGTATTTGGTTTAAATCCACGATCATGTATGTGTATCTTAAATTAACTATCACTCCTATTATTGTTAAAAAAAAAGGAAAAAAGTGTAAAACATAGGTTATAAAATAATATAGAAGTTAAAAAAATATGTAATTGAATATATAAAAGAAAGAGAGATGAAAAGTGAGATGTAGAATAATATAATAGTAAAAAATATAATTTAAAATTTTAAAATAAGAATAAATGTATAAAATAAAAAATTAAAATATGTAAATAAATTAACGTTTATCAAAAGCTAAGGTTAAGTCCAAACAAATTTATAAAAGAATAGTAAAATGTAATAATAAAAAAAAGGTAATCGTAGAAGATGTATTATTAGAAAGAAAAAATAAGAAATTTCAAAGGAAAATTTTTTATATAAAATTGATATGTATAAAACAAAAAAAGACTCTAAAAAATCTTCTATTGGTAATGGATAATAAATAATAGAAAAGGATGGAAATTTTGAATAAATAAAAATTTTTAATTTTAATTTTCATTAAATATATATATATATATATATATATATATATATATATATATATATATATATATATATATATATATATATATATATATAAGGTATAATTGAATTAATATAAAAAGAAGTCATATAAGGTATAATTGAAAAGAAGAAGAAATAATTTTGAAGGAGAAAAATTTGTTGGGAGTTGACATATATAATAGTATAATAATTAATTAAAAATGTACAGTAAAAATTTATAAAAATATTACAGAAGTTAATGTAAAAAGAAGTAATAGTTACAGTATAACCGAAAAGAGAAGAAATAATTTTGAAGAAGATTTGTTGAAAGATCAACACTTGGCAAAAAAAAATGAAAATAGGTGGAAAGAGAACTTGTTTTGTTAATAGATAATAGATCGATTTTTTTTTTAATTCTGTTTTTGTGCAATTTGCAGGAAAAAAAATGTGAGGTTTGTTCTTTTTGCAGAAATTGACTTGATGGAAAAGGGGGATGGTTTCCAATGTCGGTGATATGGAAGCTTTGTCATGAAATTACGAGACAAGGCCGTGATGGACTTGGAGATTTATATTTATTAATTTTTAATATATTAGAAGTCTTAATTAAAAATATTAATTATTCATTTTATAAAAATTATATATATTACAAATTATATTTTTTAATTTTTAATACAATAGAATTAACTTCTTCTCGTTATTTAAGAGGAACAACACGTGTTACATTCGGAAGGAATCCAAGAATAAGATGCAGCCCTTTAGCCATAAAAGGGGAAAAAACAAAAGGAACGAAGAGAATTGAAACTTGTCTTCCATCATTTTGGTCCCCAGCTAATCAAGCAGTGGATCTGGATCACTCAATTATTTACCTTGACATTTTCTTTAGGGGTGGTTGACAGAGGAACCGGATCAGATCGGGTCTAAATTCGTTTAGAGTTTAGTTTATTTAGGTCTGTTCTTAATGGGGCATAAACTAGAGTATTTAATTCAGTTCAATTCACAAGCTCTTTGGATTGGATCACAGATCAATCCTTTTTTTCTTTTTTATTTATATTTTAATTTATATTTTATTATTTATTATTTATTATATTTTTATATTTATAAATTTTATTTTTATATTTTTATATTCATTAATTTTATTTTTTTATTTTTATTATGTTTAATTATTTTGAATATTTGTATTTAATTTTTTTGACAATTGAATTGCATTTTACATTAAATTATAATATAAAAATAATTTATAATTTATATTTTTAAAAAATATAAATATTATTTAAATTATTAAATATAAATTTTTTTAAAAAATTAAAAGTTGATCCGTTCAGATCTACGAAGTAATCCGGTCTATTTAGAACTAGCTCAGTTTTGGTTCATAACCCATGCGGACCAATTCATTTAGATTTGTTTTTTAACAGAATTAAATTTTGAAGCTTGGTACACATGAAGCCCACAAACCAAGCAATTTGGCTTGTGAGTTTCCAATTCATTAAACATTCTTAATTTTCTTTTATTTTTAATAGATAAAAGGAAAAAAATTTATTTTAACATCCATAATTTTTTATTAAATCTTATTTTATCTTAGTAAAATATTATATATTTATTTCTATTTTAAATTTATTTTTTCAATTTTTCATTTTTTTAAGAAATTATATGAATTCATTTTCCATTGGCAGCTGAGGTATTACGGCCGCGAAGACATGATGGTTTAAATTGAGCCATATGGTTTATAGCCAGTCACGGAGTCAGGCCAGAGTGAATGGAGCACTAAAATATACAATAGAAAATAAAATTTATGTTATATTATCAATTTTAAATTATAATAAGCCGGTACAATGATACGATAACATTTAATATTTGTTCAAAGGTTTTACATTTCGTCGTATATGGAATTTAAATTCAAGATTATCTGTAGATATATATGTTAAGTAAATTATTAATTTTATTATTATTAAAAAATTAAATTATAATTATAAGTATTATAATTTTTAAAAAACTATAATTATATTATGTAATTGGCATGGACTGTAATTTCATTTCTTAAAGTTATCGTACAATGAGTTCTTTACTAGTCATGTTAAATGCATCTTTCTCGATATATATAATTAGTTATTAATGATTTTTCATAATTTTCATTAAATAAATTTATTTTGATAATTATATTTAGCTGTAAAATTGCAGATAAGATACAAAAATCATAAAAGGCAATTGAAGAAAGTAGCCGATTTTAGGCTTCAATATTATAATCAAAAAATAATCAATTTGTGTTTCAATATTTTATTAATAGTAAAATCTGAAATTTAATAAAAGCATTTTATTTTATTTTTTAGTGATTAATTGAAGCATTTTAGATATTATATAATAATACATAAAATCTTAAGAATGTTGGTGAAAGAACTTATCAGATTAAAATACAAGTGACTACACTATTTGTAACCTCCGTTATAGAATGCAGTAGCTTGATGTAAATTACTTGAACTTAGAAGGGAAGGCACGGATAAATAATAGTAATGAATATGGGAAATTAATTCAAGTCTTAGGTGTGCTAGGAAGTTCAATAATATATGAGAGATTTTAAATTTAAATCTTATAGAAAATGTAAAAAAAAAAGAGAGAGAGAGAGAGAGAGTAAATACTCAACTTACCTTGTAATTTTAGAAGATACTAGAGAGACCTTTCTCTATTTAAAAATTTTAAACATATATGCCAAAAAAAATTAAACATAATTATTTTTTATATTTTCAAATAAAAGTTGCTATTATATCAAGCATAGTTATTACACCTATTAATATCGAATCAGATTTTAAATCCACTTAATCGAATCACTAATTTAATTAATGTGTTATCGGTTCAACCATTTATAATAATAAAATATAAAAATATATAGCTATAAAAATAATAAAATATATACATTAAATATGTAAAATAATAATAAATTCATATTATGACTCATCAAAATATAATAATAAAAAAAGCTCAAGATTACATAAAATTTTATAATCAAATAAATTAGAACTTTTTTTACAGGCTATGATTTAAAAATTTATTATTAATTTTTAAAATTTATATATATTAAAAATTATATTTATTTTTAATTTTATAATTATTATTATTATTTATATCATTAAAAATTTATTATTAGTTGTATAAAATTTATATATGTATATATTAAAATTTATATTTTTAATTTTTAATACGGTAGAATTGACTTCTTTTCGTTACGTAAGAGGAACAACCCATGTTACATTCGGAAGGAATGCAAGGAAAAGATGTAGCCCTCTAGCCATAAAACGGGAAAAATACAAAAGAAACAGAGAATTGAAACTTGGCTTTCATCATTTTGGTCCTCAGCCAATCAAGCAGAGGGTCTAGATTCCTCAATTAATTACCTTGATATTTTCTTTTGTTTTTAATGGAGAATTGAAACTTGTCTTTCATCATTTTGGTCCACAGCTAATCAAGCAGTGGATCTAGATTCCTCAATTATTTACCTTGACATTTTCTTTTGTTTTTAATAGATAAAAGATTTTATTTTAACATTCATAATTTTTTTATTAAATCTTATTTTATTTTAGTGAAAGATTATATATTTATTTCTCTTTCAAATTTATATTTTTAATTTTTAATTTTTTAAGAAATTATATGAATCCCTTTTCCATTGGCAGCTGAGGCATTACCTAGAGAGGGGTCACGAAGACACGATGGTTTAACTTGAGCAACCTTTTTATGGTTTAACTTGAGCAACCTTTTTATGGTTTACAGCTGGCGACGGTGTCAGGCCAGAGTGAATGGAGCACGAAAATATACAATAGAATATAAAATTTATGTTATATGTCAATTTAAATTATAATAAACCGGTACATTAACATTTGATATTTGTTCAAAGGTTTTATTTTTTTGTTATATATAAATTTGAATTCAAAATTTTATATACATATATTAAATAAATTATCATTTTTATTATTATTAAAAAATTATATATTATAAATTATAATTATAGGTATTATAATTTTAAAAATTTATAATTATATTATATAACTGGCATTGACTGTAATTTCATATTTTAAAGTTACCCTACAATGAATTCTGTACCAATCATGTTAAATGCATCTTTCTTGATATATATAATTAGTTATTAATGGCTCTTCATAATTTTTATTAAATATAATTTATTTTCATAATTATTGTATCTAGCTGTAAAATTGCAGATAAGATACAGAAATCATAAAAGGCAATTGAAGAAAGTAGCCGATTTTGGGCTTCAATATTATAGTTAAAAAAATAATTAATTTCTGTTTCAATATTTTATTAGTAGTAAAATATGAAATTTAATCGAATCATTTTATTTTATTTTTTTGATTAATCGAAGCATTTTAGATATTATATAATGATACATAAAATTTTAAAAATGTTGGTAAAAGCACTTGTAACGCTAAAATACGCCTGACTCCATTATTTGTAACCTCCGTTGTAAAAACCAAGTAGCTTGATGTAAATTACTTGAACTTAAACGGGAAGGCATGGATAAATAATAGTAATAATATGGGAAATTAATTCAAGTCTTAAGGTGACGTGGGGTAGGAAGTTGAATAGTATATGGAAGATTTTAAATTTAAATCTTTTAGAAAATGTCAGAAAAAAAAAGTTAAGTATTCAATTTACCTTGTAATTTTAGAAGATACTAGGGAGACCGATCTCTATTTAAAAACATATATGCCAACAAAAATTGAACATAATTATTTTCTATATATACAAATAAAATTTGCTACTATATCAAGCATAATTATCATACTTCGAATTAGATTAGATTTTAAATTTTGTTTACCGGATCATTGATTCAATTAATATATCCTTTTAAAATATTTAAATATAAAAATGTATAACTATAAAAAATAATAAAAACATAAATTAAATATGTAAAATAATAATAAATCCATATTATAATTTATCAAAAATATGATAATAAAAATAAAATGATTTGAGATAACATAAAAGTTTATGGTCAAATAAATTAAATTTTTTTGTTCAGACCACCAGTTCAACCGAATTAATTAAAAACCAACTATTAAACCAATATTTTAAGTTAAATAGTATAACGTAAATTAAACTAACTATCGATTTATCAGTTGAATTGCGAATTTGATTCATTTAATAATTATGATAGTAATTAAAATTGAATTGGACATTAAATTAAATAAGAATTTAGTTTAGTGAGTTATCATTCAACTGCTTATGATACAAAAATATAAAAAATATATTTATTAAAAATAAAAAATACATATTAAATATGTAAAATAATATAAAACTTACATTATAATTTATCAAAATATGATAATAAAAAATAATTTAAGATTAAATAAAATTTTATAATCAAATAAATTATAATTTTTTTACAGGTTACCCGTTCAATATAATATAATAATTCAATCAAATTAATTAATAATCACCAATTAAATCAATCTTTTATCAATTTATATGCAAAATTAATTTGATAATACAGCACCAATCAAACCGACTATCAATTTACATGTTTGAACCGACGAATTCGATCTGAGGTTAATAATTATGATATCTAATAAATGAAAATTTTAAACACATTTAACAATTATACGCATTAAATGTTAGCCAAATAGGACAAGATTTGGTCTTCTTTCCTGTTTTATGTATTTTGACCATAGTTTTTAAAGTTAGAAAAATGGTCGGTGATTTATTAGTTTAACTACTAATTTATTCATTAAATTGATTATGATTAAAAATTATAAATTATATATATTAAAAATATTAACTATATATGTATATATCAATATTATATATTTATAATATTAAATTATGATAAAATTAAAAAATAATATAATATAAGTTAATAATATAAATAAATAAGTGATAAAATATAAGTAAAATAATAATTTATGTCAAAAATATTAAAAAAATAATATAAATTTAATTGATTTAAAATTATAAAATTATTATATTTTAATTGTTGTGAAATTATCAAATTTTTATTTTTTACAAAAAAATATATATAACTTGTAATGAACCGATTCATTACTTATAACTCATTCATACTAATTTTGACTAATTTATATTGATTTACGTGTATTTTCAGTTTAATATTCATAATTAAATAGGCTTATTGACTAATTCATTGATTTACCAGTCCAATGAGCCGATCTCTTTGACCGTGATTTAATGTTTTATGTAACCAAATTTCCATTTTTCTGATGTTTGATTATATTTGATAATGTAGAGAACTGTTTTTGTTAGGTAATAATAAGCTTGAGAAAATAATTTATTAGCTTTTCTCCATACGACAATTGGGGGAAAGTAAAAAATAAGTATTTTAAAAAAATTATCATAATAATATTTTATATAAGTTTTATATTTTTTAATAATCTTAATAATTAAAAACAATTTCCGAAAAAAATATTTTAAAAGTAAAATGCATGTACCGGACATTCTTAAACAAAAAAATTAATTATTTGAAAAAATGAATAAGTTTACTAGCAGTTTTTCAAACGTTGATTTTGTCAAGTTATGCTAATTGAAATTAGTTGTGATACCTTGTGTAAAAACAAGGAAGGTTTATAAATTCTCCAAATAGAAAAAAGAATTCTGTAAAAAGGTTGGAGGAGTTTCCTTAAAATTTATAAAAGAAAACGATGAAATATGAATGATCATCATTAGATATAAGAATTATGTAAATGTGTAAAATTTATAAAAAAAAATTGAAATGTGATTTTTGAAGATGATGTATCACTATTATTACTCAATATAAAGATATAAGAATAGGGAATAAAATATAGTTTTTTTTAGACTATAAAATATAGTATTTTAAATTGATGTCTCAGCATTATTATTCATAAAAAATCATAAGAATAGAGTTTTTTTTTTTCTTAATATATATAGTATTGTAAGTTACATACGATTTTTTTATGAATTCTGTTTTTGTGCAATTTGCTGAAGAAAAAATTGTGCCGTTCGTTCCTTTTGTAGAAATTGATGCGGTGGAAATGGAGGCAGAAGAACTAGCGATTACCAAGGTTGGTGATATGAAAGCTTCATTACGGAATTGAGGAATTTTTTTTATATCAATTGTAATTATAATTATGATTCCTTACTTTCTGTTAATAAAAAAATTAACTATTAATTTTATAAAATTTATATACATTAAAAATTATATTTTTAAATTTTTGTAAAATATTAAAATTCTCAATTAACAAGAAAAATTAGTTATTAATTTTATAAAAATTACATATATTACAAATTATATTATATTTTAAAATTTTTAATGTATTAAAATTGATTTCCTCCCATTAATTAAGAGAAAGAGCACATGTTAAAATCGAAAGGAACGCGAGAATTTTCTAGATAAGGCTCTCTAACCATAAAACGGAAAAAAAATACAAAGGAAGCAAAGAATTAAAACTTGTCTTTCATCACTTTGCGTTGGTCCACGGCCGATCAAGCAGCGGATCGCGATCACTCAATTATTCATCTTTCACACTTTTTATAAAGATGATAGATAAAAGATTTTATCTTAAAATTCATAATTTTTTTATTAAATCTTATTTTATTTTAGTAAAATATTATATATTTATTTTTAAATTTTATTTTATTTTTAACAAATTATCAATCCATTTTCCATGGCAGCTGAGATATTACCCCGAGCAGGGTCATGAAGATATGATGGTTCAAATTGAGCCACTTCTTATGGTTAGTCGTGGAGTCAGGTCTGGAGCACTAAAATATACAATTGAAAATAAAAATTATATCATATTATCTTAGTTAACATATAAATTTGAATTATAAGATATATTAATTTATAAATATTATAATTTTTAAAAAAATTATAATTATGATATATAATTAGCATTCACGTAATTTTATATTTTAAAATTATCATATAATCAACTCGTTACTAATCATATTAGATGCATCTTTCTCCATATATAATTAATTATTAATGATTTTTCAAAATTTTTATTAAATATAATTTATTTTCATAATTATTTGTATCAGGACGTAAAATTGCATGAAAGATATAGAAATCATAAAAGGCAATTGAGGAAAGTGAACTTGTAGCCGATTTTCACCTTCAATTTATAGTTAAAAAATAATTAATTTGTATTCCAATATTTTAATATAGTAAATGTGATATTTGATTGAAGATTTTAGATAATACATAATATAACTATATTATATACATTAAAAATAAAATTTGAAATTGAATTTTGCATATAAATTAATGATTGTCAATCAATAATGAATAAGAAAATAAATTTATAAAATTTAATTTAATAAATATAAAATATTTTAAATTTAATTTCAAATTTTACTTTTAATATATATATTTACATAATAATATATAAAATTTTAAAATATATATATACACACGTGTAGCTCTGCTATTTATAACCTCCTTCATAAGAAGTAGGTAGCTTGATGTAAATCATTTGAACTTAAACCATTAAACATGGATAAATAATAATAAATAATAAATATGAATAAATTAATTTAAGTCTTAAGGTGATGTGTAGTGGGAGGTTGAATAATATACGGAGGATTTTAAATTTAAGTTTTATCCAAAAGAAAAGGCTAAATATGATAATTAATTCTTTATTTATAAAAATAATGGTTATTACATTATTAAATTTTACAACAAGTATTATTATTTTTTATTTTTATTTTATTATAATTATTCATTTATTTATTCACATATAATATTAAAATAAATAAAAATAGTAAAATAAATTATTGAATTTTATTTTAATAATATCAAACATATGCTTGTTTCTCAGTTGTATTATTCTTTCGCCATTTATTTTAATATTAAGAATGAAGATAAGAATGTATAATTATAATAAAAATAAAATACTAATAGCATTAATTATAAAATTAAAAAAAATAATAATTAATATAAAATAAGAATTAATTATTATATTTGTTTTATAAAAAATAAAATAATGAAAGAAAAGTAGCTTGTAACTTTAGAAGATACTAGAGAGACCTTTCTCCATTTAAAAATTTTAAACCATCGATTGCGTCTTTCGTCTTGTTTTGTGTATTTTGACCGATTTAATGATTTATTTGACCAAACTTCCACTTTGAGCAGGGGTGGCTTTTGTCTTGTTCTATGTATTTTGACCGATTTAATGTTTTATTTGACCAAATTTTCCTTTTGAGCAGGGGTGGCTAATGGGTTCACCAAAACTCGTTGAACTTAATTTGTTTGGACTTAATTCGGTAGTGTTCGCATTTTGAATAGATTTGTTTTGCTAGGTTGATTCGCACTATAAATTTGTTGATCAATCTTTTTTTTCTTAAAAAGATAATTAGTCATGATTTGTACAGATTCAACTTATCTAGATTTTTTTGTAAATCTATTTTTTATAAGTTTTATCTATAAAAAAAATTGTGAATCAATTTGTCAAATTTGTGGACTTAAAATACTTCTAATTTTGAAACGTTGAATAATATTTTATAATGTAAAGAATTTTTTTTTGTTGGATAATAATAAACATGAGAAAAAATTATTAAATTTTCTCCATATGACATTTGAGGGAAAATAAAAAAATAATTATTTTATAAATTTTTATCACAATAATATTTTCTTTAGGTTTTATGTTTTTAAATAATTTTAATAATTAAAAAATAATTTTCAAACAAAAATATCATAAACGTAAAACGCCTATACCAAACATTCTTAAACATAGAAAATTAATTATTTGAAAAAGCAAATTTACTAACAGTTTTTCAAAAGTTGATTTCGTCAAGTTTTATGCCAATTGAAATTACTTGAAATACCTTGTGTATTTACAAGGAAGGTTTATAAATTCCCCAAACAGAGAAAAGAATTATGTAAAATGGTCGAGAAGTTTCCTTAAAATTTATCAGCAACGTCGTAATTATAAAAATAGAATTTAAAATTAAATTTTAAATCTAAATTAAGTACAAGAATGAAAATAGATTAAATTGAATTAAAATTTATCTTAAATATATTATATCTGCTTTATTAATTATTGGCTTGAATCACACCTATTAATTTATATAAGATTAAAATTTGAATTCAATAAGATTTATTTAAAAAGTATGAATTAGCTTGTTAATATATTTAAAAGCCTATTTATATAAATAAATCTTTAAGTAGATTAAAAGATATAGAACTTCAAGGTAAGTAATAAATTAATAATTAAATAAAAATTATATTTATGATTATACATATTAAAATTTTATTAATATTATATGTATGTATATTTTATAAAAATATATATTATATGTAAATATACTAACTATTTGAATAGATCTGATAAGTTTAGGATTGAGTCTTCAAAAATAAATTTAGCTCATTTATTTAAATAAGCCTATTTTTTAATTTCAATTTGACTTACGTAGATACAAAAACTTAGGTGAGATTAAGTCAAAAGTAAATTAAATCATAGGTCTTTAACAAGTAGCTTAACATATTTTCACTTTTAATTAAGAATTTTTAATAAATATAAGATAGTAAAATAAATTTGTAAAAATTAATTTAATAATATAAAAACTTTAAAACTCAATTTTTAATTATTTTTATTATGTATAATATTTCTGAAAATTTATAAAAGAAAACGATGACATATGAATGATCATAAGCGTTTTGAAGAAACTCTTTAAAATGTATCCTAGCATTTGTGAATATTTCCATCTTTTGCTCAATAAAATGTGAAAATCGTTTTGAAATTTCTCTATATGCATTCAAATTAAATGAATAATAATGAATAAAATAAATTTGGTATCTTAAATATAAGGCAATTTCTTAATTTATCCTTCGCAAATGTAAATCAAAATCAGATCTTTTATTATCAGTAATAATGAAATTAAAGTCTGTCAAAATTGCGATTAAAAATTATAAACTTATTCACAAATGATGTAGAATTACAGCCATGTTAATATATTAATATTATATTAATTTAATATATTCCAATGGTATCTCTTATAAATCAAACTCTTGCCAAAATTTAAAATTAAAATTAAACTTAATCCAGCGTTTAAGTGCTAAATAATATGTTGGAGATGTTAGATTTGAACCTCTTCACGTTCACTGTGAAAAAATAAATAAATCTTCCCAAAATTCTGTTGCCTAAATTTATAAAGGGCGAGAATTTTATTCAAAAAAATATATAATTATAGTAAATTTTCCATTTTTTGGTTAGTTTGTTTCCCCTACATTTATGAAGAATTTGTTATTGACTAACCATTTTGCCCTCTGGATTCAGGAATAGCAAAACCTGTAGAAAATCAGAATCCATTTTTCTGACCATATATGATTTCTCTGTTGTTGTTTTCACGTTGATCCTGTCTTCAAATCAAAATACGCTTTTCCTATATAAATACGTATTCACAAATACAAAAGGGCTGTTTTTCAAATTCAACATACTCGTGGCCCAATTCTCCTATTATTGCTGACATGGCCGCCTCCGTTGCAAGCTCTGCTGCTTGCAGAACCAGCATCAACCTCAATTCTTCAAGCCTACTTCGCAAAGAACCAAACCCCATTTCCCGTTTTCCTTCCAATTTCCTAAAAATTACATCTTTTCCTTGTTCATTTTCCATCTCTTGGGCTGTAAGTAGAGACCCTGCTTCTGTTGTTCCAATGGAGGAGCTTAAAAAGGGTAAGGCTGCTAATGGGTCGGGTCCATTTCAACGTCCTGATTCATTTGGTCGATTCGGAAAGTTTGGTGGAAAGTATGTCCCTGAAACGCTAATGTATGCGCTTTCTGAGCTTGAAGCTGCGTTCCAATCCCTTGCTGCTGATGAATATTTTCAGGTTTTTACTTTGATTCTGATTTGATTGATTTTTAGCTTAATTTAATAATGTTTATTATTATTAATTTTCTCTTTAATTCATTGTTCTTTTGGTTATGTCATTCAACAAGCATCCGCATGGTTGGATAATTAGGAGGAACCAAAAGGCAAATTTTTTGTGGGACTTGGTAGCCAGAAGGAACGAAAAGAAATTTCATAGAGTCATGACAAATAGAGTTTCTGCTATGATATCATCATTTTATTTTCCCCTTTTTTTGGTTTGAGTGGCGTTTTTAGTGGATTCAGCTATATATAAGTCTGGCTTCCTTTTAGAATTTCTGACAATGGAAGCTTAGCTGGAAGTTATTCATCTTGTTATAGTTTTTCATTTTTCGTGGAATTTCCTACATATGAGGATTCATACTGAAACTCTGCTGAGGTAAATGTTTGAAAATGCAGAAAGAGCTACATGAAATTCTGAAAGACTATGTTGGTAGGGAGAGTCCTCTTTATTTTGCGGAGAGGTTAACAGAGCATTACAAGCGTCCTAATGGTGAAGGGCCACACATTTATCTGAAGAGGGAAGATCTTAACCACACCGGAGCTCACAAAATTAACAATGCTGTTGCTCAGGCTTTGCTTGCTAAGCGGCTGGGCAAAAAACGCATTATTGCTGAAACCGGAGCTGGTCAGCACGGGGTTGCCACTGCTACAGTATGTGCTCGATTTGGCTTGGAGTGCATTATCTATATGGGCGCCCAAGATATGGAAAGGCAGGCACTCAATGTTTTCAGGATGCGCCTTCTTGGTGCCGAGGTTTGTCATTTTGGTGGTTACTTGTTCTCACTTTCTAGGCTAGTATATGTTAGTCTGAGAAAGAATTTTATGATGTTATGAATTGTATTTGAATGATCATTTATCTATTAAAAACCGTAGAATTTCTGAAGGTTGTCAACCATGTGCATTTTGCTTCCTTACGGTATTTGGAAATTGCATGATAAAACCTTTTGTTACACGTAGTCAAATGCCATATCTGAGGAAATTGTGTCTAGATAAGATAAACCATCATTTATAATTTATTTATATATTCCCTTCTCAATGATTTTACATTTTGCATTTTGTAACATGGCATTCAAATCTGCTTATATATTTCTCGCATAAAACTGTAACATGTGGGAAATAACATCATACTGACATGAACATGAATAGTAATACAATAACAGATATACTTACTGTACCAAATTAACATAACTTAAATCTGTAGCATCTATCTACTAAGTTTAGTGTTTCCACATTGATATATACCTTTATGCATTGTTTGTCTGATGGTGCATTAGACAAGAAGTAACTTGGTGCAAACTATGCGCATGTCCTATATTGACTTTGAATGACTTTGTCCGTTAACAATTGCAAACATATGATTGGTTCATTTATTTTGTTGGTTTGTGCTGATATGGCAATTCTGTAAATGTAGGTGAGAGCAGTCCATTCAGGTACTGCTACACTGAAGGATGCTACATCAGAAGCTATAAGGGATTGGGTGACTAATGTAGAAACAACTCATTATATTTTGGGGTCTGTTGCTGGGCCACATCCGTACCCAATGATGGTTAGAGAGTTCCATGCTGTGATTGGCAAGGAAACCAGAAAGCAAGCCTTGGAAAAATGGGGCGGGAAGCCAGATGTGCTGGTTGCATGTGTTGGTGGAGGTTCAAATGCCATGGGGTTGTTCCATGAATTTGTTGACGACAAAGATGTTAGGTTGATTGGGGTGGAGGCTGCTGGATTTGGCCTCGATAGCAGCAAACATGCTGCTACTTTAACGAAGGGAGAAGTCGGGGTATTGCATGGGGCCATGAGCTATTTGTTACAGGATGATGACGGGCAAATTATTGAACCTCACTCTATTAGTGCAGGGTAATTCATCTGGTTGATACTTTTTACTCTTTATTAATTTTCTCGTGCTTAATTAGATTCTGCTTGTTTTATATATATATATATATATATATATATATATATATGCATATTTGCAGCTTGGACTACCCTGGTGTCGGACCCGAGCACAGTTTTTTGAAAGATATAGGACGTGCTGAATATCATAGTGTCACTGATGAAGAAGCATTGGAAGGTACTGTTCAGTATGCTTCTTAACCTAACATTCATAAGCGCACACGTGCCTGTGTCGGAGAATGATGTTTCTAGTAGAATGCGAAAACTGCATGGCTCTTGATGTTTAAATATTATATGGGTTGCAAGTCATTTTATAAAGGACTGATTTTTAATATTTGCTACTACATTTACTTAACTGTTCTGTACTTCTAATTCTATTACAAACCTGAAATCCCAACATCTTATCAACATTGTTATAAGTTGTTTGTTTAAACAGTTACTGATAATCTCTTGGTGTACAAAATTTTGAGAATCTCAGATCAAGTTTCTTGATATGGTTCCATTAGGCGCCCGCTGCTCCACAAATTGAACTTATAGCTTTGTCAAAACCGAAAACTGGCAGTTAGTATATCTGTAGTTCTGCTTGTCTTCCTTTCTCTAAGACATATCTGCTTGTAAGTGCATGCAATAAAACCGTCAGTCGGGTCCTGGTGAAAATTGTATCAAGGGTGTCAAGAGACTGCCCTTATTAATCATAATTTTTAGTCATCAACTGCCATTTGCATTTTATTCATATGCATCGATTTTTCTTCTATTTTTCTTCAACTAATCGTAAAAAGATTAAATTGTTCTTTTTAAGATATCTTAATTCTCTCTTATTTTCTTTGGTTTTTGTTTATGCAGCTTTTAAGAGAGTTTCAAGCCTGGAAGGCATAATTCCAGCACTGGAAACATCTCATGCTTTGGCTTACCTGGAGAGGCTCTGCCCAACCCTTCCAAATGGAGCTAAAGTTGTTGTGAACTTTAGCGGCCGCGGTGATAAGGATGTTCAAACTGCCATTAAACACTTGAAGCTTTGAAGGTGACTTCATCAAATACTTGGGCTTATTCAAAAGCATAGAGGGGGAAAAAAACAATTAAGTTTTTTGTTCTTCAAAAAAAATTGCTGTGTTCTACTATAAAAACTAGTAGGGGTATGTAAACAAAATTCTATAGAGTGGAATTTTGATAATTGGAGCTATTGTTCTCCTTGGAGTACTCTGTATGAATAGTTAAATGAAAGTAAATTTACAAATAATAATTTGTTCTTATAGTTTATTAATCACATTAAAATAGTTAAGAGTGAAATATAATTGAAAATATGGATAGCCTTGCAGTGATAAATATGAGGAGAAATTTTTAAAACTGAAAAGGATTATCAAATTGGAAGAATACAACAGTAATATTCTATTTAGATGGGACACAAGGGTCGTATATTCTCATTCATTTGAATTTACTCTTTCTGCACATATGACGGAAGAGGAAGATGGGAGAGAACGAAGAAAGAGAGAACAACATGGGAGAGAACGAAAACAGAGAGGAACAAGAAATATCCCCAAAAAAGGGGAGAATGAAGAGAAAACAGAAGGATGTTTTTGAAGATTAATCATGAACCAATTCTTTGCCCTTCCAAGTCTTTTTAAACAAAGAAGTTAAAAGGTTTATTTAATGGAAATCGCCATAATAGAAAGAAAATTAGAATCATATTTCCTCATATAAAATGGAATTTTCTTTTTCTTTTCATTTTTACTTGCGTCTGTCTAATATAAATTTACCGAAACTTTTTTTTTTTTTTAATTTACACAAGGTAGATAAAAGAGTTGATGGAAATAACCAATTTAAAGGGCCATTTTTCCCCAGCTTATGAGGTAGACTAGTATCAATGGTGGCCCAATTTATACAATTACAACGTTGGCAGCTATATCCGACGTACAATTCTGATTGGGTAATGATTCATGTTTGAAAATTTGTGCATTTTTATGAAAATTTAATTTAACATAAAAGCAGTGATTTTTTATACAAAATGTGATATATTTTTTCCACAAAACTTAATAAGTGTATAAATTTAAAAAGAAATTTATAATTTTATCTTTCTACGTTGAGATTTTTTGGAAAAAAAAAAGTGTAAAATGGATAAAAATCACAATACTTAAATACTAATCAATATAATTTTTTTTAAAAGAGATAAGCACAACCCTTTTTGTTTATGACCCTTCATTTCTAACCTCTAAAACACTATCCACATCCACATTTTTTACACTAAAACTACAAAAGGGCGATACCACTTTCCCAGAATAGGACGAAATTTCTCGCGCCTAAGTTTGATTACACCACTTGTTCCTTATCTATTTTCTCACTGATACCTCCCCTTTCATATTAATCTCAAGCTTCTTCCACAACTAATGGAAACTCTAATGACTCTTCCGATTCATCTTCTTCTGCTGCGCACACAAATCCGGCATGGCGGACACCTCTTCCCACGGAGTGTTCCTAGTGCTCGGCTAAGTCGCTACCTCTCAAGGTCTGCTTGTGTTTTGCCAGCAACTTCTAAATGGGGTTCTACAAGTGGTCTACCTGCTTGGTAAGATTGAAGAAATATTTCCTTCCTGCCATTTTTATTTACCAAAGAGAAAAAATGCTTACACCTTTTCCCTATTCCTTTGAACAAATTTGTTTCACAGAGAACTACCAATTTCCTCGTAAAGAGCTTGCCCAAGTAATGCAGGGCCAACACCGATATCTTAATGCTAATTGTGAATGATACTATTTGTGCAATCAATGTCACTCAGTCTGGTACAAGTGAAAGTAACACTTGGATTTTGTGTAGTGCTAATCAATACCACCACCAGGTTTTCTTTATTATTATTATTATTATTATTATTATTATTATTATTATTATTATTATTATTTGCCTTGACCCACCTGTGCGTTAATGTTTAGCACTCTGGCTTTTCAAAATTGTAGTTTTTGTCCATTAGCATGAAAGATTAAAACTTTTAGTTTTTCAAAATGTAATTATGAAAGCCCTGAAAGTTAACAATCACAACTTCTGCTGCTGTAATTATTGGACTCGAATTTCTGATGAACCTAGTAGATACTGATATTTAGGGATTATAATGATAATTATCTAATAAGTGTTTGATTATTTTGCGACTGCCTTCCAACTATCATGCTAACTCCTCTATTAGATATACATTATACCTTCATTATTGATTTGACCGTTGAAAGTTACGCCCCCGCTCCATCCTCACTTACTGTTTTGCAAGTGAGTAAAAAAATCTTTCAGAACCCATCAGCAAACTTGTAGTTTGTATTTGGGTAAGATCTTACTCTGCATCATACACTGGTATTGGGAATATTTGCAGGTAGTACATGAGACAAAACCATATAGCCCTCCAGACATACATGCATCAATTTATTTTTTTTGGGAATCATGAATTTTCATTTTGGGTAACCAACTCATGCATAAAATTTCTAGCTGAAATAATCTCAGTACTCAAAATGGGTATCACTAGTTTTATATTTTAACATATCAAAAATTATTGTCTGAAATTTGGCTTCCTTATCCATTCTGACTTGTTTAAATACACTGTTACATGCATATATCTATCCTCTTACTCATTCCTTACACTACAAGTGCAAGTCGATTAATTGCATCTACTTAGAGAAAGAGAGAGATGTTTTTTGGAACAATAGCTAATGCTCTCACTCATTCCTTACACTACAAGTGCAAGTCGATTAATTGCATCGACTTAGAGAGAGAGAGAGTTTTTTTGGAACACTAGCTAAATATAGTTCAAAATAAATACATTATATAAAATTATTGAATAGTATAATATAGTATTATATAAGATAGGATAATATATTATATAATGTTAGGTCTGTAACAATATAACATAAAAATTTTTATAAAATTATCCTATCTTGTTTTTATTATCATATTTTACAAGAATGTAGAAAGTTAAAAAATAAATAATTTGATAAAAATACCCTTGCATATATAAAACTAATAAAACTATCCTAAATGATTTAAAGTACATAGTTGGATCAAAATACCCTCCAATAATTAATATCTTAAAAATATATAATAATATAAATTAATCAATTTACATTGTGATAAAAAAAATAGTAACATATGCTTCATTATATAACATATACATATATGTGTATGTGTATATGTAACACATCCATAAAATATCTACAATACATTAATAATTCAAGCATAAAAATTCAACAAAATCATATCTAAATTTTAAACAGCATTATAATATAAAAATCCATAGTTAGTCATAAACATAGTCTAACATTATCAAATAAAAACTTAAAAAAAAGTATTAGATCAAAATATAATTCTCTTTTTACTATTTCAATTTAAATTTTCATCAAGCAATTCTTTTACAAACTCAAGCATGTTCATATCCCAAAAATAAATGCACTTGTTGAAGATTTTGCAATAGTAGCTAGTAAAAGAGGATTTTATGATTCTTGGCAGAGAATAATAATGAGAGATATATATTTTAGAGAGAGGGGAAAGGCATGAAAAAGATGTTAGTAAAGAATGATTCTATAATTCTTGAGAGAGAGAGAGAGAGAGAATGGGAGATAGTGCTTTACGTGATTGTAAAGTGGATGGTTTTTCTTTTATATAAATTTGGAATATAATATTTTAATGCAAAATAAGGGACGTGAGAGTGAGAGAGAGAAGGAAGAGATAAAAAGAGATTTTTTTTTTATAAATAAAGAAATTTTTTTAATAAATGAGAGAGATAAAAGTATAAAAGAATTTTTTAATTTTAATAATTCAATATCTATAATAATATTATACTATCAACCTTTATCTTCTTCTTAAAAGAATGGATAGCTCTATATAAAATCAGTCATATGAGAGGAAACTTCAAATAAGTTATATAATTAATTTAAAATTTTTAAATATTATATAAATTTTAGTGGTATCATGTAGACTATACTGTTCGGGTTACCAGTCGGAGCCTGAATGGCTTGCGAACTGTGATTGTAGGTAAGAGCAACAATTACTGAAGGAAAATATCAGTGGTACCCATAGGTCATCCAGGCGACAAGAGCACACGAACGTTGAAGGGGGACCTAGAGAGTGAAAAATGTGTCGGGTTATGCTTAGTATGGTCTAATTCTTATAATTTGTCACAAATATTCAATTAAAAATTGTAATCCTTATTTTTGAAAAAAAATGTTGAAGATTGTTTTGATGTAATATTTTATATACTTATTACATGCAAAAAGAGTTGTTTTGAAAAAGACACAATTTTATATCAAAGCTACAATTTATATGTTACAAAACATTATAAAGTGTACACCGAACATTGCCTTGGAAACCTCCCCCGTTACAACGGGTAAAGTTTTCATCCATTATATAGCATATTGTTTGTAAAGTGATTTTCTACTTCTGCCGTTAAAAAAGCCATTACAAACGAAGTGAAGCATCTCATCCCTTTGTCACGTGAAGAGACGCTTTATCTTTAGCCAATCTCACATGCAACCGAAAGGGTAAACTAAACCTTGAGTCAGTTGAGTGCAAAAGGCCTCTCATTATCACTCTGATGACAAGTTAACATAGGGATACCCCACAAACACAATAATTAAAATTTCAAGTTGCATCTTCCAGAGTCTCCAAAACCATTAAAATATTCTGCAAATCATAACAATATCATCAAATAGATCACAGCCCTCAGATTATTATCATTTCTCATCAAAAACAATGTTTAGAGAAACTATCCTCGGACTATATAAACATTTATTTCTCCATCTCCACGGCAATTGAAAACTGAAAAACTCCCAAAAAATAAAATAAAATAAATGGAAAAACCTCACTAATCATCTCCGTTGTGACAGCATTTCCTCAACAGTACTATCATTGTTCTTTTCATTATTATTTTTATCTACAAGAAGACTCTCTGCCAGATCATCCAAGGCGGTGTATCCGAGACTAGGATGATCCGTCCGGCAGTCGCATATCAAATCCAGCTTCCTTGTCCTTGGCTGAGAAATCTTAAATTCCTCAGTCCCTACTGCTTTGCCTGCGAATATGAGTAACGAGGAATCAGAATATAATTATAAAGTTACTATTCTCAAAACGATATCACATACATATACTTTTCAATATTATAATTTCTTTCTTAAACCCAATCACTACTTTCCTTTTTTCTTTTTTTTTTTTAATTTCCTTTTCAAAGATCCCCACCACATGACAATTACAGCCATGGGCACCAATGACAGCCGTTCATATCAGCAGCCATAAAGTAAAGGTATGTACCAGAGCATATTCTCAAGTAATTTAGTGTGACTAATATTAATTCAGAATCACTTAAATGGCAAGCTAGGACATCTTAGAGTTGACTTGGGAAGAAATAAACATGATTGGTACAAATCAATACAAAGTTAGGTAGCAATTCCAAGTCCAACTACTAAACACTCACCTAACCCTAGAATAGCGCCACCGGAGGGGTAGTTAAGTCACCTCCAAACATATTCACACCTAATTCCATCCTATCAGCCTAAGATCTTTTCCTCCTTTTTGGTCAATTTGCTAAATAAAATTATGTTCTTAAACCCGTCATTTAGTCTGCACTCTGGACATAGTAATTATGTCTTCAATTTTCAACAAACAATGTAACTATTTACCATGCTGTCAAAATAAACTCAGCCAAACACATTCTCAGTTTAATCCACATTTGGAAAAATCAGCAAATTTGCATTGAAACATTTAAAACAGGAATAGATTTCCCCCCCTTTTGTCAGTATATATGACCAAAGGGAAAAGTAGCTGTTAACAAATAATGAAAGCTATCAACAATACTCCAGGAAACATGTGCTTAACTAGAAAATACCTGTGAATACAAGAAGGTTCCAAGGATAGCAATAGCAGCTCCAAAAGCATTGATAGGCTGAACTGGTGTGTGGAAGATGATGATTGAGGATACAATGACAGATATACGTTTCAGGGTGTTGCCAATGCTGAATGTCAAGGGAGATATCTCATCCAAAGACATGTATGAAACCTGGTTATACAGATGATAGAACACACTCTGAGCAGCCATCCACCTGTAGGATACAATTGACAGCCATCTATTTAGTGTTGATTAGAACATTGCAGAAGCTTTGGTAATAAAAGGGAAGGCTAAACAATGAGCAACTCAATTCAAGTAAACAAAAGAATCAGGCCAATTTTCTTTTAACAAATTTTACAACACTGATATGCAACAAGAAGGAAAGAAAGACGTCAAATACATAAAAAGGTTCTCATTAACTTCACTACTAACCACATTAAAGGTTTATCTATTCCTTCCAACACAGATTATTTTTCAAAATTAGATACTCATTCTGCTACACACTTGCTATGGGCCTCTCAAATTCTAATGCAGTCATGGAACCCCAATTTAGACTAGAGATTAGACCATCAGTCTTGCAATTCTAGAAGTTGACAGAAGCAATAATTCAAGAAACATCAAATAATTGCATACTAAATCTTCAATGTGACAAATAAGAGATGCAGATGGTAAAATATTATGAAAATTTCAAGATATCACCCAATCTCTACCATGGAAAAGAGACGCATAAAAATTCACGAGCAGTTGAGCACAAATGCAACAAATGCAATAAGGTCAGTGATCATCTTTGTAATTACCATAACAATTGGGGTCCAATTTGGGAGACGGCTGTTTTATATCCAGCTGCCCACATCTGAGGTCCCTCCACAGCAATTGCAAATGGTGTAAGAATTACCAGGGACAACATAGACAAGCAAGCATAGTAGTTCATTCCACTGACAGACTTTCCCTTCATGCCCCTCTTCGAGAAGATATTCCGAAATACGAATGCCAAATTCGATATCATGGCCCCCATGAAACCTACAGCATACCATTAAGAAATTGAAGCCAGGAGGATGGAAACAAACACATCACAGCAGAACAATGAAATGTGGCTTCTATCACAAATACGCTGCTCTACTCATAATTATTGAAGAAAATCACAGTAAATCCCCATTGATCTTAACACAAGCATAGCCATAAAGCCCCATAAAAGTCCTTCGCTAACAGAAGCAAAACGTGTGACAATGCCTTAACCTGACTATCAAAAAACAAACTCTTTTTCCTCAGGTTGAATCCAAAGTTCAGTCCATTTTATTGTGCTATCTCCAATTTCTTGCTCCCCTCAGCAGCAACATATTAAAAGAAAGAGTGCAATCAGCAAAATGTTGCTCCAAAGAAAAGTCACTACATTACCAGTCATATTGAAATTGAGCTCAGTCACAGCAGCAAGAGCACATCCTCCAATGATCGGAACAAGGGACAGATAAACTGGCACTGGGAAGGTCTCACCCAAAAGAAATCTTGAAACCAGTACACTGAAAGCAGGTTCACCACTCTTGATGATATGGGTGAATGAAACTGCAACTTTTGACATACTAACGGTTGCCGCTACATGCCCTATTGTATGTGCAACAGCAACCTGTAGGAAATACAACAATCACCAAGTTCATTAACTATCAATTAAATGAACATAAGGACACCAATCCAGAGCGGGGGAAAAAAGAAGAAATACAAACAAAAGAGAAGCCAGCTAAAGTGATATCACTCTTCTAAACTTCAAAATTGTCATCAACCATCGACAATAAACCACACCAAATTCAGCTTACTGGGACTAAATTTTCTTATGAAAAATCAAAAAACAAATAAGACCCAATTTCGTAAAGAGATAAGTTCAATTTGCATGAAAACTACCTTTTTATTTTCTCATAGGCATATAAACAAAAACATAGCTTTCCCTTTATCCCCTCAATTTCCCCAGGTAACAAACAAAACCCACATACTTACAGGGAACAAAGTCTTCCAAAATTCAAAATCGGTCTTGGGGGTCTCAGCAATTCGTGTGGCCCAAGATATCAACATCATCAGAGACCCACATGCAAGCGACAGAGTCGAAGTAAGCCATGGATAGGGATACACATTCAGAACCTTCTTGTTATAAATATTGAACACCACGTTCAAAGCCCACCACGTCGCGAAGTATATCCCAATTTTCACCTTCTTAGCCGCCTCCGATTTCGTCTCAATGTTAGATTCGATGGGTTCCGATCGATCAGCCTCATATGCCTCACACGTGATCAAATTCCGTTGACTTTTCACCGATCCGAGGCTCCCGCTAGACGAAATATGCAAAGGTCTTTGCACTGAAACAAGGGATTTCTGAATCCTCTCTCTCGGAAGAGAAGGTAAAACCGCCCATTGCTGAACTGGGAATGCTTGCTTCCTCCGAAAGAGGGCATCAGAACCAGCGATCGGTATCCCAGGATGTTTCACCGAACAGATCATTGCGAATTTAATTGAAAAAATCTAAACTTTCCGACCAAAAGATGTCAGGAGAAAAAAACTGCGAGATTGAACCCAGAGTCCGTTTTTATACACGAGTACCGTTTCTGACCCCTATGAACTTTGAAAGGCTTATGTAACGGAAATTACTGCGACATCAGAGAGCGTGAGAGGGGGAATATTGGGTGGGTTATTCCTTTGTTCTAATTTGACTGTTGACAACTTGGTTGTGAATCTAAGACTTACTGTAGATGCTTGGTTGGGGACAGTTGGGATGCTCAAGAGGGAGGGAGAGTTTTTATTGTTGATGTTAGCTTTGAAATCTACAAAGAGGGTCCTTGAGATTTCCGTCCAATACGAGTCACCAAGTCTCACGTGCTCTAACCTTTTGCATTAAAGTATTTGGAGGCACTTTCTCTATTGGAAATAGAGTTCAATGAGGAAGAACGTCGGTCTGCTGATCTGCCATGTTAGGTGTTGGATTCGGGGTTTCTCTCCCTGCCACGTATGTGTTGTTGCTTCAAATAATGGAAGCCTACGAAACTTATTCAAAAGCTCTGTATGGCAATCTAATTTGATATGAAGAGAAATCGACCGAATTTTTTCTGATCATAGATCGCAATAGATTTTTTGAATAATTATAAATATGTTGAGATATATTTTTATTTTTATATTTCTAAAAATTATATTTTTATTTTTAAAAATTATTTTTGAATAATTAAAAAGTGATTGATATTATAAATAAAAAATATTTCATTTAATTATAAAATTGGCATCCATAATAAAAAATAAATTTAAAAAATAACTAAAAATTATTTTTATTTTTTAAATTATATATGTAAAGAATAATTTTTAAAAATAAATTGACAAATAGATTCTTCTATTTTTTAAAAATTAAAAAATAAAATACTACTTAAAAAAAAAAACAAACAGACCCTAGTCATCACTATAGTTAAATCGTTGGTTTTTGTTTAGTTTCGTGATTTCATGAAAATTTTTGCATAAAATATATTTTTTTTTCAAAAAATTATGAAAGTATTTAGAATATAGTGGATAACTTTTCACATAAATTTTATAAATAATATAAATAATTAATAATTAATTCTTTATGATGATAGGAGTGATAATTTATTTAATGCATATCCACGTAATATCTAAAGTTCAAATGGCGTTAAAGCTCCTAAGATAATATAAATAATTATAGGTATAGATTCTTTTTAATTTTTTTCATTAATTTCTTTTAATTTAAGAGACATAAAGATCCAATGGTTCTATTTAGTAATTAACTAGCCACATTATTAATTAACTGATAACTTATTGTATTATCTAATTTTACTAATTGATAATATTAATTTGTTAAATAAAAGTAGTTAAAAAATTAATTATTTACCATTAGTTTTTTATATATAAAATGATAGATAATAGTATAAATATATTTTATAATTTATTTGTGTGTATGTACATATTTATTTTATATATATATGCATAAATTAATTTTATTAACTTTTATTTTTAATGTGAAAATTTTAAATTCATTAAATATTATATAAAAAATTTTAACATATTATAATAATTATTTTATTAAAATATAATTTTTATTAAATTATTAATATTATTATATAAATTTAAAAAATGAAAAGTTAAATAATTTTTTATTATTTATAAAAATTATTTGATTCTAGATTAGTACATATATAAGTATATATATAACGTATGAGTTATTATATTTTAATGAATATGGATTCTATTTCTCTTACTAGTAATTTTAACAAATTATTATTTTATAATTTGAAAGTTTTTTATTTTTTATAAGTATTTAATGAATTGATTGTTTAAAAATATTAAAATTTCTAACTTTTTAAATTAATTGATTGAATCAATTACTTATTAAATATTTAAAATAATTTATTAACTAAGTTAATTATCTAAAAGTTGATGAAAAAATTATTCATCAAACATGTTCAATTTTCTGTTCCGAAAGTCACATTTTTTTTAATTCGAATTCATCATTTTAATAGTAAAACCCTTATATTCTTTTTAAGTCCCGGCTCCAAAAATGTCGGTTCTACTTCCCCTTTACCACTACTAGCTGTGATAGGGGAAAAATTATATTAATTGTTAAAATATAATGCATTGAATATTAAAATATAATAAAATATAAATTATTTTTATATATATTTCAATGAATTTTAAAATGTTAAATATTAAAATTTTATTTATTAGATGTTAAAAATTTTAATTATTTATTCAATTTTAAATAAAAATATGATTTATTATATGATACTTTATAATAAAAAATTTAATAAGGGTATTTTTGAAACAATCTCAAAATTTTTAAGAATATCAAATATAAGTAAAACATAATGATATAATACATATAGAAATTTGGTAAGATATTTTGAAAAAAAAATAGTAAATCAAATATAAAAATATTATATTTTTATTAATCAAATTCTCAAGAATTATATTTTTAAAAATGTATATTTTTCTAAAAATATAAATTTTCACGAATGAAACGTCACCTTAGAGTCACTAAACCCTTAGAGTCACTGCACCATTTTTAAGGTTTACTATTAGATTTAATGACTTAAATGTGTTGATTTATCTAATATCATATAAATCAAATGAAATTTAATAATTTTAAAATAATAATACATTCTAAAGTGGTGTATTACCTGAACTTACTTAATATTGTGAGAAAAAGTATAAGAAAATAGATAATAAAATTAAAAATATATGTATAAAGGTATTTTTCACTTATTATTAAAATATATAAAAATAGATTGAAAGAAAATAATAAAAATATTCATTTTTACTTAATTTAATTAAAAATATATAATGAAAAAAATAATATATTAAATAATAAAATTGCTCTCCTTACAAAAGAACAATTTTAAAATTACGAACTTTTTTTCCTTTTTTTTAATTCATCTGATAGGAAATGATTTTACAACCTTCTACCTTTCCACCTTTAATTTTTCATAATATTCGAATATTTCAAATTATATTTTTACTCTTCTCTTTTTTCACAGCGTGAGGGAAAAAAATGGGAGGATGGATAAAAATCAATTATTAACTACATTTTTAACTCTCCTATTAGCTTGTAATCATGTAAATTTGGGATAAGTCTTTCAAATATTGTAAAAGTAAAATCTGCATAAACATATCATTTAAAGTATGCCTCAATTTAAAAAAAATAGAAAATTATTATTATTTCATTATTAATATATTATATTATCGGATATAATGCGTTTGTCTAAAACTCAGAACAATATTTAATACATGTATATTACAATTGAAGATTTATTATGCAAAGAAGAAGAAGAAGAAGATAATAATAATAATAATAATAATAATAATAATAATAATAATAATAATAATAATAATAATAATAATAATAAGGCATTGTCTGGGGGAAATTTAAAACCTCAGCTGAGTTGGCAGCACATCAACCTATAGATGGAGTGGGTATTTGTAAATCAACTTTTTACTAATTTAGGGATACTTAACTAATTGAGTAGGTTAAATAATTATTTTAAATATTTGATAAATAATTTTTATTAATTAATTGACCCCAATCAATTATAAGACATTGATCTTATTTTGTAATTAGCTAATTCAATTAATTATTAATTAATTTAATTAGTTTTTAATTAATAATTAATTATATTAACTGATTTAACTAACTGATAATATTAGTTATTTAATTAAAAATATTTAATAAAATTAATTATTTCATATTAGCTGTTTGTATACAAAATGACATATAAGAATATGTATATATTATATGATTTGTTTAAGTATTTTTTTACTTTAATAGTATTTTAGTTTTATTATATGATTTATGTTAAAAATATAATAATTTATTTTTAAATAATTTTTAAGTCATACTTCCTTAAAAATATGATAAATATAAAATATAATTAAATATTTATTATATTTCTTAAATTATTATATTTTAAAAAAATAAATTATTATATTTTATAAATAATTTATATAAATTAATAATTATTATTTAATAAATTTATTTAATCTTTTCTTAGTAAGAATGTAAGTGAAAATACGTATATTATTTAAGAATAATTTTATATTTTTACAAACTTATTATTAATAAGTTAATTGAAAACATTGAATTTATTAACTTTTTCAAATTAGCTAATTGAGAGCTAATTAGTTAATTGAATAAGTTATTTATTAAATAGTTAAATTAATTGATTAACTCGATCAAATAGTTAAATACTATCAAATTAGCTAAAAATTCATTAAAAAACTCATAAAAAAACTATTTGCTAAACACCCTCATTATTTATGATACCTCAGAGTTTTTAAAATTTCATGTAAGTTAGCAACATATCAAGTAATAGATGAAGAAGGTATTTTGCTATTAGCTTATGATTGGTTTAGGAGTATTTAATTAAGTTATTTTAAATATTTTTTAAATAACTATTTTGATCAAATAATTAATTTCTAATCAATCATTTTAAAAATATTGAAACTTCCAATATTTTCAATTAGTTTATTTACAAAATATTAGTAAAAATATAAAATAACCTCCAAATTATATAGTTATATACATTTTTTATTTTATTTAAAATATGATGAAAAAGAATTAAACCCCAAACCAAAAAATATATAAGGCAAAGTTTAACCATTTAATTATTAATCATTTTTAATCATATATAAATTTAATATATATATATATAATAGAATATAACAAATCTTAATAAATAAATATTTATTTTTTATTATTTAAATTTATATAATAAAATTAATATATATTAATAAAATAAATATTATTGTATTATATAATTATTCAATGAATTTAAATTATTTTCACATTGAAAGTAAAATTTAATAAGATTAATATATACAAGTAAATAATACATATATATACAATCATTTTTTCAATTTATTATTTGGTCCACATTTGAAATATTAATTAAATAAAAAATATTATTTAACATTGAAGAATAATTTAATATATAATAAATTAAAATAATATATCTTTTAAAAGAAAATTCAATTAAGTAAATAATATATGAAACTTAAAATATTATTAAAATAAAAAATATTAAAATAAATTATAAAATATACTCATATCTTTATATGTTATTTATATAAAAAAAGTTAATAATAAATAGAAAATTTTACTAAATATTTTTATTTAAACTACTAATATTATCAATTAATCAAATTAGTTAATACAATCAATTATTAATTACTAATTAGTTAAATCAACTAAATCAGTTAATTCCCAAAAAATTAAAAGCGAAAATTTGTCTTTCTACATTAAACCCCCATTTTAAACTTCCGTCCGGTAATAGTTAAAAAAAATGGTGCATAAGAAACTTTGTATTTTAACATTACACATTATTAAAACAATATATTTGACCCAAGTCTTTTTTACAACTCTATATACATTATAAAATAATTTTTCATTAGTCATAATTCAATAATTATAACAATGTAATTATAAATATATCACATCAATTAATTTCATGCTTACTAATTAATGTGTATGGCTAATAAAATTAAGATTAATCTATTAATTGGTCACGCATAGTAAATTATACATTTCATTTGTTTAGGAAACTCTACTTTCCGATTGCAAATGAGATTAATGTTGATTAATTCACTTCGTTGCACAAACTAAACCAATTTACTAAATTATAAAAAAAAAATCAAATTCTACATCTTCATGATTTAAAATACTATAATATAAAAATTTCTCAATAAAAATTTATAAGATGAAAAAAATGTGAAAAAAATAAAATTTATTGATCTTCGATAAACATTAAATACAATTTCTAATTGTTTTGTAATTCTTGGAAAAGAATAGATTTTTTTATTTTATTTTTCTCTTTAATAAATTTTGACCAAGAGTTTCAAAAAGTTTGATTTCAAATTGAATGATTAGATTTTAGTTTTGAAAGAGCACTATGAGAAAACTTGATCTAAAATCAAAGGTTAGATATTGATTTGAAGGAAAACCATGTAAAAGTTCAATACCCAATCAAAAGTTGAATATTGACTTCTAAGGAGGATTATGAAGAAGCTTAATCTTCAATTGAAGGTTGAATTTTTGCAAAGATTGTGCACTTGAGAAAATTCAAGAGTTTGAATGTTGTTGAAATTTTCACTTTGGAATAAATATTCTTGATGGAAGTTGAAGAATTTGAATGATTTAATTTTTGTTGACAAGTGTCTTGAGAAAGTTTCATGGTTCTTTTTTCTGATGACAAAGATTCACACCAATTTTTTCAATTTATCATTTTTTTAATTTATTAAAAATTAATTTTTTATTAATTAACATGATGTACCATGATATATAGTGACTTTTTATTCATTAATCAATATCATTAATGCATATATTTTATTTAATTGATTTACTAATATCATAATGCATATGTGGCATAGTTTGATTTGTCATCTAGGATATTTTTATGGATCCGCCTATTTTTTACATGAAATTTAAATCCTTAATAAATAATATTTTTTTATTGGTTATAATATATGAAATAATAATTAAATAGGGAAATTTACTTTTCTTGACTTTGCTTTACTTATGTTCCAATTACAAATGAGATTAATGTTGATTAATGCACTTCGTTGCACAAACTAAACCAATTTACTGAATTACGACAAATCAAATTGTACATCTTCATGATTTAAAATATTCTAAGAGATATTACTTATGAGCGCATCGTTAATGAAACTAGAGTCAGCTAGACTTGATTCATAGAAATCAGCTAAGAGATAGAAGCTGTTAGAATTAACTAATCCACTTACTCACATAAATCAAATAAAATACACACTTAATAATCACATAAATCAAATAAGAGACACATTCATACAGGATATATCTAGGGAGATAAAATGTTTTTACTTGTGAAAGAAGTAAATCATGATTATTAAATTTTATATAAAAAATTATGATTAAAAAATAAAATTATATAATTTTTAATTATATTTTAATCATAATTATCAAATATAAGTTTTGAAGATTAGATTTCTCTTATTATCTCATATAAAAAAATAATTTCATTTGATATATATAAAATGGTATGACCCCATATAATTCAGCATAAATATCTACATAATTTTTTTAAAAATTACCATTTATTATGTGCACTATTAAAAATTTCTACGTTAATTTATAAATTTTGATCCCTTTCAAATGTTGAGTTATTTACCATTAATTTATTTAATTGTTTTAGTGACTTTTATTTTATCAGGGACGACTATCATTGATGAAATGAGCCTTCTTGTAATGAAAATAGTAAATTAATTATATAATTGAATGTAAAATACATAAATAATTAACTAGTTAGTCATTGATCGAAATATATTTAATATTATCTATAATAAATAATTACAAAACAATTTTTAAATATATAACTGTGTAAAAGAAAACCGAAGGAAGCAAAATATTGCAAATTACAATTACAATTACAATTGCCTTGAGAAATGATGGTTGCCACTTGCTTGTATTATTTTATTATTATACAACTCGTTTTATCCTATTTTGTCTTTCTTTGAATGATGGGGGGAACACAGCGCAGCAGTACTAAATAGGATGCGTACCTTTCGTCCTTAACCATAAATACAAGGGCAGATCATAATATAAAAAAGAAATATATATACTTTACAAATGTCACTCTTTCATTTGTCCGCGTGTCCTGAATTTTGGAACCCATAATTTCTCGAAAACACCACAAACAGCACCTCATTATAATTATCTTTATCTATTAATTTAGTAGCTATTTAAAAATTAAAGTTTGTAATTGAAAACTTGAAATAGATAAATCTGTAGTCCTCGATAATATAGTAATATTTTAATAAACCTGATCTATGTATTTTACTAATATTAAAATAAGCTCAACCTTCAATACTATATTTCATTCTTCACGACATATTAATGATATAATTAAATATTTAAATTGTGTATGTTTCGCAAAAAAAATTCCACCTGATTTTAGTATGTAAATCTACTTCCTTCACTAATTTAGAGAAGTGTGTGCGGAATTAATACATAAATTTTATTTTTTGATTAAAAATATTGTTTATAAAATAATAATTATAAAATATTAAAATTATAAAAATGATTTAGAGTACAATATTAAATTTGAAAATTTTGGTGGAAGATAATTTTTTAAAAAACTATTTTTATCTATTATTATAACTTTAAATATTATTTTTTAATTAATATTCTTTATTTATACAAAAATTTTTTATGAAAAATATCTTTAGAAAAAACAAATGAAACCTCAACTGCATTTGCTGTATCCATTTAGTGGGCCCCCGTATTTATTTTCATAAAACTTACATCGATGGTCATATGCAGCGCGGTTGCAGTTACCAGAGAATCCACATCCGTTGTAGCGTGGTTTCCCTCCATTTCCTATCCTACTTGCAATAGCAATGTAAAAAGGGCCTCAATCCGTAGGTTTTGTGGGCCAACCTCTGGTTTTGGTTTGATGGGCCTAAATTTCTAGGCCTGTTTTAAACGAAATAGTTCGTACCAATAAAAGCCCGTGACAGCCCAATCTTCAATCAACAAAAGCCTTTTCGTCTTTAGGCTTCAGCAGTTCAATCTAAAGTAACCCTCAGACAAGTGACCCATTTATATTCTCCATAATAACAGGGGGACGGCCCAATATCAATGATTTCGTCCTCCCACACGACAAAATATTCATCCCTTCCCCACACGGCCCCTTATTTTTATCTTTAATGTTTTATGCTTTATGCAATCTTTTTAATATTTTTGGTCAAAGAACCTCCTTAATTTTGTTATTATTTGTAAAATTATGTTTTATTTCAGATAAATTACCACCAATTCACTTCTCTTAAGATTTAATTTACTTATACTCGCAACTCTTTTATTTTCAAAATATACACTAATCCCTCCTTTTATATACCTTCAACTCTCTTTTATTTTATTTTAAACACATACTCATCTCTCATGCTTCTGAGAAATAAGAGAGGTGAGCGTATAATTTTAAAAAATAAAAAGTGTGATGTGATTAGATTAAATTTTAGAAGATTTGAATATAATTTGTTCTTTGTTTTACTTGTTTAATTCAACCTCATTTTTAATTCACTCATTTTAACTTGTTTTAAATTATTCCTCTTATTTCTTAATTTTTCAGGTTCAATTATTTCACAAAGAATGGCTCTTTAAAAAAAATCTATCAATTCTTAAGTTTTATGCAATTTTTTTATTATTGATTGTCTTGTTTTGTTATAAAAGTTATCATATAATCTTAATTGTTCTTACCTTCTTTCAACACCTACGTATCAGTCAAATTTAAAATTTAAAATTAATTTTTGATGTACTAACTCCTAACAATATAAAAGAGTTTTGCATTATTAATGTGTTGTCTTATTATTAAAAATAATTGTTAAAACATTTTAATCATAAATAATGGTCCCAATAATTTTTTAGCAACATTCTGTTTTTAGATTAATTAATAGTGTAAAATTTTTAATACCAATAATATGGTGGATTCTATTCAACCCAATCTATACTACCTTAACTTTTTAATTAACAATTTGATGAGATCAACTTCATTTGTTAAATTGGTTATGGCTAATAACAGATGTTATTAGGGTGCGGAAGAATTTCTCCTTTCATACTTTCCTTAGTGCAACTATTAGATTTTCAATATGTTTCCCATCTTTTCTTGCATCCACTTTATTTTGATGAGAATCTTTGTCATTATTTCCTTTCACTCTATGGACTTCTCATCATAATTTTTTTAAAAAAATATTGTACTTTATTCTCTGATATATGATGTTTTGTGAAAAAATTATGGTCAAATTATGATAAATACGCACAAGACTAGACGATCAATCAATATTAGATTGAAATCATTTTTTTAGTAATTATCTTCCTTTAAATTAAGTTTTATTTTTTACATAAATTTACTTATTTTTTAGTATCTTTAACATATCGTCGGGAATCTAAGTAAAAATGTTCAAAAGAAGTGGACAAATTTGAAAGAAAATATTGCTTGATTTTGACAATAATTTGTGACCAAAAGCCAAGATAAATATTTTAAAGAGCATTTTAGACTTTTCTAACTTAGGTCTTAGATAAAAATAAATCTTCACAATTGTGTATAATATTTATATAAATATAAATTATTATTTGAACTACATGAACTTTTATCAGATGGATATTATCCATCTACTTCAGCAAGGGTTGCATTACCCTTAAATTTAAATTGAATAGCATAGAATTTATCTATAATACTTTCGCTAATTTGTTATCATTTTTATATATAATTTAATTTAGACTTAAATTTGCATTAAATTCCTTCCTCATTTTTTCATATTCTATTTTCTGTGTAAATGAGCACATTTGAGTACAAATAATTATTAATATTTATTTTTATATAAGTTTCTATGAATAATTATAATATTTAATCTTTTATTTATGGAAGCGGTAACTATTATGTCCCCTAAATTCAATAATTAGTATTAGTAATCCTTTATTTTTATTTTTATTTTTATTATAATTATTCAATTAAAATATTAAAATAATTGAAAGTTGTTAAAGTGGATTTTTACATTTCACTTTGCTCCAAAAAGAACATATTATTGAAAGAAAGAACCTCTGATAACAAGAGATGCAATATTTGAAGAATGAAAACATCTAAAGTAGGAAGAAATTAAGAAAGTCTTCTTTAACCTACCTCAAATTATTTTGACTACCCATTTGGCTATTTAATGAGTATTAAATCATAATTTCTAAATTAATATAATGTTCAAGATTGAAAGCTTCAAGAGCATTATGGACATAGGATGCCCATGAAGGATATAACTACCTTTATCAAGTTTGATGGTGATGGTAAGAAAAGTAAGATTCATGGTTTGATTGGTTTATGTAGTTGAGATAACTTGCAATAGGTTTATATTTGCATTGATTGAGGAAAAGTCATTAAGTATTAATAGAGAAGAAGTCATGGTTGATTGTGTTTGAATAGGGACTGAAGATGACATTTAGTCTTAAGACTATGATACTATTAAAATGCTATGAAAATATTGTGAATCTCACACTCTCCATTAATGATTGAGGCACATATATATAGATACAATAAATCATTTATAGGAATGATGATTACTATATACATAATAATTCTATAATTGATTGAGAGAATAATGTATATTCAATTATTTACACAATTAAGATAACAAAGATGATTATACAATCATGATAATAGGGATGGCATTAGGGATAAGATGACATAAACTTAGAGACTATGATTTATTTCCTTAATAATAAATAACTACATTTGTTATACTTAGTAGTATTTAAGATTGTAAATTGTTAATAAACTTTGTAATTAAAGGTTTAGAGTTAAGGTGAGTTAAATTATGATGTTACAAATAACTAAAATATTGAGACTTAACTACTTTGTTAGGTGAATAATGGATGAGTAAAATTTATAATTTGAACCACTGAGACTAAATAAAATCCTTTAAGGGTAACATAATTGTGTAAAGAATGTGTAAGAACAATTTATTGAACTTGTGTCTAGTCTTATATAATTGAATAATGTGACTAAGAGAGTTGGAAGAGTCTTAATATATTATTCCCATTTTGCCCTTACTGTACCTCTTTTTTCCCTTAACTTTTATACCCTTTTTCATTTCTTTTTCATACTATAAAATCCCCACTTATTCTCTAAAGCTTTATCTCCATCTAATTTCCTCAATTTCATCTCTATCTTCATTAATTAATTTACTAAGGTAAGAAATTCTTATTCCTTTTTTATTTCAATGATTTCAATTATTAAATATACTTTAAAACTTATGGCAAATTATTATTAGTTTAGTTAAGAAACGAAAGAATTAGGTTAGAAGGAATTGTACCCTAACTTAAGAAAATTCTTCCTTTTAATGTGTGGTAACTTGATTTAACACAAAATCTATAATTATTCTTCTCGTTTAACTAGTGAGTAATATTCTACCTAAACTTTTGGTTGCTTCCATGAAAATTTTAGTATTTTAACTATTATAGTGTTCTAAAGGAACTTGGTTTGATTATTATGATTTTAGCTTGGAAATTGTGAATCTAATGATGAATTTTATTATTGTAATGTGTCTTTTTATGAAATATGATTATTTTCTTAAGAGATTTGAAGATAGGACTTAGGAGTGTGATTTAAGGGGAGTTGCATTAGGTGAATAGTATATTTTGAGCAAAATTTCACAAGTTAATTAATTCACTAATCAATTCATTAGGCCTAAAATTGTTTCAATATGGCCTAAATCAATTGGTAAATTGATTCAACTAAAATCTATTAAGGAAATTAATTCTCCAATTGATTTATCATAATTAAAATGCTCTCCGTATGGCCTAAAGTGATTCCCTAATCAATTAAATGATAACAAAAGCATTTTGTAAGGCTTGAATTGATTCTCCTAATAAAAACTTTCTGTGTGGCATGAATCAATTAGAGATCAATTCACCCTATATAATTTTGGGTTTAAGAAAATGAATCATACCACATATGGTTGTGTAAGCTTATAGTTTAATTAATTATCTTCTAATAAGTTTTTTTTAGAAGTTTACTTACTTTATAAATAAGTTAGTATTGTTGTTTATTTAAATTCTATGAATTTAATTGTTCAAGTATAATGTTAGCTCATTAAACTCCTAAATTTACTTTTCCATGGCTTTATTTTATAGATAACTAAGTTAATACATCATTACCACCCTTATTGTAATAGACGAGTTCACCTTTTCAAAGGCCTTTTCTTGTTTTATTAGCCAGGCAGCATTTAAATTGTAATTATTTTGTAATTATAGAAAATTTATAAACTTACTAGCTAGAGTTAATAGTTATAGTTAATAGGGTTTAGCATTATGTTGGTATAGATTTTATAGAAAACACTTAATATAAAACTTAGTTAAGCTAACTTATTCATTGAATAGTGTAGGTATATAAGTTAGTCTAACTTCATTTCTATAATAGTTATCTCTTGTATTTAAAGTATTCTAGACCTAATAAAGTATGAATTGTTAGTGTATATGCCCTAAAACCAATCATATGGATGATTGTAAATTTGAATCGTGTTATTTTAATAGTAATTTTAATTATCATGTTTATATATATTATTTACATAATATATTTAATTATGATAATAACTTTAGAATAATTGTATTCTTAAATATCCCTAGTCATATATCATTGTGGATTAGGTTGCTTTGATATGTTAAGACTAGCATGTGCGGTGACTTATATGAGATATTAAGTCTGCACATAAGTACAAGTTAGAAAACTTGTATAATGGACCGACCCACCTTAAGAACACTACATTGATTGTTATATAACTGTCATGAGTGATTCTTAGTGATCATTATTAATATGGTCCTTCGACCTGAGATCTCTAAAATTTCCTACATGTGAGTTTCATATTTTGATACTATTCTATGTCACTCATGGTTGAGTGAATGCAAAGATAGTTATTGAATATGTCACATATCATAAAGAAGGATTTGTGTGATCAAGATGAAATTTTTCCCTCCAATATAATAGGAGTAACATCTGTAGGCCTCTTAATTAAGTAAGGCTGAAAAAATGCATGGTCATGCTCAAATGAATTAATATGGGATATCAATTATATTTGCTTCAACCAGCTTACTTAGGAATCAAGAAACCTTTGGATTAGGATATATGGGAATGACACGGTCCATGTTTTGTGCTCGATTTAGATGTCTAGGACAAAAGGACATAGATAATGATCACGTGTAAATGTTTAGTCGAATCACTAATTTTCTCATTACTTGGGTAATAATGATGTGTTGCTAGACGTCACTCATTATTTATGATCATTAATATGATAATGATCATTGCTAATGAAATGAGAGCTTGAAAGGTCGCACACTTAGAACCTAGTGAATTTGAAATTAATGGACCAAATTGTTTGGGCCTCATATTTGAGAATTTCATATTGTAATTATAAGACCTAATAATAAGCCTATAATTATACATGGAGCAAAGCCTAATTAGTTAGGATTTTTCTATGCACCTATTTAAATAAGCTTATTGGGTAATAATATATGAAACTATTCACGCATCCCCGACATAGAAAAAAACCTAGCAGATCCTTTAAATCCTTGGAGGGCATAGCTAGCACTACAAAATTAAAGGAGGTGAATTCCAATCGGTGAACGTGAGATGTAAATTAAAGGAGGTGAATTCCAATCGGTGAACGTGAGATGTTTGTTAGTGATTTGCAGGTTTGTATGGATATCTTGGAGTTTTCGGCTAAAAGAAATTCGAAGAGGTTATCAACAAATGAGTTCTTGAGTCATCCCAAAAGGTATTGAACGAATCTCTATTCTAATCTAACATTTTATATGGATCCATGGCTAGGATCGGTTAATTCCGCTGCACTTGTTTAGCTCCCGATCTTAACATGAATATCAAGTTTCTTCATTTATTTCTTAAAAATTCTTAATTAGCTAGGATATTTGTCTTCTAGCTTAATGCATGCATTGGTGCTAATCCTAAAGGTAAGTTAATGGAACTAAGATTAATGATTCTATGCTGGTCACGACTGTAGAGGGTTGTGACAACATTACATTCCTTAGGACCTCACATCAAAACCAAATTAGTATCAACATCTAAGTACCTATTTATAGTCTTTATAATAATGCAAACCCTTTAAGGACATTTTATCATACCATGGAGTGAATCAATTGCCATTTTGCAATCATTCTTCACTTGCACAATTTTATTTAGAAAATTGAAAGAAACTATCACTATTTTTTAAATAACCAATAGTTTTGCTAACAACGCTGATGCATATTCCAAGTTGCCATAAAAAGAACCTAAAACATTTCCAAAACAATTTTTTGCCAAAATCATAATAACACCAAAACCCTCATTTTAGTAAGCTTTAACATTTAGTTTTATTACATCCCTATTAGAGGGATGCCATTTAATTAGGCTTTGGCCATTTTTGCCTATTATAACTGAAGCCCAACTCCTTAGATGTCCTAATTCTATTAAGTGATTGCTTTCTTCTTTGAAGTCCTAACCCACTAAATTAGCATTCTAGCTAACGTTTAACTACTGTTTGGTATGGATAATAACATATCGAGTTTCCCATATGCATTTTGTGCAATAACTTTAAAGATAAGCAGTTGTAGCCATAAATTCTTGTTGTCTAGAATATTCAAGTGTCGATCATTTATTAACAATAAATCAAGATGATCTCACACAAAATTGTGACTATAAATCTAAAATTTTAATGTTCATGCTAATCACAAATGTTTGATAATTGGGTAATTTTCTAATAAGTGTAATTATCTCTCTAGGGCCTTTATGCAAAGTAAGCAAAGTGTATTCCTCAATCCAGCCAAATAACTTACTCTAGTTCTTGTGAAAAGTGCATTGCTAATAAACTTCCACAAAACTATCTTGAATCTGTCATGTAAAATTAAATTTCATGCTTGATTCCACGTGCTTGAACCATCTTATAAAAAAAGCACTTATACATTAAATGTGATTTATCCTTTCTTACAGAGATTTTGGTTATTAAAAAGAAAATTATGTATCCTATAAATTGAGAGTAATAGTAAGATGACTACTAAATAATTATTTGGAATTACTTATTATTCATAATAAATCAATTCAATTTTTAAGTTAGTTAAAACCCTTTTGTTATCTGTTAATAATATTAAGTTATTTTGATGTCAATGAAATTAGTTATAAAATTTATAAGTAGGTTATAATTGAGGGTGGTAGATTCATCCCATTCTAATAACCTATGTACTTTAGGAATTGTATCCTTGCGGGATTAATATTTTTTTTAAGAAAAAAGTGATAATCATTTAATATTAAAACTACTACAATTAACTTATTTATTCTTTTTATGTTGAAACATTGTATTTATTCATTATTAATAAAGGCAAAGTAATACATTATAGAGGAATACAAAGTAGCCTTTCTATCATAATACATAATTTAAATAACGGCTAGATTTCTTAGACATACTATAACTTTATATAAGATAAAAGCCTAATCATATCCACTAAGTATCACTCGAAGGAAAAAAAACCCTTTCAGTTAAATAGATCTAATCTTCATTCATATACTAGCTTAAAATCTTACAATTGAAACTAAAATCATCAATTTAGAATAGTAGATCCTCATTGACAAGAACTTCCATAAAGAAATTTGAGAATAACCCTTATAAATAGGGCATAAAATAGCTTTATAATAGGAGAAAGTCATAAATCCATTTTAAAAGAATAAAAAAACCCTCACCATAAGATAAAAAAATAAATAAAAAATATAAAAAAATTCAAATCTCACTTTACAAGCAATGAAAAGTCGCTTATTGAATGAGATGTAACTAGAAACTAAAAGAAAATTAAAGAGAAAACTAGGTTAGTAACTTATGTACAGAAAAAAAGGGAAGAGTTAATTAACCTATTTATTCACCATCTTTATCATTGGAAGAGTTATGCATCCTTCATTTCTTTATTTTTTTATGTCTTAGTTTATTATATATATACATATATTTAAATTTCAAAGTAAATTAATTTGGTGCATCCACACCATTCTAGATTTAGACCCATTTTCTTAATTACTAATAAAAAATAAATTACACTTACCTACCTATATCTTTAAATCTTAAAAATTTTCTACATATTTTTAACATTATTAATATCTTATCTACTTGTATTTTTCCAATCTAAAATTTAATAACTATATGGATTGTGTTTTGCACATACTCTTTTTATTCTTAATTCCTAAAAAATACATATTATTACTAGCAGTGAGTGTATACCATTACTATCTAAACCAAACTTTATTAGCAAAATTATGATAAAAATAACAAAAATAATCAAATTTAACCAAGATACCATTCATTATCTTTTTTACTAAACGTTTCTCCCATTGCATTTTCTTTTTATTGTAATAAAAAGTCCTTTTCCTTAAAGTTGAATGTTAATGCTATAAGACCAAAATTTACAAATTACACTTTACCTACTTATGATCTCGCCCATTTTCACTTAACCTATTTATATTTTTAAATATTGAAAATTTTCCACCTATTTTCAACATCATTAACACTTTGTCCACTAATATTTATTCTATCTAAAATTTAATAATCTTATAACATGTGCTTTGCATATACTTTTTTTTTATTCTTGATTCCTAGAAAATATGTATCATTGCTAATAGTAAGTATAAACCATTTCTATCCAAACTTAACTTTACTAGCAACATTATGATAAGAACAATGAAGATAATCAAATTCAATAAAGAAATCACCCATTCTCTCTTTTACTAAACTTTTCTCCTATTGCATCTTTTCTTCATTATGAAAGAAAACTTTCTTCCTTAAAGTTGAATCTTAAAGCTGTAAGATCAAATTTTACAAACACCTAAAATTTGAAAACTCAAGTTTGGTATGGTTAGAATTGTGTTTAAAGTAATGATATCTATAAATAAGCAAATGACCTTTACTTTAACTAGCCTAAACACTGAAAGAATTTGATTAATCATCTAAGTTAGATGAATAATATCACTTTTACATGATGCAATGTACTTTGAGATCTCTAACAATTGTAGAGTGTTAAGAAAATGGAAGGTCATATGTTAAGCAAAAGTTTTCAAGCTAGTGTTTGGTTTATGGAATCAAATATTCTTAAGAATCCTAATATTTTCAAGAATGTTATTTCTAGGAATTTAATTCTTAGGAACATAATATTCTAATATTTAATTTAATTAGAAATGTTCTTTGAAATGTTATGATATTATATTTTAATTATTTTTAAAATATTATTTAATTACAAAAATATTCTTATTAAAAGTTAAATAGTTACCAATAGTATGCAGTAGTTAATAATAGTTACCAGTGATAAATGACAGTGGCAATGAAAGCAGATTATGATCATTTATAATAAGTGATGGCTAGTAATGGTCATTGATAGTGATTGGTGGTGGCAGCTAGCAGTAATCATCAAATATAGGTAATAGCCAGTAGTAATTATTGAGGATGGATGGTGATTAGTAGTAGTCACCAATAATGAGTGGTAATTAGCAGTGGTTATTGACAATGGGTGGTGCTCGGTTGCAATCACCAATAATTATTGGTAGTAAATGGTAGTTGTTAGCTATGAACGATGATGAATAGTGATCATTGATGATAGGTGATAACTAACAGTAATAATTGAAAATAGGTTGAGGTTAATAACAATAGCCAACCATGGGTGTTGATGAGTGGTGATTAATCATTGTGAGTAGTGAAGTGAGCAAAATATTTTTTATATTAATTAAATATTTTCATGTTATAGGAATGTAGGGTATCCACCTTTTCTATAAGAATATTTTACAGGAATATTGGACTAAAAATATTCCTAAGAATGTTTACATTCTTAAGAATATTTTTTAAAATTTGAATTAAACATGAAAATTTTACATTCTTTTAAAATATTCTTAAAAATATGAGAAATATTTTGCAAATTAGACATTACCTAAATGTTTGGTGAATGCAATTTAACTAGGATAAAAAATATAGACTAAACTATACTAACTAGATTTCCTTTGTTTTTTTTTTCATTTACAAATAAAATGTAGATCACATCAAAAGTTTCAATTATTAGATTAATACCAAAGCTTAAAATTTAGGGAATTAATAACATTTAGTCGGAAAAGAGATGTTTTTCTTATGTTGATTTATTTTACAATCTCTTTTCTTTTTAAATACAAAGGATAAGAAGTTGATCATATATAGGCATGTTTTATAATTGATATGTACAAGAATGTAAATCACTTCACACTCCAATGCATGAATTGCAGTAAGGGATAAAGGCTATTTCATATAATTGTTTTTAAACTTTTAGTTATAAATTAGGTTTTATTTTTCAAGAATTGAGAATAAAAAATGCATGTGTAAAGCACATGCTATATAGCTGTTAAATTTAAGATGAAATATAGTATAAGTGGTAAAGTGCTACTAGTATAAGTCATATGTAGGTGATGTATAACATTTAAAATTACAAAAAGGTTAAGTAAAAGGAATGAAATTATATGTAAGTAAAATTTTATTTTCCCTTAAAATAATGATTGTTAGAATTGTAATCATTTAAGAAGATATACCATTTTGAGAAGATTAAATTATTGTGAGAAATAGTATAATAAATTATTATTTTTAATTTTTTCTTTAAGAATCAAAATTAAAATGTTATGTAAGATCATATACCAATTATTTGTCTTTTAATTTGCCTCCACAATGCATGATTTAAGGTCAAAATATAGATATCTTACTTTCATAATAAATTGCTTATTTCAAAAAATGAATCCTATCATTCAAAACTATTAACATATTTCATATCCCTATTTCAATTAAATTACATAATGTTCAAATTTTTTGTAATTTTTATGCATGCTTTTCATATTTACTTTTTCAAATTAATTTATATATAATTTTATCAAAAATAAAATATATTTTTCTTATTATAACAATCTTATACAATCTTTATTATTTTTTATGATTTATTAAAATGTTAAATGTATATTTTAATGATATATCATTTACATATAATAAATAAATATTTACTCTAACTATTGTTAACCTCTACTTATTTAAATTATAAGTTTAAATGTAATTTTGATTCTTTTAAAATATAAGTTATGCAATTTTGATTCTCTAATTTAAAAAATTAATTTTTATTTTTTAAATATTTAATTAATGTAATTTTAGTCCTTCTATATGATTTTTGTTAATTTATTACTTTTATGAGAGCATTTTCACTTGATATTTCTTCTATATTAATCTGAAATAGCTTTTGTATAAGCATGAAAGAAAATATTTATTTGACTATTGAAAATTTTTAACAAAATCAATGAACTATATTTGAAATTTTGAATTTGTTTTAGACTTCATTGTTTTTTAAATCTTAAAAATATGATTTGTTTAGGAAACAATAAAATGATTGCTTGAAAATCAAATAAGGATTGATGAATGATGATAAAAGTTGAAAATAATCAAAGAAAAGAATCAAAATTATACCAATTAAATATTTAGAGATTAAAATAGATTATATTAAAGGACCAAAATTTGACAATTTATATTTTATGATACCAAAATTGTATTAAAGCTTAAATTTTACTAGCCATGTCCTCATAAGTATATAGTTCTTTTTTTTATGGTGACATTTAGTCTATAGAATCATATATTCCCAAGAATCTTAATATTTTTGGAAATATAATTTTTAGGAATTTATTTTTTAAGAATATAATATTATCATATTTTGTTCATTTAAAAAATATTTCTTAAAATATTATAATATTATATTTTAATTAATTTGTATATTTTAAAAAATATTATTTATTTACCAAAATGATGGTAATAAGAGGTGATAAATAGTAGCCAATAAATGTCATTAACTAGTGAAAGATCCAAAAAATTTTATTTATAGGATAAATATATACATAAAAAAATTTAAATTATTGCAAGAAATAAATAGTTAAATAATAGTAGTATATTATCATATACATTAGTATGTATAGTAACTAAGATTTTAAACTTTTTTTAATGAAAATTTTCTCCTTTAAATGGATACTATGAAATATGGGAACAATGCTAAAGAAATTATAGGAGTAATATGTATAATTAGTATATACATGTATACAAACATTCCTAATTTGTACGGATAATTAGCCCCACTACTTATTGAATACATTCACCATTGTCATTAGCAATAAGGTGATGGCAATCATTTGTGATAGGTGGTAACTAGTAGTGGTTGATGGTTGATGGCTGATGGCTGATGGCTGATGGCTAATGATGACTACAAGTGGTAGTAAGTAGTGGTTAATGACGTTAGGTGGTAATTAATATGGTCAACCATAGTGATGAATTGAAAAGTTAATGATGATAATATTTTAATGAAAAGGAGGGTAAAATAACATATATTACTAAAATATTCTCATATTGAAAATTTACAATACCTACCTTTTTAATGAAAATATTTTAGAAGAATATCAAATTAAAAATATTTCTAAAAATATTTTTATAAAAATTGAACTAAATATGAGAATCATATATTCCTTTAGAATATTTTCAAAAATATAGGAAAAATTTCATGAATTGGATGTCATTTATGAGTAATGCCACTTATACTTTCATGTATTTATTCTTTTTTCACCCTTTTTCTAAATTAAGAAAAGAATTTTTTTTAACTTGTAAGAAAAAAAAGATTAAATCAACAAATGTTTATTTATTTAAAAATAAAAATAAAAAGGAAGTGGATACATGAAAGTGTAAGTAAACTTACCCATTTTTTATTTTGCATAAGATATAGTGTCCTTAAATCTACAAATTAAATGTATTTAACATTGTAAATAAGTGAAGTTTTAATTTTATTATAAATTGAAAGGCATCTACCAAATCTCATTTTACCTACTTATTATATTATTTAAAAATAACTTATAATCTTTAAAATTATATATTATATTTTTTCATCCTTTTTTCATTTATGGAAACTCAAAAAATAGGAAATTTTAAAATTATTGAAATTCTTATATATTTTTCCATGAAATATCCATGTATCCGTGAGGACTAACTTAAAAAGGGATTCTTTGGCATGTTACATTATGATTGATCGCGTATATTTTATTGGTAAGTAATTTTTATTTTTTACTTAATTTACTTATATTATTAATTTTTTTATTAATATTTTTTTATTTTAAATTATTATTCATCTAAAATTTAACAAAGTACTCATGCATCATATATTCTTTTTATTTTTATAAAATTTAACTTAATTTAATATTTAACATTAATTTACATTCAAAATAACCTTAACTCCATTTATTTGTGACAATCATTGAGCAAAATTGCAAAAAATAAATCTATAGCTAAATTAGAGTTTATTTAAAGGATAAATAAATTTTGGGTAGTGTCAAATCAAGTTTTTTCTTTTTGGTTAAGTAGTGTTAAATTAAGTTAAAATTTAAGAAAATACAAATCACATACATTGCACATATATTTTTATAACTACTAATTTTTATAATTATCTTTAAATTTATTCATAAAAGGTTAATTATATTATATAAGGTTCTTTTCTATAATTTTAAGAGGAATTTAAGCATTATATTATATTGATATCAAGATAAAATATAGGATAATGATATATGTCATTGCACTTGCATTGGATAAATGAAGTTTGTCAAATTGACCAAAACACCTACTAAATGCCAAAATTTTGAAAAATAATATGCAAATCAAATTGATTCCAAGTTTGATTTATAAAGCTTTTACATCAAACTTAATTTTTGCACAAATTTTTGTGTCAAATTAAGTATATTTTTACTCTATTCATTCACAAAATGAATATTTGGTATAACTTACAACTTATAAATAGGTTTAAGAAGGTGATTACATTACATAAATTAGCAAATAAACTATATATAACTAAAAATAAATAGCTGAAGGGTAATTAAAAATAGAAGTTATTATTTTTATGATAATTTATTTTATTTATGAGAGCTTGAAAAATGCATAAATAAAAGTAGTTTAATGTTAAGTGAGACTAAAGATAAGTATTTGAGTGTGGGGAACATTTACGATACTTTTTTCGATTTTGCTTATAGGCTATTTTTCTTCTTACCCTTCTTTAAGCCAAACTTTTTTCCAATATTCCAAGAACCCTCAAGGAAGCCCTGGTTTCCTCTCCTTTTTCTTCATTTTAACTATCATTATCTTTTTTAATTTTCATTCAATATCAATTAAGGTAAGCAAATTTACACTCTAATCTATTGGTTTGGCTCCTTCAATCTTTTAATTGATAGTGAATAACTAAAGTTTTAAAATCAAATATGAAATTAGGAAAAAAATCCTAAACGCTAACCTTTGACTCTTATGAATTTTAATGTTTAGGGGTCGTTTCTATTACACCTCTAAAGCTTAAAAACTTAATTATTAATTATTACATTCTTTATAGAATTTTTAAATTTTGTGTTGTGAGAACATTGATTAATTAGTCAAATGTTATTGCAAAAATTCAAGCAAAGATTCTAGGCAGAATGAATAAATCATAATCATAAAAAATATGAATAATAAACTGAAGAAGAAAAACTAATTAATTAAATGAATTTTGAATAGAAATTAAGATAAATAAAATAAAATAAATTTAGTTATTTGAAAGCATTAGTTAAGAAAAAATGTTTTAAATAAAAGGACTAAAGGTTATAAATGCTAAGAAATGAGAATATGAGTATGGAAAAGATTTAAAATAAAATGATAAAAATGCCCCTACTTCCATAAAGTCCAAATCAACCTCCAATCTTCCATTTCATCACATTTCCCTTAAACCTTAATTTCCTTTAATATATTTTTTTCTCCCATTTTATCTTTTCTAAGTTTTTCTTTCAATCAAGTAATTAGAAAGTAAATCTTTATCAAATTATTTCCATAAATAAGGTAAGATCTTTATAACAAATCTATATAGTTTTTTTTTCAGATTTAAAAGATTTTGAGGAATTGATCAAATAGTTAAACATTGAGTTTGATTTGATCATATAAGCAAAAAATGAGGATTTTTTTTTTAGTTTTGGTTTTAATGTTAGAAATGACATTAATATTGCACCTTTATGATGTATCTATGATTTGGAATGGAGTGGTAGCATGATATATCTATTAGAATGATGAATTTATTGGATGAACATTGAAAAATTGTGCAAAACCTATTAGAAAATAGGTTATGATTGACTATACCCTAGAACATGCATTTTGGGCAAGCATAGTTAACTATAAACTAAAGAGATGCTCTGCAATTGTTGATAGTTAACTATGTAATTACTTATAACCCCTTAAAATTGCTTTCAAGTTCTTATAGTTAAGTATATAGATTATTATACCTTACTCAACTTCTGATATCATGATATGTAAAAGGTTATGGTGTTTCCCACTGCTTTTACATAATGATAAGTGCCAATGAATACATGATGTAAAGCCATGTAAAAAGACATGTTAATGTTGTAATAATGAGGTATTATGTTAAGTATGATCAAATATTGAATGGTATGGAATGAATAATATGATTATGTTATATATATATATATATATATATATATATAATATTTATTTTATGAAGTGAATGATATGTGACCATGCAAAGTGGCATGGAATGATTGTGAATTGAAGCACTTATGCAATTGTGATAAAGTTGCATGTTAAATGAATTGATAACATTGGAAGAGATGCTAAATAAATATGTACTATAACTCTTTACATAAGATCCATGTGCTAGCTTGTTATGGTTAGGTTATAATATGATTATAAAAGGACAAAGTTAGAGGTTGTGAAGGATAAGAATGAAGGGAGTCACAATGAGATTTGCATGCTTTTCTTTTATTTATTTATTTATTATTTTATGTAATTATTATGAAATGGTTGGATAAGTGGAACTGCAACATATATGTAATTACTTTACAAAAGGATTCTCCTTTATGAATTAGGTTAATTTGAGATAAAGAAAAAAATAAATAAATATGTGATATGCTCATGACTATAACCTAAAGTAATGTAGGTCCATGTATATGTTCTTGTTATATAGGTTGTTTATTGAGGAAATCACTTCTTTTCTCCTAACAAAGGTATGAAAGTGTAGTTGTTACATAAATTGGAGCTTAGTTATCTAAAATGCATATGCACATGCATTAGTGAATCAAAATTTTACTGTTTATCTAATTTTAATTACCTTTTACACATTTTTTAATGTCTAATTATTGAGTTTTAAAGAAATTCACTCTTTCCTTATCTATTTTATCTTTATTGGAGATTTTTTCCCTTTAGGTGTCCAATTATCATCAAATAGGATCGGATGAATATAGATCCATACAAGAACTTTGGCACCAAGGTGAGCATTGAGATAGTTGGAGTAGTCTACCATAATGATTCATCTATACATTTTATAGTTAAATTCAAGAATTGCTTACTTTTTGAAATCATAACATACTTGCATGTAAAATATTGCTTTAGAAATAGTTTAGGAATGTTACATCCTAAGTATTTTATTATAATTATTTAAATACTAATTATGTATATACGTCGGTAATTTAGATTGTTGTGAATAGATTTTGAATAGTATTTTAACTAGATAAAATATGATCTTATGAAGGGAATAGGTATAATTAAATTAATTATAGAATTATATGAAATTAAAAATTTCTTATTTATATATTTAATACTTTATATATGTAATAATTAATAAATTATTATGGATGAGTTTAGGATAATGATTTAATTAAAAGAAATAGAATATTATATTAGAAATATGAAGGATAAGATTAGATGTAAGCTATAATGTAATTAGATTTAAGTAGGAATGTAGAAAGAGAGTTAGGAAATGACTTTCCATTTTTACCCTTAGAAGCCTATAAAGTTATAAAAATGCCCTTCGAAATATCAACCCCTTATATCGACATCTCCATCTATCTTCCCCCATATTTCTTTCCTTATTCAAGGTTTTGCCTTCCCAAAGTTGTCAAGATCACTAAGACTATAAGCAAGAAGATTTCCTTTACTTCTTCAATCACTTATGGTAATTCCTCCAAGATTCTAATTTTTTAATATATGTAGAATGTAATTAAGGGTTTTGAGATGGAATTAGGAATTTAAAACATTATTAGTTTATAATGATAGGAAAATTTTCTACTTTTCTAATTGAGCTCATTCTAGTCTTCCCCATTCTATCTCATTAGAGGTTGTTAATTAAAAAAGGCTGTATAGTCTGAGGCATGATACAAGTCATTATTCTTAAGGAATTATATGATCCTCTTGTGTGAAGCTTGAACTAACAATTCCTCTAAGATTCAATAGTCTTATTTGTCTTGAAAATGCACGACCCAAATAGGATGTAGGTAGTAGGAAATATAACCTAGCAAGGAGGAGAAGAATATTTATCAGAGAGCTATTGGATGTGAGTTATTCTAAAAATGAGAGTAATAAATATAATCATTGGAAATAAATCTTTGGAAATGTAATCATTAAGCATTTCAAATTTTATTAAAGTTAAAATTTTATAAATCTTTGGAAATGTAATCATTAAGTATTTCAAATTTTATTAAAGTTAAAATTTTATTTCACAAGTAAGCATCAGACTTTGCAAAATAAAAATTATTTTAAATTTTGGTTTTATAAAAAATGAGCTTGAGCTTGGCTTCACATGATATTCGCGCACAGGAGGGTAAATCCATCATTTTACATTAACTTTAGCCTACCTTATGCATGTGAGCCTGCCATTTTCTTTCCTTCCCACTTTATATAAAGAAATCTTTCATTTTTAAACTTTCTTCGGAGACTTAACTTGCCTCTAATATGAGACTTAGTCTTTTGAAATACAATATAATGTACAACAATCCCTTATATATTTCAAAAGAGTTATAAAAGAAAACAAAAAAATACATAAAGAATCTTTGCTAGGTTCTCAAATAAATGTAAATCATCAATTTGGTATCTTATAGACTATAAATCAAATCTAGTGGTGAAACATTTAGTTTTTATGAACAAATAATTTCTTGTTATAAAAGAGTAGTCTCACTAATCAATTCACATTTGTAAAATATTTTTTTGCAACGTAGTTTTGCACTAATAGGTTATATGCATCTTGGTAGTTCATGAGTGCTTTAAAGATCTTGATAGTATCTCTTAGAAGTGGCCTCATTCCACTCTTATAGAGGTGAATCTATTAGGTGTACACTACAACTAAATATACTACCTATAAGGGCTATGGAATTTATTAAGAGTGAAGCTCTTCCTTGCATATAATTTGCAATTTTAAAGCACCAATCATATACACATAGGAGGGACACAAATTAATTTTAGTATTTTTAGAATTAATATTAACTTGTTATTACCTATATGAACCTACTTCATGGGATCACCAATTACATAAGTTAGGTTATCATCAATGCTAATTTCCTAAAATGGCTTAATCCTATTCCTCTTGATGTATCAATTATCTATTTTTCTACCTAAGAGTTTCGTTAAAGGATTAACTAGAATCCTTTTTAACTTTACATAATTTATGAAAATTATTTTATCTTTAAGCAATTGCTTCAAAATATTATGTCTTAATCGTATATGTTAACTTTTCCCATTAAACACTTTATTTTTAGCAATGTTTATTGTCGATTGGCAATCATAATGCATTGCTATCAAAGATTTTCAATTTGTACCTAGTGATATATCATATAAGAAATTTTCTATCTACTTAACTTCACTTCTAACCATCTTTAAAGCCATAAATTCTGACTTTATAGTAGATCTAGCTATAATTAATTGCCTAGATGATTTCCAAGCCATTACACACCACTAAGGATGAATACAAAATCACTAGTGGATTTGATCTCATTTGAATTAAAATCTAGTTTGCATAATTGTATCTTTCTAATAAGTGGGAAATTCATTATACAAAATACTATAGTTTATGGGTCCTTTTAAATATTTCATTATTCTTATTAGTACATTCTAGGGATCTTAGTTACGACTATGGGTATACCTACTTAATCTACACATAGCCTATGCTATGTCAGGCTTAGAAAATCCATTAAATGCATTAAAATCTTAATAATTTTAGCATACTCACACTAGTTTATTGGGTTCCTAAATTTTTCTTTAGTTGAGTATTAGCATTATAAGGAGTATTAATAGGCTCTTCCTTTAAATACCTAAATTTCTTAAGAAGTTTTTGTACATAATGTTGTCAAGTTAACATAATGCCATTATCTTTCCTTATAATTTTAATACCTAAAACAACACTAATTTCACCTATGTCTTTTATATCAAAGTTTAAAGCCAAGAAAAATTTAGTTTCAAGCACAATAAGAATACAAATGCCAAAAATAAGAATATCATCCACATATAAGCTAATGATCACACATTCATTATTTTCACATTTTGTATATACACATTTATCCATTTTAACATAAGAAAAATCATTATGTAAAAGAGTTTGATCAAATTTCCCATGTCATTATCTAAGGGCTTGTTTTAGATTATACAAAGACTTTTTTAGCTTGCAAACTTTTTGTTCTTGTCGTAGGACCTCCAACCTTTAGGTTGTACCATATAATTTTCTTCTTCTAAGTTACCATTTAAAAAAGTAGTTTTAATATTCATTTGATGAACAAATAATTTATAAATGGAAGCTAATGCAAACAAGATACAAATTGAAGAAATTCATTTTACTGAAGTAAAAGTATCAAAGTAGTTAATATTTTATTTTTGTGAAAAACCTTTTGCAACTAGATGAGCTTTGAATTTTTCAATTGATCCATTAGAAAAATATTTCTTTTTAGAGATCCATTTAAAACTTATTGACTTTGCTCAAGATGGTAAATCCACTAGCTCTTAAGTTTGATTTTTGGAATGGATTTAATTTCTATTTTTATTTCCTCTTTCAAAAATTTTGCCTTTGAAGAAAAAACTACTTGAAAATAAAATTAAGGATTATCATTAATAAAAAAGATGTAAAAATCATTTCCGAAGGAGGCTTTTTTTCTTTTTACTTCTTCTTAAGACTTTATTAGTCAATTTTAAATCAGTCGGAGGTACATTTAAAGTCTTTGTTGCATGGAAATTTTATCATGTAGTGGATAAATGTATTTGAAGATTTTAGCATTATTTATTTCTATAATTGTATTGCAATCAAGCACGTCACTCTTCAAAACTAGAAATTTATATGCTATACTATTACTAGCATATCTCTTAAACATACAATCAAAGGTTTTTTATCCTAACTTCCTTTTCTTATGTTTAGGTAATAAAACTTTAGCTTCACACATCCATGCTTTTAAATATTATAAATTAGGTGCATAGTCTTTCCACAACTTATAAGGTATTTTACCTATTTTGTTGTAGGGTATCTTATTTTGTAAGTGATATGCATATAAAATTGCTTCCCCCCATAAATTATCAAGTGTAGAAGAGTTTAATAATAGAGCATTCATCATTTCTTTAATAGTCCTAATTTTTTCTTTCTACTACTCCATTTGATTTGAGTGAAGATAGTAGTATTAACTTATGTATTATTATTTCTTTTTCATAAAAATCATTAAATAACATATATTCTCTTTCTCTATCTAATCTAATCCTTTTGATTTTCCTATTCAATTAACTTTTAAACTCAGCTTTGTATTGTAAGAACATAAAAAAAGTTTCATCTTTATTTCTCATTAAATATACTTTAGTGCATCTAGAGTAATCATTTATAAAAGTAACATAATACCTTTTACCATCTTTTGTTATAGTTTGTCTTAAATCATCAAGGTCTATATGGATTAAATTTAATAAGTTTAATTCTATTTTATTTATGGATGCATATGTTTTCTTGGTCAACTTAGATTTTACACAAACTTAGCATTTATTCATATTATTAGAAATAACCTCGATTATCAATCCTAGAGTTCTTATTTTTAAAATATACATAAAATTTACATGACTTAATCTAAAATGCTATAAATCAAATGAATTAACAAAGTAAGTAGAAGTAGACATTATCTTATTCACAACATCAAAGACATTTAATAAAAATAAACCTTGATTGCTGTTAGTGTATATACCCTAAAACTAATCATATTGGTGATTGTAATTTTGAATCATGTTATTTTAATGGTAATTTTAATTATTATATTTATATATATTATCTGCGTAATATATTCAATTATGATAATAACCTTAGAATAATTGTATTCTTAAATGTCCCTAGTCATATATCATTGTGGATTAGGTTACTTTGATATGTTAAGACTAGCATGTGTGAAGACTTATATGGGATATTAAGTTTACACATGAGTACAAGTTAAAGAACTTGTATACTGGACCGACCCATATTAAGAACACTACATGGATCGTTATATGAGTGCTATGAGTGGTTCTTAGTGATCATTATTAATATGGTCATTTGACCTGAGATCACCAAGGTTCCCTACATGTGAGTTTCATATTTTGATACTATTCTATGTCACTAATGGTTGAGTGAATGTAAGGGTAGATATTGGATATGTCACATATCATGCGGAGGGATTTGTGTGATCAAGATGAGATTTGTCCCTCCTATATAACAGGAGTAACATCTATGGGCCCCTTGATTAAGTAAAGCTGAGACAATGCATGGCCATGCTCAGATGAATTGACATGGGATGTCGATTACATTTGTTTCAGTCAGCTTACTAGGAATCAAGAAACCTTAAGATTGGGTTATACGGGAATGACACGATCCATGTCTCATGCTCAATCTAGATGTATAGGACAAAAGGACATAGGTGATGATCACGTGTAAAGGTTTAGTCAAATCACCGACTTTCTCATTGCTTGGATAACAATGATGTGTTGCTAGACACCAATCATTATTTATGATCATTAATATGATCAATGGTCATTGCCAACGTAATGAGAGCTTGTAGGGTCGCACACTTAGAGCCTAGTGAATTTGGAATTAATGGATCAAATTGTTTGGGCCTAATATTTGAAAATTCATGTTATAATTATAAGGCCCAATAGTAAGCTTATAATTGTACATGGAATAAAGCCCAAATAGGTTAGATTTTTCTATGCACCTATTTAAATAGGCTTGTTGGATAATAATAATATACATTATTATCATTATTCATGCACCCCAAAAAGGCACAGAAAAATTCTAGCACCTCTCTTTGACCAAAACCCTGAAGAGGCATAGCTAACACTACGAGGTGAAAGGAGATCAATTTCAACCGGTGTTCGTGTGGACATTCATTGGTGATTTACGGGTTCGTGTGGATACCATAGAGGTGCAGCCACATTAAACGCTGCACTGGTGATCTGATCTTCTAGTTTCTATTCCGGTTCATGATTTGAAGAGCAGATTGGATTAAAAACGGACAGAACCAGATCGGATTTGCTGTGTAGCGGATAGAAGATTTTTGCCGAAAGGTATAAACCCTAATCCTTAATCTATAGCGTCCTAAATTCGCATGGATCCTTGGTGGAAATTGTGCAAAATTTTTATTCCGCTGTGCATGTATGATGCACAATTTTCAGCAATTGCAATATCTTTTTCCCATAAAAATATTATTTTTTGCCATTATTATCTTGCTAAATTCAAAGACACTTTAATCTTAACTTTTCCTAGTAAAGATGCAGAGATTAAATTTGCTTTAATATTAAGCACATATAGGACCTCACTTAATGCTAAGGTTTTGACAAATGTAAGTTCTAAAAGTATTTTACCTTTTCTAAGAAATTTTATAGCTCTTGAATCTTAACATAAATCAAATTTTCTTAATTTCCTACTGGTGAGTAAGAGATAAAGACTTCTTTATTAGTATAGATATGCTTTGTAGCATCTGAGTTTACAACATAATCCTTCATATTAGCCACAATGCTTGCTTGAGAAATGATTGCTATGATTATGTCATCTTTATCATCTCCAACTAAATTTGTTTTAGGATTTAGAGGATTGTCATTTCTCACTTTTTTCCTATATTAGGGTGCATAATGCTCTGACTTGCCACAAACATAACAATTTTTTCCTTTTTCTTAAAACTAGGATTAGTAATTTTAGGTTTATAACCTTTTTTATAATAATCAAAAGAGGGTTTATGATCATACCTAATTTAATGTGTAAGTTCCTTTGATGTTAATTCTTTTTATATGAATTATCCCATACTAAATTAACCTTCATTGTCAATGCTTTTGCCTCAGCAACTTGCATTTCTTTACAGTTGAATTTTCAATGATAATATGAGTGATAAGTTATACTAGTTGAGGTTAACCATTATTCAAAGTGGAAGCATCAATAACAGTAGCCATAATAATTATTTGAGATTGTTAATTAAAAATGCTAAAAGTTTGAGGTGTGATATAAGTCATTGTTCTTAAAGAATTATTTGAGCCTTTTGTACAAAGGTTGAATCAACACAGGATATAAGTAGTAGCAAATGTAATCTAGTAAGAAGGAGAAAAGTATTTATTAGAGAGTTATTAGATGTAAGTTATTCTAAAAATGAAAGAAATAGTATACTATTTAAATATTATAAATATGGCCATTGAAAATATAGCCATTAGAAATATAGTCGTTGGAAATAAATCCATTAAAAATATAGTCGTTAAGCATTTCTAATTTTAATAGAGCTAAAATCTTATTTCACATATAAGTATCAGATTTTGTAAAATAAAAATTATTTTAATTTTATTTTTGTAAAAATAAGCTTAAGCTTGGCTTCATGTGATATTCATGCGCAAGGGGACAAATCTATGGTTTAACACGAACTTTAACTTATCGCATACGTGCGAGCCCACTATTTTCTTTCCTTATCACTTTATATAAAAGAGAGTTTTTATGTATAAACCTTTTTTTAAGGCTTAATTTGCTCGATGTAGGACTTGATCTTTTGAAATATAACATAATATACAATAAAGGTAAGTAGATAATTAACTTAACCTATTAGATTAGTTAATGATTTGTGTGATACTTGATGAATTGGTGTTAAAGTGTTCTTGCTAGAGTAGATTTGTATTATTTGAACTAGAAAATATTATTATATTGGTAATAATTGGCAGAGGATGTTACATGTAGGTTAGGTATAAAGTTTATTTTATTTAGTTTTGAAATTTTGAACTTTTTAGAAAATTTAGATCAGTATTCAAGTATAGTATTCGAATACTAGCCCTAAAAAAAATTATATTTGGATACTATATTCGAATACCAAAGCTTGAATCAACTTTTGAATGTAAGTATTTAACTATTATATTCAAATATTACCTACATTTAAACTTGGCATTGGAATACAATACTAGAATACCATTTATGTGCAAGTATGATATGTGAATGTAATAGTCAAATACCACAAGATATATTCATATTTGTTTGCTAGTAATCTATTATTATAGTTGATTACTTTAATTTAAGAAATTAGGTAATGGATTATAGTAGAATGCTACCTTATTATGAATTTGGTAATAAACTATAGTGGTAAAATGCCATCTAATTATGAGTTAAGTAATGGCTTACAGTATTAAAATACCTTAGTTTATAAAATCAAGTAGTGGGATATAGTAATAGAATACCTTAACTTGAAAATTAATTAGTGGAATATAGTAGTAGGATACAATATAATTAAGAGTTAGGTAATAGAATATCATAGTAGAACACTTCCAAATTGTATTTCATTATAAAATTGGATTAAAATAACTTATGTCCCAAAATGGTATTGAAAAATTATTATTATCTTGGATTTCATTATAGGGTTAAACTATACTACATTATATTCAATTATAGTATTGATTACATTATTTTATATTCTATAATAATATTAAATCATATTATCTTATATTCTATTATAGTGTTAAGTTGTATTATTTTATATTTTACTAAAATATGAAATTATATGATGATATATTTTATCATAATATTAAATTATATTATTTTATACTCTATTATAGTATTAAGTTTTAGTATAGTATTGAATTATATTAAGGATATATTCTATTAGAGTATCTGATTATATTAACTAATATCTTTTTACCATATAGACTACCTTAGCAAATAATAACTACTATAAAAGAATTTATGGATGTGCATCTTAATTATCATGTTAAAGAAATAGTCTAAAATCGGAATATGGTAATAAGTTATACAAATATGCATTTGAATATTACAAAAGAGCATATATATATGTTAGATTCCTATAATTGAATATTAATGAGATTTATAACTATAATTGAATATGAATTTCAAACTTTACTTTTGGAATGCCATATTTGATTGGAGTAATCAAATATTCTAAGATATTTTATCCTAAATCATATTAGAATTAGATTATTAATGCTTGGTCATTTCTATAATTTATAAAATGTTGTAATTGGATTATAATGAGTTATTTATATCAAGAATGGGGAAAAGTTCATATTATAATAATGCTTCATTCAAGAAACATAAGAGTATTGCATGCATATATTGATAAAATGACAGTTAAGATTGTTTAGTTTATAATTTATGCTATTTTGCCATGGTGATATGAATTGATATGAATTATTACAATGTGTGATGATAATCTTGAACTTAATTGAGTGTGTGTGTGTGTGTGTATGTGTCTGGTATGCTGAAATAAATCCCAGTTAGGGATGCGTTATTGAATGAATAAGAGAAAGGGAAGGATTATAATGGAAATATGATGAGATGATACTGAATTGAATATGAAATCACATATAGGAGGATAAGGTAGGATATTTGATATTGTGATATATATTTAGTATAAGAACTTAGGTATTCTTTGTAAAAGCATTAAAATTAAGCCCTGGGAGCTCTCATGTGTGAACAGTGCCGAAACATAACTCTCTGCTTAAAGGCCCTTTTTCATAAAGTTAGAGCAATTCTGCTATATGCCTGAGGTTATCGCCTTATATGTTATGACTGAGTGATTCATTATGTCATATGCCATATCTTGCTTAAGCACTAAATAGTAGGCAGGCTAGTTAAGTAAGCAGGATTTGAGTGAGCTCTAACATTAAAATTTATTGATATTATATTTATTATTTATCCTTTTATTTCATGAATGTTATTTATGTTTGTTATTTATGAGAATACATTGTTTTATGGCAATAGGATTGTATATGATAGTTACAATAATAGAAGCTTAACAAGATAAATTATTTATATGTCATTTTGTATTCCTTTATTGAGCATTACATGCTATTGTTCTTAAATGATAGTGTTACATGATTAAAAAGTTAAAAATTATGAAATTGATAATGGATCATTATAATTATACATATGAGGAATATAAAATGAATGTAAATGTGATTATTGTGAATATAATTATTGAGTAGGTTACCTACTTAGCAGATTTATGATTTGTTATTATTTATTTAAAATATTTTATAGATTTATCGATTGCAGCTCTTTAGCCACCATAGTCAGCTAACAAGTAAATATCTTTTAGAATACTTTTTAAGAGTAGCCATAATCTTTTTAATGGATAGTTGGAAGATGGTGTGAACTTATAATATATAAGTTACAACATAAACTAGTTTGTACATGTTTATTTAGTATCTCAAATGAAATCATTTAAATTAAATTGTTTTCTTTCTTAGTAGTTATGTTATGATGTCACATAGGGTTAGACAAGCTTGTGGAAATTGAGAAATAGGTTCCATATTGATCATAGGCAGGCGGGTTGTGACAAGTAAAAGTTAGTAAATGGTCACTCATAGTAGTTTTCTATGCCAATTATGTATCCTCAAAATGGGTCATGACAATTTTACCTTAAAACTTAGAGTTAATCATCTTCTTCATAACTTGTGAGTGAGCATTGTTTAAGCTTTTTGCTTATTTGTAAGGATTTGAATATTTTGAATTAGGTTTTTACTAAAATTTAAGTGAATTGTGTTTGATTGCTTAATATTAAGGTTTGACATGGATTGAAGGATGATTTTTATTGATATGATATTGTCCTTACATAAAATGATGCTTAAATTGTGTTATATTACATGAATATATGATTTTAAAGAATTCTAATCGTGTGTAAATAGGGACAATCTAGAAAAATGTAGAGATAATCGTATAGGAATAGCTCCTAGAAGTGCTTCCTTAGGCCTAAAATACAATGGGCCAAGAATTGCTTTTAAAAATAATTTCTTATTTTTAGAAGCAAAAATCATAGGAATGGAATTGCTTTTAAAAGTGCTTTCCCTCTTCCAAAAAAGGCAAAATCACTTCCAAAATTAAACTTCCCATATAGAATTGTTTTTAAAAGCAATTCTAAGGTTTCAAAAAGTTATAAAAGGTTCAAATTGCTTCTAGAATTGATTCCCTTTACCTATTTTTGTATTTTGACATTAAAATCCAATATAATTAATCATTTTATGTATCTTTTATTATGAGTGTGAATTATAATTGTGATAATGAGGATTTTGCTTCTTTTAAACACATGTATGACTATTGTACATTGAAATTTATTGCAATTGGATACAAATGGGATACTTAATAGGTTAAATTGCTTGAGGCTATACAATAGAGGCATCTTAGTATTGATGAATAAGTTGTGATTTATATTTGCATTGTTTTTGGTAATTAAGCTAACTATTCTTAATACTTTTGGAAATAAGATGGAAATGTATTAACTTTGTTTCAAACACCCGATCTAGTAATAGTAATTAAAAGATAAGGTTGACCTAGAGGAATAATGATAAGCAAATGAGGGTTAAGAATAAATGAGAGTCATAAAGAGATTTACTTACTTTTTTTATTTACTACTTATACGCCACTTGAATGCAATATAGTCACGTGAAGATGAGTAATTATCCAAGTGAATATACATGATTATGTAATTGATGATGGCTATTAATAAAGTTATGATATGAATTGTGTGGTATAATTATATAAGTTTAAGGAGGGTAAATCTAGTCAATAAGAATTAAAAAATCTTTATATTTTATATTTATTAAAATGCTAACATACTAAAACTTAAACTTACCCTTTTCCCCGTGTTTTATTTTACAAATTCACAAGTTGAATTGCCTCTTCCTCCATCATCACTACAGGGTTAGATCCATTAGAGCTTCCTGGTAAAGCAAAAAAAGCAAGGATAGATATTTTGTTGTGTATGGAGAATTTTTTAAGCTTAGGTTGTCTAAGAAATAGGTAGAATATATAAAACCTTTTCAATTAAGATTATTTAGGCTAGTTTTTTCCTGAGTTAAAAGAAATATAAATAAGGCTTACTTCTCTCTTTTTAATTCCTTTTGATGAATATAATTTTATTATCTTCAATTGAAATCTCCTTGATTAAATTTCTTTACAACTATAGTTTATGCATGCTTATATAATTTAAGGAAAATAGGATGGGCGGATGGAAATTAGTTGGCCAAGTCCCACTTCGGTTATGATCAATAGATTACAAAAATTAATGATTATGAATGTTAAATATAACTATTTTTATTGAGAGCATTTGACTTAATTAACATTCAATATCTCTTGAAGATTAGAAGTACAAGTAGGCCAGTGGCTTATTAGAGGCTGACAACTTAGTTTATTTATGATTTAGCTTGACCTAACTTATTTCTTTGAATAAATTAGGATAATGCTAATAAATAAATTTAACCTATCATTTTTTAAGCTTGTATAATTAGTTTATCAAGTTAACCTATTTAATTATTAATATAATTATAATTAATATAATATTATATATAATATATACATATATAAATTATATATACAATATGTAATATTTTAAAACATACATTTATATATTTAAGCTTAATTAGTTCATTGTATAATTTTAGGCTTGAAGATAGCCTTAACCTATTAGTATATTTGAAGATCTATTTATACAAGTAAATTTTTAAATAAGTTAATAAATCAGGTTAAGTTTCTTTAACATGTTAGGTCAAATATAAATTTTAGTTTTATATAAATTAATAAAATAGATTCATGCTAATATTTTAGAAAATAGGTATAATTTATTTAAAGTAAAGTCTAATTTAATCTAATTTATTTGCACCTTTATTAAAAAAATTTATATATTATTCAACATCTAATATTAGATTCTAGTTTTTACATGTGCATTTTTGTGGTTCAAACATTCTTATTATAAAAATAATGAATGTAAGCATCTTGGAGGAAGATAATTTGTATTTTTTTAGGTAATTGTTATAGTATTTCTAGAGGTTTGGGATTTGGAGTGGTGTGATAAAATATAGAGCATTGGATAAGATTACCAAAAGATTATCAAGAATTTTGATAATTTTATTTAATGACTTATATTTTATTACATTATCTTGGATATCAAACTTTTAGGGATAACTTAGAATTCTCCATTTCTAAAAAAAAAAAAAAACTTAGAATTCTCCATTTTTTTAAAGAGAAATGCAAGATGAGTGATTATTGGAAAAAATAATAATAGTAAATAGTCATTAACGCAACACTCTCTAGAAATGTCAAGAAACGGATTCTTCAGAAGCCTGAAGCCCTATTTGGCTAATCGTCTTCTTCATCTCCTCTGATATTGTTCGTCTCTGTTCCTTAGACGGTCTTAAAGTCTTTGACGGCAGCAGCTCGGCCACCGCCCCCAGCAGTTCACGATACGCCATGGCTGACGAAGACTACAATGATTTTGACATGGGGTTCTCTCTCTCTCTCTCTCAATATTACAATTTCAGACTTGTTGAAAATTTAGGTTTCTTTATTTCTTCTGATTCTATTTGCATCTCTGAAAAATTACTTGACCACTGAAAATCAGATAATACATATGGGTTTTGTATTTTTAACTGATTGGAAACTTTTGACGTCTTATTTGGCTCTGTTTTTCGATTTTCATCCGATTTGCGAGACTTTGGGCTTTCTCTGTTTGCGAGGGAGGATTGGATTCGGGTTCTTAAAGTGACTGTTATGTTACTGTTAGACTCTGGGCATAATATTATGTTGGTTGAAAGTAACTAAGTTTTAATGGAGAATATCTCGACTTCTTGGATATAAACCTGTTTATTTCACTTGACGAGTCCTTTAGGGTTAATTTGGTTGCCCGTAGAATCTCTCATTGGACCTGAGTGCTGACATGGGGGCTGTCCTGATAACTACATGGTTTAGTTGTGTGGTTTAGAACTCAGACAAGTATTAGGATTGATTTATATTACTGATATTTAACTTTTTCTTAATTGTTCATGTTACTGCTCTGCCATGTTGTATAAATCAGCATTAGTTTGGTTAGACTGCTAGTTGTAAACCTGTATATTTTGTACTTGTTCATTTTTTAAGACGTCTCATGCAAAAAAGAATGTTGATGCAGATATGAAGATGAGCCTCCAGAGCCTGAAATTGAAGTAAGATGCCCCTTTCTTTGTATCCTTTTTAGAAAGGTCTAACTGAATTTAGTGTTGAAACCTGAACGAAATAATGGAATTATTGGTGGATTGGTGGACAGGAAGGTGCGGAGGAGGATGTCGAACAGAACAAAGACAATGAAGATGTTGCTGGAGAACCTTTTGAAACTGAGGACAAAGAAGAACAAGATGCAGTAGATCGGCCTCGTAAGACATCAAAATACATGACAAAATATGAGCGGGCCCGAATTTTGGGTACCCGTGCTCTCCAAATCAGGTTTTTCCTCTGAACTTTGTGTACCCAAGGTTCTGTTTTCAATTCAGTGTGATGCAACTAGTCATAACAGGTTTCCTTCTGGCTGAGCAGTATGAATGCACCTGTAATGGTTGAGTTGGAGGGAGAGACTGACCCACTTGAGGTAATGTGTCTTGAGCATTAGAACCATTCTCCCGTTTTATTTCCCCATTTTTTTTTTTTTTTTGCTTTTCCCTGGCAATGTTACTGCATTTAAGCATGGCTTGAATAGTGATTTAGGATAATGGCCATAATTAATTTCCAACCATTCTTTCAGTTGTCATGTGTCCTTCGTTTGAAATGAAGGTAATTAGACTTCCCTTGAATTTCTGTTAAGAAAAAGGCTTCCTTTTTTTCGGCATACCTTTCTAAAAGAATAGATTATCTCAATCTGGACCATTGGCATTCATTACAGATGGGTTTACTTCTAAATTTTAGTAATCGTCATTTTCTTTTGCTTTGTAATTTTAGTGTATAAAGAAGTTTCACCGCCACATCTTTCCTCCATATGGCCTCTTATTGACAGTGCTCTGGACATCTGGACTTATGATATTGTTTGTATTTGCTTCGGCTACTAAAGTGTCCTTTTCTTTTGTTTTTTGGTTATTTATTTATTTGTTTATTTATTTATATTTTTTGGGGGCGGGGGATAAAATTTAGACATTGAGTTTTCATAATTGATATTGTTTCTGGTTGACTGTTCAATTATGAAGTAAATTGTGTTTCGTAATAAGTGGTCTAATATGTGCTAACTACTGAGACAGTAGTTATTACATGTAAGTATTATGGATTCTATGTTGGTATGTCTTGAGCATGTGGACCTGTCATCAGTGCTTTGCTATACCGACCTTTGCTTTTGAATCTAGTTGCTACGTATATTTCCTGACATACTGTTGTTGAAGTTATTATTGTTGCTGTTTCGGCTATGCTTTTTTCAATATGAATGTGAATCCAGATCAATGTTATTGTTATGCTTGTTGCTTCTTATGCAATCCAGATCAATATGTGTGTACTCATGATATACCACATTCATTGGCAAAATGCTTGTTTAAATCTTTCTTTCCATGTAAACAAATAATTGAAACTCATTGTCCCAATTTATTTAGATTGCTATGAAGGAGCTTCGGGAGCGCAAGATACCCTTCACCATCCGTCGCTACTTGCCTGATGGAAGGTATTTTCTATACATTATAGGTCCCCTTCCTCCCCCCCCCCCCCCAGCCCGGGCCAAAAAAATAATAATAATAATAATTATGCGATGTTAATAAATTCTCTGCCAAAATTTGCAGTTATGAAGACTGGGGAGTTGATGAGCTGATTGTGGAAGACTCCTGGAAGAGGCAAGTGGGTGGGGATTGATTGGCCCGTCGACTACTATTGTAACAGACTAAGAAGTGGGAGGAGACAGCCAGAAAGAGAAAAAAAAGGGAAACAAGAAAAACTCCATTTCATGATGTTTGTGCCACCTTGAATTTGTCTGACCTTAAAACCTGAACTATTTTCCTACTGTGTAACACCGCATCAGTATCTGCACATCTTCCTGTTTTCCGTAGTGTATGCTAGTGTTTGTGGCAGCAGAGTGCGATTCCCTCTTGGGGTTTATAAACACTGAATGATGTTAAATTTTGAAGATTATGTGCTAATTAAAAAACAATTGAATACCATCACAAATTTACCGAAAATTTAATCTTTTAATTATTTTATAAATTATTTAAATAAATTAAATAATTAATAAATACCAGTATTAATAGAATAGTTTCAGATAATATGTCCTTGTGAATGTATAATAAGTATATAATTTATAATTGAAAGATTTATGTACAAATTATATTCTTGAATGTTGGAGTGGTATTTATTGAGAAAAAGATGATAGAAAATCGGTTAAGGTGGCTTGGTTATGTGTAAAAAAAAGTTACGGGAAGGGAGGTATTAATAAGAGGAGTTGATCATATGATTTTTAATTTTATGTAAAAAGTGTAGGTGAAGATTAAAAAAGATATTGAAAGAAATTATAAAAAAAATATTTTAATAAATAATATTTTTAAAAATTTGATTTTAGATAGAATACAGTAATGTCGTGCGATTCATGTAATATTAATTTTATTTAGGGAGATAAGGTTTTGTTGTTGTTATTATATGTATAAATTATATTCTTATAATTAGTACTATCCTTCATAGTGCAACTTTTTCTTTTTTATGATAGTATATAAGGGTTTACATGTAATAAATTAAATTAAGTATTTAATGAAGAAAAATAATCTTTTATTTGTTTGTGGTTTTTATTAATTTTATTTAATTCACATGCTTTTAAACATTGAAATTTTTTTACTTATACTTTTTATTGTTAATACATTATTTACTTAACTTCTTGTCATGTAATTTAAAAAAAAATTGATATTAGGTGAGTTAAATAAAGTTGAAGGAAATGGTGAGTAAAGTACAATTTTTTTATATTTATATCAATTGATGTTAAGAGTTTTAAATAAAGACTAAAAATATATATTAACTTTATCCCCTTACGTGGAATTTTGTTATTTATGAGAGTTTTAGTTAATTTTTTTTAACTTGTACTATGTATTGCAATAAATTTATTTGTCATTTAAAGTAAATATGGAAAGGTAAATATTATTAAGATAAGAAGATAAAACTAATAATTTTATATTTTTACACAAAATTTTTAACATCAATTTACTTAAATATAGAAGAATTATATTTTTTTCCATATGTTGTTTTACTTGATTTCACTTAAATAATTTATTATGAATTTTTTTTGTTAAAATTAAATAGAAAAAAGTTTAGGTGAGTAAGATATTAATTGCAGACTGCATATGCAAGCAAATTATGTAGGTAGGCTTTATTTATTTTTCAGAAAATATTTGTTTATAAGAAAACAAGTTTTTATTTTCTTATATATAAATAAAAGGTCATCATATTTCTACATTTTATATTTAAAAAAATGATTCTTAAAAGTATGGTAGTAGAGAAAATAATTTTCTTTTTGAAAAAAAATTAAGTTATTTTTCACAAAATTCATTATAATTAGGTTTTGTTTGTTTCAATAGAAAATATTTTTTTTTGTAAAATATAGACATGAAATATTATGATTAGGGAAAATCTTTTATTCATTTAAAGTTAAATGTGAAGAGCTTGATAAAGATAACTTTCTTTTTTTTTAAATAAGTATTTGCTTTCCTCTATTACTTTAATTTTAAGTATTATTGTTTAATTATAAATATGAATAATATGTTATTTTTTATTAAAATATATGCAAATAATATTTTCTAAAAATATGAAACAAATATTAATTATAAAAATTATTTTTTACAATCTTAATAATTTTTGACTATATTTCTTATAAAAATATTTTTTGTCAAAATAAATGAAGTTCAAGTGAAAATTAACAAAATCACATATGGCATAAATATAATTTTAGTTAATGCGCGTAAATCACAATTTTGAGGAAAAGGAACACTAGACTTATGTTTAAGTAAACTTGACTCATGTGAATTAAATATAATTTTGAATTTTAATTTTTGAGAGATATTGTGACATATTATTAAATATAATTACACATCAAATTTATTTTTTTAAGTTAAGTTTAATACATTATATAATAATATGGTAATAATAAGATTTAGTAGTTATATATATACTTAAATTTTTTATCCACTAAATTTCATTTATATTGTATAATACAATATACATAGACAAATAAAATTTAATACTGATGTACCATAATCATCATGTATGAAACAAGGTTGAAACTACAATACCCTAGAACTGTTCAAGGGTAACTCGCCTTAGACACGTGGGCGAATCATACCACGACACTTAGCTAATTTCAGGCTGACAGCCTTCTCTTTACTAGATTTGCTAAATCGTCCTTAAATTTAATTTATTCTCATTTCCTACCCCAAGTCCTAGAAAAAATATTTTGTATTTTATGACATTAGATTTCCCAGCTTGCCCTGCACGCTTGCCCCCAACCCGACCTCCATATTCCTCTTTGTGCTCATTTCCAGACACCATTGTTGTGCACTGTAGCTATCCACAAACTGTGCTCATTTCCAGACACCATTGTTGTGCACTGTAGCTATCCACAAACTGAAGCCGAAGCCCTCATCTTGACAGCATTGCCACGCGGCTTCCCTCGAAGAGGAGTTTCATCGTCTTCTCTGTTTGCCACAGCTTTTACAGAGTACACAACAGGAAACACAGTAGCCCTAAAACTCTCAATAGGGAAAATAAAAAAACCTTGCCCCCAATGCACTCTACTTCTTCCACACAAAGTCCACCATAAAGGAAACCCAATTCGATCGAATAGTAAGAGAGCTTTCACTATCAACCAGCTTATCACAAGCTAACTTACTCATTCTCTTAAAATTGAACCACCTCCTAACTGATTCAAATGCCACCTTCGAAATAGTATCAAACTTGTCAAGCATGTTCTGTCTAGTATGTGTCCACCAATTTGATATTCTATCAAGTAAATCTATATTGTTCTCACACAACGTAACAAGGTCATCACAAGCAACAACGCAACTAAGGGTCTCGGTGATTGGAAACCTAAGATTGTCACTAGGTGAGTCAAAACAATCAGAGATCTCTTTGTTTCAATTTGTAATAAGCTTCCCCACATAGTAAGATGGTATAATAGTAAGGATTGAAACTGTGGCGGCGACGACGGTGACATCAGGATTTGGAAAGCGAAAATCAGTGCGAATGCCAGTACAAACGGTGTCCTAGAAATCAGGGGTGAGGCAAATGGAACGAATGAAATCAAAAGCGAGCTTTTTGCAGACGGCGGAAGTGGGAGAAGTAACAATTTCTTCTACGGTGGACTTGGCTATGACAGAAATGTCGCGGCCGGTGGCGGATTGTTAGAGAGCTTGAAGAAGAGTGCTGGATTGGTGGAGAGCATCATTGGAGCGAAGGTCTGCTTGGATCTGAGCAAAAAGAATATCTATTGCTGCGACTAGTTCAGCGTCAATGGCAAATGGTGGAGGTGGGAAACGAGGATGATGGCACTGTCTGAAATGGGGTGCATAGTAACCCAGTATAATAAAATGCATTACACCTTTGCCAAGAATTAGGGCACAAATGAGGAAAAAATAAGTAAAGGGATGATTTAGCAAATTATGTTAAGAATAGACTATCAGCTTTCATAGTAACCACGTGTCATCACCTGAATGAATCAAGTGTCCAGGGCGAGTTACCATGAACAGGAGTGGGGTATTGTAGTGCAACCCATGAAACAAAGCATGGTTTGAAGACATAACCGTTTCATTTCTTTTGTTCTTATTCTCATTTCTTTCTTCCTTCTCCGATGCTAGTCCTCTATCTTCCTAGTTCCCAAACTGACTTCTTGAATCTTGTCTCTGACTTATGCTTCCACTTCGTTGTCATCCATCTTTCTCATCCCCACTCTCGCCGGAGTGCCGCCATAATGCACTCCCTGAATCCGCTCAAGCTTTCGAGCCTCCAATCTGTTCTGCTACACTCGATCAGCTGGATCAGTTTGGGTGCACAACAGCTAGGGAGAGGATGACCGTGGAGCTGTTGCACCGCTTGCTTGGTGTGGTTTCCGCGGAGCCTCTTCTATGCACCGCTGCTGCCGAGGGGATTCGGGAAGGCAAGGAGAAAGGGGAAAGGTTGAACGACTAGTTTTTCGGATTGGTTTCCACTTCTAGGGGCTGGTTTCAGAAGTAATATGAGGTAAAAGTTCACTCTCTAGTGTTCTAATTCATCTATTATTAATTTTATTATGAGTTGATTTGAGATGGTAAGGGATGGTTCGGGTGTCATTTGAGTTGAGTTGGGATTTTGAATTTTTCCTTCTGATCTGGAATAATTTTAACTGAAAATTCAAGGCTTAAATCATCTTGAATTGTTAGAAGTTAATCTTAGCGTATGGGTGAAAGCCTGTGGGTGATTTTGGAAAGGTGAAGAGTCATTAAAGCTATAGACCGTGACTACTATTGGGGATGTAATGTGGCTGATTTCAGTTAAAATCCTTTTGCATTTTTTAACATTCCTAATGATCTTGAAAGATTTCTAAATTCAAATTATGGGTAAGGTTGGTTTGGGCTTGTACATGACCATTACACATTTTAAGTTGCTCATGAGCTGTTTGGTGTTTGGCGTAATAAGGAAGTTCAGATTTTAGTGAACAAATGGATTCATGAAGTAAACAAATTTTCCTAATTGATATGATAGGAGGTTAGAAAGTTTGAAAGCTTCATCGTGGAAGTGAAGAAAGAGCTTGGAAATTCCGGAAGCAATCCTGAACCTGAAAGCTTTAAACTAAGCTCGAGGAGCTTATAATTTGTGAGTGGAGTTCCTAAACCTTCATATGTCAATGCTTAATTATGAACTTATATGATGTTTTTGAGTTGGTTTTACTCCTATATATGGGTGTATGTACATTATTGTTATGCTGTTTTGGATTATGGTAATGATATTTTCCTAAATTACCTTGCATGAAATGAATTTCCTATTTGTGTGCCATTAATTTTCTCAAATACAGTTTTATGCAGTTAGAGAAGGACATTTATATATATGAATTTAGAACATGTCATGGGTAAATAGTTTATTGGCATGATTTGAAACGATTATTATGTTTCCAAGTATCTTGGAATATTGCTTGACATGAGACTTTGCAAATTTCACTTTAGACATACTTACACTGGGGAATTAAATCTATCTTTGACTTTGGAATATCTATCTTTCCTCATAATGAAACATATATTATCAGTAGTATATTTGAGAATGCTTCTTGTCTAAAGCATTATGATTTCTTGGTTTGGCATGCAACGTAGCAAAAATATATGATTTTGAAACCTCTCAAGACTGCATATTATCCTCAAAGCAACAAGTGTTGTTGACCCAATTAAGAGCAAGCCCTTCTGCTTCCCTCTGTTTTTGCCTCTTTTGTCAACTTTTATGTTCTTCCGATCATATAGAATTCTTTTCTTCTCTCCAGCTTTGTCACTCCTCGAACAAATCTCAGCAGTAATGTTTTCCTCTTGCTGATTTTTGGTCTTGGCTAATTTTCCCTCTCCATCAACCAAAGCTGCCAGCTTTTTAATGAACACCTGGTATTCTTTTCCTCTTGTTAGCTTTTTCAGTACTCTTAAAAGAAATCTCAGCATTGATGTTTTTCTTTTGCTGATTTTTTTTTTTGTCCCTTAATCTTCCCTCTCCATCAGCCAAAGTTGTCAGCTTTTCATTGATTGCTGGTTTCTGCCTCAAAGCTAGATTTCATTTGGATTTTGTTGAGCAGGAGTCCTGTCCAGAGCATTCTCCATTAATCTTCTTTTCTTTGGAACTTCATTTGCTGAATCTATTGACTTATTTTTATTTTCAAGGCTGTTTGATTTATGCTTCAAATTTGATTTTCTTTCCAATGCTTTTGCCTCTGCATTAATGAAAGCTTGAGCCTGACATAATCTTTTTTCCTTCAGAACCTTATGAACTGACATCATGGTCTTTTGTTGAATGCACTTTGGTTTTGGTTTTGAAAGCAGCTTTTTTCTAGGGACTTCCATCACTGATACTGCTCCAGAAATCTTGGGAATAAATTTGTAGAAGCCGAACAAAGTAGAGGAAGAAGTAATGTTGCAGACATAGAGTGCTGAGGGTGTATATGTAGGAAAGACTGAAAGAGAGAGCAAGTAGTGAAAGTAGTGAGATAGGGATTTAAGGATAATCAGGAGGAAGTAAGATAACTTGAGGATAAAACATTAGCTTTTGAATTGAGTAGAGCTCTTGAGTTAATGGGATTTCAAACATTGAAAGAACTTGGGACTGTGGTTTAAGAATTTAGTGTCATCTTAGGATATCATGTCTGTGTCACTGCCAAAGTTTAATAACAGAATTAGGCGCTAAAATATGTCTCCTCTGGGAGCCTTTGCATTGATGTTTTGTTATAGAAGGAAAAAACTTTGTTGATTTTAAATTCTAGAAAAGGTTTACTTGCCATCAACTTTAGTGGATGTAATTGTAGTTTTTTGGCTTATATAATATTATATGTAAATTGTTACAAAATTATAATATTATAATGTTTATGAAAAATATATATATTTTTTTTAATTTTGGAAAGTTTTGCTTTTGGAGAAAATTTACTAGAATTAGGAGTGTTGGTACCAACAAGGTGTTAGTTTGATGGAAAATATGTTGGCTCTAGGAGGATTTTACCTATCAATGAATAGGGGTTTGAATTCTAGAGAGATTCTTGTTGGGAGTGGAGAAATCTGCCAATACTCTAATTCTTAGAGTGGTTGCCTCACTTGGGCACCATTTTACCAACAATTGGTTGTTCTCCATGATAGTAGGCTAAGTCTCAAGGCATTCTAGGCTCACTCAAGGGTTTTGAGTTCGTTTCTTGGAGGAATTTTTGTTAAGAGGGATTTATCATTTAATGTTCTCATCCTGAATAAAATTAGTCTCATACCTAGTAAAAAAGGTGTGGGGATACCTGGATGTAAACAAAAAGGAAAAAAAGAGTGTGGGTAAAAGTTTGTTATTAATTAACACTCTCTTCTAGCTTTCTCTTAATAGCTTCTTAACATGTACCTTTAGGATAAGTTTATCCAAATATCTGTAAAAGTAATAATTGCGCACACTATTATTTTGAAGTATGTCTTTGATGTTTAAAATTTTTTAAATAATTGTTATTTGATATTAATATGTTATATGATATGACATGAGTTTCTCTGTAATTTAGAACACTATTAAATATAGATATGTAATATATTATTATTAAAAATTGAGATAATTGTATAGTACCAAGATAATAATGAAATTATTTTATTAAGTTTTAATCTAGTTACGATTTAAAATCTTAAGATTTTTATTGAAAATGTAAGGTAAATGATAAATCGTTGATAGGGTAGTAAAATTTGAATTGTTCTAATATTCATATATTTTATTAAAATTAGGAATCGATAGAGATATCTACATGAAAGGAACAGTTTCTCATAGAATCACATGCTCTGTCCATTAATTTTGGAAGTGATATACAGATCTCGCACAAATTAAACAAAAAGTTGAAAATCTATGCAGACATTGTTTTTGTCTAGTTATTGAGATTTTCCATTAAAAGTGCTATTTCCATTCACCAGGAAAGTTGGGGGGGGGGGAGGGAGGAAGAGCTATTTCCAATGTAATATTTAACAAGTGTTTGTCATCAGTATAATTTATAAGTTGATGTCCTTGTTTTTGTCTTGCATGAGTTAACATTATAAGTTGTCAGGCTGGTCATGGGAGTCACTGCATGGTGATTTCTTATGCCGGTCATGTGCTCAAAGTTAGAATGTGACAATTAAAGTCCTTATAACTAATATGAAGAAGGAATAAAAATTTATGATTAAGAGGATATTGGTTACAAGAAGCATTGCATTTAACAAGACCCGCGTAACGCATTTCCATCATTAATGTACAAATATGTGCGCCTACATGCACCTGTACATTTCAAATAAGACTCCTGATTGTATTAATGTATATCAATTCTTAAAGGAAGATTAATGAGAAAAATATATACAATAAAGTTGTGGTTATTATTCTTTTTTTTCCTTAATGTTTAATTGCTTCTTATATAATATATTTGTTTGCATTGTCTGCTAATTCACAGTTAACAGCTGCATATTTTTTTTCCCTTGTTGAATTAGGAAGGCTGAAGAGTGCATAATGAAAAATAAGCATTGAAAAGTTAAAGCATATGTTTCTTTGGAGGTAAAACAACTTTAACTCATGTTATGTATTAATTTTAATGCTTTATTAGACATTGAAGTAGAGGAGTGAGCTCTGAATTTGATGGCTGATTAGTTTTTGATTGATTGCATGTTGAGGAATGAGGGGTGTTATGTGTCGTTGTATTGTACGTCTTGATTGTTTTGTAAGCTTTTTATGCATTTTTCGGGTGTAGGTGTGCTTGTTTTCATGATGTTTATTTTTTTCCCTTAATAAAGGTGTAAGAGGTAAAGAGAAATAAGAAAGGCTAAAGTACAAGAAACTCCCTTATACTTAGTTCTGTGTGCATAAAACCCCCTTAAATTTATAACTATGTGATTAACCCCCTAGATAATATACATTGTGGAATTAAAACCCCGATGTTAAACTCAAAGCTTTCTGTCAAATCCACCCAAATATTTTTCTGGAGGCACTATTTTTGAGTGTGAATGAGGTTGGAGACAACCGAGTATGGGTTAAAATCCACCCTCACATTTGCAGCAAAACCAGCAGTTAAACATCTGTTTGCAACTATTTTCCCTTTGAAAAGAATCTCCTTTGATTCACTCATTAATTTAACCTATTCAAAAAATGATATTAATGAAATATTTGTTTGTTGATCCATCAAAAACCAATTTCTGCTTTAATACTTCCAAAATGCTCCGTTTTGGTTGATAGTCATGTAAAATTATATTTTACTTTCCTGCCTGGTTCAAAGTTGATTTGGCATATAATTCTAGTGCTTGTGGCAATTTATTCAAATCTGAAACTGTGAATACTGTTAAATTTCAAACCAACTTGCCTATTAAGAACATACATGTGTAATGGAGAAATCGGGAGAAGTTAGGGGACAATTGCTTTATACACAATTCTATTAACAAGATGCTGTTACTGTTATTAACGGAACGGGATGGTTAACATGAAGCTGTTAACTGCACTATGTGTATAATTTAAGGGGTTAATTTCAAACTTTCAAATTTCAAGGGTTTTTTTGCACATTTATTAAGTATAAATACATTAGTACTTATATTTTACCCCTAAAGAAGAAAAGATGGGCAGCCAATCGGCAAGTCTCGACCATGTAGAATATTATCCACATATTATACATTTGTATGAAGTTATGTAGAATGGAAGCTACTATTATTTGTACATTTTTATTCTCATAACAAGAAAAAAAAAAGTTAATTAAATGTTATATATTTAAAAAGTTAATCATGAAATGACATCTGTATCACTACCACATTTAAGTGAGGTAACATATGACATTTATGAATAATTTTATGTAAAACAGTTTGTATTTAAGATTTCTCCAAATAAGAGAAGTATTGGATTCTCTAACAAGTGTTAGTCCTACTTCTCCTTTACATATGTGATATCATCTGGGTGTGGTTATGATAATTTTGTAAATTAAGATATAGATATCTAACCTAAAGAAAAAAAAATATAAAATTCATATAAGAACATCAATTGAAAACTGGAAATATGAATTTACCATTAACGTGGAAAGAACAAAATTATATTGTCATATATTTGTTACAAATACACTAACTTGAATCAATAAATTAGATATTTCCATTACTGTCCTTCTAATGGTTACAGCACCATTAAATAAAAGCATTCATCGCATCATACCAAAAAATTCAGTAAGGTATGTTTCTCAAAGAAGTATCTTAAAGTATATTGTATGTATGTTTTGGATACATATCTAACAGAGTCAGTCCTTTTTTAAAGTATGGGTGGTACATGTCTGTACTTTTAAAGTGAGAGCTATCTAAGAGTTTGACATAACACTTTCAGTGGAGTGCATGAATAACATTGAAAAAGAATTATGCATGTGGAGGAAAAGAACAAAACCAAGCATCTTGAAATTAAGAACAAACCAAAATTTTTTTTCCTTTTTTCCTGGTATTCAAGAATGAACCGAGCTTGCCACTAATTACAATGTACAATTCTGTATAACGCATGGACTTCATAGAGGAATCAAATTTAATAATAACAATAATTATCTTCAGTAAGAACATATGCATTCCCGGTACATGCCAAAAGCTTCTCATAATCTCTCATAGACTGCATATTTTCCTCAAAGCCACAAGTGTTCTTCACCTGATGCAGCGCAAGTCTTGCTGCTTCCCTCTGTTTTTGCGTTTCTTTGTCAACTTTTATCTTCCTTCTGTCATCCAACACTCTTCTCTTCTCTTCAGCTGTTTTGTCACACCCAGTACATGCCAAAAGCTTCTCAAAATCTCTCATTGACTGCATATTATCCTCAAAGCGACAAGTGTTCTTCACCTGATCCAGCGCACGTCTTGCTGCTTCCCTCTGTTTTTGCCTTTCTTTGTCAACTTTTATCTTCCTCCTGTCATACAACACCCTCTTCTTCTCTTCAGCTGTTTTGTTACTCTTAAAACACATCTCAGCATTGAAGTGTTGTTCTTGCTGATCTATGGTGTTTGCTAATTTTTCCTCTCCATCAACCAAAGTTGCCGGCTTATGGATGAATGGTAGTTTTTCCCTCAAAACTAGTTTTCTTTCCTTATTGTCAGCTTTTTCAGTACTCTTAAAACAAATCTCAGCATTGACGTTTTGCTCTTGCTGATTTCTGGTCTTTGTTAATCTTCTCTCTCTATCAGCCAAAGTAGCTGGCTTTTCAAGGAAAGCCGGTTTCTGCTGCAAAGCTAGTTTTCTCTCTGGTTTTTGTTGAGCAGGAGCCCAATAGTGATCATTCTCCATTAATCTTCTTCTCTTCGAAACTTCATGTGCTGAATCCACTGGCTTATTTTCAACCCTCTCTGTTTTCCGCTTCAAATTTGAGGATATTCTTTCCGATGCCTTTGCCTCTGCACTAATGAAAGCTTGAACCCTCCATAATCTTCTGTCCTTCAGAACCTTATGAACTGACGTCATGGACTTCTGTTGAATGCGTTTTGGTTTTGGTTTCGAAAGCAGCTTGTTTTTAGGAACTTCCAACTCGGTTACTGCTTCAGAAATCTTGGGGAGAAATTTGTAGAAGCAGAACAAAGTATGGGAAGAAGTAATATTGCAGAAATAGGGTAGTGAGGGTGTATATATATATATATGGAAGAGAGAGATAAGTACTGAAGTAGTGAGATAGGGATTTTAGGATAATTGTGAGGAATTAAGATAACCTGAGGATCAATCATTAGCTTTTGAATTGAGTAGAGTAGTTGAGTGAACATGATTTCGGACATCGAAAGAACTTGGGACTGTGGTCTAAGAAGTAAGCGGTTATCATGTCTGTGTCGCCGCCAATGTTTATAACAACGGAATTAGGCGCCAAAATCTGTCTCCTGTGTATGCGCGCGCGCGCGCAAACAAGGTTTTACTTGGTTTTAGTTGTTGATTTTAAAATCTAAAAAGGGTTTACTAGCCATCAACTTAATGTTTATTATATGTATATATATATATATATATATATATATATATATATATATATATATATATATATATACATATAATAAACATTAAGTTGATGGCTAGTTAAAGTTCGGCTTTTAGAGAAAATTCGCTAAGAATTAGGAGTGGGTATAAAAGTTTGTTACTAGCAGTATCTTCTAGCTTTCTTTGATTAGCTTCTTAACGTGTACCTTGGAGATAAGCTTATCCAAATATCCGTAAAATTAATATTTGCGCATACTATTATTGTGAAGTATATCTTTAATTTATAAAATTTTTAAAATAATAGTTATTCCATATTAATATGTTATATGATATGACAAGAGTTTACCTATAACTTAGAACAATATTAAATTAAATATAGATATATAATAATACGTTACTATTGAAAAATTGAGATAATTATATAGTGTAAAGACAATAATAAAATTATTTTTTTAATTTTAAATTTAGTTACAATTTCAAATCTTAGAGGTCATTGGGTTGATAGAAATAATATGGAAAGTACAACCAATTGAGAAGTAAGAACTCTTGAGTTGTTGATTGGACACTTATTGCTAAAGTGGGGAAAATAGAATCCACAAATCTTAGAGGTCATTGGGTTAAATTTTTTTTATGTTATTTATAGATAGAAATATAAAATTATTTTTATTTAATTTAATTAATAGTCATTTTAATCTTTTATTCTCATAATGAGTTTAAAAATTATAATAAATATAATTTATTAATTTTAAAAGATAAAGATAATTATAGTAAATTGATTATAATAAATATAATTATTTTATGGGCAAATTATATTGACATCTCTTGAAATTGATTTAATTACATTTGTCATCCTTTATTTTTTAAAATTATATACTTTCACTTTTTGATTATTCTTTGACCATTATGAAATACAATGATAGTAATTTTTTAATTGTAATTTCTTCTCTAATGTCATCCATAATGATTACAAAATTATTTCCTTTTATTTTTATGTGCAAATTTGCCCTTTTCTAAAAAAAAATTGGAAGCTTATTGTGTTTTTATTATAAATAAGAAGGTATATTTGAATATAAAAATGTAGAAAAATTGTGTTCTAGTCATTAGAAATAATGAGTTTGATTGTTTATTGTTTTTTAGAAATAATTTTTATTTTTTTATCTGCAGCAAAAGTTCCTATTTGGTAAATTGTTTTTAAAATTTACTTTTAGAAATTATGAATCTAAATGTGTGACTTGAAAATTAAAATAAGTTGTTATTTTTTTAACTTATTTTTTTGTTTTGGATGCAAGTTTTTTAATTAAATGAAAGATTTATTTATTTAAACATTCTTTATTTTTTATTTTTTAAATTTGAAAATAATTTTTTTAAAAAAGTATTTAAAAATAAGATTTTTAGAGTTGCTTGTGAAAATAAAAAAATTGGAAATGTATCCAAATAGACATAATACTAAGAAATGAATTGCTGTTAAAAGGTTAAAATTATTTTATTCCATAGTAGTGAAAAAAATGAGTAGGGGGTGAAAATGTATAATTTTGAAAAATGAGGGGTATTGAATGCATTTAGGTTAAAGTTTAGGGGTGATTAATATAATTTGCCCTTATGCTATTAATTATACAATGAATAGGATGAGTATCATATAAAATTATATTAAATAAATATTAAATATTATATCAGAAATCTAGTTTCTTTAAATAGAATTATATTTATTTTTTATATCCATTATATTATTTTTAAAATTATTATCTTTATTATTTTAATATTTAATTATAAAAATAAGAAATTATGTATTTCTTATCTATTTTATATAAATTTACTAAAATTAATAATTTAACTAATAATTTTTATTAAAATTATATATACATATCTGTGTGTGTATGTGTGTGCATTCAAACATATCAAGAAATATTTTTATATAAGAAATAAAAGGAATGGATTATGACTATTAGATCTTGTGTCAATAGTTAGGATGAAAACATAATTGAAAGTTATGTGATCATTTAAAATGGTGCTATGATTACTTAAAAAAAATTATATGACATCATATTTTAATCGTGGGGTTTAGGGTAGCCATAAATCATTCCTTTGGGTCTTATATCAAAACATTTTTCTTGGTTGATATATTGCATATGTATATCTTGATTTTTTTTTATCTAAGTACTTATAGTAAATTAAAAAAATAAATTACAAATTTAGAAAAATTATGATTAAAAGAGAGATTAGGACTATAACTTTAAAAAAGATATTTAAAGAGTATTAAAGTTTATTGATATTTCTTATTTTTCATATTACAAATTAATAAGGCTTATTAGTCATTTTGATAATATTTTAAAGAAGTTTAGAGTTAAATTATAAGAAGTTAATTATTAAGAAGTGTCAATTTTGTAGTGTCAATCATATAACTTTAAATATTTTTTAGAATATTCATAAATTAAATTACTTTTTGAGAAGTTGAACTTTTTGTAAAAGTTTGTTTTTAGTTGAATTTGATCAATTTTAATTGTTATCAAGTATTGATTATTTTTTAATTCAACCTAGTATTTGTGTTGAAGTAACATTGAGATTCTTTATCAAATGGGAATGCTTGGATTATAAAGATATGTATTGGTTAAGAATATTTGATGTATGAAAGAGATGTAATATAAGTGTCCAAGGGAGTTGTATGAGAATTGACAAAGGTTTGAGAAAAATGTAGGAATAGTATTTAGAAAGTTGTAGAGTTATGGTTGAAACTTTTACATGCATTATCTTGTAATCTTTTAATGATGTATTGAGTTTTTTTCTCATTAGTGATTTTTTACTTTTTGGAGTTTAAGGAATTTTTTATGTTAAATTGTTTGTGTATTTTATTATGATATTTAGATTAATTTAATTGTTTGATGTTTATATGTTTGAAAACGAATATTTTTCTTGACATTGGTATTAGAGCAGGTTTGGATTTGTGAGAATAGTAATCAAAGATAGCAAAACTTAGTTGATATGGCATTATTGATGATAGATGAAGTTGATGATGATAAAGATGACTCGATTGCATGAATTTGATGTTGCTAATGGTTGTAGTTGATGATGGAGATAAAGATATGAAAAGATTATATCAATTTACGAAGGTGTTTACAAGTTTAATATTTTTATATATGGGAGGGATTCTTATGGATGAGGAGGTCGTGGATAAACTTTGGTGGAACTTGTGATGCTTGATTAAGGTAGAGTAGATATAGTATGAAAATTGATGAAGATGGTGAGATTTGTATCAAAGTAGAGATTGTTAAGTTTAGTTCAAATTCTAATTTTGATCAATTATTGATTGTTATTTATTATGAGTTATCTTCATATTTAAGTTAGATATTTATGTTAGAGTAATATTGAGGTTTCTTGTTGAACAAGTATTTTTAAGATATAGATATTTGTATTGGAGAGTTAGAGGTACGAGAGAGATGTTATGTAAGTACTTATGAGGATTATATGAAAACTTATATAAAAGTTTGAGAGAGATATAAAAATAATGGTTAAGAAGTTGTGAGATTATGATTGAGAATTTTCACAAGTATTATTATGTAATCTTTTGATAGTACAGTGGATTTTTTTCTCATTAATTATTCTTTCCTTAGAGTAATGTTTTTATGTTAAATTTTTTGTATACTTTATTATGATATTTTAATCAATTTAATTGTTTAATACTTATATGTTTGGATAGGGATATTTTTCCCAACACTTCTTATATAAACAAAATAATTCCTTAAGATAGTAAATTGAAAGCTAAAGGTAAATGATAAGTCATTCATAGGGTAGTAAAATTTGAATAGTTTTGGTATTAATGTTTTTATTAGAATTAGGATTCAATGTATATCTATATGAAAATAACAGCTTCTCATAGAATCGCATGCTTTGTCCATTGATTTGGGGAATAATATACTGATCTATCGAAAATTATACAAAAAGTTGAAAAATCTCAAATATTGTTTTTTCAATTGTGAAGTGCAATGCACAAATTCTTGATGAGCTTCTCTGTTAGAAGAGCTATATCCAATGCAATATTTAATTAGACTAAAAAATGATTGTCTTTTGTTTAATTAATAAGTTGATGTCTTGATTTTGTCTTGCATAATATTAGATTAGGATTTTTTCCCCTTTTTTGTCATTTTTCTATATTCATAATTTTAAATAAATTTTTTTATATTTATTTCTTTTTAAAATTTATTCTATGTTTTTAAAAAAATATATTAGATCAAAATTCGTTAACGTTGTAGTTTGGTAGACTTATTGATGGTAGTTTTTTATGCTAATCACGTGCTCAGAGTTAAAATACACGTGACTAACATGAAGAAAGAGCGGAAATTTATGAAGATTGCTTTCAAGAAATATTGCACTTAACAAGACCAAGGGAATGCATTTGTATCATTAATGTACAAATTTGCGCGTGCACACATCAAACTGATTACGACGGATGTCAACCCAAGAAGAAAGAAAACTGTACAATAAATGTATGGTTATTATTCCTTTTTTGATATTTAATTTCTCTTCATATAATTTGTATGCATTGTCTATTAATTAGTTATATTTTTTTATTTAAACTATTTGTTTTAATGTCATTAGTGAGGGAGGGAACAAATTTATTATATGTCAAAATAAGAAATTAATAATATTAATTATAAAATTTAAGAAATGAAATAATCTTCACCTTTATAAATAAAAAAAATATTTTGATTACTCTTATTTTTTCAATTGCAAGATATAGATGTAATATATCACCTCTTTATTTATATATTTATATACGAACAATATCTTCTCACAAAATAAAGAAACCCATTTTTCTTTTTAAATGTTAGTTGTATATGTATAATTCTCATAACAAGAAAAGAAAATTAATTGCATGTTATGTATTTATAAAATTAATTATGAAATGACTTGTGTATCACTACTTACTTGTGACATTTATGATTAATTTTATGTAAGATATGACTATGTATATGAAGTGTTTTCAAATGCGAGAACCATTGGGTTCCTAGCAAGAGTCAAAATTCTACCAAAAAAACTAACAATTGAGTCCTAATTCTCCTCTCAATGTGCGATATCATATCGGCGCGGGTCTGATAATTCTTAAATAATTAAGATATGGATATGGATGTCTAATGTAAAGAAAAAAATATATAAAATTCATATAAGAACATCAATTAAAAAATGGAAATAGAGTAGTGGGGGTGTGTGTGTGTCTATATATATGTACGTATATATGGAAGAGAGATAAGCAGTGAAGTAGTGAGATAGGGATTTTAGGATAATGATGAGGAATTAAGATATCTTGAGGATAAAACATTAGCATTTGAATTGAGCGGAGTCCATGGGTGAATAACATTTCAAAAATAGATAGAAGTTGGGACTGAGGTTGTCTTTGTTATCATGTCCGCATGGCCGCCAAAGTTTAATGACAGAACCATGGGCTAAAATAATTGATTATTGATAATATTTAGTATAGTGATCAAAACATAAATGATTATTAATTGATTGTATTGGATAATAATTATAATTTTTCTTTCACTAACTTTTAATAATAATTGCCTTTTTTGTAGTAAGAGAAAAATCACAATTAAAAAATAAATTATAAAGGAAGATAGCTTATTAATCATGATGGCCTGTTTTAGAAGGATAATTCGTTAAAAACTTGTGATGATTTTTAATAAAAATCACTTTTCGAGAGAAAAATTATGATTAAAAAATAAATTATAAAAAAAGATAATTTATTAATCACGATTGCCTTTTTTTAGAGGATAATTGGTTAAAAACTTATCTTTTTTTTAAAATCTTTAACTAATTATCCTTCAAGAAAAATAATCATTAGTAAAAGTGATGCCATTAATAAAAAAATTATAATATTATGTAATATAATTAATTACATTTTTATTGCTATATCAAACGAGTCTTGCATGTATGTCATAATTTTTTTATTTGGCACAACTATTGACAATAATTAATTTTTTTTGAGAGAATTAAGTTTTAAATTCCTTTACTAAAAAATATAATTAAATAATATGTTATTTTATACGACTTATTTTTTAGTCATTATTTTTCTTTCACTAAAATTTTTTTACATTAATTATCTTTCAAGAAAAATAATCATTATTAAAAATTATGTCATTATAAAAAGAAAGATCACGATTATTATATATTATAATTAATCAATAATTAATTATTTTTATCATTATACTGAATCGACCTTATTTAATTGTTGATTCCAATTTTAAATTCTATAAAAGGTTTGCCGTCAACTGATGTAATTATAGTTTTTTGCTTATTTAATATTATATGCAAAGCTATTACAAATTACAAAATTATAATATTATAATGTCTGTACACACAAGAAAGTATTTATTGATATCAATGTAAGTCATTTAAACTTACCTCAGATCCCAGCCATTAGTTTCATTAAAGTTTAATGGTTGAGATTAATTTATTTTATATATTTTTTACACTATATATATCTTATTCATTCCCTCTTTTAATTAATGCATTGATAAAATTTTTTAAATCATTAAATAAATATTTATTTTATAATTATTATGCATATTTTTGATTAAGAGATGAATTTTTTTTATCATTATTACATATAATTATTAACTTTCTTTTAATTTGAATAAAAAAACAATGTATTGTAAATAAAGTATTTTAAAAATATATTTATGGTATGAAAATAAATTTACATATATTTTTTATATTTACTACATGCATCTTAACTTTTATTATTTGTAGCAAAACTATAATAATTTTTTCAAAATGAATTATTTTCCACTAGTTATGATTAAATAATTATTGTTTTTTAGGTTTTTCTTTTATATGGTTACTATTTATATTTGTAAAATTTTGTTATAATTATGACATAAATTTGAGTATTAGTCATAGTGAATCAAATTGAGCTTTCTTCGATCCCTGAGTATTAAGCAAAAAATTATTAGTCACTTTAATTAAGATTTAAAATTCAATTTCAATACTTCTAAAAGAAAATTATATATAATAATTATAAAATAAGAGAAAATAATTAGAGTATATATATAGTAATCATAAAAGATATCTTTGGATTTTAATTTAAATTATTTTTTTACTAAAATAGATTCGGAGGATATTAATAATTTGAAAATATTTATTTAATGTATTAATTAATAGAGAAAATTAGTTATATATAATGTAAAATTTGTAAAAAATGAATAGATATCGACGATTGAATTTAGTGTAGATTATTTAAGCTTGTGCTAATATCACGTGTGCGTGTGCATTTGTGTGTGTGTGGATTTAAATTTAATTTGTTATTAGTGTAATTCAATTTTATATTACTACTAACTCATGTATTATTATATTAATAAAAAATTATTAATTAAAAATTTTATCATTATTATTTTTTTAATTATATATCTTTTTCTTATTTATCAATAGTATAAAAAGTTTTACACTAATAATAAATAAAATTTAAACTTAATATATATATATATATGTTTTACACTAATAATAAATAAAATTTAAACTTAATATATATATATATATATATATATATATATATATATATATATATATATATATATATATATATATATATATATATATATATATATATATATATATATATATATATATATATATATATATATATATCAAATGAGAAGAGTGTTTTTATACGAAAGTAAGAGGAGTAAATTGTGACCATCTAATCTTATATTGAATGGGGGAATGTTTTTATATAAAAGTGACGAGTAAATTGTGACAATCTAATCTTATGTTAAAGAATTTGGATTAAAATATAAAATTATGTAATTTTTAAAAAAGTAATTATGTGATATTTTTAAATAATCATATGATTTTAAATTATATGTTAATCTTTACTATTAATACAAAATTTAATAGTCATGATTTAATCTTCTTATTTCATACAGAAAAACATTACCCCTACCTAATATGTCCCCGATTTTGGCAGAGCTAAAGGGGATTAGGGGGGCCCCTGCCGCCTCAAAGTTTCGGTGTATCTTGTATGTTATTATATACTATGATTCTTTCTAAAATTTTAAAAAATATATAATTATAAAAAATGTAATTATGTAATAAAAATAAATTTTATATAAAAGCTAAAAATAAAATATAAAGTGTAAGATCATAATTTTTTTATAATTAATTAATTAAAAATAATTTATTCTTTATTTTTTATTTTCTCCATATTCTTACTAAATATAAACTTTTTTATTGTATTGTATCTTAAAAACACTTTATAAAAGTATATGTTTAGTTGAAACCAAAAATTTTACATAACTTACAAAATATTTTCCTAACATCTGCTGAATTCTAATTTTATTTTTAAAAAAATATTATATAAAAATTTATAAACATTTATTTACAGTACATATGTACTAAAGTTATTACTTATTTACTATCAATTTTGATGTTATCACCCTGAATTTTCATAGTCCTACACATGTTAAAAAAATGTCTATATACATATAACTTCATTAAATTAATTATTTTATTTTCAGTTTTTATAGTAACTTTTATTATAAAATTCTAAATAATTGCACTAGAATAACCACTTACTTATTATCTATTTTAATTTTATAATCCAAAATATTTGTAATAAAACATTTATACATATCTAAAAAATATGTATAGATGTGAACTTTGTTAAATTAATTACATTTTTGCAAATTTGATATATTTTTATTGTAACTTTATTTATAAAAGTTTGAATAATTTATACATATAATATTTATAAATAAATTTCTATAATTTTATTTATTATTTTATAATTTTTATATTTAATTTGTAAAAAATTACAATACTTAAATTAAAATTACCAAGAAGAATTTAATTTTTTAAACAAATTTTCAATATGCATTAAAATAAAATTATATCTAATTATAGTCAGCCTCCATGGATCTCCCGAGCTATAATTCTTACTTGAATTAGGAGTGTGGATAAAGGTATTATTATGAACACTATTTCTAGCGTTCTCTTATTAGCTTCTCAACATATAATTTGGGCATAAGTTTATCCAAATATTTGTAAAAGTAATTTGTGCATACTATTATTTTGAAGTATGTCTTTAATTTATTAAAATTTGAAAATATATAATATTTATTTCATATTAATATGTTATAAGATATGACATGAGTGTATCTATCACTTAGAACAGTATTAAATATAGATATATAATACATTGATATTCAAAATTTGTGATAATTTTATAGTATGAAGATAATAATGAAATCATTTTATCAGGCTTTAATTTGCTTACAATTTCAAATCTTAAGATTGTAATTTGAAAGTGGAGGTGATTATGGGACAGGTATCGGGCTGAAAATTTTGCTCTGCCCGCTTTCTTATTTTTCCTGACCCGACCAGAGGCTTGAACTTTTTTTTTTCTTATAATTTTTTTTCAGAAATTTAAATCCATACTTAAAATGAATTTCTTTAAATGGTATAATATAATATCAAGATTTTTAATTATGTATAATTATTAATTATATTAAATAAAATAATAGTTTATTCTAAAATTTTGTATCTATTTATAATATATATATTTTATTTTAAATTGGGTCAACTTGAGCTCGGCTCGATTAACAATTGCAATCTAAGAAAAAAGGGCTTGATTGTTATTTGAGTTCATATCTTATTATTATTATTATTATTATTATTATTATTATTATTATTATTATTATTATTATTATTTTGAGTTAGGAGAATCAAGCCTAACGGATCACCCGATCCATATTCAAATGTAATTAAAAGCATATTCAAATCTGATTAAAAGCTTAAGATAAATGATAAGTTATTGTTAAGATAGTAAATTTTGAATCTTTCTAATATGAATATATTAGTTAGTTGTCAATAGATGCCTATATAAAAAGAATAATTTCTCTTGAGTGCTCCTAAAAGGTGAAATCAACTTTTGAAATTGTAATGAGTCTCTTATTTGTATCCCAAAATACTGAACTCCTGTGGTATATATCCTCAGGCTTGTAACACAAAGGCTTATAAAACTGACAAGTGAGTTAACTACTCTACTAAGATTGGTATTGGGCAGATGATCCAATTGCCTCCTATGCAACTTTGTCTTCCAGGATATATTGTCCCTCCCGGACTGATGTGCTTGTTACTAAATTACACTGAATAAAATAATTACTTCTTAGGGAAAAAAAGGAAAAGAAAAGAATAGTTTCTCATAGAATCACACTCTTTGTTTTTTAATTTGGAAAATAGTATATTGATCTCTCGTAAATTAAATAAAAGGTTACTTTTGAAAAGTTTATAATTTATAAGCTATTAACTTTTTAATTTTTTTTAAATTTATCTTTATTCTTTTTATTAATTTATAATTCATGCTTTTTATCACTATAAATTATTTTAATTTATATAATTATTTCTATTAATATGCCTTTTTATATTATTTTATAATTTCAATTAATTCAACAATTAATTTCACAAAATTTTTCTTATATAATTAGCTTACTTATCAATTATAAATTATAAATTATCAACCAATTTATTAGTTAATTGTGTAAACTAGAGCCTTAAAATAAAGAATGATTGACAATTTATGATTAAAATTAAGAGAAAATTACTTACAAAAGGCACTGCATTTTACAAGACCATTGGAATGCATTTGTGTCATTAATGTACAAAATACAAGTAGGTGCAGATACACTTGTACACATCAGATCTTGATTATAATATGGATATCAATCTAAAATACACGTAGGTGTGTTTATTTTTCATGATTTTTTTTTCTTTCTTTGTAAAGGCGTAAGAGGTAAAGAGAAAAAAATTTAAAATATGGGCAGCGATCATTGTAGTCCAGACCATATAGAATATTATTCATATATTATACATTTATATTAAGAGCTGATTTAGTTGGCAGATATAATATGAGAAGTGCCAAAACGAAGGAAGTAAAATATTTAAGAAAGTTCTATTTTTCAAATGTAATAAGAAGTTACTTATTTATACTTTTTTGGTAATTAAGAAGAATTTCCTACATTATAAAGAGATATTAATACAGAATTAATCCTATCCAATTAAACTAATGACTATTTTAATCTTTTATTTTCATCATGAGTATGAGTTTGAAAATTATAATAAATATAATTTTTAATTATAAAATATGAATATAATTATAATAAATTTATTCTAATAAATAAATTATTTTATGAATTATAGGAATATTAAGTAAAATTATAAAATATAAATATTATATCATAAATATAAATAGTGAGTATACTCATAAATATAATTATAATAGAAACTTAATTCTAAATAGAATTATATTTATTATATATATCTATTATATTATTTTATATTTATTATTTTAATATTCAATTTTAAAATAAAAAATTGTATATCTCTTATCTATTTTATATAATTTTATTGAATTAATTATTTATTTAATATTTTTATTTACTTAAGCTGCATTATTTTTGATTATATTAAGATAATTATATATAAGACATTTTAATTTTTTTTATATAAGTAGATTGTGTATTTTTATAGTAAATTAAAACATAAAAAATCACAAATTTAAAAATTATAATCAGAAGAGAGAGAGTAAATAACTAGATACAATTAAAATTTATTGATATTTCTTATTTTATATATTATAATTTTGAAGTACATATCACTCATGTTAGTAATATTTTATATAAAATTCATAATTAGACTGAACAAAAGACATAAAGTTAATCCATTTGAAGTGTTAATTTCTTAGCATTAAATAAATCATTCTTTAGTTACAAAGAATAGAAGCTACTATCAAATATAACTTATTTTTTTTTGTTCTTTTTCTAAATGTTATTTGTAAATGTTAAATTCTCATAATGAGGATAAAATTAAGGGTAAAATATGATAACCTCCCTGGAAGTTCAACCTAAATATATTCCATTCCTCTTAATTTTCAAATTTGGGCTGGACGTTCCTTGAAACTAATAGTAAAAGATGGTGTTAGTTTATTGTACATTTGGACAAAATTGCTCCTTCATTACAAATGAAAAAAAAATAAAAAAAACTGGACAAAAACTCTTAGACGAAACCTTTTGTTTGCTTTGCTTTTCTAGAAGTTTAGGAAACCATAGTCTTGGCTATACCAGCTTTCACCATGCAAGTTCTGTTCCATTTGTTCTTAGTAACCAAATGATGCAATTTTTGCAATGTTGTTTCATACAAATGAGGAATCTCCGGATTGCATAGAAGATTTTGGATTTGAACTTTGTTAAGAGGAGATTTTTGGAGTTGGAATTCGTTTGAATGCACTTGTCGAGCAGCATGCTTGAATGAGCTGGTGTAGTGTGAGATTTGGCGTTAGCTCCTAATCTCTTGGCAATGGCTACTAGTTGATTGGGCAAATACAAACCTTGAATTTTTTTAGCCATTTTTCTATAATTTCCCTATCATATGTTATGCCAGTCAAGGCTATCACCGGGTCCTTCATGATTTGAAGCGAAATCGGACAAATGAAATATTGAGGGATATTAGTTTCTGCCATTAAAGAGAATACAGAGTAGTGGTCTCTTCTATCAAAATGGTGACATTTAGACAACAAAGGATAAAAGAAACTGATTTTCTTTCTGTAAAAGAAAGTGGCTTTATAAATATTTAAGGTATGAATATCAAAAGAAGTATATCACTCATTCATTTACATAAAAATGATTTTTTTTGAAAAAAAATTCCCACAAAACATACAAAACCTTAATGATGACCAAAAAAAAAATGGACACAACAAAAATATTTTGACAAGTTGGTTTCAAGGATCTTTTTAGTCACTGGAGTTATTTTGTTGCCACCAAAAGTAAAACAAAAAAAAATGATAGTTAGACTAGAAACCGATCTTCACTCATTTGCAAGTTGAATGTCGATCTTCAATGTTGGTCGATCTTCACTTTTTGCTCACTGATTTCATTTTTCATGCATTGATTGATGAATTTTCTAAATTTTTTCACACTTTAATAAAAAAATTTAGGCAATAAATTACACATTTATCATAAAATGAGAATTTAATTTCATTAACTAAACAATAAATTATATTGTTTATATATATACTACTATTATAAGGACAATATTATCCAAAATGTTTGTCACATGCTTCCTACAAAAATTTTGCTAGATACACTAATAGAAATCAGGTGCTTAGGGAAGGGAGAGTAATAATTTTCATTCTTTAGGGACTTGTAGTCCAAAATTGAAAATCAAGAAAAGGAGAGTGTATTTAGGTTAAACTTTAGGAGAGGTTATTGTATTTTATCCTAAAATTAATTACATGTTATATATTTACAAAATTAACCATGAAATGATGTGCATCACTACCACATTTAAGTGAAGTTACATATGACATTTATAATTAATTTTTCTTGGTGAACAAAAGAAATACAAAGTCTATCTAAGGACTACATGCTACAGCTCTGGCAAAGAGAAACAGATCAACACAGTCAACGGAAGGATGGAGAAATGCTTATATGCTGCGGTTATAATATGTATATTTAGTCATAACTAATAAATAAAAAATATTTATTAATATTTATAATTTTTAATATTTTAAGAATTAAAAAAATATTTTTAATGTATATAAATCCATGAAATTAATAAACATTTTTTAATTTATTAATCATAATTAAATATACATAATATAATTGAAGCATATAAAAAATTTTAAGAGAGTAAACCCAGAGTTCAGCCACCAAAACGTCTGTAGCTAAAAAATCTAGAAATTCCAAAATCCAAGATCTCGGTGCATCCTTGAAGACACCAACAAATTTAACTGATCCCCCAATATTACAATCTAGCCATCCGTTATGAGGAAAGTCCCACCCAATAAGAACTTTAGTCTTGGGTTGCATGGGTACTAAATTATGGTTTGAACTCCAAGCATAAGAAACCTCATGAGTTCTATGTCTGGCAAGAAAAAATACGTTATACATGGCTTCTTTTTGCTCCTAGAAAACTAGTATTACGATTTTGCAACAACAACCAACAGACAAAACCAAACGTGGTTCGCCATTTGGTATCTTCAGATCTTCCCAAATTTACAGATAGGTTCAAAGAGGTCCAATCTATCATTTAGTCATTAAAGAATTGCTCCCAGTACTAAGGTTTAATAACTGAAAGCCAAAGACTATAAACCTCCCACGTCTTCCACGTCTCAGGCATGATGGGTCATGCTGCGGATCCTTCTCTCGTCATCTGTTAACAAACATTTTGGTAAGTAACCAGAGATAAGCTTGGACTCTTTCAGGCCCTTGCCAATGCCAAACCTTCTTCCATACTGAATTAGAAGGGACTGGTTCAGATGCTGTTAGACTAAGATCGATATGCTGATTAGCCTGATCTAACTGAGAATCTCCCATTTCTAATTTTACACCATGATACTTGGTTCATCCCCAACAAATAATTAGAGTAACATATGTATTTGAGATTTTTATATGTAAAGCCCTATGTTAATTTGAAAATTTCTCAAATAAGAGTAGTATTGAGTTCACCAACAAGCGTCCGTCTTACTTTTGAGTTTGATAACTTTTAAAAATTAAGATATGGACGTCAAATGTAAAATATATATATATATATATATATATATATATATATATATATATATATATATATAAAATTTGTATAAAAACATCAATTAAAAACTAGAAATATATTAATTTACCAATATTTTAAAATTAAACTGATGATTGAATAAAAAATGAGAACGATTTGAGATTTAATAGTTAAATGGGGGTTGAATAAGGTTGAATTAAAATTATAATATATACAAAAAGTTTCAATATATAACAATTAAAAACAATAAGTGAGCACAAAATTCAACTTATTATGTAATAAAATATGAAAATATTGTTGAACATTATCAAATAATTTCATATATTTATGAGTTCATAATTCAAATTATCACAAAATTAAACCTGATGATTTTGTTTTGTGGCTATCATTTATAGGTTCAAGATAACTTTTCTAATTACTTGAGACATTGAACTTTATATATTATTTAACATCAAGTAAAAATAATATTATTTTTGAAAATAGTAATAATTTTTTAAAAGGATTATCAACCAGTTAAATCATGCAAACAGCAATCAGTTGATACAATTTAACCGGTTTGTCACTAGTTCGTTGTTAATTTGACTGAAAAATCGATTTTAATAGTTAATTGAACCAGTTGCATGGCTGGTTCACAATTTTCCTGATTGAACTGATTGATCCCATCAAAATTTCTGAACATTGAAATTTACCATTAGTGTGTAAAGAACAAAAATATACTCTCATATATTTGTTACAAATACACTTTCATCGATCAAAAAAATTAAATATTAATATTGCTGTCCTTCACATGGTTAAAACACCATCAAATAAAAATATAGAAAAATTTACGGTATATCATTATATTTAACCGATATAACCATTGATATATAACTAAAAAAAGAATAAACCAAACACCTTGAAATTAAGAAGAAGGAGCTGAACTTTCTTTCTTTTTTTCCCCCTAGTATTGGAGAATGAATTGAGCTTGTTGTTAACTACCATGTACAATTCTGTAATCAAATTTGATAATAACAATAATTATCTGAAGTAAGAACATAGGCATTCCCAGTACATGCCAAAAGCTTCTCAAAATCTCTCATAGACTGCATATTATCCTCGAAGCCACAAGTGTTGTTGACCTGATAAAGTGCAAGTCTCGCTGCTTCCCTCTGTTTTTGCCTTTGTTTGTCGATTCTTATTTTCTTCCTGTCATGCAAATCTCTTCTCTTATTTTCAGCTTCATTGTCACTCTTCAAACAAATCTCAGCATTAGTGTTTTCCTGTTGCTTATTTCTGGTCTTTGCTAATCTTTCCTTTCCATCAACCAAAGTTGCCGGCTTCTGAATGAATGGCAGTTTTATCCTCAAAACTAGTTTTCTTTTCTTCTCGTCAGCCTTTTCAGAACTCTTCGAACAAACCTCAGCTTTAATGATCTTCTTTTGCTGATTTTTTGTCTCTATTAATCTTCCCTCTCGATTAGCCAAAATTGCTGGCTTTTCAACGAACACCGGTTTCTGCTTCAAAGCTAGTTTTCTTTCTGGTTTTTGTTGAGCAGGAGCCCTGTCTTGAATATCCTCCATCAATCTTCTCTTCTTCGGAACTTCATGTGCTGAATCCATCGGCTTATTTTCAAGGCCATCTGTCTTACGCTTCAAATTTGATTTTCTTTCCAGTCCTTTTGCGTCTGCATTAACGAAAGCTTGTGCACGACATAATTTTCTCTCCTTCAGAACCTTATGAACTGACGTCATGCTCTTCTGTTGAATACGCATTGGTTTCGGTTTCGAAAGCAGCATTTTTCTAGCGACTTCCATCCCCGATACTGCTTCAGAAATCTTAGGGAGAAATTTGTAGAAACAAAATAAAGTATAAGAAGAAGGAATATTGCAGAAATAGAGTAGTGACTAGTGAGGGTGTGTGTGTGTATATATATATATGTATGTATGTATGGAAGAGAGAGAGAGACAAGTACCGAAGTACTGAAGAGGGAGATAAGTAGTGAAGCAGTGAGATAGGAATTTTAGGATAATGATGAGGAATTAAGATATCTTGAGGATAAAATGTTAACTTGCGAATTGAGTAGAGTCCTTGAGTGAATAAGATTTCGAACATTGAAAGAACTTAGGACTGTGGTTTAAGAATAGGGCGGTCATCTTGTGATATCGTGTCTGTGTCGCCGCCACAATTAGGCGCCAAAATCCGTCTCCAACGCGTGCCTTCTGACGTTTGTTATAGAAGTAACAGCAAGCTTTTCCTCGGTTTTTGTTGTTGATTTTAAATTCTAAAAAAGGTTTATTAATTTGCCGTCAACTTTAGTCAATGTAATTATAAATTTTTTGCGTATTTAATATTATATCTAAAGTTGTTACAAAATTATAATATTATGATATTTATTAAAAAATATATATATTTTTTAGAAGTTTTGGTTTTAGTTAAAATTTGCTAGGGTGTGGATAAAAGTTTGTTATTAACACCATCTTCAAGCCTTTTCTTTTCTTTTTGACAATGGTAGTAGTAATAAATCTACATAATACACTGGGCTTTGGAATTGAACTCCAAACATAAACATAATAAGAAGTAAAACCTTTAAATTAATATTAGGTGTCAATATATCATTGCACTATTGAAATGTCGGCCTCTAGCATTCTCTTAACTTCTCAACATGCATCTTGGGGATAAGTTTATGCAAATATTGTAAAAGTAATATATGCACACACATTATTATTTCAAGGTATGTCTTGGATTTAAAATTTTTTTAAGATAATAGTTATTTCTTATCAATATGTTGTATGATATGATATGAGTTTATCCATAACTTGGAACAATATTATATATAGATATATAGTATATTACTGTTCAAAAATTGAGATAATTATGTAGTGAAAAGATAATATTTTATTAACTTTTGGTTCAGTTACAATTTAAAGTCTTAAGATTGTAATTGAAAGCTTGAGGTAAATGATAAGTCGTTGAATTTATCCAAAAATACAATGATAAGCCCTTGAATTTATCCAAAAAAAAGAGATAAGTCTTTGAGATGGTAGTAAAATTTGAATCCAATATTGATGTATTTTTATTAGAATTAGGAGTCAATAGATATATATACGAAAAGCACAATTTCTCAAAGGAACACACACCCAGTCCATTAATTCTGGGAATAATATATTGATCCCTCATAAATTATACAAAAAGTTGAAAAATCTATTTTGATATGGGAGTAAAAGCTAACAATTCAGACGGAAATCCCATCCGACAAAATCTGATAAAGAATTGATAACTATTGCTTTCTATGTAGTTTTAAATTTACTTTGTTACTTAAATTTTAGTTATTTGTATTTATCATTTTTTATTTTTATGAAGTCTCATGTCAAATAAAATAAAAGATTTAAATTTAGAAGCACTATTACAAAAATGAGATATTATGTTACTACATAAAAGTTGGCTTCAATTAACATGGCGTCTATATTGATGCGGTGACAATTTTGAAATTATTTGGAAAAATTTAAGATGATAGGTCATAAATATAGGTGATATCTATTTGGATGTAGTAGTGTTTTTAAAACTAATAGAAAAATTAAGATATCAATTTTTATGTAGTCGATGCCATAATATAAGCCATTGGAAAAATTAAGAAATTTAAGAGATTAATTTTAGAATTAATTGATGTCTATCTAGATATAGTAATATTTTTGAAATTTTTTGGAAATTTAAAATATGAATTCTTTACTTAACTAACATCAAAATGTATAACATTTAAAGGTTGTTGGGAAAACGAGGAAGTTTAAGATGTTAGTTTTAGAATTAATTGATATTTATTTTCACATCATGACATTTTTTTTGAAATTAATAGGAAATCAAAGATTTAAGTTTTTTACTTAATTGACATTAAAATGTATAACATTTAAAAATTATCAAGAAATGAGTAAACCTAAGATGTCAATTTTAGAATTAATCAACATCTAAAGATTCAAAAGTCTGGTAAGAAAAATGTCAAACTTTAATACATCAATTTTAAACTAAATTGATGTCTAAAGTAATGACATTTATGGGATTATTGGATATACTAAAATTTAAGACATTAATTTTGTACATAACCATTGTTTAGATATATTTCAAACGACTGGTTGAAACATATAAAAAGTAAGTACATTGTTTTTGTACTTAACTAACGTCTAATATTATAAAAATTACTATTCACTTGGAAAATAATAATACATAAAACGTTAGTTTTGTATTAATAACCAATGTTTAAAGTTGATAACATTTTTGCACTATATATAAATAAAACATATCTTTTTTTTTTTCATTATCATTCTAACTCTTCCTCTTATTTATTTACAAGCTTCATCTCTGTCTAGCTATTTCAACAGAATTCTAGACATCACTTCATCTTTTACCATATATAATTGAACTACTAATATTCTTTCAACTAATATTGACCATGAAACAAATCTCCTATTTCAAGCCATTGGTTTAAAACATAAGAGGTTACTTTTTTACTTTTATTTCTTAGATATTTGTCTTATCCATTTCTTTGGAATTTTTTGTGCAAGTTGTTTCAATAGATTTTTATTTGTGTGCCTTTGTATAACTTCTGAATTTATCTCATTTTTGGTTACTTATTATATATTTGATAAAATGTTGTGGCAAAGCCTAAAGTCATCCAAAATGTCTTTCTTGATTTTATTTACCAAATCTTTGCCTTTTCCATTTATTTGATTTTTTGTGTAGTCTTTTTAGGAGATTTTTGTTTATATTTTCTTTATATAATTTTTGAGGTTAAATCTAAGTTTAAGATACTTATTATATGCTTGATAAAATATTGTAGTAAAGTTTGAAGTTGATCGAACAATAAGGAAGGATAGAGAAAAAGTAAAAAATATTATGAAAATGGATATTTTTCACAATTTTGGAAGTGGCAAAACCTTGTCAAGATTTACAAATGGATAAATCTCAAAAAGTTATATATAAAATTTTCCTTAAACGGATGATTGAGTACAAAGTTATGACTTTTCAAAATTTTTAATTGAAAATATATATTTTTGATGGAATGCTAAGTTTATTCAATTTTTATTATAAATATTCTAATGTGAAAGCTAAAAACCATTATTAAAAAATGTTTTGCAAACATTTCATGTCAATTACTTAGTAAAAGTCAATTTTTTTAACTCATTATTGATAATTGGGTTGTATGATACATGAAAAAATATTAACAGTTTAGTTGATATAGGGATTGATGTTATTTTATTTTTTTTATATTGGGTATGTAATTGACGTTATAACTTATTTATAATAATGCTTGATAAGACATTGACTATATTTTGATATGTAATCTATTAAACAACCAACGTTAATTAGCTATTATATAATAGTGGAGATTTATATAAATATGTTAAGTTTTGCATTACTTAAATTATGTGAGTGATTTCCTTAGAATTAATATATATATATATATAGGGTATCCCTTTGGGGAATTTTTTAATGCAATATTTAATTCAAAATCTAATAAAGCATTTCATTATCATTATTATTATTGTTATTGTTATTATTATTAGTAATAATAATAGTATTAGTAATAATAATTGTAGTAGTATGCTAGAAATATATTTTTCCACTTCTATTTTTCATCTTGCGTCAAGTGGCATTAGAAAAAAATTAGTTAACATTTGAGATTTTAGGTGATGATTGGTGGTGATAATAGAGATTGTGAAAAACATTTCATTAATGGAGATCATGGGATTGCTGATGCAAGTTCAAGAAGAGAAGAAGACCAGCGAATTCTATATGATCCCTGAACTTCAAAGGTAAGGGCTATCTAAATTTTTGATATAACTCTTCTTGTGGAGGGTGCTTGAATACTATGGAAAGAGAATAATCATATAGCAAAAAAATAAAAAATAAAAAAACCAAACATCTTGAAATTAAGAAGATCGAATTAAATTTCCCCCCCTATAATTCAAGAATGAACTAGGCTTGCTATCAATTACAATGTACAATTCTATAAAACACATTGACATCATAGCAGAAGAATCAAATTTAATAACAACAATAATTATCTACAGGAAAACCATAGGAATTGCCGAGCTTCTCAAAATCTCTCATAAACTATATATTATCCTCAAAGCCACAAGTGTTCTTCACTTGATGAAGCACAAGTCTCACCACTTCCCTTTGTTTTTGCCTTTCTTTGTCAACTTCTAACTTTTTCTTGTCATGTAGATATTTTTCTTCTCTTCAGAACTTTTAAAGAAGGCTTATGCCAAACATTTTAAGATTGGGGGTTTGCAAAATTACCATGATCCATTGCTTAGGTTGATAAGTGATTTTTCCCTAAAATCTTTGTTGGAGATAACGATTGGAATGATGATGCTACAACATTTTTAGTCCATGGCAATGGCTAAAAATCATTGCTTATACACAAAAAATTATTGCCTATAATATAGGCAATAGTTATTAGTTGTTGCCATAGTGAGCATTACCTATTCTTTAATAGTTTTCCAAATTTTAAGCAATGATTATTAGTCATTGCCTATTCTCATTTCAGCAATGCTTCTTAGCTATTGCTTAATCTTTATGCAACAATTATCAAGCGTTGTGAGGTATTATAGATAACATTTGTAAACTATTATCTATAATAGAATTAGCAATGGTTCTTGACCATTACCTAAAACATGTATAATAAGCAACGATTATAAATCGTTGCCTATATTATTTAAAGTAATAGCTAAAAACCATTGCCTAAATTAAAATAAGCAACGACTAGGAATCATTGCCTAAAATAATATAAGCAATGACTAAAAATTATTGCCTAAAATAATATAAGCAACAACTTAAAAATGAGTAATGATTCTAAATCGTTGCCTAGATGAGAATTAACAATAATTTTTAACTATTACCTACTAGAATTCGCAATGATTTTGAATAATTGCCTATATGAGAATAAGCAACGGTTTTGACCATTGCTTAAAATGAGAATAGGCAACATTTGTTGACCATTTCATATATCAATTGATCGAGTTTGTATTTTCATATGATTATACAACAAGCTTTAAGGGAAATATGACAAAAAAGAAACCAATTATTTGTTCAAAAATTTAATGTTACAAAAAGAAACCAATTATAGATAACTTACTAGAATATTATAATTAAGAAAATAAGAAAATTTGATGTCCAAAAATTTTTCTCACAAATAACTTATAACATAAGTTTATAATCTACATTTTTTTTATTGCTTGGAGGATAACTTATTCAATAATTAGTATTGTTATAAGGAATGAAAAAAAAATCTCTTCCAAGCAAAATAATTACAATGATCATCTCAACATTTTTTAAGACTTTAGACAAAGACAAATTTTGTAGTTGCTGAAGGAACTCTCATGAGTAATGGAAAACCATAGGATTATGTGGAAGAATATTTTTAGTTTTAAAATATAGCTCCAAGTCACCATAAAGTGTAATGTTGGCTTTTCTTTCAATGTAGATATGTAGGAGTGGCAGCATTACTTTGATTATCTCCATTTTCATTGATTAGCCCTAATAAAAGCCATAAATGAAATCTCTTTTCTCTCACTATAAATTCTAGATCTTGCTTGGGAAATAATAGTTTTTTGCTTGAAGAAACTGAATTTTTTTAACCTTGTTTTCATCTATTGCGAACAACCTCACAATGAGTTCATTGCCCATTACAATTACAACCTTCTCAATATGAAATATCACCATTACAATTACAATTTTTTTAACCTTGTTTTTTAACCTTGTTTTCATCTATTGCGAACATAAAGTTAAGATTAGGTAATATTCATAAATGGCTTCTCATCAAATTAGAAGTGTAAGTTTCTTCTATTATAATTTAACAATCTATGTATATTACAACTTATATTTAATTATATATATATGTAATACAATGCTATCAAATGAATTCATCAATCCTTTTACAGTTTTATATTTGTAAATAACAAGATAAAAAACACATCAATAGTACATGCATATTATTTATTTATTTATTTATAGTGGTTGATGTTTTTTAATTACATCTTAAGATGTGAGAGTATCTCTTGGTTTATATTCCTTTTTTCTGTATCAATTAAACCATAGATTATAACTTATTTGAAAATAACAAATGAATTACTGAATTGCTTTTAGCATTTGTTTTGATAGAGGAGACAACATACTTATTCGGCAGCTAATGTTCCCCCTACAAACATAGAAAAAAACTATAAATGGAGAAAAGCTGCATCTCTTTTTCAATCATAGAGAATAATCAAATAGATAACAACGATTGTTAAATTAGATACTTAAAAAATTATATTTTCTCAAAGATTTTTGTTCTCTCTCTCTCTCTCTCTCTCTCTTTTAAATCTATCCTAGATAGATAGTAAGAGCAATAAGAATGAAATGAAAAGAAAATAGATGTTGACTCAGTTGTCTTAATCTCTTGCTGCTAGTCTTTATTTTAAATTTATTACTTACTAAAAATTGAATTATATTCAAAGCTTAGTTCATTGAGAACCATTTTACCTTGCTTCACTCAAAATTTGTACCAAGTAATTATTGGTGCCATGTGCTAACAATAATAGAAATAATGTTTTCCTTTAAAATGTTATCTAAATAGTAGAAATGCCTAAAGTCCTGATGCTTGACAAGTGAATATATTTGCATTGCACGTGTTCTTGAACAAATAGGTTTCAAATAATAAAAATTCCAACTACTACTAACCTTTTCAATCTTCACATTAGAGCTTTATTGTAGTATCATTTAATGTCCAGATCTCCTCCAACTCCTTAGCAACCTGCCCAAGCTATTTCTTTAGACATTCCATGTCATAAGTCATCATCTATACCTTTTCTCATCTTAGAAAAATAAAGAGTATCAGTGGAACATAGAAGATTTATACGTGTAATTTCAATTATGTGTAAATAAGAACTAATAACTCGGACACCCAAAGCTAATTTAAAGCATTGAGTCCTACTTTTGCTTTGCCTAAGCCCTAAATTCTTGGAATAACAGGAACCTTATGCCCTTGCAACTTGTTGTTGATTGTATTTCAAGAATTGCTAGTGTAGCATTTAGAAGATGAGAAACCACAACCACACAACATATATTTAATAGGAAATATTACACTTTTAGTTCAATATAATTTAAATGTAATAGGATACATACACTAAAACATGATATCCTTACCGAAGTCCTGATCTCATGAAAGCCACCCTCTATCAAGGCAAAAATAAACCTATTTGTTTGTGAACTAGGATTTGCTAGAGGAAACACAGATGTCATCATTACTTTAAGATATATGTATAAGGATAAAAAATGACCTACATATACATCCCATGATCCCTCAAGCATGAGCTTTGATAGATTTAAATACAAGTTAAAAGTATGAAAATAGAGGAAATACTACCAAAATTGAGCCAAATTCTAAGCTAAAAAAAAGAAGAAATAAGATTAAACTGAAATCTTTATAAGCATAGATTGAAATCATTGAACTATTTAATAGTTGTATTGTTAAATCTTTATAAGCAACATATATCTATATGATAAAACTGACTTATATTTTTATATAAAGTAAGGGTAAAATGTAAAATAAAATACACTTACAAGAATTGAAATAAAATATTCAAAATTAGTGCAAAAGTGACCTTGGTGGTTATAGTTTCCAATAGAAGCAATTTTATGTGGTAAACTACCTTGAAAAAACATGATATAGGCAATATGAATCATTCTAACAATGACATTCATATTCACATTGTTATTCTTTTATTTTCTCTGTGAATATAAGATGCATTATTCAATCAATCACCTATTAGTATTTTATTATACCCAATTATGGATTATTTTTTATTGAAGGGCCACAAAAGCATCTACGTCAGAAGTTTTATATACCAATAATCCTTAAGTTCATTTCTCACATGGCTTGGTATAGAAGAAAATGTGTAATTGTTCAAATTTTATTTTTATAATTTTTTGGATTTGATTATCTAACCAAAAAATTCTTATATAACAATTTATTTCTTTCATTCCTTTGTATCCTTGGCCTGTGGTAGTAGTTATACTATAAAGATCGTGACCTTTGAAGAAAGAAAGTCACATTGATAAGTTTCAAAGACAAAGCTATTATTTTAATAAAAGCAATAGTGGGATGGAGTTCTATAACATAGAAAGAAAATTGAAGCGCTCATATTTGCAACAATTTGTCCAAATTATTAATTATTGTCTTAAAAGCTCAGTTACTTAGTTTAAGTAGTAGAAAAGAAACTAGAAACTCAACATGACTACTCTTTAGAAAATTTATAGCAGAATGCCTCTTGCACTTTAGAACCTAACTTTAATCTCAACTTTTGTCATAAAACTACAATGAAGTGACATTAAATTTTCCCCCGAGAAGTTTAGTCAAAAGATCAATGTTGCTAGACCACCATAATATCCTTTGGAAAATACAGCAATACATCATTGAGAACTAACTAGTATCGTATCCCTTGGGATTTGATTCTAGGTGTAAAGATCCAACGTTTCTTATTGGACCCTATTGTCTTCTATAAGGACTTTGCAACACAAGTTATGATTAAAAGTAGTACAAAGGAACTAACTAATAAAGAAAAATTACAAGAACCAATAACAAATAAGAAATTCAATTAGCTTATGATATGATAAAACTAAAAATGCGCTCATGACAATAATTCCTATAGACTTTCTTCAATGAAGCAAGACTAAAATATTGAACTCTCACTACATATTTTAAACCCAAAACCAACTTCTTTTAAACTATCCATTTTAAATACCCAAAATGAGACATAGACACTGAATTGATAAAGTAACAACTATTAGATAGGAATCTCATCAAAATATGATCATGGAAGCCTAATTTTTTACAACAACCTTGGCAACAAGTTGACCTTTCTTCCCTATTTAATTAAAAAAAAACTTACCTACGAATCAGAGCCTGAATAGGAAAAATTAAGAAATTTAAGACATTAATTTTAGAATTAATTAATGTCTATTTAGATATAGTAATATTTTTGAATTTTTTTAGAAATTTAAAATATGAATTCTTTACTTATCTATCATCAAAATGTATAACATTTAAAGATTGTTGGGAAAATGAAGAAGTTTAAGATGTTAGTTTTAGAATTAATTGATATTTATTTTAACATTGTGACATTTTTTTTTGAAATTAATAGGAAATCAAAGATGTAAGTTTTTTACTTAATTGACATTAAAATGTATAACATTTAAAAATTATCAAGAAATGAGTAAACCTAAGATGTCAATTTTAGAATTAATCAACATCTAAAGATTCAAAAGTCTGGTAAGAAAAATGTCAAACTTTAATACATTAATTTTAAACTAAATTGACGTATAAAATGATGGCATTTATGAGATTATTGGATATACTAAAATTTAAGATGTTAATTTTGTATATAACCATTGTTTAGATATATTTCAAATGACTGGTTGGAACATATAAAAAGTAAGTACATCATTTTTGTAGTTAACTAACGTCTAATATTATGACAATTACTATCCACTTGGAAAATAATAATACATAAGATGTTAATTTGTGTTAATAACCAATGTCTAAAGTTGATAACATTTTTGCACTATATATAAATAAAAATATATCTTTTTTTTTTTCATTATCATTCTAACTTTTCCTCTTATTTATTTATAACCTTCATCTCTATCTTCATCTTCGTCTAGCTATTTCGATAGAATTCTAGACTTCACTTCATTTTTTACCATATATAAGTGAACTACTAATATTATTTCAACTAATATTGACCATGAAACAAATCTCCTATTTCAAGCCATTAGTTTAAAACATAAGAGGTTACTTTTTTACTTTTATTTCTTAGATATTTGCCTTATCCATTTTTTTGGATTTTTTTGTGCAAGTTATTTCAATAGATTTTTATTTGTGTACCTTTGTATATCTTCTAAAATTTTATCTAATTTTTTGGGTACTTATTATATATTTGATAAAATGTTGTAGCGAAGCCTAAAGTCATCTCAAATATCTTTCTTGATTTTATTTACCAAATCTTCGCCTTTTCCATTTATTTAATTTTTTGTATAGTCCTTTTAAGAGATTTTTGTTTATATTTTTTATATAATTTTTGAGGTTCAATCTAAGTTTTAGATACTTATTATATGATTAATAAAATATTGTAGTAAAGTTCAAAGTCGACCGAACAATAAAGAGAGATGGAGAAAAGGTAAAAAAAATCATGAAAATGGATATTTTTCACAATTTTAGAAGTGGCAAAACCTTGTCAAGATTTTACAAATGGATAAACCTCAAAAAATTATATGAAATCAATATAAAATTCACCCTAAACAGATGATTAAGCACAAAATTATGACTTTTCAAAATTTTTAATTTAAAATATACATTTTTGATGGATTGCTAAGTTTATTCAGTTTTTATTATAAATATTCTAATGTAAAAGATAAAAACCATTATTAAAAAATGTTTTGCAAACATTTCATGTCAATTACTTAGTAAAAGTCAATGTTTTTAACTTATTATTGATAATTGGGTTGTACAATACATGAAAAAATAATAACGGTTTAGTTGATATAGGGATTGATGTTATTTTATTTTTTAAGATTGGGTATGTAATTGACGTTATAACTTATTTATAATGATGCTTGATAAGACATTGACCGTATTTTGATATGTAATCTATTAAACAATCGACGCTAATAAACTATTATATAATAGTGGAGATTTATATAAATATGTTAAGTTTTGCATTACTTAAATTATGTGAGTGATTTCCTTAGAATTAATATATATATATAAGGTACCTCATTGAGGATTTTTTTAATTCAATATTTAATTAAAAATATAATAAAGCATTTCATTTTCATTATTATTATTGCTATTATTATTATTATTATTAGTAATAATAATAATAGTAGTAGTATGCTAGAAATATATTTTTCCACTTCTATTTTACATCCTGCATCATGTGGCATTAGAAAGAAATTAGTTAACATTCGAGATTTTAGGTGATGATTGGTGGTGATAATAGAGTTTGTGATAAACATTTCATTAATGGTGATCATGGGATTGCTGATGCAAGTTCAAGAAGAGAAGAAGACCAATGAATTCTATATGATCCCTGAACTTCAAAGGTGAGGGCTATCTAAATGTTTGACATAACTCTTCTTGTGGAGGGTTCTTGAATACTATGGAAAAAGAATTAAGCATATAGCAAAAAAATAAAAAATAAAAAAGCAAACATCTTGAAATTAAGAAGATTGAATTGAATTTTCCCCCCTATAATTCAAGAATGATCTAAGCTTGCTATAAATTACAATGTACAATTCTATAAAACACATTGACATCATAGCAGAAGAATTAAATTTAATAATAGCAATAATTATCTATAGGAAAACCATAGGCATTGTCGATCTTCTCAAAATCTCTCATAAACTACATATTATCCTCAAAGCCACGAGTGTTCTTCACTTGATGAAGCATAAGTCTCGCCACTTCCTTCTGTTTTGGCCTTTCTTCGTCAACTTCTAACTTGTCATGTAGATATTCTTTCTTCGCTTTAGAACTTTTAGAGAAGGCTTGTGTCGGACATTTTAAGATTGGGGGTGTGCAAAATTACCATGATCCATTGCTTAGGTTGATGAGTGATATTTCCCTAAAATCTTTGTTGGAGATGACGATTGGAATGATGACGCTATGACATTTTTGGTCCATGGCAATGGCTAAAAACCATTGCTTATACACAAAAAATTATTACCTATAATATAGGCAATAGTTATTAGCTATTCCCATAGTGAGCATTACTTATTCTTTAATAGTTCTCCAAATTTTAAGTAATGATTAGTAACCATTGCCTATTCTTATTTCAACGATGCTTCTTAGCTATTGCTTAATCTATATGCAACAATTATCAAGCGTTGTGAGGTATTATAGATAACATTTGCAAACTATTGTTTATAATAGAATTAGCAATGGTTCTTGACCATTACCTAAATCATGTATAATAAGCAACAATTGTTAATCATTGCCTATATTATTTGAAGCAATAGCTAAAAACCATTGCCTAAATTAAAATAAGCAACAACTAGGAATCGTTGCCTAAAATAATATAAGCAACAACTTAAAAATGAGTAATGATTCTAAATCATTGCCTAAATGAGAATCAACAATAATTTTTAACTATTACCTATTAGAATTAGCAACGGTTCTGAATCATTGCCTATATGAGAATAAGCAATGGTTTTGACCATTGCTCAAAATGAGAATAGGCAACATTTTTTAAATGTTTCATATATCAATTGATCTTTAAAAAATTTGATGTTATGAAAAAGAAATATGACAAAAAAGAAACCAATTATTTGTTAAAAAATTTGATGTTACAAAAAGAAATCAATTATAGATAACTTACTAGAATATTATAATTAAGGAAATAAGAAAATTTGATGTCCAAAAATTTTTCTCACAAATCACTCATAACGTAAGTTTATAATCTACATTTTTTTTATTGCTAAGAGGATAACTTATTCAATAATTAGTATTGTTATAGGGAATGAAACAAAAATCTCTTCCAAGCTAAATAATTACAATGATCATGTCAACATTTTTTTGACTTTAGACAAAGACAAATTTTGTAGTTGCCAAAGGAACTCTCATGAGTAATGGAAAACCATAGGATTATGTGGAAGAATATTTGTAGTTTTAAATTGAAGCTCCTAGTCACCATAAAGTGTAATGTTGGCTTTTCTTTCAAAGTAGATTTGTAGGAGTGGGAGCATTACTTTAATTATCTCCATTTTCATTGATTAGCCTTAATAAAAGCCATCAATAAAATCTCTTTTCTCTCACTTATAAATTCTAGATCTTGTTTGGGAAATAATAGTTTTTAGCTTGAAGAAACTAAATTTTTTGAACCTTATTTTCATCTATTGCGAACTACCTCACAATGAGTTCATTGCCCATTAGAATTAGAACCTTTTCAATATGAAATATCACCATAGGCTCTATTCATAGTTTAGATCGCAAAACAAAAATTAGAATGTCATCTTAAGATTTTGAAGCATGATATAGATGAATTATTTACTAAGAAAAACTAATAGCAAAATATAATTTACAATATTCATTCTTAGATAAAACAAGCTCTAAGTTTCAGTCTTGGGCTACAAAGGGCAAATGCCTAAGTGTCGTGGCATTTTGCAATGAAGGTTGCATCCTTATTTCATTGGCATAATATTATCTAAATTATTGAGAAAAATACATTAATACATGATTCGTTAGATTCTTTTTTAAGCACCAATATAATATTGCCAAGTCAATTTTGTTTTTTTTTTATAAAGCATATGTTATCTCTTTTACTATATATAGCTATAAACATACCAATAAAAAATAGTCCTAAAACTATTCTATGCATAATTAGGTCCTTTAGTTGATTCTAATTGGTTACATTTAGCAATTATAAATAATATAGATTGGTACATGCATATTATTTATTTATTTATTTTTATAGTAGTTGATGTTTTTTAAGTACATCTTAAGATGTGAGAGTATCTCTTGGTTTGTATTCCTTTTTTTCTGTATCAATTAAACCATAGATTATAACTTATTTGAAAATAACAAATGAATTACTGAATTGCTTTTAGGATTTGTTTTGATAGAGGAGACAACATATCTATTAGGTAGCTAATGTTTCCCCTATAAGCATAGAAAAAAACTTTAAATGGAGAAAAGCTACATCTCTTTTTCAATCATAGAGAATAATCAAATAGCTAACAATGACTGTTAAATTAAATACTTAAAAAATTGTATTCTCTTAAAGATTTTTGTTCTCTCTCTCTCTCTCTTTCTTTTAAATCTATCCTAGTTAGATAGTAAGAGTAGTAAAAATGACAGGAAAAGAAAATAGATGTTGGCTCATTTGTCTTAATCTCTTACTGCTAGTCTTTATTTTAAGTTTATTGCTTACTAAAAATTGAATTATACACAAAGCTTAGTTCATTGAGAACCATTTTAACTTGCTTCAGTCAAAATTTGTACCAAGTAATTATTGGTGCCAGGTGCTAACAATAATAGAAATAATGTTTTCCTTCAAAATGTTAATCTAAATAGTAAAAATGCCTAAAGTCCTGATGCTTGACAAGTAAATAGATTTGCATTGCACGTGTTCTTGAATAAATAGGTTTCAAATAATAAAAATTACAACTACTACTAACCTTTTCAATCTCCTCATTAGAGCTCTATTGTAGTATCATTTAATGTCTAGATCTCCTCCAACTCCTTAGCAACCTACCTAAGCTATTTCTTTAGACATTCCATGTCATAAGTCATCATCTATGCCTTTTCTAATCTTAGGAAAATAAAGAGTATCAGTGGAACATAGAAGATTTATACATGTAATTTCAATTATGTGTAAATAGGAACTAATAACTCAGACACCTGAAGCTAATTTAAAGCATTGAGTCCCTGAATTCTTGGAATAACAGGAGCCTTATGCCCTTGCTACTTGTTGTTGATTGTATTTCATGAATTGCTAGTGTATGCCTTTGCTACTTGTTGTTGATTATATTTCAGGAACTGCTAGTGTAGCATTTGGAAGATGAGAAACCACAACCACATAACATATATTTAATAGGAAATATTATACTTATAGTTCAATATAATTTGAATGTAATAGGATACATACACTAAAACATGATATCCTTACCGAATTCTTGATCTCATGAAAGCCACCCTCTATCAAGGCAAAAATAAACCTATTTGTTTGTGAACTAGGATTTGCTAGAGGAAACATAGATGTCATTATTACTTTAAGATATGTGTATAAGGATAAAAAATTACCTACATATACATCCCATGATCCCTCAAGCATGAGCTTTGATAGATTTAAATACAAGTTAAAAGTATGAAAATAGAGGAAATAGTATCAAAATTGAGCCAAATTCTAAGCTAAAAAGAAGAAGAAATAAGATTAAACTGAAATCTTTATAGGCATAGATTGAAATCACTGAACTATTTAATAGTTGTATTGTTAAATCTTTATAAGCAACATATATCTATTTGATAAAACTAACTTATATTTTTATATAAAGTAAGGGTAAAATGTAAAATAAAATACACTTACAGGAATTGAAATAAAATATTCAAAATTAGTGCAAAAGTGACCTTGGTGGTTATAGTTTCCAATAGAAGCAATTTTATGTGGTAAACTACCTTGAAAAAACATGATATAGGCAATATGAATCATTCTAACAATGACATTCATATTCACGTTGTTATTCTTTTATTTTCTCTGTGAATATAAGATGCATTATTCAATCAATCACCTATTAGTATTTTATTATACCCAAGTACGGATTATTTTTTATTGAAGGGCAACAAAAGCATCTACATCAAAAGTTTTATAAACCAATAATCCTTAAGTTTATTTCTCATATGGCTTGGTATAGAAGAAAATGTGTAATTGTTCAAATTTTATTTTTATAATTTTTTGGATTTGATTGTCCAACCAAAAAATTCTTATATAAAAATTTATTTCTTTCATTCCTTCAGATCCTTGGCTTGTGATAGTAGTTATGCTATAAAGATTGTGACCTTTGAAAAAAAGAAAGTCACATTAATAAGTTTCAAAGACAAAGCTTTTGTTTTAATAAAAGCAATAGTGGGATGGAATCCTATAATATAAAAAGAAAATTGAAGCACTCATATTTGCAACAATTTGTCCAAATTATTAATTATTGTTTTAAAAGTTCAGTTACTTGGTTTAAGTTGTACAAAAGAAACTAGAAACTCAGCATGACCGCTCTTTAGAAAATTTATAGCAGAATGCCTCTTGCACTTTAGAACCTAACTTTAATCTCAACTTTTGCCATAAAACTACAAAGTGACATTAAATTTTTCACCTAGAAGTTTAGTCAAAAGATCAATGTTGCTAGACCACCATAATATCCTTTGGAAAATACAATAGTACAGCATTGAAAACTAACTAGTATAGTATCCCCTAGGATTTGATTCTGGGTGTAAAGATCCAATGCTTCTTATTGGACCTTATTGTCTTCTATAAGGACTTTGCAACACAAGTTATGATTAAAAATAGTACAAAAGAACTAACTAATAAAGAAAAATTACAAGAACCAATAACAAATAAGAAATTCAATTAGCTTATGATATGATAAAACTAAAAATGCGCTCATGACAATAATTCCTATATACCTTCTTCAATGAAGCAAGACTAAAATATTGAACTCTCACTACATATTTTAAACTGAAGACCAACTTCTTTTAAACTATCCATTTTAAATACACAAAATGAGACATAGACACTGAATTGATAAAGTAACAACTATTACATAGGACTCTCATCAAAATATGATCATGGAAGCCTAATTTTTTACAACAACCTTGGCAACAAGTTGACCTTTCTTCCTATTTAATTAAAAAAATTACCTACGAATCAAAGGCTGAATAGGAGCATAAATATTCGATATAAATTTTATAAATTTTCTTTTGGATGGTATATAAATTGAGCCCATTACACACAAGACTTGTTAAAATTTTAGAAACAAAACAAGACCTCCAACCAAAACTAAAGAAATGATATAATTTCATTTGAATCTAATGGTGCTGACTTTTATACTGCTAATGAAGATTAGCTATACATTATGCAAACAAATTAGAGTACATTAACCATAATAAATAACCAAATCATAACTAAAATTATGGTTGTGCATTCCTGAGGAAGAAAAAGGAAATCATAATAAAAAAAAGCAATATTAACATTGGAAAATAAATTCAAACTTAAAACCAAATTAAAACAAAAAAGGCAAAAAATCCATTACGAAAACATTAAAATGAATTGCAAAATCAATTGAAATACTATACAATATCCTTTCATCATACCTACCTAAATGCTATTATTAAATTGTTGACCATTATTTCACCTATTTTTGCAAACCCAAGGAAAAATTTGAAGAATTTGATGAAAAAAAAAATTAAACCTGAAACCATGGTTGTCAATCACTTCATCTTTTGATTAAATCGCGATTCACCAATCACGTTTTCTCCATTTAGCTTCCGGTATTTATGGTAATCAAATTGATGTATGCTAACCACACTTATTGCACTCAGTAATCCCTAAATTCATCTTAAATCACCAATAGAACCATCAAGACAATCGTGGTGGATGGATTAACAATAATATTGATATAGACAGTGATTGTGAAGGAATGAATGAACTTCGTTGCAATTGAGAAGGATTACTTTGCAATAATAAGAAAATGCCCACTTTGATAACCCATTTGCATGATATCAAAGGCAAAGATTGCATCCTATTTCTTTGGGCTTTTAAGATTTTGCTAGCTCATAGGTCGTATATGGTACAACAAAATTCCCTATTTGTACCATAGAACCACCCAAAGAATAATGTTATAAAATTATGTTTCTAATGTCTCTCTATTTTTTAAAAACAATAATATAAACAAAATAAAATTAATATTGTGTTTAGTATTTGTGAAATATAATATTTTTTAAATAAATTTAAAAATAAAAAATAAAATATAATTTTAGAAGAATTAAAATAAAATTTTGAAAATTTAAATAGGTTTAATTAATTAATTAGACTTAACATAATTTTTTTAAAAATATTTTTTTATTTGAAATAAGTAGAACAAACAACAGACAAAAGACAACAATGATATAAGTGTTGCCCATTTTACATTTAGGCAATAGTTTTATTAGCATTGCTTAAACACTTAAAACTATTGTGTATTCGAATATTAGGCAATGATAAAAGGCAACACACTTGAAACCATTCCCTATTCTAAATTTAGGCAACAATAAAAAATAACGTACTTAAAATTGTTTCCTATTCTAATTTTAGGCAACAATAAAAGACAGCGCACTTAAAATCAATGTCTATTTAGGCAACAGTTTTTTAGTTGTTGGTTAATGTTGTTGTGAGTAAAAAATATTGTAATGGAAATAATAAAGAGGCAAAGGATGGTGGAGATCATTGTAGGAACAGTTCAATCATTTGCGAACAACCCAACAATAGGGGTTGGATCTTGTTTTAACCATCAAAGCTTAATTTAGTGGGAGAACAAAAGGAATATAGCAAAGAGAGTGTAGAAGTGACGTGAGAGAGTGCGGTTGATATGAAGACCGGTATTTATGGTGATTAGCTTACTTAGAGCATAATGATCATTTCATGATATTAATAATGGTGTTTTAATCTTTTGAAGAGCCAAAGTAGGCTAGGATAGTAATGTCTAACTACTTTCAAATTGTATGTAATTACTTCTGATAATTTTTTTATTAGCCTTGTGCCATGTTTGTGGTGTGTTCAGTTAGCACTAGTATACAGAGCAAATGGTCTTGGACTGGTCAATCCAGATCTAGAAATGGTTTGGTCCAGCCTAATAGATTAAGTATTTATCATTTAGTCCCCAAAATAGTATGACAACACTTGATTGAGTATTTTGAAATAAACCATTGACTGCTTAACCAATCTGTATAAGTTGGTGTAGTATTAGAGTAATCGTTTTTAAGTGATTTTTTTGGGAAGGGGCAATCATATTTAATGCGCTTGTACCATGAATCCACGCTTATCCTAGTATTACAACACTTTTCATGATTGGCTTTGGTTTTTGTTCTTGTTAAACACCTGGAGAAATTAGAAAATTTACTTTATTATAGATTAATTTTATTTATATTTGTGTGAAGGTGAAAATTTATTTAAATATTGTGGGTATGTTTAGGATGAATTTTTATTTGAGAAAAATATGGTTTTTATATTATAACTTGGAAGAAATAAGTAAAATAAGAGTTATGGTGTGATTAAATTCCAATAGGTGTGTACAGGATAGATCCCTTGATCCCTCCCAAATTACAGGATTGACCTTCAAAATATCTCCTCCCTTATAGCTCTAATGTTATGTAGTTTTGCCATTTTTTTTAATGCTTATGAGCTCTAAATTTAAATTTTTAAGTGATTGCGTGTTGTGGGGTGAGAGTGTTATGTGTCACCGTATTGTATGTCTTGATTAATTGTTATTTTATAAGCTTTTTATGCATTTTCCGATTTCTGTTGTAGTTTGCGCTCGTTTTCATGATGTTTTTCCTTAATGAAGTCGTAAGAGGTAGAGAAGGGGAAAAAATGGGCAGCCAATGGGCAAGCTTTGTATTAAGTTACGTCGAATAGAAGCTACTATCAAACATAACATATCCTTTTTTAAAAATAATATAACATGTTTAATTCTCATAACAAGAAGAAAATTAATTACATGTTAAATATTAACTAATCGTGAAATGACGTGTGGATATCACTACTACATTTAAGTGAAGTTATACATATGCCATTTATGATTTATTTTATGTAAAACACTACATGAATTTTCAAATGAGAGAGGTACTGGGTTGACTAATAAGTATTAGTCCTTCTTCTCGGTTGGATAATTTTTAAATAAGTAGGATATGGATTTCTATCATAAAGAAAAAACAATATAAAATTCATAGAACAACAATTAAAAACGGGAAATATGAATTTACCATTAGTGTGCGTAGGAAAAAAATTATATTCTCATATATTTTGGCCACAAATGCACCATCTTGAATAAAAAAGTTAAATATTTCCATTGCCGTCCTTCTCGCGGTTACAACACCATTCGATAAAAACATTCATCAGGAACGAAAGATATGATGCTAGAACATTGTTACTGATGTCTATTCTAACAATTTCATAATAAAAAAAATATTAAAGTGTGTTTCTCAAAGACATATAAGAAAATAAAAAGTTCCGATTGTTTCGACAGAATTTTTTTTAAATATAATTATAAAATATTAAGATAAAAGAAAATATTTTATTTCTTCAATATTAAATATAAAATATTTGAAGAAAGTAAGTTTCTCTTTTTTAGAGAAATTTACTTTCTTTTATTATTATAACTACATGTATCATTTTTTTAATTATAAATATAAGTGGCATGTCATTCTTTTTTTAATATACATGTAAATAATATTTTTCTAAAAAAAATACTTTTGAACGAAATTTACAGAGACTGAGTGTGTGTTGGATACATATCCAAGATTGTGGAGTGCATGAATAACATGGAATATGAATTAAGCATACAAAGAAAAAGAACAAAACCAAACATCTTGAAATTAAGAAGAGCGAACTGAACTGAACTGTACTTTTAATCCAAGAATATATGAACTCAGCTTGCTGTCAATTACAATGCACAATTCCGTAGAACATATTGACATCATAGTAGAAGAATCAAATTTAATGATAACAATAATTATCTGCAGTAAGGCCATAGGCATTGCAGGTACATGCCAAAAGCTTCTCGAAATCTCTCATAGACTGCATATTATCCTCAAAACCACAAGTGTTCTTCACCTCAAGCAGCGCAAGTCTCGCGGCTTCCCTCTGTTTTTGCCTTTCTTTGTCAACTTTCAACATTTTCTTCTCTTCAGAACTTTTAGCGAAAGCTTGTGCCCGATGAAATCTTCTCTCCTTCAGAACCTTGTGAACTGGCTTCATACTCTTTTGTTGAATGCGCATAGGTTTTGGTTTCGAAAGCAGCATTTTTCTAGGGACTTCCATTCCAGAAATCTTAGGGAGAAATTTGTCGAAGCAGAACAAAGTATAAGAAGAAGTAATATTGCAGAAACAGGGTAGTGAGGTTGTATGTATATGAAAGAGAGAGATAAGTACCAAAGTAGTGAGATAGAATTTTAGGATAATGATGAGGAATTAAGATAACTTGAGGATAAAACATTATCTTTTGAATTGAGTCCTTGAGTCAATAGGATTTCAAACATTGATTCTTTGTTTGTTTGCATAGAAAATGGAGGGAAAGAATACTAAAGCAAAGAAAAGGGATCGAAAGCAGTATTTTTTTTTACTTAATTGCATTGTAGAAAATAGGTAGAAGAAAAAAGTAGTAGAAGAAGGGTAATACCTACCAAAAAAATTTTCTTGCCATATCTCTGTAATAACCAAAGTTATTTTTTGAACAATCTTTGTAAAAATTTCTTCAATAAAATAAGAAGTTATAATCTATATAAAAATTTATAACATTATCTAGCAGAGATTTTGGAAATAATTTTATATAATTTTCCAGTATTATTTGGAAACGATTAGAATTGATATGCATAAGGTTTCTAAAATCTAAAATGTACCTTTAAAAGACGTTTTAGCAAATATTTGTTTCCTAAAATTTATAAAAACATAATTGTTGCTCTTAATATTTAAAATTATTAAATAGTTTAGTAATTATTAAAATAATAATCATAAAATAGGGAAAAACTATTTATTGCTTTGAATGATTTGAAGTGTTAATTCTTATGACCACTAAGTAGTCATTTTAATTTTTAGAATAAATTATCAAAATTTTATATTTCAATTTAAACTCTTTAATTATGAAATTATATTTTTTTATTTGAAAAAGAGAGAATAAGAGCAACCTATCATGACCCAAACTAGGGGTCATGATTGACACATGACCCAAAGGTATATATATATGAACTAGGCCATACAAACCTACCAAAACATTTGGAAAACTTATTTTTGGTACTTGAAACTCATATATTTGTATATGTTTATGCTTGGTATTCCTACCTTAGATACCACATTTTTTGCCATCAATATTATATTGATTTCACTATTATTTTCAATAGTACATCATGGACTTTCATCGTTCAATCATTTTTTAAGCATTTGACAATAAATCACATTTATATAAACATAGTCTTCTATAAATTTAGACAAATTATGATGCAATAAAAACTAAATCTTGCTTGTGCGATTTGAGCACATCTACAAGTGCAATACATAGGCTTTATACAAAATAGAAAACTTTAACTTTTTGCTCACAGCGAACATTATGTGTAGCTTACCTTTATACAACACTCCTTTATCTATAGTGCTAAGGATGATGAGCCCATATCTTCACTTTTGCATAGAAATCTAATTCCTAACCTTCTAGAAATAGAGATACTAAATGTTTCAAGTTTTTAGGAATAGGTCATATCTCATCACAATGACCTAACAAGAAAATCATGATTATGTGTGACAATGAAGTGGTGACTGAAAGTGAGAGTGATGAATCCATGCCTTCACTTGAAGATGCTAGTAATGATGGAGTTAAGTATGCAATTGAGAGAGAAGCATATGTGACTAGATGCATTCTAAATTCCTAAGTTAAAGAGGATGATGATGAGTAGCAAAGGGAAAACATCTTCTATACTTGCTACTTTATACATAATAAGGTATGCAATATGATTATAGATGAAGGAAGTTGTACAAATGTTGCAAGTACTACATTAGTTGAGAAGTTGAACTTCCCTATCATTAGACACTTTAGACTTTACAAATTGCAATGGTTGAATGATTGTGGGGAAATTAAGGTTAAAGATCAATTTTTGGTTTCATTCTCAATTGGTGGATATAGTGATGAAGTACTATGTGATGTAGTCTCGATGCATGTTGGTCATATATTTTTGGGAAGGTCATGGGAGTTTGACCAAAGGGCAATTAAAGATAAGTATACAAATAGGTACTCATTTATAATGAACAGTAGACCCATCACACTTGCACCTTTATCTCCTAAGCAAGTGTATGAAGATTAGCTCAAATGAAGAAGGGGAAAGATAAAAAGGAAAATGAGTTGAAAAATGAGAGAAGTAAAATAGAGTGAGTTAAAAAATAAAAGGAATAAAAAGGGGAGTAAGCTAAAAAATAAGAAAGAGATAAAAAAGTAAGGAGTGTGAGAATGATAAGATAAAGAGCTCAAAGATAGAAATTCAAAAAAAAGAAGAGAAAGTGGAGAGAAAAGAAAGCTTTTATGCAAAAGAAAGTGAAGTGAGAGTTGCTTATCTTACTAGACAACCTATAATTGTTCTAGTTTACAAGGAGGCTTATTTAAATACTAACTTTCTTGACCCTTCTCTTCCAAGTGTTGTTGATTCTTTGTTACAGGAATTTGAAGATGTGTTTCTTGAAGAAATTCTTAGTGGGTTACTATCTATTAGAGGAATAGAGCATTAGATTGACTTCATTCTTAGCACAACTATTCCTAACCATCCAACCTATATGAGTAATCCAGAAGAGACAAAAGAACTTTAAAAGCAAGTTAAGGAACTCATAACGAAAGGGCATGTTAGAGAAAATTTAAGTCTTTGTGTAGTTCCAATTCTTCTTGTTTCTAAGAAAGATGAATCATAGAGAATGTGCATTGACTTTAAAGCTGTGAACAACATCACAATAAAGTATTGCCATCCTATTCCTAAATTAGATGATATGCTAGATGAATTGCATGTGTCTAATATCTTGTTTAAAATTGATCTAAAATCAAGATATCATTAAATTAGGATAAGGGAAGGGAATGAGTGGAAAACTACATTTAAAACAAAATATGGACTTTATGAATGACTAGTTATGCCATTTGGACTTACTAATGCACCAAGCACTTTCATGAGATACATTGGAAAATTGTTATTATGTATTTTGATGATTTCTTAATATACAACAAGAATCTTAATAAACATGAGTCATTTACATTGTGTACTTGATATGTTGAGGATGGAAAAACTGTATGCTAACTTGAAAAAGTGTAGCTTTTGCATGGATAAGATTATTTTCCTTAGTTTTGTTGAAGTGCACAAGGGATAGAAGTCGATGAAGAAAAGATAAGAGCAATAAAGGAGTGGCCAACACTTGCAAACATTATTAAGGTAAGAAGCTTTTATAGCTTAGCTAGTTTTTATAGGTATTTTATGAAGGATTTTAGCACGATTGCTGCATTACTAATTGAAGTCATTAAGAAATTTGTTAGCTTTAAATGGGACAAAGCTCAAGATCATGCTTTTAATTTTCTTAAAGAAAGATTATGTTTTGCACCTGTGCTCTCATTACTTGACTTCAACAAAACTTTTGAGATTGAATGTGATGCATCAGGAATTGGTATAAGAGTTATTTTGATATAGGAAGGGCAACCTATTACATAATTTAGTGAGAAGCTAAGCAGGGTAGTCTTGAATTATCCAACATATGACAAGGAGCTTGAGACACTTGTAAGTGAATTCGAGACTTGGCAACATTGCCTTTGGCCTAAGTAATTTGTGATTCACACAAATCATCAATCTTTGAAGCACTTTAAAGGTCAAGGTAAGCTGAATAAGATGCATGCTAAATGGTTGGATTTCATTGAATGCTTTCCATATGTCATCAAATATAAACAAGGTAAAGAAAATATAATTGCAAATGCCTTATTCAAAAGGTATGTTTTTCTTACTTCTCTTAGTACAAAAATACTTGGCTTTGGACATGTCAAAGAATTGTATGAAAAGGATAATGACTTTGCTAAAATATTTATTGCATGTGAAAAAAGAGCAATTAGTAAGTTTCATAGGATTGATGGGTACTTGTTTAGAGAAAATAAGTTGTATGTACTTCAATGTTCTATGTGTGAATTGCTTGTGAGGGAAGCTCATAGTGGAGAATTAATGGGACACTTCAGCATGAAAAAGACCATAAATGTTTTGCATGAGCATTTCTTTTGGCCTAGAATGAAATGTGATGTAGAAAGAATTTGTAGAAATGCATCACTTGTAAAAAGGCAAAATCTAGAGTCTTACCACATGGTTTATATACACCTTTACATATACCTAGTGAACCTTGGGCGGACATATCCATGGACTTTATTTTGGGGCTACCTAGATTAAAGAAAGTTTGGGATTTAATATTTGTTGTAGTCAATAGATTTTCTAAAATGGCACATTTCATTCCATGCCATAAAACTAATGATACAGTTCATATTGTAGATTTGTTATTTAAAGAAATTGTACAGCTTTATTGTGTGCCAAGAAGCATTGTGTCTGATAGGGATACAAAGTTTCTCAATCATTTTTAGAAAGTTTGGTAGGGAGAGCTTGGTAGTAAATTATTTTTTACAGCTTATTATCCAAAAACTGATGGCCAAACTGAAGTTCTCAATAGAACTTTAACTCAATTTCTTAGAATTATTGTTTAAAAGAATTTGAAGAATTGGGTTGCCATTCATTAAGTTTGCATACAATAGAAGTATTCATTCTTTTATTGATTATTTTTCTTTTGAAATAGTTTATGATTTTAATCTAATAACTTCTATGGATTTATTACCATTGCCTATTAATGATAGAGCTAGTCTTAATAGGAAAAAGAAAGCTGAAATAGTGAAGTAACTTCATGAATGTGTAAAGTAGCATATTGAAAAGAAAAATGAGCAATATGCATCTAAAGCTAATAAAGGAAGAAGGCATGTTATTTTTGAACTAGGAGATTGGGTATAGGTGCATAAGAGGAATGAGAGATTTCCAGCTTAAAGGAAATCCAAATTGGCTTTAAGGGGGGAAGGATCATTTCAAGTTTTTAAAAGAATAAATGACAATGCTTACAAGATAGGCTTGCTTGGAGAGTACAATATTTATGCTACATTCAATGTTATTGATTTATCTTTTTATGATGCAGGTAAAGATTTGAGGACAAATCCTTTTAAGGCGAGAGGGAATGATGTGACTCAAGGGTTGGAATAAGTTAATTCAAATACTTTAAGGGATCTATTGTAAATTTCAAGTGGGCCTATTACAAAAGCATAGGTTAGAAGGATCAAAGAAGCTTTAAATGGACTTATTTGAGACACTTAGGCTAAACAAAATTCTCTTCAACCTAATCTTAGCACCAATCACATCCTTAGCATTATTTAGGTTGAAAATGGAGCTATTAAAGGAATTTTTAGGAACAATAAAAACTAAAAAGCTTGGACTAAGGACTATGCATGGGCACATTCAAATTGGGTTGAATTATGTTGTTTTAGGCTAAAAATAATAAGTTATAATCAACTGATGTATTTGCACAAATTTTAGCCATATTAGTCAATATGTCTTTTCATTTTCCTAATAGGCCTAGGCCAATTAGTCATATTTCTAAAATTTTCTTTTCCTAAGCTAAATGGTCTATAAATATCACATATCTATATCTTTTGTAATCAGACTTTGTTGAATGAAAATTATCTTTTTTTGAAATCCCAGATTTGAGAGGATTTCTCTCTTTAGTTCTTCATTGAACTTTTCGACTGATTAAGGCTTGATTAACCTTATGGCATCATCAATACTTCAATCCTTGTTTCTTTGTATTCAAGGGTTTAAGTAGATCACTAAACTTACTTCTTAGCATTCTTGGTAAGTATATTCAAATTTGTTATGGGTTCATAAGTTCTATATCTTCATGGGTCTGCACCAAATACAAACAATTAATATCAATTTTTAAAATTTTCTCTTATCAATAAAAAATAAATTTAATTTTAATATAATATTAAAATTTTAATACTATTGTTTCTTAATAGAATATATTGCTTGATATTCTACATAAACCATGCTGTTCATCTATCACCCAACTTTCATGTGTGCCTATCACAATTTAGACCTTCATAATTTATATAAAATAGAGTAATTTCAAAATGGTGGATTAATTTAAAATAAATGTTAATTTATTTTGATGTAAAATAATTTATTAACCTCTTTCTAATTTCAAAATTAAAATGTCAGATTAAAAAAAAAACCCTATAGTAAAAATAAAAAATGAAAAGAAAAATTTATTATTAATAAGATGTTTATAATTGCTAAAAATTTTATTAATATTTTTATGAATACATAATTAATAATATTTCTATATTGTTATTTTTTAGAAAATATATTTTAAAAAATTTATACCTAAATATGGTGGATTTTGATTATAATTATTGTTAGTCATAAACAAAATATTAGATAAATATATTAAGTTAAAATTTAAAATTATTATGTAAGTTTAGTTTTTTTTTCTCTTACTTTTCTTTTTTTTTATTTTTTATACATCTAAAGTAAAAATTTTTTATCTCATTATCCTTTTTCTTTTTTTTCCCTTTCCATTCATTTTCTTTCGTTTCAATTTTTCTTTGCATTTAAGCATGGGGTGAAAGAACTTAAGGCTGTGGTTTAAGAATTAGGCGGTCATCTTATGATATCATGTCTGTGTCTCCAAAGTTTAATAACGGAATTAAGCGCCAAAATCCATCTCCAATGTATGCCTTCTGACGTTTGTTATAGAATGAACAAGAAGCTTTTCCTTGGTTTTTGTTGTTGATTTTAAATTATAGAAAATGTTTACTTGCCGTCAACGTTGGTATATGTAATTGTAATTTTCTTGTGTGTTTAATATTATATGTAAAGTTGTTACAATATTATAACATTATAATGTTTATTAAAAGTATAAACTTTCTGTGAAAATTTTCTAGACTTATGAGCGTGGATAAAAATTTATTATTAACACTATCTTCTAGCTTTTTCATTTTTTCTTAAGTTAGGAGTGGTAAATCTATTTAATACATATTTATAAGGCTTTGGATTTCAACCCAAACAGGGGCAGATCCACATGTTGCATAGGGTAAGCATGCACCCCCTCTGTATTTTAAAAGTTTTAAAAAGAATATGTATTATATATAGCAGTGCTGTATTAAGAAATTCTAATGCCCTCATAAAAAGAAAGATTATTGAAAAACCTTTTTGTTATTTTTAATAAGTATTATATGAAAGACGGCTAGATTACTAATACAAAATAAATCAAATGCATACTTTTTTTCACCTTTTGATTTTAGCTTCCTCTAATATTTTTTGTAGCACTGATAGGATTTTTTTTTCACACCTATATTTTAATTTCATTCAAAGTAAATTCAACCATCAATTAGATATTTTTAAGATGAAATAAAGAGGATTGACCTCCATTTTTTTTCTCAAAAAGAAAAAAGATACAATTAAGTTTGTTAACAGAATTGTGGTTCCATATTTTTTGATTATTTATTATTTTAATTTTTCCAAAATTTTCATTCAAGTACGTGAATAATATCATGCATTCATTGTTATGAAAATGTTTTCTAATTTTGAGATTAAATATTATAACTTTAAAAGTTTCACTTATAAATTAATTGTGTGCCAATTATATTTTCTTATTTTGATCAATATTGACAATTATGGATTGAATAAAGATTTTTGGGCTTTTTTTATGATTTTAAATTTGATTCATTATTAGTGTAAATTTTTTTGCACTATCAATAAACAATAATTGTGTTACAATTCGAATAACTTTGTGTTACAATTCAAATAATTTTTTAAATTTGATTCATTATTAATGTTTTTAATGATTTGGACTATCATTCAAATAATTATGTTGAAATTAGTTGATATTATATTCTAAAAAAGTTATTTTCAACAACAAGAATATAACTTCTCTAAAAGAAATTCGAAAAAAGTTTAAGATATTTTAGTTCTAAAACTGTTACAATTAATGTTAAGCATTATGAAAAAATTTTCGAGTAATAATCCCAGAAAAAATTTCTAAATGCCAAACATGATAGACTGTAAAATCTTAAAGTAACATTAAATGCTAATGTGTCACTATACCATTAAAATGTTGATATCTAACTTTCTCTTAACTTCTCAACATGTACCTTGGGGATAAGTCTATGCCAATATTGTAACAGTGGAGTATTATTTTGAAGTATGTCTTTAATTTAAATTTTTTTAAGCTAATAGTTATTTCTTATTAATATGTTATATGATATGATATGAGTTTATTCGAACAATATAATATATAGGTATAAAATATAATTTGTTACTATTCAAAATTAATTGAGATAATTATATAGTGCAAAGATAATATTTTATTGATTTTTTATGTAGATACAACTTAAAATCTTAAGATTGTAATTGAAATCTTGAGGCAAATGATGAGTCGTTGAGAAGGTGGTAAAATTTGAATCGATCCAATATTAATGTATTTTATTAGAATTAGGAGTCAATAGATTTCTATGAAAAGAACAATTTCTCAAAGAATCACATACTTTCAAGAGTAATATATCGATCCTTAAAAAATTATACAGAAATTTGGAAAATCTATTTTGACGAAGGAACAAAAGCTAACGGTTTATATGAAGAATTCTATATTAAAAATCTAATAAGGAATTAACAACTATTGTGTTCTATTTAGTTTTAAATTTATTTTGTTACTTAAATTTTTGCTAGTCATATTTATCTTGTATTATCTTGATGCAATCTTATATCAAGTCGAATAAAAGCTTTGAATTTAGAATATTAATATAAATGTATTATCTTGATGCAATCTTATATCAAGTAGAATAAAAACTTTGAATTTAGAATATTAATATAAATATGTTAAGTTGCACATCACTTAAATTGCATGGGCAAATTTTTCTAGAATTAATATGTAAATACACTTTGTTGGGGAATTTTTTCAATCTCATATTCAATTTAGAATTCAATAAAATATTTCATTTTTAAAATTATTATTTATTATTATTATGCTAGAAATATATTTTCCCATTTTTGCTTTTCAATTTGCATCAGTGGCCTCTGCTGGTATTCACAGACGTGGTGGCAAACTTTCCATTTAGGGTGATTATAGGACTAAAATCCTTTTGGTGATGTTGAAGGCTTGAAAGGAGAAGATAACTCACGAACTCTATGAGATCCGTAATATACTTACCAATTTGGGAGTAGCACCAATGGGTTTTGTGGAGATGCCTTTGGTTGACTTATCAATCATTGCAAACTTGCATATTTGAAGGAAAAAAAACTACCCATAAAGACTTTAAAGATGAAGCTACTTCCAAAAGAGTTCAAAACCATAGTCATGGTGGAGATTAAGGATGAAAGCCATACTACAAATATCAAATCAATCCTTATTAATCAAAGTTACAAATTCTTGATGAAGAATCACATTCAATAGAACAAAGATATGAAGACTATTTGTCACATCCCAACATGGACATGTGATTGGCGTAAGAAATTATCCAAAGATAACTTCCCACACGCCAAAAACCATACTCAAACTCTTATATACAAATATAATCCTTTGAAATAGAGTTTAACAATTATTCATTACCATCAATTTTTTTAAAGAAATATAATGTAATGCTTTATTCAAAATATCAGCAAAATACCTTTATAAATCTTAAAAAAAATTGACAAATCTTCCCTTATTTTTCTAATACTAGCTAGTGGCAACTATGATAGAAATAGGGCCACATGCCCTATCATCAACCTATAAATTCAAATAGGCACCAAAATGTTCTTAATACCATTCACATGACACTACTACTCAAATTGACTCAAACCACTGCAAAAACTTGCACATCTTAATCCACCTACCAAATGTTTACCAAATTCATGTCTTTAATCTCTGATAAGATAATATGGAGCTCAGAAAAAACAAAATAATTTAGAAAAACTTAGCAAGTTTCTAAGAAAACTCAATGAGTGAATAAATTACTATAAAATTATAATTATCTAAAATATAAATAAGTGGAAACTAATTTATTCATGAGTTTGAAACAAGATTACAATTTAAATTCCATCATCAACATTAAAATTCATTTCAATTTCAATTTGTCAATTTCAATAATATAGTCATACTAATGCAAAATAGAAAAAGTATTTCAATCACTTTGTTATATTGTGTGTCATAAAAGTAATTAACTTAAAGACATAAACATAAAATGGTAAAACAATTTAATAACTACAACATAAGTCATAAGATGGAAATAATTAAGGAAATTTTCAATATGAATTTAGATCCATTGGTGACTTTGTCTAGCTAAGCTATCAATACAATTTCAATATTGCTATTCACCTTGTCCCTCTAACAATTCAATCTCTTCTTATACATCCCCCAATTCAATTTTAATCAATTCAATTTTCAAGTGCACTTGAGGTGACCTAAAGAAATTCTCCCAAGGATCCATTTTTATAAATTCATGATAAATAAAAATATTCACTATTTGGTGTGAACAACATCCAATGACAAAATTCAATCTCTATCAATACATATATAGGCTCATCATTGAACATTTCGATCACTATCTCATAATTCAAGATTTCAAGCATTGTTATTGTAAAACTCATTTCCAATATCAATACCAAATATAAACAATTATTGGAACAAAAGGTAACAATTTCATCTCTAAACAACTAATAAAACTCAAATTAGTTAAATTATAAATTTTGAGACAAAATATGTTTAAAAGGGAACAAACTATCTAGTCACCTTAGCTGATATTTTCAAGATCAATTTTCCAAGAAGTTAAGCAAGCCACCATTTAGGTTTAATTTAAAATTTTAGCTTTAGGTTGGAACATTGCCATTTCACTTTGGTTCTTTCTATTCTTTTCCTTTTTTTAATGAACTAAAACTATCAAACCATAAGAATTGCAAATTTACATAAGTTTGGATTAGGGTTTGTGGGTCTTTAATTTGGGTTGGGTAAAAAATTCTAGTATGTAAGCAAGAGATGAAGCTATAGAGGTACTCACCTTTATCTAAGGAATAATTTTTGTACCTCAAATTGAGCTACCGATCCAATGGTCAGACTAGTTCCCAAATAAGGGAGTACCACCATCACAATAGGGTTTGCTATTACTAGCTTCCAAGCAGGTTGTTGGCTGTTTCAAGTAGATCCCACTAGTATCAGACATGCAGGGAGGACTAGTACACAACTGAAGCTTTGGACAACATGTTAGCTAAATGCAATAAAAATAGAAGCTTGGTTCTCTAGTTATGATTGTCAAAACAAAAGGGAAAGAAAGTGTAGAAGATTGCATTTATGGTTAAGGTGCCTCCCCTAAATCGAAAAGCACCAAATGATGTGTTTCAACTAAAGAATAAAAATGAAGCTAAGAAAAAGAAAATTATTGCCCTTATACAATGATATGTATCTAATGGTTTTAATGGGTCCCATCAAGTAAAACACAAATAAAGAAGTAAATTGGCTAGGGTTTATGTACGCAAAGTTTAAGAAGAGATTTGGATTAAATAAAAACAAATTAAACGAAAAGAAAAAAAATTAGCATATAATTTATACTTTATAAAATAGAAAGTAATGAAGAGCAAGATGGTAAATAGTAAATTAAATATAAGTCATATATATGATTTTATGGTAAAAATAATTACAAAGATACATAACTCAATTTCAATATGCAAAATTCCAATTTTAAGGCTTTAAACAATTCACAATTGTTTTGAACTCATTCACACAATATTTTAATATAAATCAAATAAATTAGTTGCAATAGTTGGAATGGGTAGTACTTTAGAATTTAATAAAAGTAAAATACTAAATTAATTTCCAAATTACCCCTTGGAAAAATTATAAAAATAGTTTAGCCATTGCTTTAACACACTTTTATTCTTCATAAATCAAAATTTAAAATCTAACTATTCCTTACTTGTTTCAAAGGTATTTATACCTAAATTATTGTAAATCAACCTAATTTTTTATTAATGGATAAAATATGTAACACTTCCTTTTTTTTTCTTTTGAATGGAAATGCCAAATAAATTAACAAATTACTAAATCAACTATTAAAAAAATTTAGTCATTTTAGAACACATTGGACATTTTATAAGTGACTTAAAATAAAGAAATATATATAAGGAAGGTCATAGAAAAATTCATTTACTAATAAAGAGCATTACATTATCGTGCAATAAGAAGACAAATTCAAACAAGTGAAAATTATCTCATGCAAGTTGATTTTCTTATATTCAATGGTAGCCTTAACATCAACAAATTTATGAACTAAATAGATGACATAGAAGACTTCTTCAATAGATGAATGTTCTTGAAAAAATAAAGGTGAAAACAATAGCTAAAATCTTAAGAGGATGAGCTTTTACATGGTGGAATTATCTATAAGTTAATGGAACTTGTCAAGGTAAAAACAAGATCAAACCACAGTTAAGGATGACAAAGATGTTAGCAAGAATATATTTCCTAAATTGTTATGAGGTGATCCTATTTAAATCAAGTTAAGATTATCATCATCCAATTCAATCGATCATGTAAAGCCATCATGACCCAAAGTTGTCAATTATGGAGAGACACTACCATTAAGTTCAGCCAAACATGAAAAGCTATTTTCATCAACCAACCATGAAAGATAGTATAGTGAAGAATCATGCAACTTGGGAGATCAAGAAGAAATGTCAAAATCATGATATTTATCATAGAATTGAAGGACGCATTCAAGCTTTTGAAGGCAATAGAGAAATCAACAATGTTTGTGATCAAATTCATATAGATCAACCTTTCAAATATCAACATTCAATTAAGTCTAACACTCTCAATTTCAACAATTATGCAAGTACAAGTGAACAAGATAGTATCATTAATAAATGAGAGAAAACTTCTTGTCATGAAAATAAAGTATAGTCATAAAAGATTTCTCATAATTGAAAGAAGACAAACTTGATGAAATATGTTTAGCATATAGCAATCCAGAAAATATTGGAGGATTTAGGATTCATTTATTTTGTCGAAAATTATTTTCCATAGGAAAATATCATTTGCATATATATTAATGAAGGGGTAACATGATATTTACATTAATGACTAAAATACATGATACTAGAAGCTTAGAAATGGAAGAAAGCAATTTCCTTTTTGAAATAAAAGAAGTCATTTTTCCCAAACTCTTTATATTTAATGTTAAACAAATAAAATACTTTTTTCTATTTTAACATTTTATAACTATATTTTACAAAAAATGCTTTCCAATGAAACAAACAGAACCTTAAGGTTATTGAAGACAATGATAGAGTTAAACAAGAGAATGACATGGAAGGGTTTTCAAGAAATTGGGATGAAGAAGAGTTTAGCAATCAAGAAGGTGGATCAATTGTTAAAGTGCACCAGATTATCAAGAAAAGTTTGATGATGAGTTTCTAATCCAATAATCAACAAATACTCTTGACTATCTAAAGATTTAAGTGGTAGATTTTGTTAGAAGTGAATTATTTCACTTCAATAAATTATAACACTTGATCAATCTCATGAACAAATTGAAATTTAATATTAGAGCATTTTCAAAGAAGATTCGTTTCAAGGATTATAACATGTTAATAAGTTAAGGCTGCAAAAATATTCTTGATATTTGTTTTGATGATATGAAAGAATTCATGTTGCACACATGAATTCCAAGAAAAGGAGAATGATGCAGGAGAAAAAGCTAACAGTTCTTATAAAAAATTCTATCTTATTTTGTAATAAAGAATTATCTAATTTTAGATTTATTTTTTACTTGAATTCTTGTAACTTGTATATATCATCTTTTATTTTTATGAAATCGCATATAAGATAAAAGAAAAGTTTAAGTTTAGAAAATTGGTATAAACATGTAAAGTTTTGCGCGGCTTAAATTACGCGGGTGATATGGGTCTGTACTTTTAAAGTGAAGGCTATCTAAGAGTATGAGGTAATACTTTCTGTGGAGTGCATGAAAAACATTGAAAAAGAATTATGCATATAGAGAAAAAGAACAAAACCGAACATCTTAAAATTAAGAAGAACGAACTGAATTTCTTTTTTTCCTGGTATTCAAGAATGAACTGAGAGCTTGTCATTAATTACAATGTACAATTCTGTGTAACGTATGGACTTCACAGAGGAATCAAATTTAATAATAATAATTATCTTCAGTAAGAACATAAGCATTCCCGGTACATGCCAAAAGCTTCTCATAATCTCTCATAGATTGCATATTATCCTCGAAGCCACAAGTGTTCTTGACCTGGTGAAGCGCAAGCCTTGCTGCTTCTCTCTGTTTTTGCCTTTATTTGTCAACTTTCATCTTCTTCTCTTCAGCTTTATCGTCACACCCGGTACATGCCAAAAGCTTCTCAAAATCTCTCATGGATTGCATATTATCCTCAAAGCCACAAGTATTCTTGATCTGACCCAGCGCAAGTCTCGCCGCTTCCCTCTGTTTTTTCCTTTCTCTGTCAACTTTTATCTTCCTCCTGTCATACAACACTCGTTCCTTCTCTTCAGCTGTTTCGTTATTCTTCAAACAAATCTCAGCATTAACGTGTTGGTTTTGCTGATTTCTGGTCGCTGCTAATTTTTTCTCTTCATCCACCAAAGTTGCCGGCTTTTGAAAGAATGGTAGTTTTATCCTCAAAACTAGTTTTCTTTCCTTCTTGTCAGGTTTTTCAGTACTCTTAAAACAAATCTCAGCATTGACGTTTTTCTCTTGCTGATTTCTGGTTTTTGTTAATCTTCTCTCTCCATCAGCCAAAGTAGCTGGCTTTTCAAGGAACGTCGGTTTCTGCTTCAAAGCTAGTTTTCTCTGTGACTCTTGTTGAGCAGGAGCCCTATAATGATCATTCTCCATTAATCTTCTTCTCTTCGAAACTTCATATGCTGAATCCACTGGCTTATTTTCAACGTTTTCTGTTTTCCGCTTCAAATTTGAGGATATTCTTTCCGATGCTTTTGCCTCTGCATCAATGAAAGCTTGAGCCCTACATAGTCTTCTGTCCTTCAGAACCTTATGAACTGACGTCATGGTCTTTCGTTGAATGCGTCTTGCTTTTGGTTTCGAAAGCAGCTTGTTTTGAGGAACTTCCATCTCGGTTACTGCTTCAGAAATCTTGGGGAGAAATTTGTAGAAGCAGAACAAAGAATGGGAAGAAGTAATACAGCTGAGATTGTGTAGTGAGGGTGTGTATATATATGGAAGAGAGAGATAAGTAGTGAAGTAGTGAGACAGGGATTTTAGGATAATCGTAAGGTATTAAGATAACTTAAGGATCAAACATTAGCTTTTGAATTGAGTAGAGCACTTGAGTGAACATGATTGCAGACATCGAAAGAACTTGGGACTGTGGTCTGAGAAATAAGCGGTCATCTTATGATATATCATGTCCGTGTCGCTGCCAAAGATTAATAACGGAATTAGGCGCCAAAATCTGTCTCCTCTGTATGCCTTTTTGCGATGTCGTTTTGCTATACAAGAAAAAAAAAAAAAGGGTTTTACTTGGTTTTAGTTGTTAATTTTAAAATCTAAAAAAGGTTTGCTTGCCATCAACTTAAGTGGTTGTAATTACAGTTTTTTGTGTATTTAGTCTTATTTGTAAAGTTGTTACAAAATTGTAATATTATAATATTTATTAAAATTATAATTTGTTTAAAGCTTGGCTTTCACAGAAAATTCGCTCGGAATTAGGAGTGTGGATAAAAGTTTATTACTAACACTATCTTCTAGGTTTCGATTCTCTTATCAGCTTCTTAACATATACCTTGGCGATAAGCTTATCCAAATATCCGTAAAATTAATATTTGCGCATACTATTATTTTGAAGTATATCTTTAATTTATAAAAATTTTAAAGTAATAGTTTTCCATATTGATATGTTATGTGATATCACAAGAGTTTATCTATAACTTAGAACAATATTAAATTATATATAGATATATAATATGTTACTATTGAAAAATTGAGATAATTATACAGTGCAAAGATAATAATAAAATTTTTTAATTTTAAATTTAGTTACAATTTCAAATCTTAGAGGTCGTTGTATGGGAGGTACATCCATTTAAAAAGCAGGAAATTCTTGAATTTTTTGATTGGAGACTTATTGTCAAAATGGGGAAAATAAAATCCACAAAATATGTAAGAAGTTGTCTATTTACACCTTCCTTAATAAGAACTTCTCATATTGTTTATAAATAGAAAAATAAAGTTATCTTTATTTAATTTAACTAATGCCCATTTTAATCTTTTATACTTACAATGAGTTTGAAAATTACAATAGATATAATTTTTTAATTATAAAAATAAATATAATTATAGTAAATTGATGATAATAAATATGATTATTCTATGGGTAAATTACATTGACCTTCTATGAGGTTTAACTTAATTATACTTAACATAGCTCAATTTTCAAAATTATATACGTTCTCTCCTTATTATTATTTTATGGCGATGAAATACAATGACATACCCTTTTAATTGTAATTCTTTCTCCATTGTCATCCATAATAGTTGGAAAATCATTTTTCTATATTTTTATGTACAAATTTGCCTTTTCTTTGAAAAAGTTATAAACTTATTGTGTTTTATTGATCAATAGAAAGGTATGTTTAGACATAAAAGTGTAGTAAATTATCTTTTAATCATTAAAAACAATATTAATGAAGGAATTGTAGTTTAAAAGTTAAATTCATTATATTTCATAGCAGTGGAAGAATGATCAGGGTGAAAGTGTGTAATTTTAAAAATTGAGAGGTATCGAGTGTAATTGGATTAAACTTTAGGAGTGGTCAATGTAATTTGTACTTAATTTTTTGATTATGTAATGAATAGGATAGGATGAGTATTATATAAAATTACACTAACAATTATTAAATATTATATCAAAAATATAACATTATTAAATATAATTATAATTAATTTTAAATAGAATTATATTTATTAGTTACATTCATTATATTATTTTATAATTATTATTTATTATTTTAATATTCAATTTAAAAAATAAAAAATTGTGAATTTCTTATCTACTTTGTATAAATTTACTAGAATTAATTTTTTGATTAACGTTTTTATGTAAAGAATGAGAGGATTGAAGTATAACTATTACATTTTGCATTGATGACAAGGATGGAAACATAATTGAAGGTCATGATCACTTAAAAAGATCATATGATTATTTAAAAAGGTTATATAATTTTATTTTTTAATAATAGGGTTTAAGATAACCATGATTCATTTTTCTTAGTCTTGTAAAGGCATTTTCTCATTTGATATGTCACCGACATATATACATATATATCAAATCTTAATTTTTTTTATATAAGTATGGTTTACTTTCTTATAGTAAATTAAAAAAAAAAGAGATTGTAAATTTATAAAAATTATGATTGAAAAAAGATTAGAAATATAGTTAAAAAAGACATTTAGAGATAATTAAAATTTATTAATATTTTTTATTTTTTTATATTACAAATTAGTAAGGCATATTAGTTATTTTGATAATACTTCTATGAAGTTTAAAGTTAAACTACAAGAAGTTAATTCATGAGAAGTGCTAATTTCTTAGTAGTAAGTAAATAACTTTGAACACTTTTCATAAAGTTCATAAGGAAAATTGCTACTTAGGAAATTCAACTTTCTGCAAAAGTTTGCTTCTTGTTGAGTTTAATCAAAATTCTAATTATGATCAATTGTTGATTATTTTCTACTGTGAATTGTCTTCCTATTCAAACTAGATATTTGTGTTAAGGTAAGGTTGAGATTCTATGTCAAACAATATTTTTAGATTATAAATATTCATATTGACCAAAGATATTTAAGGAATGAGACATATATGATGCAAGTGCTAGGTAGATTATGTGAGAACTCATATAGAAGTTTGAGAGAGATGTAAAGATAATGGTTAAGAAGTTATTAGGGTTTATGGTAGAGAACTTTCAAGCCCATTATCCTATAATTTTTTGATGATATAAATCTTTTTTCATTTGTAGTTTTTTCTTCTAGAATTTGGGGCTTTCCACTTTAAATTGTTCAAGTACTTTCTCATGATATTTTAATTAATTTAATTGTCTAATGATTGTATGTTTGGAGATGAATATTTTTTTCAACAATTGATATTAGAGTTAGTATGGACTGGCGAGAGTAGTAATTAGAGATAGTAGAGCTTAGTTGATATCGCATGATTGATAATGGATGAAGTTGATGGCAATGAAGATGATTTGTTTGTATGAAGTCGAAATGATGCTAACAGTTGTAGTTGGTGACGGAGATGAAGATACGAAAAGATTATGTTAGTACATAAAAGTATTTACAAGTTTAGTGTTCCTACATATGTAAGATATTCCTATGAATAAGGAAGTCATGGATAGATTGTGATGAAGTTTGATTCTGGTGGAGTTGCTTGATAGAAATATGATTGATGTAGTTTGAAGAAATTGTAATGATAGAGGACTCTTATGATTGGCATCCAGTGATTGATCTCATTTAGCAATAGGCAAAGTATGAAGATTGATGAAGATGGCGGCATTTGTGTTAAGGCGAAGATTGTTAAGTTTGACCAAAATTCTAATTTTTATTTATTAATAATTTTTTTATTGTGAGTTATCTTTGTATTCAAGTTTGGTATTTTTGTTAAAGTAAGATTGAGGTTCATTGTCAAACAAATATCTTTGAATTATAAATATTTATATTAGATAAAAGTTTAAGGTATGAGAGAGATGTGATGTAAATGTTTACGAGGGGTTATGTGAAAATTCATATAAAGGTTTGAAAGAGATGTGAGGATAGTGGTTAAGGAATTATAAGGTTATGATTGAGAATTTTTACATGCATTATCTTATAATCTTTTGATAACATAGTGGATCTTTTTCTCATTAGTATTTTTTTTTCTAGAGTTTGGAGTATATTTTTATGTTAAATTATTTATATACTTTATTTTATGTTAAATTATTTATGTACTTTATTGTGATATTATGATTAATCTAATTGTTTGATGTTTATATATTTGGAGAGAAATATTTTTTTCCAACACCTGCTATATGAACAAAATGATTACTTAGGAGTGTAAATTGAAAGCTTAAGATAAATGATAAGTCATTGATAAGGTAGCAAATTTTGAATCATTTTAATATTAGTTGTTTTGTTAGATTTAGGAGTCAATAGATATCTATATGAAAACGGCAGTTTCTCGTAGAATCATACACTCTGTCCATTAATATGGGGAATAATATACTAGTCTCTCGAAAATTATACAAAAAGTTGAATAATCTATTTAGACATTGTTTTCCACTTGTGAAATGCAATACACAAATTCTTATTGACCATTTCCATTAGAAGAGTTATTTCCAATGCAATATTTAATTAGAATAAAAAAATGATTGTCATTTGTTTAATTAATAAGTTGATGTCTCTTGATTTTGTCTTGCATGAGTTAACATTGGATATGGATTTTTCTCCTTTTCTTTTTATTATTTTTCTATTGTTTTTGGAAAGATAAAGATAATTTTTATTTTATGATTTATTAGAATCCATAATTTCAAATAAAAAGGTTTGTATCTATTTCTCTTTGAAATTCATCTTATATATTTCTTAAAAAATTCACTGGACTCAAATCTATTAACATTATAATTTGGTAGATTTATCGGTGATTTCCTATGCTAATCATATGTTTATTAGCTCAAATACATGAAGACTGAAAATTTATTTGTAAGATTCAGAGGAGATTGGCTACAAGAAGCATCGCACTTAACAAGACCAACAGAATACATTTATATCATTAATGTACAAATATGCGCGTGTACACATCAAATTGTTGATTATGATGGATGTCAACCCAAAAAGGATGAGTAATTATAAAAATATATACAATAAATGCATGGTTATTATTCCCTTTTTATGTTTAATTTCTCCCCATAAAATTTGTTTGCATTGTCCACACCCCCCCCCCCCCCGGGACGAATTAGGAAGTTGAAAAGTGCAAAATGAAAAGCAATTATGCAAAAATCAAGCATAGTAAGATTAAACTATTTAAGCATCTTTGGCTCTAAAATATCTCTGAATCGGATGATTTTTTTAATGCTTTGTCAGAGGGGTGATCATTTGTTGGTTAAGGTCAAGGCTGGTTAAATAAGTTGAATCCAACCAATCGACATCAACTGGAGAAGACAAAATTTGATTCGATCGCAACTAAACTGTGTTTAATCAATGAATTTGGTTATGAATGATTAATAGCGAATTCGGTTGGTTTAAAATATGCCATTTGAAAATTCAGTTGAGAGATGACCACAACACTCAATGAAAAGGCCCAAAAATAGAAAAGCAATTGGAATGTTTGCGAGAACCAGAAAATCTTCGATGTCTGCAATTTCATTCAAGCCACTCCTTTCACGAAGCCCAAAACTACCTTCTACAAGGTAATCCTTCTAAATTTTCATCAGGGTATTTCAAAAATAGCTAATAGTGCGTGTACTTCTCAGCAATGCTTATCTGAGTTATGCAAAAGTAGTCCAGACATAAAGATCATCATTTTAAGCTCCAGAAATTCTTGTTTCATGTATTTTTAATGGCACCCATCAAGTGCAGGTTTCCTGTAATTTATTTTCAATGATAGCTTGCTCAAAGCATGCCGATCTTCTTAAAAGCTTGATGTAAAGGTCTCCTCTACAGCACCAGTTGCGGAAGCTTCGATAAAGGCTTCCGAGCTTTCTCCGAAAACGGCTCCGTCTCGCTTGGGGCAATTCCTTCTTCGCTTGCATCTCCATTGTTTTTTAATTCTCATTAGGCAGCTTGTCTTTCTGCAGATGTGGCTATGATTGAATGCCATCTCTTCTAAAAATAGTCAGTTGATTTTTATCTCCTCTGAGATATAGAGAAGGAGAAAGGAGGTGAGATGTGTGTGTGTGTGTGAGAGAGAGAGAGAGCCCTAGATTTAGATTATGGAAATCGGAGCTCAGCTTAGGAGCAAAGCGGTACTTTTTATTTTTATTTTATTTTTCATAATTTAGTTTATAGTTCAATCAGTTTTCGGATTAGCTCCATTAAGAGCATTGCAATTCAAAATCAACTGATAATTTTTTCAAAATTTATTTCATATATGCCCGTCAATCCTCATTAATCCGATTTTTTCCGACAATTTTCAGTTCTATATGGTCAGATTGGGTCGGGTGCATAAGTTTTGAGCAAACCAAGATATGGAAGAAGATGGATGGGCTTTAGGTTTAATGGTGGGTTGGTTTCTAATTTATTTAATGTTGAGGAATGAGGGGTGGTATGTGCCATTGTATTATATGACTTTGATAGTTTCAGAACTTAGGTGATGGGAATAGTTTTAAAAATTATTAGATTAAATTTATTTAATTATATCTATTAAAAATGATAATTATAATAATTTATAAGTTTATTATATTATTCTAAATTTTAAAAATTTTGGAATATTATAGCAAGCATTTATTCATTTTCATAATGTTTATGATAGAAGTAAAGGAAAAAGAAAAAAAAAAAAGGAAATATGGGCGGCCAACAGGCCAGCCCAGATCCATATACAAATATTTTCCATATCCATATATTATATTATATACCTTTGTATTAAGTTACGTAAAATAGAAGTTATTACATTTATTTGTTTTGATAAAAAACATATTTTGTAGAAATATAATAAAATATTAATATAGTAAAAAATTTTCAATATTAAATTTAATAAATTTGATAGATAATTCTCTCTTTTTCAAATATGAAATTATTTTCTTCTACTATTAATATTTTTTTGAATAAATATAACACTTAATCCCTCATTTATAAAAATGGGAATTATTATTATGCACCTCAAGGTTTATAACTAGAACTTTTATTCCCTTATTTTCATATTTGTTATAATTATTCATTCCTCTCTCCTCTTGCAATATTAAAATAAATGAAACACATTAAAGTGGATCAATAAATTCTATCTTAATAATGTCAAATACATATTTACTGTTTAATTGTATTCTTTACTTTCACTATTTGTTTGTGTCATTAGGGAAGGGATGGATAGATAATTATAATAAATATAAATATAAAAAAATAATAATATTATAAAATTTAAGGGATATATATATATATATATATATATATATATATATATATATATATATATATATATATATATATATATATATATATATGTATGAAAGATTGAATATTATGAAAACCCTTATTTTTTAAATTATAAGATATAGAGATGATAACTTACTCTTTGATATATAAATAAATAAAATTTCTTATGTGAATTGCCTTGGCACAGAGCAAGTGAAACACTAACTCATATTTTTTCTTATTTTTTTTTAAAATATTATTTGTACATATATAATTCTCATAACAAAAAAAAACAATTAATTGCACATTATATATTTTCAAAATTAATCATGGAATGACATATGTATCACAACTTACGTATGACATTTATGATTAATTTTATGTAACATATACATACATATATATATATATTTTTATATATATATATATTTATATATATGAAACGTTTTCAAATTCGAGAACTATTGTGTTCACCAACAAGTGTCAAAATTCTACCAAAAAAAAACTAACAATTTGACATCCCTAATACTTCTCTACACGTGTGATATTAAATGGGCGCGTATGATAATTCTTAAATATTTAAGATTAAGATATGGATGTCGAACGTAAAGAAAAAGAATATAACCGACGAGCGCGTAGATCAATTGTCACAGGATTATTCTAATTTAACCAGAGATCTCAGATTCGAGTCGCTAGGAATGCAGTTGCGTTAAAATTTGGTAGAGAGAGCTTTGCCACCCAATGTAGTCCTACCCGGCTCGAATCTGAATTAGTCGGTGCTCAATGTGATATCCGGATACCAGATGGTAATATACTAAAAAAAAGAAAAAGAATATATAGAATTCATATGAGAACATCAATTGAAAACGGGTTCAAATTTGTAAACTAACCTACAAGTTTGCAAAAAAAAAAAAGAATTAAAATTTATAAAAAGTAAAATCATTTAAATATAGACTTAAAGTAATTCAATTCATTGGGTTTGTGATTAGTGTGGATCGGGTCACACAATTTACATTAATATTTTTTTTATATTTTTACATTCAAACTAAATTAATATAATACATAAATCTTTATTCATTCCATTCAATAATCATTTTCAAACTTAATTTTTTATCTTTTAAATCATCCCAAATTAATTAAATTATTTCTAAATTAATGATTTTGCTTCTAAATTAATAATTTCAAAGTTAATTAATTTTTATTACAATTTATTTAATTTTTAATTACTAGTGTGGATTAATAATGTATTAAATATGTGATTTTTTTTTAAATTTATAATTATTATTTTATGAAAAAAGAAGTGAATAGTTTATAGATTTGATTCGTGAATCTATAGTCCACAAATTTTAGGATCTAAATTCTTATTTGAAGAATTCATAATTTTTGTGGACCGGATCCAATTTAGTCCATTATAGCTAGTTCATATAGACTAGTTCATGGATAGATTGAATAAATTCATTTAACAACAATAATTGGAAATATGAATTTACGAACAGTGTGCTAAGAAGAACAATTTTATATTTTTCATATATTTGTTGCAAGTACACTACCTTGAATAAAAAAAATTAAATATCTCCATAACTGTCCTAATGGTTACGACAACTAAATAAGAACAATCATCGTAAACAACACCTATGACTAAAAACATTGTTAATGATGTCTAATCTAATGATTTAAGAATTAAAAAAAATTATGTTTCTCAAAATTCATTTGAAAATATCTTACAAGCGCAAGTTTGATACATATCGAATACTGTCAGTCAATTTAAAGTGTGTGCGGTATATGTCCCTACTTGAGGTGAGGGCTATCCATCTAGCAGTTTGACATAGCTCTGGAGTGCATGAATAACATCGAAAGAGAATTAAGCATACAATGAATTATGGAAAGGAACAAAACTAAACATCTTCGAATTCTGAAGAATGAATTGAACTTTTCTTTTTATTCAGGAATGAACTGAGCGTGCTATTAGTTACGGTGTACAATTGTGCAAAACATGTTGACTTCATAACAGAAGAATCAAATTTGATAATAACAATAGTTATCGGAAGTGAGAACAAAAGCATTGCCGGTACATGACAAAAGCTTCTCAAAATCTCTCATAGACTGCATATTATCCTCAAAGTCACAAGTGTTGTTGACCTGATTAAGTGCAAGCCTCGCCGCTTCTCTCTGTTCTTTCCTTTCCTCGTCAACTTCTTTGTCACTCTTCAAACAAATCTCAGAAGTAACGTTTTTCCCTTGATGATTTTTTATCTCTGCTATTCTTCCCTCTCCATCAACCAAAGTTGCCGGCTTTTCGATGAATGGCGATAATTTTATCCTCAAGACTAGTTTTCTTTTCTTCTCGTCAGCTTTTCCAGTACTCTTCAAAGAAATTTCAGCATTGATGTTTTTCTCTTGTTGAGTTTTGGTCTCTGTTAACCTTCTTTCTCCATGAGCCAAAGTTGCTGGCTTTTTATCGAATGCCGGTTTCTGCCTCGAAGCTAGATTTCTTTCCGGATTTTGTTGAGCAGGAGCCCTGTCGTGAGCATTCTCCATTAATCTTCTTTTCTTTGGAACTTCATTGGCTGAATCCACTGGCTTATTTTCAACGCTCTGTGTTTTACGGTTCAAATTTGATTTTCTTTCCGGCGTTTTTGCCTCTGCATTAGTGAAAGCTTGAAGCCGACATAGTCTTCTGTCCTTCAAAACCTTATGAACTGATTTCATGGTCTTTTGTTGAATGGGTTTTGGTTTCGCCTTCGAAAACAGCTTCTTTTTAAGGACTTCCATCTCTGATACGTACTGTTCCAGAAATCTTAGAGAGAAATTTGTAGAAACAGAATAGAGTAGAGGAAGAAGTAATATTGCAGAAATAGAGCAGTGAGGTAGTGAGATAAGGATTTTAGGATAATGATGAGGAATTAACATAACTTGAGGATAAAATATTATCATTTGAGTTGAGCAGAGTCCATGAACGAACAGCATATCAAAAATTGAAAGAACTTGGCACTGTGGTAGTCTTGGATATCATGTCTTTATGGCCGCCAAAGTTTAATGACGGAACCTGGGGCTAAAATAATTGGTTATTGATAGATTTAAGGATATATTTAGTAACGTGATAAAAATATAATTGATTGTTAATTGATTGTATCGTACAATAAGCGTAAATTTTCTTTCAGTAATATGATGACTTTTAAATAATAATTACTTTTTTTGTAATAAGAGAAAAATTATAATTAAAAAATAAATCATAAAGAAAGATAACGTATAATTCATGATTGTTTTTCTTAACGATCCTCGGTTAAAGACTTATCTTTTTTTCAAAAATTTTTAACTAAAAATCTTTAACCAATTATCCTTCAAGAAAAACAATTATTAGGATAATTGGTTAAAGACTTATCTTTTTTTTTCAAAAATCTTTAACCAATTATCTTTCAAGAAAAACAATCATTACTAAAGAAAAAATTACAATTATTATGTAGTACAATTAATTAATAATTAATTATATTTTCATCACTATATCAAACAAGTTATGAATCAATGTCATATTTTTTTATTTTGCACAACTATTGATAATTAATTTTTTTGAGAGAGAATTAGTTTTAAATTCCTTTAGTAAGAAAAAATATAATTAAATAATAAGTTATTTTATATGACTTATTTTTTAATTGTTATTTTTTACTCATTAAAAGTCTTTTATATTAATTATATTTCAAGAAAAGTAATTATTATTAAAAATTATATTATTAATGAAAGAAAAATCACAATTATTACATATTATAATCAATTATTTTCATTGTTATACTAAACAGGCCTTATTTAGTTGTTTATCCCAATTTTAAATTCTATAAAAGGTTTGCCGTCAACTGTAATGGATGTAATTGTAGTTTTTCTGTGTGTTTAATATTATACGCAAAGTTATTACAAATTACAAAATTATAATATTATAATGTCTATATATATATATATATATATATATATATATATATATATATATATATAAATATAAGAGGATTGGGCTCCTCTGCACTTTAGCAGGTAAAGTGAATTATCACAGTTATTAATGAGAAAATTAATGGTTCATAATTTTATAAATAATAATAAATGAAAAAGATAATTTTTAAATTTATGATTATCCACTTCCTTAATTTTTTCATTAATAGTTTTGATGATACACTTTACCCTCTAAAGTGCACTTTACATTTTAAATAAGTCAAATTCATATATAAGAAAGGATTTATTGATATCATTGTTAATCATTTAGATTTACACTAAATTTTATTCATTAATTTCATTAAAATTTAATGGTTGAGATTAATTTATTTTAAGAATTTTTACAGTATATGTATATATATCTTATTCACTCCCTCTTCCAATTAAAGTATTAAATGAAAAATTTTAAATTATTAAATAAATATTTTTTTATAATTATCATGCATAATTTTTTATTAAGAGAAGAATTTTTTTTATCACTATCACATATAATTATTAACTTTCTTTTAATTCAAATATAAAATAACAAGGCATTTTAAATAAAGCACTTTAAAAATATACTAATAGCATGAAAATAAATTTACATATTTTCTCTTTATATTAATTACATGAATCTTAACTTTTATTATTTGTAACAAAACTATAATCATTTTTTCAAAATTAATTTTTTCCACAATTTATGATTAAATAATGATTTTTTTAGGTTTTCTTTTATATGGTCACTATTTATAGATATTTTTTCCGACAAGCTGACAATTACCTTCTTTTTGGAACATGCATATTTAAAGTTTAACATTAAATTAATAATTTACACTCAACATTATTATTTGTAAATTTTTGTTAAAATTATAACATAATTAATCATAGTGAATCAAATTGAGCTTTCTTCGATCACCAAATATTAAGGAAAAATTATTAATTATTTTAATTAATATTTAAATTTAAATTTTTAAATATCACAATATTTTTAAAAGAAAATTATATAATAATTATAAAATAGGATAGAAGAATTCATTTTAAGAGAGTACATAAATAGTAATCATAAAAGATATCTTTAAATTTTAATCTAATTTATTTTTTTACTAAAATATATTAAGAGGATATTAATAATTTGAGAATCTTTTTCTAATGTAATAATTGATAGAGAAATTGGTTATACGTAATGTAAAAATTGCAAAAAAAATAAATAGATCTCGGTGATTAAATTTAGTGTAAATAAATTAAACTTACATTGATATTAATGGATCTCTCTTATATACCAAAACACACACACACACACACACATATATAGATTTAAATTTAACTTGCTATTAATATAAGTTAATTTTACATTATTACTATGTTTCATGTTAAATAAAAGTTGTTAATTAAAAATTCTTCATTGTTATTTTTTAATTATTTATCTTCTTTTTATTTATCAATAATGTAAAAGGTTTTACACTAACAGTAAATAAAATTTAAACTTAAAATATATATAAGAAGATGTATTAAATGAGAGAAGTGTTTTTCGCTCTATTTTATGCAACAAATAAGTTAGTAACTTATTGACTTAATCAATAAGTTATAAGTTAACTTCTAAAAGTATTTTTTACACTGATTTATTAAAAAAAATAAGGTCTAATTAAATAAATTATCTAGAATAGTTTAAAGCGTATAAACTACTAACTCTTTAAATTCTTTCTAAATCTATCGTTATTTATTTTATTAATTTACAACTTATATCCTTTGTAATATAAATCTAAATATTTTTTACAAAATATGATTAATTTAATTCTAACATAATTATATCCTAATTTTAAATTATAAATATATAAAAATATATATGTAAATAAATAATATCATAAAATATAATTAATTATTATTTTATAATAAATAATAAAATAAAAAATTTTGTAAGTAAATAAATATGTAAATTTATAAATTATAATTTATTAAATATTAAATATCATGTTTTTATTTTAAACTTCTTAATTGTATTAATATAATTTAATTTTTAAATAAATATAAATTATTTTAATTATATATTTATTTCTATTAATATATATTTTTATATCATTTTGTAATTTCAGCTAAATCAATAATTAATTTTATAAAATATTTCAGTTAATTTATCAGTTATCAACTATTACATATAAACTATTAGCTATTAATTAACTTATTAGTTTAAAGTATCGGTTAACTTATTAGCTATTTGTGTAAAATGAAGCCTTTATATAAGAGTGAAAGAAGCAAATTGTGATTGTTTGATCTTGTATTGAAAGGCTTGGATTGAAACATAAAATTATATATTTTTTAAATAATTATGTAATTATTTTAATTAGTCATATCACCTTAAATTATATTTTAATTTTAACTATTAAAAAAAATTTAATAGTTATAATTTAATTATTTCATTTTTTATATTAAAACATTACTCTCATCTAATATGTTCCTATATTGTGGGGGAGCTAAAGGGATCAAGGATGGTCCCGCTCCCCAAACCTTCATGCTTTCTCTTGTATGTATGTTATTATATACTACGGTTCTTTCTAAAATTTTAAAAAATATATAATTATAATAAGAAAAATATATACTTATGTAATAAAAAATAACTTTATAAAAAAGTAGAAATACAAGTATAAAGTATAAGATCATGATTTTTTACAATTAATTAACTATAAATAATTTATGCTTTATTTTTTTATCTTTCGTTTTCCTTGCTAAATATGAACCTTTTTGATTGTATTGTAGTTTAAAAATACTTTATAACAGCATATGCTTAATTGAAACAAAAAAGTTTACATAGCTTACAAAAAATTTTTCTAATTTCTATCTAACTCTAATTTTATTTTTTAGAAAAATATTATGTGCACTAAAATTTATAAGCATTTCTTTACATTACACATATAATATAATTGTACTAAAGATATAACTTATTTGTTATTTGTTTTGATTTTATTGTCCTGAATTTTGATAGTCCTATACATGTTAAAAATATATATATACATATAACTTCATTAAATTAATTATTTTTAATTTTTATAGTAATTTTTCATAAAATTCTAAATAATATATATAATTGCACTAGAATAATAGCTTACTTACTATCTATTTTGATTTTATTATTCAAAAATTTACAGTAAAACATTTATGCATATCTAAAAAAAAAAATATGCATGGATATGAACTTTATTGAATTAATTACATTTTTTGCAAATTTAATAAATTTTTATTGTAACTTTCTTTATAAAAGTCTGAATAATTCATGAATTACAACATTTGTAAATAAACTTCAGAAATTATATTTATTATTTTATAAATTTTATATTTAATTTGTAAAAAATTAAAATATTTTAAATTAAAATTATCAGAAAAAATATAATTTTCTTAAATTTTTTTTGTATATATTAAAATAAAATTTTATCTAATTACAATCAACCTCCATGGACCTTCCCGTGCTATAATTCTTGCTAGAATTAGGAGCGTGTTATGAACACTATCTTCTAGCGTTCTCTTATAAGCTTCTCAACATATAACTTGGGGATAAGTTTACCCAAATATATGTAAAAGTAATATTAATGCATACTATTATTTTGAAGCATGTCTTTAATTTATAAAAAATTTAAAATATATAATAGTTATTTCATATTAATATGTTATAAGATATGACATGAGTTATCTATAACTTAGAACATTATTAAATATAGATATAAAATACATTGGTATTAAAAATTTATGATAATTTTATAGTGTGAAGAGAACAATGAAATCATTTTATCAGCTTTAAATTTAGGCTCTGTTTGTTTCATCAGAAAGTATTTTTCGTAGGAAGATGTCATTTGTATATAAATTAATGAAATGATGATAGGTCATTTATATTGATGATTAAAAAAAATAATTCATAAAAATTTTGAAATAGAGAAAAATAATTTTTTTTTGAAATAGGGGAAGTTGCTTTTCCCAAACTCTTTACATTTAACATTAAATAAATAAAATACTTTCCTTTCTATTATTATTTTTATAACTATATTTTAGGAAAAATGATTTCTGACAAAACAAACGAAACCTTAGTTACGATCTTAAATCTTAAGATTGTTTTCGATAGTAAATCTTAAGATTGTAATTTGAAAGTAGAGGTGATTATGGGACGAGTACTAGTTAGGAAATTATGCACAACCCATTTTTTATTTTTATTGAGTTGACCGACTAGACTTGACCCGAGGCTTGAACTTTTTTAATTTTTTTCCAAAAATTTAAATCCATAATTAAAATGAGTTTTCTTTCAAAAAATATGATATAATGTAATATGAAAATTTTTAATTATATATAATTATTAATTATATTAAATAAAATAATATTTTATTTTAAATTTTTTATATATTTATAATATATATTTTTTATTTTAAATTGGCTCAACTTGAGCTCAACTCAATTAATAATAGGAATTAAAAAAAAAGAAGGTTTCTTATGAATAATTATTAAATGTAGATGTCCACATGTCAAATGTTATATCCCTAATTATGATCAATTATATCCTCAATTATGATCATATTATTAAGTTTTAATTATGATCAATTATACCCCCAATCATGATCAATTTTATTTATGAATTATCATTATGAAATTATAATGTTTGATCAATTTGCCCTATAAATATAGGTTGTATAAATTATTTTGTATATAGTTGAATGAAATATTCTCCTCTCCTTATATTTCTTTCTCTTCCTTATATTTCTCTTTCATTTCTTTCATCTCTTTCTTTTATCATTCCATAAGTATTTAATATTTTCATGACACATTATCAGCATGAAACTCTAATCCACTGAGGTAATTTCTTCCTAGCATAAATTATTTTATTTAATCTTGTTACTTTATGCTAATATAGTAATCCTTCCATCTCATCACATTCTTCTTCCTTATTTCCTTCATATTTTGAAAATAATTTCTATAATAATTTTAACATTTTTCTAGTTTTATTCGAAGAAATAATAGTTACAAAATATTGAATATGATATATAGAAATAAAAATAAATAATGAATTAAATTGAGAAAAATAAAACAATTCATATGACATATTATACATTTAAAAATTTATTCTTGAATGCTAAATGAATAGATTTTTTTCTATTTTGAAATGTAAGTTAGTTTTTATAAAATGTGTGAGTATTATATTAAATAAAATAATATTTTGTGTGGTAAAATTTTAATTATATTATTTAATAGTTTATTAAATATATATATATATGGTATGCAATTATGGATATGTGGTAAAATTTTAATTATATTATTATCTTGTGATTGAAAAATTGCTATATAAAAAAAAATATATCTTATGTTGATATAGAAAGAGAATTTACTTGTATCATAAGGTTTGGCTTTATACAAAGATGAATGCAAATATTGAAAAAACTAAGTTTGGAAAAAAGAAAAAAAATTATCTAGAAGTAATCGGTGTATAAATATACATATAACCTGAAGCATACTTTTCATAAATTTGATAATTTTTGCAATGTTTGGTCACCATATAGATTGACAATGAAATAGAAAATTGGATTAATAATTATATGATTAATAATTTCTTCAATATTCAATCTCTATTATATTGAAAATTTTCTCATTCATTTTTACATGTCTGTAATAGTATTATGACAGATCTTGGATATCTTGATTTGTGACTCTTGATATTATGAAAAAAAAATTTTACCTTACAATAAAAGATTCACTTATTCTTTATAATAGTTTAAAAGAAATATGTGATCCAAAAAAAAAATTCTCCACTTTCATGTATCCAATTTGCTCCTACAGTAGCAATATTAAGAAAAAAGGTTTCAAGAAATATTCTGAGTTAATTTCTTATCTCTTTGTGACTAAACAAATTAGATAAGCCCCATCTGACTAACTTTGCTCCATTCCCTAAAGCGAATGTAGCAACACATGACCATTTTACTTATTAACAAACTTATAATCTTAGATGTAGTCATGATCATATTTCTTATATCAAAAACTCAACTTTCCACTAAAAGTGAAAAAATGAAGAAAAGAATGATAAAAAGGTGGGCAAAATAACAAGAACATATGTGATGGTAAATGTCATTAGTCTCGTACCTATCGTACTTTAAAGCATTTTATTGATCTATACTAAGAATTGCTTAAATATATACATATAAGAAAGATAAATTTTGCATGTGAAAAGGGATTTGAATTGGTTTTCTTGAAGAATACTTGTAGTTGTTTATTATCTACTTAATTTTCTATAAGTATACTTATCTCAAAGCTATTAAGAAGCTTTTAGTAAAAAAAAATTACTAAATATAAATGTTTGGCCTCCACCCTATTTCTTTTGAAAGTTTAATTGGCAAAGCATCCTTATTGTATTAAGACATTTAATTTATGCCTATTATTCATATATTCATAAATTAGTTTTGTTTTAATGTTTTTTTTCATTAGCCAATTTTAAGAACATTTCTATAATATCTATCATTTTATTCTATATCAAGTTACTCAAAATTTATTTATATATAAGTAATCATAATATCTAAATATGTAAATATACACCTTATTATGGTTTGTTCTTATATGGTTACCATGATATCACTCTAATACGAGCCAATTTTACTTAAATGTGTCATAACCTCTTTCTTGGAAGATATTATATGATTACTGAAAGGTTTTAGATTATAGTATAGCATAAAATTATGCACTGTTGAACCAAGCAGAATTATAGGTGGAGATATTAAAGGTAAGTCATAATATATGTGGCCTAACTTTCTATGACTCATTGGATTAAGGATATTTACTATCTATTACATGTAAAATTCTACTTTTCTTATTTAGTAATGCAAACAGCCAATGTTAATACTATATCTAGTATTATAAATTTAATCGAAGGCTCCGAAAGAGCTAATATTTTATTATTTGGAGAAATAAAATTAACATTGATAATGCATTATATTCTACTAAGTCTCATAGAAACTTATTGAGTTTTAAAGATATCCATCAAAACGAATTTCATATCGAGACAACTAATGAAGGAAATATTGAATATCTTTTTATCACCGGTATGATCTTAGGTAACAAATGCATACTTGAAAAATTACTTGTTCTTTCATCTAGTTTGTGCTACATATATATTAGTACAATTGAAACACATGCTATAATAAACTAGAAGTTTATTAATTTAAAAATATTTACTATTTGGCATGAACGATTGGAGCATCCCGAATCACTAATGGTAAAGAAAATTATTGAGAATTTACATGGGTACCCATTGAAAAACCTGAAGATTTTTCAATCTAAAGAATTCTTGTGTGCTACATGTTCTTTGGGTAAATTGATTATTAAGCCATCACTAGCTAAAATTGGAACTAAATCTCCAACCATTTTTGAAACATATATAGGGTAACATATGTGGGCCTATACACCCACCATGTGAATCATTTAGATATTTTATAGTATTAATAGATGCATCCAGCAAATGGTCTCATGTATGTTTACTATCAACTCATAATCTAGTTTTTATGAGATTGTTTGAACAAATTATTCAATTAAGAACACAATTTCCAGATTACCCTATCAAGCCTATTCATCTTGATAATGTTAATGAATTCTCTTCTTAGACTTTTAACAACTATTGCATGTCAATAGGAACAAACATTGAACATTCTATAGGTTATGTTTATACATAAAATGACTTAACTGAATCATTTATTAAATGACTTCAATTAATAGCAAGACTTATGCTTATGAGAACAAAATCTCTCTATTTCTACTTAGGGACATGAAATTCTACATGCAGCAGTACTTGTGCATATCAAACCAACGAATTACTATAAATACTCCCCTTTACAATTAGCTTATAGTCAGGAGTCAAATATTTCCCATCTTAGAATTTTTGGATGTACAGTATATGTTCCAATAGCTCTACCACAACATACTAAGATGAGACCTTGAAGGAGATTAGAAATATATGTTGGGTATGATTCCTTTTCTATATAAAATATCTTGAGCTAATGATAGGGAACTTATTTATAAAACATTTTGCTGATTGTCATTTTAATGAATCAGTTTTCCCAACATTAGGGGGAGAAAAGGATAAGCAGCTGTTCAAAGAAATTACATGGAATACATTGCAAAATATTGATCCTTGCACAGAGCAATATGAACTTGAAGTTTAAAATATAATCAACTGCCAGATGCATTCACTGACCTAAAAAGCGTGACTAAGTCACATATACCAGCTACTAATACTCCAATAAGGATTGATATCCCTGAAGGACAATCCATCAATGAGAAAGCTAATAAATCTAAGATGCGCTAGAAGCGTGGTAGACCAATAGGTTCAAAAGATAAAAATCCCCGCAAAAGAAAAGGAGCAATTATTAAAGATGAGCCTATTAAAGAAATATATACTCTTGAAGAGTCTAGAGATATAAGAAACAATATAACTCCAGAAGAAGTTCAGGTACATGAAAATGATAAAGAAGGTGAAAATAAGGAGGCCTCAATAAATTATATCTCTACGGGGAAAAGATTGAACCATAAGAAATAATTGTTGATAACATTTTTGCATATAATGTAGCGCTTAATATTATGAATGATAATGAAGATCATCTGTCAATAAATGTCGATGTAGATATGATTACCCAAAATGGAAGACACAATTCAAGAAGAATTGAATTCACTTGAAAAACATAAAGTTTTTGGACCTGTAGTCCGAACACCTAAAGGTGTAATACCCGTTGGGTATAAATGGGTACTTATGTGTAAACGAAATGAGAAAAATGAAGTTGTAAGATACAAAGCATAGCTTGTTGTCCAAGGTTTTGCACAAAGACCTAGAATTAATTATGAGTTCACTTATTCTCTTGTGGTGGATGCAATCATATTTTATTATCTCATTAGTCTAGCAGTACATGAAAACTTGATATGCGTCTTATGGATATTGTTATAGCCTATTTATATGACTCATTTGATTATAACGTTTATATGAAAATCCTAGAAGGATTTAAAATGCCTAAAGCATGTAATTCAAAGTCCTGGGAACTTTATTCAATTAAATTACAAAAATCTTTGTATGGATTAAAGCAATTTGGACGAATGTGGTATAATCATTTTAGTGAATACCTATTAAAGGAAGGGCACAATAATGACCAAATATGTCCATGTATTTTTATAAAGTGAACAAATTTTGAATTTGTCATCATTATTGTATATGTTAATGATTTGAATATTATTAGAACTCCTGAAGAGATTCAAAAGGTAGTTGATTGTTTAAAGAAAGAATTTGAAATGAAAAATCTTGGAAAAATAAAGTTCTGCCTTAACTTGTAGATTGAATATTTAAAAGATGAAATTTTATATATCAATCAACTTATGCACAAAATGTCCTTGAAATATTTTACATGGATAAAGCACATCCATTGAGTACCCTAATAGTTGCTCGGTCACTTAATATGAAAAAGGATATTTTTTTATCTCGAGAGGATAATGAAAAGGATTCTTGGTCTTGAAGTATCATATCTTAGTGTTATTGGTGCATTGATGTATTTTGCTAATAATACAAGACTTGATATAGCTTTTGTTCTGAGCTTATTAGCAAGATTTAGTTTCTTTCCAACTTAAAGACACTGGAATGGGATTAAACATGTCTTTCGATACCTCCAAGGTACTATTAATATGGCCTTATTATGTGCAAATGGATCTAAACCACAGCTCATAGGTTATGTAGATATTAGATATTTATTTGATCCACACAAAGCTCGATCTCAAATAGACTATTTATTTACAAGTGATAATCTAGTGAATTTGTTAAGGCACATTTTACTGCAGTATTTGAAATAATGGTTCATACTATTAAAGTTCTTTGACTGAAATATCTTAATTGATATCGTCATGAGGGGGAGTTAATATGTACTGTACTCTTTTTTCCTTCGTTATGGTTTTTGTCCCACTAGGTTTTTCCTAACAAGGTTTTTAATGAGGCAATATTCTATTGCGTATTAGATAGAAATCCAAGGGGGAGTGTTATGAATAATTATTAAATATAGATGTCCACAAGTCAAATGTTATATCCCTAATTATGATCAATTATTAGAATTCAATTATGATCAATTATATTCTCAATTATGATTATATTATTAGGTTCCAATTATGATCAATTATACCCTCAATCGTGATCAATTCTATTTATGAATTATCATTATGAGATTACAATGTTTGATCAATTTACCCTATAAATATGAATTATACAAATCATTTTATATATAGTTGAATGAAATATTCTCCTCCTCTTATATTTCTTTCTCTTCCTTATATTTCTCCTTCATTTCTTTCGTCTCTTTCTTTTATCATTTCCTAAGTGGTTAACATTTTCATAATAGTTTGATTGTTATTTGAGCTTTTTTTTTTTTGTCCAAAACCTTTTTCTTTTTCTTTTTTTTGAGCCAGGAGAATCACAAGCCTAACGGTCACCCGATCCACGTTCAAATCTAATTAAAAGCTTAAGATAAATGATAAGTTATTGTTAAAATATTTGAATCGTTCTAACATTAATGTATTTCATTTTAATTAGTTCTCGATAGATGTCTCTATGAAAAGAATAGTTTCTCTTGAGTGCTCTTAAAAGGTGAACCCAACTTTTGAAATAGTAATGAGTCTCATGTTTGTGTCCCAAAATATTGAACTCCTGTGCTGTCCTCATGCTCGTGACGTAATGACTCATGAAATTACCAAATGATTAGTCACTCTATTAAGATTGGTATTGGGCAGATGATCAATTGCGTCCTATGCTGCAAAACTTTGTCCTCCAGTATATATTGCCCCTCCTGGGCTGATATACTTGTTACTAAATTATTCTGAATAAAATTATCACTTCTTAGGAAAAAAAAAAAGGAGAAGAATAATTTTTCATAGAATCACGCTCTCTATCTATTAATTTGGAAAATAATATGCTGATCTCTCATAAATTAAACAAAAAGTTAGAAAATCTCTTTAGACTTTTTTTTTTTTTTTTGGGTAGTTGTTGAACTGCTGTATACAAATTCATATTGAGCTTCCATTAAAAGATCCTTTTCTATTATAATATTTACTTGGAATAAAAAATGTTTGTTTAATTTTTACGTTGATGTCTTAGTTTTGTATTGAGATAACATTATAATTTGTTACGGTTATTGGTGATTATTTTTTATGCTGATCATGTGTTTGGAGTTAGAGCATAACAACACAAATCCACGTAATTAGGCTTTGTTTTATGAAAAAATAAGTTAGTTTATAATTTATTAACTTGATAAATAAGTAATAAGTTAATTTATAAAAGCGTTTCATGCACTAACTTATTAAAAAAAAGTTCTAATTTAATAAGTTAGCTTGAGTAACTTATAATTTATAAGTTATGAGTTCTTTAATTTATTTTTAAATATATCCTTATTTTTTTATTAATTTACAATTCATACCCTTCATTAATATGAATTACTATTAATTACTTGAATGAAACAAGAAAGATTAAAATTTTACGAGTAAAATTAAGAGAAAATTACTTATAAAAAGCATTGTATTCTACAGGACCAATGGAATGCATTTGTGTCATTAATGTATAAAATACACGTAGCCGTGCACACGCACTCGTACACATCAAACTCTTGATTATAATATGGATATTAATCTAAAATGGTTGAATAATGAAAAAAATATATAAGATAAATGTGCGACTGTTATTCCTTTTAATTTGTTGTTTAATACTTCCACATATAATATAATATGTATATGTATTGTCTACCAATTATTAGTTAACAAATGTCTTTTATTTTTCTTGAATATTTAGGAAGATTGAAGAATGCATAATACAAAACAGGCACGCAAAAAATCAAGGATTGAAAAAGGTGAATGGACTCTAGATTTGATGATTGATTCGTATTTTGATTGAGTGCATGTTGGGGAATAAGGAGATGATGTGTTTCACTGTATATCTTGATTGTTATTTTGTAAGCTTAAGAAACCTCAGCATGCATTTTCTGATGTAGGTGTGTTTCATTTTCATTTTTTTTCCTTCGTGATAAAGGTAAAGTGAAAAATAAAATAAAATATGGGCAGCCAACACTGTAGGCCAAACCATATAGAATATTATTCATATATTATACATTTCTATTAAGAGCTGATTTGGTTGGCAGATACAGTAAGAGAAGTGTCAAAATGAAAGAAGTAAAATGCTTCAAAAAATTTTATTTTTCATAAACAATGAGAAGGTGCTTACTTATACTTTTTTGGTAAGAAGAATTTCCTGCATCATTAATAGATAAAAACATAGAATTAATCCTATCCAATTTAATTTTTAACCTTTTATCTTCAATATGAGTATGAGTTTGAAAATTATAATAAATATATTTTTTAATTATAAAAGATGAATATAATTATAATAGAAACTTAATTCTAAATAGAATTATATTTATTATATATATCTATTATATTATATTATTTTAATTTTCAATTTTTAAAAAATTGCATCTATTATCTATTTTATATAATTTTATGGAATTAATTATTTAACTAATATTTTTATGTGTTTAAATTATATTATTTTTAATTATATTAAGATAGTTATATATATAAGATTTTTTAATTTTTTATATAAGCAGATTTTACATTTTTATAGTACATTAAAAAAAATTATAATCAAACGGAAGAGTAAATAAGTAGATACAATTAGAGTTTATTGATATTTCTCATTTTATATATTACAATTTTAAAGTACATATTACTCATTTTAATAAAACTTTATATAGAATTCAAAATCAAAATTGCACCAAACAAAAAATATAGAATTAATTCATACAAAGTGTTAATTTCTTAACGTTAGCTAAATTACTCTCCAGTTACATGGAATAGAAGGTACTATCAAACATAACTTTTTTTTTTTCGTTCTTTTTTTAAATGTGATTTGTAAATGTTTAATTCTCATAACAAGGATAAAATTAATTACATGTTATGTATTTACAAAATTAATCATGAAATGACGTGTTCACTACGACATTTAAGTGAAGTTACATATGACATATATGATTAATTTTTCTTTTTTGGTTAACAAAGGAAATACAAAAGTCTATCTAAGGACTGCATGCTGTCTGGCAAAGAGAAACAGTTCAATTCAGTTAACAGGAGGATGGAAAATTCTTGTATGCTCAATTATATCACGTGTATTTATTCATAACTAATAAATAAAAAATATTTATTAATAAATATTTTATAACTTTTTTTTAAAAATTAATATTTATTAACATTTATAATTTTTAATATTTTAAAAATTAAAATATTATACTTTTAATATATATAAATTCAAATATTAATAAATATTTTTTATTTATTAATCATAATTAATTTTGCATAGTATAATTGAAATATACAAAAAGTTGTTTGAGAATGAACCCAGAATTCAACTATTAGAACGTCAGTGTAGCTAAGAAATCTATAAAATTCCAAAATCGAAAATTCCGATGCATCTTTGAAGACACCACAACACCTGGCTGAACCAGCAAACTTAACAGATCCATCATTATTACATTTCAGCCATCTGCTATTACACTTTGCTTGGTTACAGTAAAAAATAGGGGAGAAAGAAAAGTGAAGAGAAGTTATTTTTTTCAAATGTGCTTGGTTGTAGGAAAAAATAAGGGGAAGAGAAAATAGAGGAGAAAATATGTTTAATTGTAAGAGAATATGAATTAGGAAGATATAGGGGAATTAATTTTTTTCTTTTAAATGTAAATTTAAGAAAATGTTGTAAAATAATTTCAATCCTATTTTACAAGTAATATTTATATTAATATTTTTCAATATAAAATGTTGAGTTCCAATTTCTTTATATCATTAAAATGTAAATTTAAGTAAATAATATAAATTTATTATAAACCCACTAAACAAGAAAATGTAAAATTTTTCCCCATTATCAATACTTCAAACTTATATAAAATTAATATCAACCCATTTATGAAGAAAATAATATAATATAAGTATGGGTAGAATATCATTTTTTTACTAAATATAAATTAACTATTTAAAATGCTATTATTTTTAACTTTTTAAAATAATTATTTGAGAGTTAATAAATTAACTAAAATAACTATTAACTAAGTATTTAAATCAGCTAATTCACTTAATAAAATAGTTAAAAATACTCAAATCATTTAAAAGTTAATAAAAATTATTTGCTAAACATCCAAAAAAATATGTTGTCTAATAATTTTGAGTTAAGGTGAGTTGAACATGAATTAACTTTATTAAGAGATGATGAGAACAAATATATAAAATATAATTAATTTTTCTAGTTTTATTGGAATAACCTTGGTAACTCCTTTCTTAAAATTATTTTAATAATAAAATGATTAATATTGTGTAACATGACTTCAAAAATAAAATTTGTAAATAAAATAATATTTTTAATATAAAATAGTTTGCATTTATTTCCTACATAAGGAAGAGTTTTTTTTATTGTCTAAAAATATAATTTATTTTATGAAAATATAATAATTTTAATGAATACTTTCTATAAAATATTATTTTGTGCCAAAAAAATCCACGTGTAAGTTCAAATGGAATGAGAGTGGAAGGATGTTGTAGGAACAGTTTCATTCTTTCAATCTGACAAATGGGCAATGAAAACAATACGGACTTGACAGTGAAACATGAGCTTGAATAGCAAGGAAAGCAGCGACAAGATAGACGAGACATAGTACCAAGCGGAGCAAAGGCGAAGGGGAAGCTAGCGTAGCATGAGTTTGGTTGCAAAATTTAGTGACTTCATCGAACAAACTTCCAGCAGCAGCGGTAAGCTAGAGGCAACGCGGAGCGGAGGGGAGGGCAGCACGAGTTCAGACCCAATTTTGGCACTGTGCAAAACTTCTTCCCCTTTTCACTGCATAAGTGAGAGGGAAGAATTTTCGTGGAACCCACCGTATGTTTTCTACACCCTTTTCACTTCTCCTCTTTTTTCTGCTCTGATTTAAGTAAGAGAAATTTTCTAATTTTTTGTACTTTTCTACTCTTTTTTTCACTTTTCCTCTGTTTTCACCAAATCCAAGCACAAGATTAGGGAAGTCCCACCCACTAAGAACATCAGTTTTAGGATGCATGGGTGTGAAATTGTAAACCTGTCGTTAACTCAATTTTACCGAGTTAATCGAATGTGCAAAATTCATATGTAGAGCCAATTCCAGTTTGGATTATTTTTTCACTTTATAATATCAATCATAATCTTAAGTTAACATTTATCAAATAAATTTAAGTAGATTTTATAGTCTTTTATATTTTATTATTATATTAGTTATTTATTAATTATTAATTTTATATTATTAATTAATTAAAATTTATTATTACTATTAAATATAATTATATTTTATTATTATTACTTAAAATTTTATTATATATATCACTGAGTTATATATATTATGTATGAAAATAAAAATATATTTAATAAAATAAATATATTATTAAAATTTAATAAATATGCAAATTTTCATTTAGTAATATATACATTTAATAAAATAATTTAAATTTTATATTGATCAAGAATTTTATATTATATATTTATTTTATTTAATAAAATAAATATATATTATTAAATATATATTGATCAAGTCCAAAGTATTGTATATAAAAATAAATATATTAATAATTTATATATTATTAAATATATATAGAGGTAAATAATTATATAAATAATATATTAATAAAAATAATTATACTAATTTATATATAATAATAGATTATATTATATATATGTATATAATATGTTTAAAATTAATATCAAAATTATTTATTTAAAATTTTAAAATTATTCAAAATTTTAATATAAAAGTGCTAATTCAAATTTTAATATAATTATTTATTTTGATAAACTTTTATGATGTATATTGATAATATTAAATATATATATATATATTAATTTCAATATTAAATATTATTTAATATTGTTCATATATATAATTTTAATATTATATATATTAAAATATAATTTTAATATATTAAAATTATTATTTTAGTATATGTAAATTAAACATAGAATAAATTAATTATTTATTACTTATTATTATTTAATTAATGAACTAATTCAATAATCTGATAAGTTAATATTTATTAATTCTAATTTTTTATCAGATCGAATTAATCAATCTCAATTCCTTATTAGGTCATGCCATTGCCATCATTTTTCATATCAATCCCAATTTCAAATCAAGTAAAATTATATTAATTTCAAGCTAATCCATTAAATCCAACTTATTTTGACATTTATTTCAAATCGAACCAAAAGAAACCTCACCATTTCTATGTCTAGCAAGAGAAAACACATACATAGGTTCTTCTTGTTCCTTAAAAACTAACAGTTCGATTTTGCCACAACTTACCAGAGATAGGCACGGACTCTCTCAGGCCTTGCCAATGCCAAATATTCTTCCATACTAAATTAGAAGGAACTGGTTCAGATCCTGTAAGACTAAGATCGATAAGCTCATTAGCCTGATTCAACTGAGAATCTCCCATTTCTAATTTTAGACCTTGATACTTGGTCCATTCCCAACAAATAATTAGAGTAACATAGAGATTTTGAGTAGCATTGGGTTCAACAACAAGCATCCGTCTTACTTTTGAGTTTTATAACTTCTAAAAATTAAGATATGGATCTCAAATGTAAAAGAAAAAAAATGTAAAATTCGCATAAGAGCATCAATTAAAAACTGGAAATATATGAATTTATCAATATTTTAAAAATTCAACCAATCATTGAATAAAAAATGAGAGTGATTCAAAGTTTACTTGTTAGATGGGGTTGAATTGGGATTGTATTAGAATTATAATATATACAAAGAATTTTAATATAGAACAATTAAAAACAATTAAATTATCACAAAATTCAACTTATTATGTATATAAAATATGAAAATATTTCAAACATTATCAAATAATTTTATATTTTTACAAATTTATAATTTAAGCTATCACAAATTAATATTGAACCTGATAATTTTGTTTTGTTGCTTTCATTTATAGAAACAAGATAACTTTATTAATTATGTGGGATATTGACCTTTAAATATATATCTAATATCAAATGAAAATGATATTATTTTTGAAAATAGTAATTTTTTTTAATAAAAAGTCAAATAATTAAATCATGAAAACAGTAATCAGTTCATAGAATTTAATCCGTTCGTCACTAGTTAATCGATTTTTTGATTGATTTTTTGAAGGTTGATTTTAATAGTTAATCAAATTGATCACATGGCTAGTTTACAATTTTCCTGATTGAATCGATTGATCCCATCCAATTTTTTAGACATTGAAATTTACCAGTAGTGTGTAAAGAACAAAAATATATTCTCATATATTTGTTACAAATACACTATCTTCAATAAAAAAAATTAAATATTGATATTATTGTCCTTCGAATGGTGACAAGGCCATTAAATTAAAACATATGAAATATCTATGGTGCACTTTTAGATCTTGATATATAATTGAAAAAAAAAAAAGTCTTGAAATTAAGAAGGAACTGAGCTTTCTTTTTCCCTGGTATTCAAGAATGAATTGAGCTTGCTATTAACTACAATGTACAATTCTGTAATCAAATTTGATAGTAGCAATAATTATCTGCGGTAAGAACATAAGCATTCAAAGTACATGCCAAAAGCTTCTCAAAATCTCTCATAGACTGCATATTATCCTCAAAGCCACAAGTGTTGATCACCTGATTGAGTGCAAACCTCGCCGCTTCCCTCTGATTTTGCCTTTGCCTTTCTTTGTCATCTTTTATGTTCTTTCCATCATATAAAACTCGTTTCTTCTCTTGGGCTCTTATGTCTCTCGTCAAACGAATCTCAGCAGAAACGTTTTCCTCTGGCTGATTTTTGGTCTTTGCTAATCTTCTCTCTCCATCAACCGATGATACCGGCTTTTTAATGAATGCGGGTAATTTCATCCTCAAAACTGCTATTCTTTTCCTCTCGTTAGCTTTTTCAATACACTTCAAAGAGATCTCAGCATTGATATTTTTCTTTTGTTGATATTTTGCCTCTGTTAATCTTCTCTCTCCATCAACAAAAGTTGTTGGTTTTCTTTGGAACGCCGGTTTTTGCCTCAAAGCTAGATTTCTTTCTGGATTTTGTTGAGCAGCAGCCCAATTCCGAACATTCTCCGCTAATTTTCTTTTCTTACAAACTTCTTTTGCTGAATCCATAGACTTATTTTCAATGCTTTCTGTTTTACGCTTCAAAATTGATTTTCTTTCTGGCGCTTTTGGTTCTGCCTTAACAAAATCTTCTGCCCGACATAATCTTCTCTGCTTCAGTACCTTATGAACTGACATCATGCTCTTTTGTGGAATGCCTCTTGGTTTTGGTTTCGAAAGCAGCCTGTTTCTAGGGACTTCCATCTCCGGTACCGCTCCAGAAATCTTAAGAGAAATTTGTAGAAGCAGAACAAAGTATAAGAAGATACAATATTGCAGAAATAGTGTAGTGAAGGGGTGTGTGTGTGTGTATGGTTTTTTTTTTTTTTTTGGGGGGGGGGGGGGGAGTGAGACAGGGATTTTAGGATGATCACGAGGATTTAAGATAACTTGAGGATAAAACAAAAGCATTTGAATTAAGCGTCATCCTATGATATCACGCCTGTGTCGCCGCCAAAGTTTAATTACGGAATTTGGCGCTAAAATCTGTCTCGTCTGTATGCCTTCTGCGATGACGTTTTGTCCTAGAAGGAAAGAAACAAGATTTTACTTGGTTTTAGTTGTTGATCTTAAATTTTAAAAATAAAAATATTATATGTACGGAAATAAAATTCAAAGTTTAATTTAAAATTTTTTATATTAATTAAATTAAATTTTATAAATTTATTCCATCATCTTATATTTAATAATAATCTTGAATTTGTAGTTAAAACTTAATTTTAAATTTTATTTTCAATATATATAATATTAATAATTGGAGGGTTTACTCGCCCAGTGGATGTAATTATAGTTTTTTTGTATACATGTAAAGTTATAACAAAATTATAATATTTATTAAAAACATAATTTTTTTTGGGGTAAAAGTTTCGCTTTTAGATAAAATTTTCCTAAGAATTAGGAGTACACGTGGACGAAAGATTATTATTAACACTATCTTCTTGCTTTCTCTTATTAGCTTCTCAAAATGTAGTTAGAGGATAAGTTTATGCAAATATATGTAAAAGTAATATTTGCGCGTACTATTATTTTGAAGTATATCTTTATTTATAAATATTTCAAAATAAAATTATTTCATATTAATATGTTATATGATATGAGATGAGTTTATCTATAGTTAACATAGAACATATTATATATATAATATGTTACTGTACAAAAAATGAGATAATTACATATAGTGCAAAAATAATAATAGAATATTTTATTAATTTTTAATCTAGTTACACTATAAGTAGATATAAAATTTAAGTAGACAATGTGTCATTTCGATGAAACTCAATGAATTTATTACTTTTACTAATGGCGTTTACTCTCAGAACTATTAAATAAATTTACGTGATATTTTTTCAAAGTTTTTGTTACAGCGTGTACATTGCATTGAGTTCTCATGCAGTATCACCCAATTACATCTAACACCTTATATTTTAAAAAAAAATTATATATTTTTGACTTTCTGAAATACTTTCATTATTATAAAATATAATAACATTTACTTTTAAATTGAAAGCTCATCTCTAATGTTATATCTCATTCTGTAAGATCATTTTCCTACACTTTTATGTATAAAAATGTTCTTTTTTAAAATAATAAAAATAATCTCTCATTCTTTCTATACAATTGTGTTGCAATATTTTTAGATAAAAGTTTAAGATTTTTTTAAAAATATTCATTTACTTCCCTACCCTTAAATAGAATCAATAGATGCATAAGCTGGTTAAACTCTGTATGTTCTCCCAAATCTGTCCTGCTAGAGATATATTATAGCAATATTAGTCTTATTCAAGTCCATCGTAGTGTGGTTTATCAAAACACTATCAAATCAAGTTTACATTTCTTCAAGGTCAAACCTCACATATCTTAATCTTAATCTTAATATATTATATTAGCCGTGAATTGGACGTCTGAGATTTTTCAATCCAATATTATATGAAAGCATGTAACTCTTCACTCGCTCAAACATAACCTTTCAATACTCAGTCGCTGCCCATGTATTCTCCTATCTCTTTACCCTGTCTTTTATTTTAATATTATTTGTTGTATTATATTTATATTATTATTTTTTTCTTTCCTCCAACTACTTTAATATTATTTATGCCAATTCCACCTATCATCCTATTTCCACCCTTTCATTTATTTTAATTTTAATATTATTTATGTTTATATTATTATTTTTTTCCTTCCTCTAACTTTTTCAATATTAATTTATATTTTTTACTTTCACCTGGATTTATGGTCATCTATAAATTAATTTTATTTTTTATTTCATACGTATTTTTATTATAAAATTTTAAATCCTTTTTTAATTTTTTATCTTATAATATAATTTATTTTTTATTTTAAGAATATTTAAAATATGCTAAGGGATTGAATTAATAAATTTAGTTAAGTTATATTTTATTTTTAACCATTATCATTTTACAATTCACATATTGTATCTCTTTATTTTATTTGTTCTATATCATTTTTCTAATTTTTTTATATTCACATATATTATTTATTACTCAAATAATAATATTATTAAATAATACAAATATAATATGATATAATTCTTTATTATAAAAATAATTTAAATAAGTTAAAATTTTAATTTAATAGAATTATTTAATTATATGTATTATTTTTAACTATTATTACTTTGTGATTGACACATTATTGTCCTTTTTTTATGTGCAATGATGTGTATTTTTTTCAAGTTCATTCCTTTTATTTATAGTTCAAGCACTGATACTATCAAAAAATATAAATATAATATGATTATTTTATTTTTATAATAAAAAAATTATAAATAAATTGAAATTTTAATTTGATTGAATTGCTTAATAATATATTTAATTTTTAACTTTTATTTACAACTCATCATCATTTCATATTTTTTATTATTTGTAATACATGTTTTTTCTACTCTTACAAGAGAATTTGGGTCAATTTTTCTAATAATTATTTTAGAATTTATTTTTATTAGGGAGGGAGGTGAATTCATCAATATAATAGCAATAATTTATTACTTTTGAATAAAAAATTTTTGGATGTAAAATTTAAAAAAATAATATCGAAACATATTAATATAAAAATACTTGAAAAATGGAATTACCTTAATTGATTAAATAGTCTCACGTATAACTAAATTAACTTGATTTTCTATGAATTGAAAATCATTTATATTATTAGTGAATATGAAGATGTTATGTTATTAAGAAAAAAGGTAACTAAAATTTTGGATAAAAAGTAAAAAAAAAAAATACATTTTCTCAAAACATAATAATATATGAGTAAGAGGTGGTACAAAATTAACTCATATATTTAACTTCAATTTATTTTATAGATTTAAATAAATTTGTAAAGGTAGGCAGATAGTAGATTTTTTAATGTATAAAATAAACTAATAACCATAACTCATTTTAAACAAAGTTCATTATATATAGGTAGAAAAAAATTCTCTAAAGAAATAAAAAAGTGAATGCAACTTAAGTTTAATTTCACTAATTCTATTCACTGATGTGAAAATAAAGTATTATTACCAATCAACCATTCATATGATGCCAATATATAGTAAAACTAGAACTTAATTAATATTTAACTAAAAATAGTAGGGTTATTTATAATGTTCCAAAATTATATATTTAAATAAAAATTATATTTTTATTATATATGTTATTTTATTTCGCTCTCATCCTTTTTTTTTTATTTTTATTATAATTCCATCATATCAAATACATATAAATTCTTTCTTTTGATCATTATTTTTAATTATTATAATTATATTAGATACACACAAGCATATTTAAAATAATAATAAAATACAGATATAATTTAAAATTTTAAAATTTTATATTTATTTATAAATTAAATAAAATATTTTAATATATATTTAAGTTATTATATTTTTTAAAATTTTCATTATTTTTTAATTAAATGTTGAGTCATGCATAGCATGGGCTTAGATTCTAGTCATATAATAATATATTAATAGTTGAATTTAGTGATACACCGGGACACTACTATATTAATGATATATCATAAATTTTTCCCCACTTATATCTAAACATGTAACTTCTTTTTTTTTTTTTTTTCTTTTTGAATGTGAAGCCACTTATCACATAGGATAATATTAAGAGGAATTCAACTTTCTAAAAAATTGAATATTTTTATCATTAAGTTACCTTTAATGTATTAAAATTTATATTTTTAATTATAATTTACTTATTTTAAAATTTGAAAAAATATTATTTAACAGTAAAAATATTCAACCTTTTAAAAAAGTCAAACTTTCCATATAATTATCTTAACACACATAGGGCTTAAATTGAGGACATTAAATGAAGAAAAATTCCAAGACATCATTGGCCGCAACTGCACTACAAAGGATGCTAGCTAAACATGTAACTATATTGAAAAGTATAAATTCCAAGTACGTATTTTTCTGGCTTTTATAAAAAATTTAAAATTGTATTTCAAGTTTGTGTTTTTTCGCTTCCTTTGATTCCCTTCAACTTTATTGCTGTCCATGCAATCTGTGCTAACAGCTTCCAATCTTATTATTTTATCTGGATTGGGTCATGAATAAGCTTTGTTTTGGAGATTAATTGAAGTGTTAAGAATTTGATTTATGTTTTTCTGCGGTGAAATAAAGTATCTATAAATTAGGAGTAATCATCAATCAATCGGTTAAAAATGATCCAAATCATTTTCTTAACTAATGGATTCCAATCGTTATTATATTTTTTTAAATCGAAATCAACTGATCACTAAATTTTCATCAAATTCAATTGATTATTTCAATACCAATCGATTAAAATCGGTTATGACTACGGTACTGCATTTCTTTATGAATTCAATAGTTAAAATTGGTCTAAAAACATCCAATAACCATAATTATATGAGTAAATAATTATAATTAGAAGCATCGCCATTGAATATAAAATATTAACCTTCATTCAAATACAATATAATATTAACATTAAACATTTGAACAATAAAGATAATAATAATATGAATTAAAAATTCAGAACCTCCTAATTGATCAAATCATTTTTTTTATTTTTTTATTTTTTGATTAGTATTGATCTTATATGATTAAGAACATTGTAATTATCACTAGCCAATCAATCAAATTTCATAATTTTTTAATTGATTTCAACCGACATTAGTGTATTAATCACTTTTACTTGACCAACTTTGAATTTTGCCAGTCTCGGTTTAACATATTTTAATCACACATGATGATGGTTAAGAATATCGATAGCTTAAGAAGTAGTTCTCATTACAACTGCCCGTGCATTTTTTGTTGTATAATGTTTCATACGCAAACCAAAAGAGTTGCGATTATTATTTGCTGAGTAATGTCGAAATCTAGCCATTATTTTCATGTTGCCTTTGTATGTGAGCTTTTTTTTTTTTCATTTTTTCCCCTTTTAGTATTTGATAGATCACACATTAATTTGTTGTTATTGGCCTCCTAAATGTCTTTTGCCTCAGTATTCAATGATTCATTTACTTGTTAAACATCCTCTTTATCAAATGAGAGGCGCACAACTGCTATATGAGAATGAAAATAGATTATTATCATTAAATCTTGCATTAATAGTTATAATTGAAATATATAATTAAGGATACATTGTTAGTTTTAATCCCATTTAAATTGTTAATTTTAAAGATAATAAAACATTTTGGCTTGTTTAAGTGTATTAAGCAACCACTTGTTGCATTTGATCTTTGGAAAGTTGGAAGATTGATGAAGACCCTTAATTAAGTTCTTTCATATTTACTAGGTTCAATTGTCAAAAGAAAAATTAGGCTCAAATGAATTTTAATTTAATATTGAAGAAAATGATCTTAAAATATTTAATCTTGTGTCAATTTCTTAAGCTCAAAATTGTTGAAACTATAATTTGGAAAATAATTCAAATTGGATTGCAAAATATTTTTGAAATGCTCAAATCATACTTGAATATCATTTAATTAGTTATTAAATTGACTTAAAATATTTAAAAAATGATTTTTGAAAAATGATTGAAAAACAATTGATTTAGGACTTCTTTGATAAAGGAAGTGAAGCACTTCGCAAAATGCTCCATTCCCTTCAAAAAGGCTCAAGAAGCACTTTGCAAAGTGTTTCATATCCCCTGTTTCAAGATTTCAAAGAACCCCTTGGAAGCACTTCACACCTGACAATAATATCACAACCCACCTATTTATTATTAGTGAGAATTCTCTTACCAGTATTCACAAGCCTATCTAAATTTGATTGGTATCATCATAGAATGATTACTAAGTTAATTCTAAGTAGTTAGTTCATTACATTTCCAAAATAAATATATGCATGATTGTTATCTAATTCTAGAATATTTACAATTCTATACAAGTTCCTCTAAGCTTCTAGTCTAATTTTCCAACTACAAACTATGGCTACTCAAAGTACAACTTAACTATTGAACAATCAAGGTGGTTAGGGATATTTAACCTGTGTATCTAAAAAGTAATTAAAAAAATAGCGAGTTTAAAAGACTCAGTAAGAAAATAATTTATTTAATAAATACAATAAAAAATAATGTTACAATTTGTATTTTTCATAACATAGCAATAATAATAAGCAAAAGTAATCAATTACAAATAGACTACCTTTTGCTTCCTAATCAGTGACAACCCCAACCTTGTTCCTCTAAATAATTATTAGTCACAACCCCAACCTTATTTTCCTAACACCTGTCAATTATAATCATGTAATATGAATTTCAAGAATTTGTTACCATAACATTTATCTCCTTGCACTTGTAGAAAGTAATCCACAATTCATTACATACTAATATAACAAGATTGATATACACTACAACAAAAAAGGCCTTTAACGATGACATTTGTTGTTACTGTAAAATATTCGATCATCGCTAAATACAAAAGTTATCAAAAAAAATGTCGTCAATATAGGTTTGTAGGTAAAGCCACTAACACCGATGACAAAATTTCGTTGATAAAAGTTCGTTGTAGAAAATATTTTTAAAATTCAAAAATGTTTAATATTGACTTTTAGCAACGACAAATGTTATTGCTATTGATCCATTTCGAAAATAATAAAGAAAGTAACTCTTACCAATAACATAGTTATCGTTAAAAGTTGACTTTTAACAATTTAACCTTTAACGACAACAAAGTAATCACTAAAAGTCAAACTTTTAATGACAATTGTATCGTTACTAAAGGTTGGACTTTTAGTAATGACATTTTATTATCGCTAAAAATCAAACTTTCAATGACGATTGTGTCATCACTAAAGTTTAATTTTTTTTTAATTTTTTTAATTTATAAAAATTATATTCAACACTTATTTTTTATAATAAAATTTAAAAAATATTAAAATAAAAATTATAAATTATAATTATAATTAAATGTAATTAAAATAACATAAATTATAATATGCTTTATTTTTATCCTTTTTAAAATTAATTTTATCTAATGTAAATTGTATAAATGAAATTTATCAATAGTACTAGTAATAGTATACAACATGATCATATGATCTAATATAAAAAAATGAATAATTATAAAATAGCTATATAAACAAAATACATATAAATAAATTACATATACACAAACCATATAAACGTGTATATATGAAGAAAAAATTTTATATACATAATAGTTTACGAGAAGGGGAGGTGCAGATATCTTGATATATCATTATCCATACCAAGACTATCATTGTCATCATCATCATCCTGATGACATGGATGATACATTAATGGCGGTGGCTAAAAAGGACTGGGTGGCTGCATAGCAGGTGCAGTGCCAAATCTACTCGACCCAAGCAATTTAGCAACGAATGGAGGTGGAAGCAGTACAAGAACCTTAAACTAATTTCAATTTTAAATAAGAAAAAGCCTAAACAAACTCGGCCACAAAATTATTTGGCTTCAAAATCTAAACATCTAGATAATATATTATAAGAATTATGTATTTTCTAAAATATGTTTATATAATTATCCTAATTTTTTACATTATATTACTTCAATGAAACTAATAATTTTGTCCTCCTAAACTACATCATAAATTTTAAAATTTGTAAACAAAATATCATAACAATTACATCTTACATTAATCTAACTAAACAATTCACACATATACTATATTATATAAAATTATAGTTCAAAGGTTACATAATAACAATAAAATTTATATTTATAAATTTTACACTAAAAACAAAATTACATAAATAGGTTTAATATTTACAATATATAAAATTATACAAGATTTATTTCATACCAAAGTAATTATACCATTAACTCCATTAATTCATTGCAAATTATTCATCATATAAATTATATATTATAATAAAATATTATAAATTTTAACTTATATACCTCAATGACAAAAATCTACTAATCAAATATTCTCTAAATACCTACCACGAACAATGATAAACATCAGCAATAACTAATAAATCAAGATTATAAAAATAAAATATTATAATACATAAAAAATATATTTAAATAATAAATATATTATATTATAAAAAAAATTACAAAACTAACTTACCTTAGGCTTCTCTCGCAGTTCCCTTATCATCGCGCATGCGAAATGAGAGTTAAATGGTGTTGGGGTGTATTTATAGGAAAACTTTTCAGCAATGATAAAATATTAGGTCATCGCTGAAGAATCATCGATAAAAACTCTAACCCTTCACTAACAACATTATTGTCATTGAAGACTACAATGGAAAATTGTTCTTACCCTTCAGCGATAACTCTTGTCATCGTCAAAAAAGTGGAAATATCCATTTACACCCTTCAACAACGACAAGAGTCATTGCAAAAAGTCCATGACTTTGTTGTTACTGAAAGGTAGGAACAATTTCCTATAGTTCTCTTTAGTGACAACAAGATTTGTTGTTGAAGGGTTTAGCGGGAAACTATTCCTACCCTTTAATGATGACAACAAGAGTTATCGCTGAAGGGTGGGAACAATTTCCCACTGAACCCCTTAGCAACGACTTTGTCATCTCTGAAGGGTAGGAACAATTTCCAATTAAATTAACTTTCAACTATGACTGTTGTCACCACTGAAGAGTGGAAATTTCCCACCTAATTTTTTTTGCTCTCCTCAATGACGACTTTATAATCCCTAAAGATTTCATTTTCCTACCATTTTTTTAGTCTCAGAAAATGCAATTTTTTACATCATCGATGACTATGTTATTAGTGATATTTTCAATGGCAATTGAGAATTTGTGCTGTTGTGCTTTTTCCTTGTAGTGATAAACAATCATATTTCAAGTGAAAAGGTTGACAATCATTAACAAAATGTTTATTTGTTATTAACAAAATTGATCTTACATTAGGAAATTAATTTATATTGTTTAGAATAATAAAACATAAAACAAGGTATTGTGAATTAGTTACATAATTGATTTATAATTGATAGTTTCAATTTTGGATCTCAAGACTTGATTGGTTGATTAATTCACATGCTCAGGATTTCCCTTCAGCAAAATGAATCAATTGCACAATTGATTCACACATGGACACTTTTTAGGTTCATAATGAATCGATTGTGTAGCTGGTTCTTTGGACCTAGATTTGCTTTTAGAAGTTGGAATCAATTGCGCAATCAATTTCTCCCCTGTAAATTTCTAGATTTCACCAAATTTCAACTCTTTTTAAACACCAATGCCTTTCCAAACATACACCTCAAGTAGAAACCTTAATTTAACCATCAATATACTCATATAGCTTTCCTTAACACTATTTCTCATTGTCTGTAATTTATGTATAACAATAGATCAATAGATTTTATATAGAATCATAAGAATTCCTTACATATATAACTAAATGAGTAATACCTCAAATTGGAAAAATAAGGGAGATTGAGTGGGGAGAGCTACAAAGATAAGTTAATTTTCCTATTTCAAGTAATAAATCAAGTTTAAGCTTAACCCTAAATTCCTTCTATCACTAAACTAAAAGAGAATCAACACAAAATTCATACTAGAAGACATTACTTTGCCTTGATGAGTGTGTGAGTAAGAAGACCTTGAGATTAAAAATTTTGGTGTAAGAAATGGCGACAGAGATTTAAGGAGAAAGAAGCCCAATTCTCATTAGCAAAAATAAGGAAGAAATGGGCTTTTAAGGTTCTATTAAGGCTAGGGACAATTTAGATATACTTGAAGTTCTTAAAGGCAATTTAGGAAACTAACAACCCTAAATCTCTTCGAAATATCCTACTTTAAATCTAACTCAAAACAACTTTATATTTAATTTAATTACTCTCATTTTCATATTAAAACTCTATTTTTTATAATTAAATATTTATCCTAATCCTTCCCATAACTTTACCTAATACAAGTAAATATATCAAATTATAAGTTAAATAAAATAAAATAAATCTTATAATTTTATGGGTGTAACAAATAAGTTTTCTCATGTAGGATGAAGCACTTCATCCTTTAGAAAATTCAAATTTTTTTAGCAAGCAAAGCACTTCACAAAGTGCTTCATTTTATGCTGACATAATTTTAATAACTCTTTAAAAACTCTAATAATCATTTAAGGGTTCCAACAACTCTTTGAAGGCTCAAACTAATTTTAAACATACATTTTAAACTTTTATTGTTACATTGACACACTTTTTTATTCTCTTTCTCTCTAATGATTCAAATCCTTTGAACTAACTAGATTCAAATTTCCTCTTCTACCTCTTCAATGTGCAATCTACTTTTAAGACATTTTAAGCTTGATTTTCTTATTATAAACACTCATTTCACACATTTTAGGGTGTTATATCCCTAAAGTTTCCAAGAACGAGGCATCTCTTGGTGGAGTGTTCTTTGAATGAGGAAATTTAAAAGGATTTGCTTGTATTAAAGTTAAACTTTATAGAGGCTTCTTTAAGTACTTAGATTAAACTCAAATATAGTAGAATTTACAAAATCTAAATCAAGTAGACTTAGTAATGGATATAGTCTTTGGAATATCATATCTTCAAGGCAAATCCACTATAAATCCTTACATTTGATTTTCTCAACCTTATCTTTTTATTTTTCTCATCATAATTTTGCTAAAATTGGATTGATTGTGTTGTTTGATTGGTTTTACTTATCCATATATTGATAGCTTACAAGTTTAAACTCTTATTTAGTGTTTCAAAGTGTTAAACATTTGTAAAGTCTTTTGAAAACTAATTTTGAATTTAAAATGTTTAAAATTCTAAAATCTAATTCAATCCCTCTCAATAAAATCCTTTGCTACACTCATAACTCCACTTAAAAAAGTTATATAATATTATGTTTTTAAGAGTCATTTGGCTTGTAACTATAGCATAGGAAGTCCTATTTTTCAAGAAATAAAAAAAGTGAGTTCTTTAGTTAATTATTATCTAACGAATATCAAAGGAAATAAGACTTCCTGTATAAGATGAAAAGTTGCTTACTCACATTACCTTAAATAAGTTCTACCTCTCGTGTTGTTTATCAATATAAAGATAAAATTACTCCTATTAAATTTAATTGAAGATGAATTTACTTTTTTATTTAAACATGATGTCACATTACTTTTGATGTTATCTTTAAGTTACTATTATATCAGTATACATTATTATCAGTTTTAATTTTTTTTCCAATTTAGTTTAATTCATGGAGCTCTAATGTTTTTTAAGAGTTCAATCAATAGTTTCATAATAATTTTATTTTCAAGTGTACTATTTAATTACATCAAAAAAATTTAATAGTAAAAGGTGTTTTTTAGTAAGTTTATATCTAGTATTTCAATAAGAAGCAAACAACTTTAATGCGACAAATGATAAATTTTTCTTATAAAAATATGACTAATATCAAACAATGTGATAGATATAAATATTACATGTGAATGAATGAAAAGGCTAAATAGATGAGTAATATATGTGTTTTCAAAGCAATAGAGTTTTCTAGGATAAAAAGGAATATAAAATTGTGAATTAATAAAAACTATAATGCAAAAGATTTTACATACATGGTTTCAAAGAAATGGGACTAAAAACAATTAAAATGTGTTAAGATATGTAATATTTCTAAAATGTTCAAAGTTGAACTAAATAAAATATAAAAAGCTACTTCTTTGAAAGTATCATTTCTTTAATATCAATCAAAAGTAACTTTGAGCTCTACTTAGAAAGTTCACAAGGGAAGTTTTTTTTCTAAGAAATTCAACTTTCCATAAAAGCTTACTTCCCTTATAAATCAAATGACTTCTCAATCCTTATCCATCAATATAAAATTTGATCGCTAAAATTCACTCCACACTCTCATATAAAAATAGTTTCTCATTTATATCCATCAATATATATATATATATATATATATATATATATATATATATATATATATATATATATATATATATATATATATATATAATTCAAAAAATGAAAGCATATATACTTAATAGAATTTCACTTTTGCAAGTTAGAATTTAGAAAAGACTAAAAATTTGAATTTAAATTTATACAAAAGAATCAAAGAATAAGAAAAGAATTTATGAATTTTATGTATAGTAGAGTAATTTCGAAAAAAAGAAAGCAATTTGTAAATTTAATAGTTCTTGCATAAACTTGGTTAAGAAAACACCTAAAATTATTTCCTATATTCATTAACATGAGTAAATTTCATTGTTAAAAAGAACAAAAACATGTTGCCATAGTTATAAAATGCATTAGTGATAAATATAAAGTTCATTAGTAAACAATATAAGGTTTAAATGCAATTTTAGTCTTTTAAGTTGAGCAATTTTTACTTCTTATTTAAGATAATATATTAATCATTTTAAATATTTAACTATACAATTTTTATTTTTCCTATTTTATTTTTATCAACTTCCTGATCTTTCATGATTATTTTTATCCAATTCCACCATGTTAATATAGAATAATTATATACAACCACGAAAGTCTTTAAGTATTGAAAATTTTGAACAAAATCAAAGGATTATATAGGATTATCAAACGGACAAATCGGAGCAAGTCAAAGTGAGTCCACACCTATCATGGATCAATTTGTTTAACCTGCAATGAAATATGAACTCATTTTTACCGGTCCAGGCCTGTTCCTGAAAGCCATGGACAAATTCACAAATCAGCCCATTTTTCATTTGCATAGAAACTTGGATCATACCCATCTAGGTCTAGTTCATGGAAGCCCATGAATTGGCCCATTTTTGGCATATGAGCAGCCAGGCAAAAGTAACCCTATTTCTATGTTTTTGGCAATTTTGCATGTATTTTGTTGCATCTATTCTGACAGTTTTGCATAGAGTGCTTTACAAACTCACCCAAGAACAAATCTAACTAACTAATTAGAAGGAGACCTTAACTAATCAATCTCTTCCACTTTAAATTTGCAAATTTAAAATTAAAGTCCTAATATCATGATTTTTAATGCAAATAATTGCTTGTTCTACTACACATAACACATTATAATTACAATAAAATAAAATTCACTTATGAATTCTAATGAAATTGCTTCCAAAGTTTAATGATTGGCAATCAAATTCTACTTGTTAGCCATCTTAACTTGTGCAAGCAATAGAGTAACAATGCAAACTCTTAAGCTTCCATAATATATAAGGTATATACCAAACATAACCAAAAGTGCACCATATTTTGTCATCTTTTATAATATATAAAACCAAAATAATAGAATTATTTTATTAAAAAATAATAATATGATTGTTATGATAATATAATACATACAAATATATAAAATAAGGAAAGAAACTAGGTGAGAAACAGTCACCAATAGCACTCCAATAGTCCAACCAATTACCTATCAAGCAATTAGGTTTCAGAAAGTCCATTACCAAGAATCCAAGATAGCCAACCAAAACATACAAATTCTTTTATTAGTTAGTATAACTAGCAACCAATCAAACAAAAATTAATGGCAAATCCAAAGAACTTCACAACAAAAACAAAAAGCTAAAAATAATAGGTAGAAAATCTAAAAGTAATGAATTTATTAATTGCTTTTGACATAAAAGCAATAGAAATTAAATTCAAAGCAAAGTTACAATAACATTGAATAATTTATTCATTTATTGAAAAATAAGTTGGAGACCTCTATCTATAGTGTGGATGCTCATCCTCATCAATTATCATCATTAACTTCCAACACCTTGTCTAGGTTAATTGTTATATTTATGTTTAAATCCTCAAGTGAGACCTTTTGGCCTTCATCATCATCCTTCAAATCTATAATTGAAAGTTTAATTGTTAATGAACTTCAAAGATTAAAATAACAAAGGTTAGAAAATTTCTAAATTAATTAGAAGTTAAATCAAAAAGATTACCGATAGGAGTGAAATCATGAAATGTCGGAATATAGGCCCAACTTAAAGTACCCACAAGAGCTTTGGGAAATTAAAGTCCTAACCATGAAATGTCAGAATATAGGTGTACGAGAGTACCTAAACCTTACTCATTCATATATGCACAAGACGCTCAAAAGTTAAAAAACTTTCTCTTTAACATAAAATAATATTTTCAAGCCATAAGGCTAGATACAAAGGAAGCTATGGTTATAACTATAACCATGTATTTAATTACTGATGCTAAACTTTGATAGCAAACAAAATATGTAGATATTTTTGCAAATAGTTGCACCATTAGTATATAAAAAGGTTTGAAAAAAGAGCTAAACTTTCAATTCTTCCCAAAGAATGTAGAGTACATGTCTTAACTTCAACTTTGCAACCATAAATAGACTAATGCCATCCTTGAGCATGTAAAGAAGTTTTTTACCTTAATGTTGGACATTCATGATATGTCAAAAAGGGACAAGATGTTTTTCTTTCTTAAGAGTCTCAAACCATAAGCAAAAACTAAGTTCCAAATACAACAAGCACAACAATTGCTTATTATTTTAGCCACCACTAAATGGTTAACTAACTACGACGTCGAAAGCCCTAAGAAGATGTCCTAAAAAAATAATGGATCTTCTTCTAGTGAAAATGGAGAACAATCAAACAAGTTTAGTAAAGGTAAAAGTGAGGGAAAAGATAACAAGAAGGGACCTAATAGTGTAAACTCGACATTATCTCGAAATGCCACCAACATCGAAAGGAGGAAAAGCTTTGGCCTATTTTCTACATAAATGTTCGCATAAAATGGCTACTTGTCCATAAAAAACTAACCATAACACTATGTAAGTCTTAACAAAAAGATTGAGATAAGGAAGAAAAGGATTGTCATAGCGAAGAAGACTAAGCTTTAAGAATGGGCATGTTAGGAATCCATAGTGCACTAAGGAAGCAAGTTGAAAATGGATAAAAGAACTTAAATCGAGGCTTTATGTATGTGAAAGGGCAAATAGCAAGGAAAACTACCACTAGCATGATGTTGAACACTAATGCCACTTATAATTTCATCTCAAAAATAGAAGCCAAAAGACTAGGTCTAAAGTTAAAGAAGGATTCAAGCCACATAATTCTAAGGCATTCACTATTACAAGAGTGGCAAAACAAATAATCGTAAAGCTTAGCAAAGAAGAGTAAATTTTATGGTTATTCTCTTAGCACACCAGGTTATGTCAATTCTTACAACAAGCTACTTTTAATTCATGGAAAAGACCCTATGTGTGGTGCTCATTCAAAGAAGATAACTTAAAGAGATAACTTTTGTCAGCTATGCAATTTAACAAAGTCTAAAATGGTAAGAACTATTATTTATAGCAATAATCATAGATGACAAAAGAATGGGAAAGGAGAAACGATGCCCTGTGAAATTCATGGCATGCTAGAAATGTATAAAAATTTCATGCTTAACCAATTACCTTTGTAACTCCTTTTTCAATGAAAAATTGACCACCAAATCAAGTTACTACCAAATGTGAAACCCTTTATAAAGAGGCTTTACATAATGGTTTTTTTGGAATTAGCAAAACTACGAAAGCAATTGAATAAGCCTTTAAATGTAAGGTTCATTCAACCATCTAAAGTACTATTTAGAGCACTGATGTTATTTCAAAAGTAACAAGATGGCAATCTTTAGTTATGCGTAGACTATTGAGCCTTAAACAAGTTATAATATGTAACAACTACTTGATCCTTTTAGTCAAGATCTATTTGATCAATTAAGCGATGCCCGTTACTTCAAGTTGCATATGAAATAAAAAAATTATCAAGTAAAGGTAGCCAAAAGGATGTCGCAAAAACCACATAGGTCACCCATTATAAAACTTTTTGAGTTTCTAGTGATCCTATTTAAGTTGATCAAATGCCCTAACTATATTTTACACTCTCATGAACCAGTTGTTCCATAACTTTATTAATAAATTTATGATTATTTACCTAGATGACATTGTCGTATTTAGTTCCACACTAGAAAACCACATTGTATATCTATAACTAGTGTTGAAAAGATTAAAAAAACATCAATTATATGTGAAGAAAAAAAATCGTTATTTTACTTAAAAATACATCAAGTTTTTTGGCATATCATTAAACATGGTAGGCACATGAATATAGAGAAAATAGGGGTTATCCAAGAATAAGAAATCCCCATGAAGATGACTGCATTAAAACCCCTTTTAAGGCTTGCTAATTATTACCATCAATTTATGGAGGATACTCCAAAAAGATGGCACTACTAATGGACCTTCTCAAAAAAGATATGGCTTAGGAGTGAATAGAGAAATGCCAAGCTGCATTTGAAAATTTAAAATAAGCTATGACTAGAGACCCCATGCTCGTCTTACTAGTATATCTAAACCTTTTGAAATTTAGACAGATGTTTAAGATTTTGCATTAGGTAAGGTTTTACTTTAAGATAGCCATTCTATTGATTATGAAAGCCATAATTTATTAGAAGTTAAGTAAAGATACAAGAAAAGGAAATGATAATGGTCATTCATTGCCTAAGAGTATAGAGATATTACTTGCTTGGGTTAAAGTTCATGATGAAGACTAATAACTCTACAATTAGCCATTTTTTCACTTAACCAAAGTTAACCCTTAAGTAAGGCTCATAGCAAGAGTTTCTAGCAAAATTTGATTTTAATTTTGAATACAAGGCAAGATGGACCAACCAATGGCAAATACCCTTCGTCATAAGATAATGCTTACAGTAATAACATTAATGACTTGCACAGTTAGAAGTCATGTCACTTCAACTATGCAAAAGCATATAAAGGAAAGTCTCACCAAAGATCCAATAGTCCAAACCATTATGAATTAACTTTAGATAAAAGATGATTTATTATGGGAGAAAAGGAGAAGATCAAGATTCGATGGCCTAAACCATTATAAATCTTGTTAGAAAAAGCAAAACTCATCAATTTTGGGTAGAAAATGATTTACTGTAGGTGAAAAAAAGAAAACATTTTGTTCTTAAAGCTAATGACTCAAGGAAAATGCTCTTAAAGGAGTACTATGATATTATATAGGCTGATCATCGAGGTTGGTAGAAAACATATGCTTTGCTAAAGCAGGATTACTATTAGTCGCAAATACGTGCCAATGAAATTGATTACACAAAAACCTGTCTCATCTACTAACAAGATAAGGTCGTTAAGATAAGCCCATGGGACTTTTGTAGCCATTACAAGTGCCTAGCAAATATTGAAAAAGTATTTTGTTGGACTTTATTTCTAAATGTCCTAAAGTAAGGGATCTATCTATTATCCTCATGGTAATAAATCACTTTTTAAACTATAGGACTTTTATTCCGACTTCAAAGTATTATTCAGCAGAAGAGACAGTCCAACTATTTTTAAAATTTGTTATAAAGTATTAGGGAATGCCTTAAAACATTGTAAGTGATCGAGATAGTTAATTCACAAGGATCTTCTAATCATAACTTTTTAGCATTTTCAAGTTACAACTCAATTTCTCGTCTAACTATCATCTTCAAAATGAGGGATGGCCAAGCTAAAAGATTCAATGCCCTAATAGAAAAACACCTAAAGCACAACTATTGAATGTTACATAATTTAATTTCAATGCTACCAACAAAAAATTGTTTGAGATTGTTATAGATCAACAACCACTCTTACCGCATACTATATTCAAAGTGCACAAAGATATAAATCCTAGTGCACACCATTTTACTAAAAATTAGAAGCTGAATATCGAAGTTACCTAAGCTTATTTGGAGAAGGTTTCTAAAAAGATAAAAAAAGTAGGCAAATAAGAAGCGTCAAGAGTTAAAGTTTAGTATGGGAAATCTTATCCTTATCAAATTATTGCCAAAATAAAAAAAAAAAGTATGAGGACCAAAGATAAATGATCACTTTGCAAGTATAAAGATCCAATTTTAATTATTAAAAAAATTGGAAAGGTAGCATACAATATTACTATACCTAAATGGTAAAAGATTCATCTAGTTATTCATGTCAATAACCTAAAGTCATACCATCCAAATGCTAAAGATCTAACCTTTAATTAGCTTATCAAGCTAAAAGCCAACCTCAACAAGCAAGAACTGAAGTGTATAGAGAAGATTCTAGCAAAATGTGTGATGATCATAATAAGGCACCCTAAAAAGAAGTTTTTGGTGAAATGGAAGAGCTTAAGAGACGAGAAGATAAGCTAGGACAAAGAAGAAAATTTCTCAAAGCTTAAGCAGTAGATTCAAGCACTTCAAGCAATAAAGTCTTAAAAGACGTCAACCAATTGAAAGGAGGAAAATATCGTAAGTCAATCTTGTGCTCCAATTAATCAAGTAAATAACCTATGTTCAAGATGAAACTTGATAGATAAATCAAACTCAAGATGGATGTCTTATAGCCTAAATTTAGGATCATTTTAACTTGTATACTATTTTTCAATTTTTCCTCTTTTTAGGATTTCTTTTTTTGTAATTTTGATTAAAGTAACTTATCTAGTGCAAATAATAAAACACATAACTATAATCTTTAGGTTTTTATCTTTTCATTGATGTATAAATTTAGCTAAAAGAAAAAAAAAACTTATAACATCTCAAAAAAGTACTTCTACTCCTCTTGGATAAGGCTTTGGCTTATAATATTTTTTAAGGGAAAAGTGCCCAAAGGACCTTGATGGTCACTTGGCATTAATCTAAGGATCAAAATGTGCAGCTTGTGCTTTCTTTGCCCACTTCCAACAATAAAAGTAGCCCTTTTCCAATTTATGGTATCCAGAATTTTAGCCAATTCTAATTGTATTTACCCACATTTGTTTGTATTACATATTTTGTTGTTGTGCACTTCATGCTTGTCTTTATATGCATTGTGCTATATGTTATATTTTCATTATCCCTACTTGTACTTGTTTTGGTTATATTGATTGTTTAACTTTCACTATGCTCTTTACTAACTTGTCATTCTATGTATTTGTTCTTTGAGTGTCGAGAGACTAATTCTTGGCCACCTTACTTTCAAATGATCGATAGCAAATGCTACACAATTTAATAAATGAAGTTGTCAGCTCATGACACTAAATTACTCCCCATTCTATATTTCATTTTGTTTTATTTTAAATGTAATATTATGGGAGCTTATCCTTTTAAAAAGTTAAGTATTTTTATCAATAAATTATGTTTAATATATTAATATCTATATTTTTATTTTAATTCACTTATTTTAATATTTAAAAAAACCAATAATAAAACACCTAATTTCTCAATATGTTGAACTGTTCATAATATTATCCTTATTTTATTTCAATAGAAGAGGACAAGTAGAAGTTGTCATACATCAATCCAAAACACCTTCTCTATTTTCTCATTTGTGAAAAAATCTTTCTTATCTTATTTGGAGTAAGATCATGATTATGTTTCCTTAGACTAATATGTATAACCAAATGGGCTCCTAGTTAGAGAAAGGGGCCCATTCAATCCTCTTTACCCATAGAAGCTGAATGGCCCATATTTTGCAAACGAACGTCACCTATAAATTTATCTATTTTATTGCATCCTAAAATTTTATTTCTACAAGCCTTCCCCTCATGTGGGTCCTCACAACAAAATTCTCTTTAAATTGGACATCATTTTATAATAAGCCCAATTATCCAAACTAATATGATAATCTTAATAAAATTCAATTAAACATGTTATTAATTTAATAATAATATAATAAAAATATATAAATAATTTTAATAGAATAATATAAATATAAATTTATGATTTGGACTCGTTGCTAATAACACCCTTTCTCTTCCTAACATGAAGGATCTTTGTTTTGGTTTCTTCTAGAGGGTTTACCTTAAACCCTTCGTCTCTAACCCCTATATCAAGGCCAGTTTTCATTTTTGAATTTGTGTCTTGCTGGATTGTGTTAAGAAATTTCGTTTTAGGATTTAAACAAAGAAAAAATAGAAAGAATAAAAGAAAATACTAAAAATATATTATCAAATGAATAAGAGATTAAATTATTACATAAGATTCAAAACTAATGCTCTATTTATTTCATTTCACTTTGTTTCACTTCATGCTTCCCATCGATTATCACTATTTTTCATTTTTTATGATTCCTTCCATTTTCACCTTTTTTCCCTTTTCATGCTTCCTTTCTAGTTTCAATTCTATGCCTGTTTGAAGACCACTTTGCATGTTTGATCCTCATTGTGTAGAAGGATTTTAGGCTCAAAGGGGTTGTTGCCAAAGGATAAAAAATGCTTTGATAGATGAAAAATAATTAACCACTTTTGATATTTGAATATGTCGCACAAAAACAAATTGGAGCACTACCCCCTAGGAAAATCTCCTTTAAATTCACTTTCTGCTCAATCTTTCCTTAGAGGCTTTACAATTCACAATTTTATAAACCCGCCTATTAGAGGGAAGTGCATGATTCACTCCCAAAAAAGAGAGTGCAGTAAATATTTTCCTTTATTTATTATGGAGTTCATATACCATTCGCTTTATTTTTCCATAAACTTCAGGTCTATGAATTCCAACTATACTCGAATCAATCAATATTCCGATCAATTGAAGAATTTCAAAGGAGACCAACAATTTGAGTTACTTTTAAGGTGAATGACAATTGCAATGACGAGAATGGCATATAAAGGGAAAGAGAAAGAATAAAAAAAAATCAATGAAAATCAAAATGAGACAGCATGATCACATCATACACCATCTAAATAAGACAAGGTCCAATCAATATAAGAGTTCAACTAGCATTTGACCACAACCTCATAAAATATAATGACAAAAAAAAAAGCATTATAGGTGAAGAAAATCATCATAAAAGACTCAAAATCTCTGGTTTTTTTTCCTTTCCACAGGTGGGGCACAGTTCAAGATCAAATAAGATAGCTCATTCATCTCAAATCAAGCTTAAGATGAAGTCAAATCCACAAATAGGTTTTAATTGAAACTTTCCCATTTACAATTTGGGGATGATATCTAAGTTTATTTTACAAGCACAGAAGATATTAAAACTCCATTATCTAAGTTTATTTTGCAAGCACAGACTATATTAAAACTCCATGTCCTCTAGTTGATAAGATAGATTTTGTTTATAATAAAATTAGGCAAAGATAAAGCAGTAATGCAAGTGAAAAGAAAAACAATCTTATCTTGGTTGGCATAATTTTCCATTATCCATCATTCCATGTATGATTTAAACTTTTCAAGAGCCCAAGTGTCGTCCCAAAGTAGTGTATATGATACAAATGTTGCTGCAGCAAAATGTAAACAAGTGAAAGCAAATTAGAAAAAACTGTTTAAATGAATATAATTCAGAGAATAAAACAAAACGTATAAACTATTTAAGGATAAAACGTACATGGGTACCCTCTAACCTTAAACAGAGGAGCACCATAGTAGCAGAACTTCAAGAAGGAATATAGAACTGTATGAAGTTGTCATACACTAGAAGTTAGCTAAATAACATTTAAAGCTTGCGAAATGAATCCTAAACCTAGCAACACTGATTAAAGGACATGGTAAGACTAACAATTCTATATCAGGAGTCCAAAATAAAGTGTAAAGGTACAAGGCTTATTACTTTTAGTGAGTTTACATATTTTATAAAAAAGGAAAAGAAGGAAGAGGCATCATGACCTGGGGGATAAAGTGAAGCAAGAATCCTGATAGTTTGCCCTCAACATTAACATTGGCCTTCCAAAGATAGTTTGCCAAAGTGGACTTATGAGGAGTAAAAATAAGAAACCCAATTTATATACTTACAAGTAAATGCTTCTTTAGGATCAACAATCCCGTAGGGCCATTAAAAACATAAATGATGAAAATAATTAAGAATGTCGATCAAAGAATCCAAATCACAATACAAATCCCTTGCCCAGCAAATTTTCAACAAAAAAATGAAAAGGGAAATTCAAAGTAAGAAAGATTAGTCCCCCACCCCAGCCCCTCACCTTTTTCTTCATTTTTGAATACTAGAAAACATCATACAAGTTGACAATACCCCTATGCTAGATAAGAAAATACTCAAAGGAAAATGGTACATTGAAAAGGTCAAATAGAACCAAACTGTACACAAATATCCTATATAAATCCTATTCTAAATTGGAAACACAGTGCTCTTTCCTAAAAATCCGATTTAGTTTAGCTTAAAGCTAAAGAACTGCACATAGTTCTTCGAGATTTCCATTTAATTTATCCAAACTAACAAAGAAAATCACAGGTATAACGAAACATCTGAAGCAGAGAAATACACAACAATGGAATGGTACAGGAAGAGGGAGCAAGAGTAGGTGAAAGAAAGAAATGCTAAGAGAAATTGTCATGCAGCCAGACAAATTCTTAAAGAACACCATATACAGTGAGAAACTCTTCCAAACAGCTGAGTGAAGATCCAACTTAACTTATTAAAGCATTGATGCAGATAATCAGCTACGTCAGGAGATAGACTATACGGAATTGGAGGATGCTCATCCTGATGGAAAAATCAATGGGTATAGAGCAAGTTTGTTTTTGCTATCTAGGAATTAATTAAATTATGATTTCATATTTGAATATTTAAAAACACAAGATAACTTATAATGCTCCAATTTTAATTGATACCAATCCACCAGCTGGACAATCACATGCAATCACTATAGTCTTGGCAGATGATTTAAGTAATTTTGGACCAAGGATTCCCTTTCTTATTTAAGTACAATAAACTATAAACAATCAGATGATAAGCACACGTTTACAATTTTGAAGTAATTCAACATGGGATGGGGATCATGATAAGGAGGTGGGCGCCGGTAAGAGTTCAATGACCATACATTACAGCCAAGACTCCAAATGTCAGAAGCAGCATAAAGCTCATGCATTTCTATAGCTTGAAAAATTAGACCAGTATCATCTAAACGAGCCCTTATTTAAGGCATATCATGAACATGAGTCGCTTTCATAATCCAATATGCAAATGTCAGGTTCATCAAAGTGCTAGGTGCTGAATATGTATTATCTCTTTCCTCTCAAGGCACCAAGAGTCATTCATAAAAGCAATGCTACTAGAAGTCAAAACCTAAAGGCATGTAAATCAGCAGAACAGAAGAAGTTCATAATATGGTAAAAAGAAAACAGAAAAAAACCAGAATAAAAACTATATAGGAAAAACTTATGATTTAATCAGCCAGCCATGTTTGAATGATGTTACAAAATGATATGTGCATTCGAATTGAACAAACCAAATACATAAAACAGACATGTCATGCAGATAGATAATACAAATCAAGTATAAGGAAATAATACAACATTATGCAAAAATAAATTTTCAAATGCTCTTTCAGTTTCTTGAAAACAGGAAATTATTCCTTTCTTCAGTAGAAAAAGCTAACTTTACAAGCACAAAATATTCCAAAGCAAAGAGATAATAAAGATCATGAGATAATGCTCCATTGATTATATAAAAACAAATAATGAATCTTTTAATGACCAAGCATTGAGATCAGTAAGTATCTGACCTGATTAACCTAATATATAGTAACAAGTATTAACCATAACAAAATGCAGATGCTACATATGACCAACTTTTAAAGCAAGCTGATCTGTAGGAATCTAATTTTTCTGAAGGATAAATAATACCTGCCACGGTACAACAAGAACCCAATAAATTAGGAGAAGCTGCCAGTGTCCAGATTTACACTTAAAAAGTATGCAACATTGTACCTGATGCTGTATTTACAGAAATCCAAACTGTCGTTAAAAGATCAGTTCAACTCAAGCAAGATATGATAAAAATTGAAGTTAATTCCTCTTCTCATAATTTTATATTTATACACCCATTTTTTTGACATAAGAGTATCAACATAACAATTTGCAATATTATCCAAAAGATGTTAATTTATTATGACCAATCTTCCAGAAATATACTTAAGAAATTGCTAAGTCAAAGTAGCAAAACCCAGAAGGCATATCAAGCTATAAATCATATTCCTCTAGAAGAAACTGAACAATGACCAAATACTGCCTATCCTTACAATTGCCCTATGCTTTCTCTTTTGCACTCCAATGTTATTTAAAAAAATCTCCCAGTCAAATGAAAAGAACCAGTAAAATTATCTAGATATATAGATAGTCACTCAAATCATAGTCAGAATCAGGACACTGACAATGTGACCAGGACTACTGGATTATATAGCTACGGTTATTAAAATTAACTTATTAGTTAAAAACAAGCCTCTGCTAAGCACATAAGTAGCCAATTTTTCCTTGCATTTTTTTTTTTCATACATTTCATCAATGATAGCTTCCTCAAAGACGGCATTTTGAACACCTTCCTCAACCAAGAAAAATAAAAAATAAAAATATATCTACAGTAAAAGGAGCTAGTTAGGTGCAGTATAGATGATAGGAAAGAAAAATGTGCTTACCCAGAAACAAAAAATGCACATAGCAGGCAAAATATCAATGGATATGATTATAGCTCACCAGTCTTATCAAACCAAAAATCAAGGTACTTACTAGATAATCCTAACTTCTTACTTCTAATTATAACATATAAAATATTGTTAGCACTACAAGATCACTAGTTGCAAGCAACCAATAAGCATGCACATAGCCTAGCAGCGAGAAGAAATAAAATATACAATAATTCAGTTTGAATAATGCACGAACCTACTCATACCCATTTATTTTTGCCTTCTCAGTAATACCCTATGGCTGATGCCACAGTAATTCTTAATGGAGTTGCCATCCTTCCCTTCAATTTCCTCATAAAGAATTCAATCAGAATAATTAAAAGCAACATATTAATAAAGAGAAAGCTGGTATAGTCATCCTTAACTACATTCCTACTAATTATTGTTTAACCATTGGTAAATTTTAATACAAAGATGAACCACAAAATATTTGCACCCAAATATGAACCAGATAACACAAAGATATCATGCTCAAATACGTCAGAATTCATCAAGAAAAATCAGGTTCTATGTTTCGGGAATTTTTCTTTTTCTTTTCAATAACGTCGGAACAGATTCACCAAAAAGCTTTCATGGTCTTGAATGCATCAGATAATGCCATGAAGGACATAAGAGTTAACAATTCGAAAAAATTTAAAACAAAGAAATTCGTGAGTTTGGCTTATCTGGTCCCTTCGTTCTTGCAAACACGAATTCGGGGGGCACCGGTTCTGCTGCTGAAGTCGGGACAATGCACAGTTCGGACCCGTGGTGGCTTCAAACGGCAGTGACCGACGAGGTTGCTCTCCGACGAAGGCGGCAGTGCGTGTGCGGCAGACGCTTTTTCTTCCCCCTTCTCTTCCAAAGGTTCTTTTTATTGTTTTCAACCCCAAAACCTCCGTCTCGAACCCTCACTCCTCTTCAGACCCACACTTCACGTTCTTCTTTTCTTTTCCCAGTTTCCCTTCTTCCCCTTCTTCTCCTTTTCTTATCAAGATTTTTTCCGCCACCTTCTCTCCCACTCTCTTGGAGTCCTCTTCTCTCGCGTCCGTATCCTCCTCCTTCCCTTCATTTCAGACCCACTTCTCTTCGGCTCCCGTTGGTCCCTTTATTTTCTTGAATCAGAATTAACACCTTATATGAACCGTAAGCCTGCTTAAATATAAGAAAATTGCACTGAAGATACTTGACCGTTGGATTGAGGGCTTGTTTGAGACGGAAGAAAATAGAAGCCGGTTGAGTCGAAAATTAGAGGGGAAAATTAAGGAGGGAGGGAAAGTAAATTGAAAGAAAAGTTTAAATTTGAATTTTTTTTATTTGATTTGAAAGAATACGAAAAGGAAGAAAAATTGTTATTAACTCTGTACATTTAAATTTCAAAAAATTAATTTTTGATTAATTTTTATAACTTGCTATCTTTTTATACCCATCATAATCATTCATAAATAAAAATTGAAAATGATGTAAAATTGTACAAAAATGCCGAAAAGAATGGTTCGGCCGGCAAAATGATTTTCACCCCGAAAGGGAGACGAAAATTGGACTTCATTAATTACGCCCAAAAAAAAAAAACCTGAAGTTCATCAGCAATAAATCAGTAGTTTCCCAAAAATAACCTTCGTCGTAGTTGTTTACAAATGGGATGATGGGCTTCTAGCCTTTCACGAAAGAGTAAAATACATATACCTTTGTCCGGTTTAATTGAAATTACATGAATTTTTTCTAGTTAAGAAATCATAAATTCTTTTATACATTAAATTTATTTATATATTGAGTATTTAATAACTCACATTAAATTTTATATTTTTTGAAACAAAAAATATTCAATTTAGTAACTTATAATTTATTAATAAAATTAATTAATTTAAACATTATATTTTATCAAATACATATACAAGAACATTCCTTACATTTGTAAAAAGTGCTATAATTAATTCCAAAATTAAAATTCAATTAAGAATCAATTAATTTTACTGCATGTTAAATAATCAAGACATCTTTCCTAATGCTTGAATTGCCCTCCTTTATTTTTCAAAACAGCTTATTCCTCCTTCATATTAAAATTCTATTTTAATCCTCATGAAATTAAATTTGTATTAATTTACATTCTCATTAAAAAATTATATCAATTTAATTTTTATAAAATTAACTTCATTTCAAATTTTAATTCTTTCATACAATAATTCAATAATTTCATCTCATATAAGGACTAAATTTCATCTCATATAACGACTAAAATTCTATTTTAATCCTCATAAAATTAAATTTGTATTAATTTATATTCTCATTAAAAAATTATTTTAATTTAATTTTTATAAAATTAATTTTACTTCAAATTTTAATTTTTATATGGTAATTTAATAACTTCATCTCATATATAAAGATATTAAAATTTAAGATGAAATTAATCTTACAAGAATTAAATTAATACAAATTTAATTTTATAAAAATTAAAATGGGATTTTGATCTAAAAGTTAATTATTCTCTTACTCTAAATTTGGTCCTTAATATGATACATATAAAAGTACTAAACAAAGGCTTCCACCCCCACTACAACCATAAGCGGCGAGTCTCCATTCATGAAAACTTTAAAGAATGCAAAAAAATTATATAAAAAATGCAACTCATCTTTTGATAAACACTTCATATTTTATTCAAAATGCATATACACACACTATAAATCGAGAAGGGGTCACTGGAAAGATAGAAGAAAATACTAATATTTTAACAACTACACCAATGAAAACAAACAAATTGGAAATGAGAAATTTCAACCAAAAAAAAAAAAAACTTATGAGCGGTGCAGTGCCACAAAATATGAGCGAAACAAGGTCTGATTGAGGATAGAGGAAATGCAATGGAGGTCATAAAGATAGGATAAAGGATGCAAATGCACAAAAGCATCAAGGAAAATTTTAATTCATTTTCTCCATTTTTATCATTTTTTATTTTTCTTCTTTTTTTTTCCTCTCTCTTCTGCTTTCTTTCTCTTCTCTCGCTCTTCTTCCCCAAAACATTTTTAGTCTCCGATTCCTCTCTTCCCCAACTTTTCTTCTTCAGAGTCCTATTGGAATACTGAATCACGTCGAACTTTGTTGTCGCACTACCTTAACAATGCAAAGTAATCATTAGCCAGCGAATCCAACCCTCTTTCTCTCGTTAACACTTTTGAAGTACCATTCTTCTAGTTTACTTTTTCAAATCTTGCTTTAAATTGATAGCTATTCTAGTAATTTAATAAATATATTTGCAATATATTAAAAAAATTAAAAAATCTAAGAGATTATTTTTAATGAGGGGGTGTTAAATGAACTAATATATATATATATCAAAATTAGAGAAAAAATTTATGTAATTTTGCTCTAATTTTTATAGAAAGTATATCAAAGATGATAAATAGACAGATTTTACTTCAGTGTTAAGTCGTGTGTTTGTGAAAGTTTGTGTAATTTTTTCTTTAGGATAAAATATAAATTGTCCCTTTTAATTTTAAGATAGTTATATTTAGTATTCACATTTTTTAATTTTTGCAATCAACAATATAAATAGTAAATTATACCCGACATCCATTCTCCATTGAATAACTAATGAGAAACTATTGTGCTAGCCAAAAATTTCTATTACAATTGCCGGAATCTCCATTTTTTTCCGACTTAGAGCTCCCAATTCCCTCTTCTTTTGTCATTTCATTCTCCCAATGCTCTTTCTCACCATTATTATCAATTCTTTTGCAGCTCTTGGCTATCTTTCAAATTTCTCTGCTTCTCTCGCTTTCTCTGCTGAAGGTTTATCTCTTCTCCTTTTAATTCCTCTATTAAAATTTTTTCTCCAATGTTGTTAAAACACTCTATTTTTCTATTTTTAAAATTAGAACTTTTCTTGTGATATCTTCTTTGGTGCTCAGTTTCTCACCTGCGTGTCTTTCAAAATGACGGTGGAGGCCAAAGAGGCAATTTGGTAGATGAGGCAGAGCCAGAGACCTATTTTCAGTTGATATGCATGTAACATGTTCTGGCTAATAGTATATGAGACGGGTCTCCATATTTTACGTTTAAATCAAGATGAAAAACATTTTTCCTCATTTCCAACGCCTATTAGTTAACTACAAGAATTATCGTTGCCATTATGATTAGAATTTGATGTTGATAATATGAATTTAATACATAGAACGATATAAATCAATCACAACAAATTTTGTATGTATTTGATGAGGACTTTAAAACTACCACGATTGAACTATATGAAAACGAGTAGAATCTACAATATATTTTATTCTTTTAAGTTATTCAGAAAGAAAAAAAAAGAGATGAATTGTATGTTCTTCAAGAGCAATAATTAAAATGCGGAAGGTGTTTTTCTTTGATAATTGCCTCCTCAGAGAATAAATTCATTTATAAAATCAATAATTAATTCATAATATAAAATTCTTTTTTTCTTCATATGTTTAACTTTGTAATAGGAAATCATTGACTATTAAAAGGTTTGTGATAGGAAATCATTGACTATTAAAAAATTGCAGGTTATGGCCTCTACTCAAAATAGGTTTATATATAATTCAACTTATTACAAACTATACATATTGAATTAGGGCCTAATTTGTTTTACACTTAATATCAAATATAAAATTAATTACTTAAAATTAAATATTTTAATAAATTAATTAATGTTAATTTATATATAAATTTTAATATTAAATTAATATAACATTTGATTCTATTGGAGAGTTGATAGAGTAATATTTTTGGTTTTGAAGCCTATGGTTTATGGTTGTTGCAGTTTCTGCAACTAACCAGGCAATTGAGGCATTTAAGATTTTGAGAGAAAACAAAAACAAGTTTGACCAAGCAAGCAAGAGAAATAGGAGAAACAGATAACAAAAGGATAAGGAATTCGGAGCTCAAATTGGAACAAATGGAGACTCCAGCGACTATAGAAAGAATTTACAGCAAGCTCAATGTTTTACCGTTAATTATTTAATAGAAGTGGATGAAGGGGACAAGTTATCATTTATTCAATGTTTTGATTGTTGATTACAAAAAATTTAAAAGTTGTGGATGTTAAGTACAATCTAATCAAAATTTAAGGGAATAACTTGCATTTTTGTCCATTTTTTCATATTGAGGTCAAACCAAATTCAAATTAAAGGTAATTTTATTAATAGCTTAGTTCATTTATTTATTAGAAATTAATAAATATGTTTAACTTTGGCCCCCTAAGTATAATCATATACATAATTGAAACTAATATAATTATATTAAATAAATAAATAACTAAGATCAACTTAAATTAAATTGTGATAAATGTTCAAATAATGATATTTTATAATAAAAAATAAGTATGTGTAATGATATTTTTTAGAGTTAATATAACATTTAATTCCCAATTTATGGAGGTGATAAGTATTATATCTTGAAAATTCCATAACTGGTATAATTGGTTTCTTATTTTTACTTTAAAGAGTTGTATTTTGGTTCATACAAGAAATATTCTTGCAAAAAATTGAATTACTTAAGAAATAGATTCTTCATGAATTCTTTGAAAAGAACTCAAAATTATTTAATTCACAATAAAAATTTATGATTGCATGGAATCTTGTATTCTCAAAAAGTGTATATTTTTAAAAATATGATTCTTCAAACTTTAATTTCTTAGAATGTGAGATTCATAAATATTCTTGAAAATATTTCTCATATTCTCGAATATGTTATATTCTCATACTTAATTTACACCTTATATTCCTAGCATCTTACTAATGTTTCAAAAATACCTCTTTCCATTTTTTCAATCATAAATTGTAATAAATCATAATTTTAATTAAAAGTATATAATTAAAAACTTTAAAATGCCTAGTAAATTAATAATTTTGAATTTTTCTTTGATTGAATCATGATTTTAGTATTGTGAATTACTCCTCTCATTTCTTTTTATCTATTATATTTTGAAAAAAAAATATTTCTTTTTATCATCATTCTAAAATTCTAATAAAATATTAAATATTTTTTTCAAATTTACCTTTCTTTTTCATTAATAAATATTTTATTATTCTATGCAACCAATCCACTTACATTTATTCTATTATATTTATATTTCTATTTTCAACTATCTTAAATTCTGTATATAAAAGATAATCTTAGAAAGTTTATTAAAAATACATAAATTAAATTACTTTCTTAATATATAAAAAATAAATTAATTTTGATAGATAAATAAGGATGGAGGGAGTAATTAATAAGTACCCATGCAACTCAGTTTAGTTGTGATCATGGTCAGATAGCTGAAAGTGAAACTATAGCGGTCCTGCTAATGGCAGCATTAACCGAGTGTGCACATGTTGAAATTTTTAAAATCTGACTGATAAGAAAGTCAATGAATATGCCATTTAGTCAATACATAATGCATTTTATGATAAAGTTATTTAATCCTAATGAAAGGATCATAAAGTCCATTTCTATCATAGTATTGTACATTTGTTCCTTGCTCGTAGTATCTGTTACAAACTATAAATTAGGCAAAATGCAGGAAAATCTGTCTGTTATGGAAGATTCTTTGTTGTATGGTTTCTGGTCTTGATCGACTTGCGTGTGTGACGACTTAACTAATTGATATATGTGGGTCTCGTGGCCCTCGGGGAAACAAGACCAGTGATGGAGGACATACAGACGCTGATAAAGTTTCACCAAATTCCCAAAACGCTGATTCTGGTAAATCTGCCATTAGTTATTGGGGGTATTTGGCAAACAACTTTTTCATTAGCTTTTAGCTGGTTTGACCAAAATCAGCTGGTTGACTTGCCAATAAGCTGATTTTGGTGTTTAGTAATCAGCTTATTGGTCCCAAAAAGCTAAAAACGAAAAAACTAAGAAAAGGAGCTTTTTCAATTAGCTTATCTGAAAAATGACCAAATTACCCTAAATAAATTTTCATAGTTTTCATTTTATCCTTTCTAAAAATTCTTAAAAAATTTAATAATTATAAAAAGTAGATTAATTTAATTTTAAAAAATATTTAATATATAATAATATATTATTTATAATATATCTAATAAATTAATAATAAATTATAATAATTTTAAAATTTATTTAATAGAATAAATATATAATATTACTTATAAAAATTATTTAATTTTTAAAATATCCAATAATTTAATAATGAATTATAATAATTTTAAAAATTATTTAATAGAATAAATATATAATAAATATATTGACTAATATATAAAATTTAAAAATATTAAAATAAAAAATACTCAAATAATTCATAAAATATACTCATACCCTTATATGTCATTTTACATACAAACAGCTAATATAAACAGCTAATTTTACCAAACACTTTTATTCAAACAGCTAATATAATCAGCTAGTCAAATCAGCTAATACAATCAGCTATAAGCTAACAGCTAATCAAACTAACTAACAGCTCCAGCTATCAGCTGTTTCCCAAACAAGGTCATTATATACGGGATAACACGCACACCATTTTATGAATCTTCTGCCAGCCAATTAACAAAAACTACATACGAGAAAAACATAAAGAAGGATTTTCCTAGGATCACTTTATCCTGGCAATCTAAAACGTTGTTCTGGCCTTCTCGATTTTGAAGGGACATGTATTAAGGAAAGATACATTAATAACCTGACAATATTAGCAAGATCTCTTCAATAATCAAATAGTCAAGTGAGGATAATAGATCTCGCAAGTTCATCTACAAGACAAACACCCTCATTTCAAATAGCTTATATACGCTGCTGGCTTATATACAAAAGTTTAGCCGAATTTTATGAAATCATTATCTTACATGCTGCCTATATTGTCAAGCACTCACCCTCGCTGCAGGCACAATGAAACCAGCTATTGTTATGCAACGATTGAATCTGAGTACAATGTAAGAATTTTATAATTCATAAAATATTTCAAAAATCATACGATCATAGATCCATAAAAAAAAGTATAAGAATTGTGCAAATAAAATAAAGAATTTTTAAATTACCTAATTCTCTTGCTGCATTCATGATATTAGATTGAGAAATTAGTTGGATCACTGTCTACATGTTCTTAGTTGAGTTTCAAAGAGAATTGTGAATAACAAACTGTAATGTAATGAAAGATTATAGCTTACCTTATAAGAAGGTGAGTAGAAATCGAAACTTTAATTAAACTTAATTAGGATTAATTAGTGCATCACAATTACTTTAAAATTAAGGTATATGCATATACTTTAGAATTATATTATAATATAAAATCTAGGTATTATTATTATTATATTAATGAAATTGAATTAATATTTAATTCAAATATATATTAAAATGTTAGTCATGTAATTATTTTACATACAATTCATATAGGCAGCTGCTGGCTTGCTATCATTAATAATGCAAGGATTAAAATAGCAGGAAGTTTACGCAATTAAAAGTACCTTTCATCATCTTACCTCATCACCTCCTGCCAGCAGCGGATGTCGAGCTTCGGCGGATGGTGGCTAGTGAACTCCAGTTGGATATGGAAGCAGAACGGCAACAGTAGAAGGACGATGATGGCTACAATGTAGAAATTGAAATAAAATAAAATGGATTCTTTCATACATCAAATTCATTAATAAATCTAATGGCTCGTAGCAAAGTTTACCCTTTCTTCAAAAAAAAAGTTTGATCTAATGATTCATAATTTATTAATAAGATTAATGCATTAATGTATTAAATTTAGGGCTACAAAATTTGAGAGTAGATTTGTCTTTTTATTTTAATATTAATATTTTCATATTATAAGAATATGAGATACTTACTTTTCTCTTAAGAATATTTTGAGGGGACAATTGGGAGAAAAATATTTCCACTATCATTCTAAACATGAGAATGTAATCCACAAATTATTTCTAGGAATATGGTAAACATTTCTTCAATCAAACACTTCACAACAATTAACTTTTTATATTTTATTTAAATTAATTTTGAATATTTTAGAAATTATTATTAAAATAATTAATATATCTTTCAAAACTATAATATAAAAAATAAGAAATATCAATATGTTTTAATTCTTTATAATTATTTTTTTAAATATATTTCTAATCTCTCTTTCCATCAAATTTTTTAAATTAATATTTTAATTTATTATTGAAACTAAAATAGATTTATATAAAAATAAAATGTCTCCTATCTATTTATATATATATATATATATATATATATATATATATATATATATATATATATATATATCTTAAATTATTTCAATATACTTAAAATGAAATATAATTTAAATAAAAAATATGATTTAAATAATTAATACAATAAATAAATAATTCTATCTTTTTAATAAAATAGATAAGAAAAACATAATTTTTATTTTATAATTGAATATTAAAATAATAAATAATAAAGATTATAAATATAAAATAATAGATATATATATATTAAATATGATCCTACTTAGAATTAAATTTTTATTATAATAATATTTATGATTATATTTATAATTTATATTTGTGATACAATATTCAATATTTATTAGATATAATTTTATATAATGCTCATTCTATTTAATAAATAATTAATAATTAATTAAATAATTATATTTTAGATAATTAATAATTATATTTAAATTTTATAATTAATAAATTACATTTATCATTAATTATATTATTACAATTTTTAAATGGTAATTGAAAGGTTAAAAGGATCATTAATTAAATCAACTAGAAATAATTTTGTACTTCTATATATAAAGTGCATGAAAAATTCTTTTTATTAGAAGGAAGTGTGGATGAGCAAGTTCTTCTTAATTACTTTACTTAAGAAGTCAAACTTTCATCATTTTTGCAATTAATGACCAATCAAATGACTCAAAATTTTTTTACTTATCAAGAAATTCTACTTTTTATGCTATTTTCACAACTAAATGACTTCTAATTATAATTATTTATCTCCTCACTTGTAATATTAAAATAAATAAAAAAATATTAAAATTAATTATTAAATATTACCTTAACAAATATCAAACATATACTTACTTTTTGGTTATGAGTGAAAAAAATCACTATTATAACCTAAAATTTTATAAATAGTATTATCAATATTTTATTTATACTTTTATTGTAATTATTTATCTCTCTACCCACTTGTAATATTAAAATTAATTACTAAATCTCACTTTGTCAATATCAAATACATTTAAATATGAATGAAGGAATAAACAAATAATTATAATTATAATAAAAATAAATTTTAAGAAATATAATAATTGAAAATTATATAAATAAGGGATTAAATAATAATGATAGTTGAATAACTTATCAATATTTTATATGAAAAATAAAAATTTATTCTTAGATTCTTTTTTTTTAGGTAATTTACTCTCAAAGTCTTTAATTTATATGAAAAGTTATAATTGTAATTATTTTTAGAAAAAAAGTAGTTAAGTCACTAGATATGTATATAAAATCTAGATATCAAGACTTTATTTAGTGGCAATAATTCATAACTGATAAGTTAATTAATAATTAAAAATTGATAAGCTAATTATTTGTATCGAAAGTGCTTGGTAATAATAACTATAAAACTAGTTGAAAAATGTGAAATGGTATACAAAACATATTAATGTATATTTTGAGGTCAAATTATTTTAATATAATTAAAATAGTCGAAATAAGAATATAATTATCTAAAATTTAATAATTATGCTTATAACATTAAATATTTATTTATTTATTACATAAAATAATAACATAATAATTTAAAATTTAATTAATTATATTTTATAACATCACATCATTATTATTTTTTATTATTTATTTACTTATATTAAATTAATGATAATATATTAAATATTTATTTATATAATTAAGATATAAGTTGTTATTTAATGAAAAGAAGATGGATAAATTTGGAAAATCTATTAACTTATAAGTTATAAGTTACCTTGTAAAATTTTTCAAAAAAAAATTATTTTTTTCAAATAATCCAGTGCAACAAATACATCTAGAAGTTACTTTATAACTTACTAATTAAATTAACATATTATATACTAACTTATTTATTTCATCTAGCATACATTAAACCCTAATCTAATAGAAAGAAAAAATAATTTGCATATTATAATTGTAATTTTAATATATTATTATTATTATTATTATAACAAGTATTTTAATCTTATTTTCATTTTTTCCCTCTTTCCATTCCTTCTTCTTTCCAATCAAATTTGAATTTTACATTTTTACTTCTCTCATATCTAGAAAATAAAATAAAAATTTATGTTAAAGACAAGTTTTCATAATAATAGTAATTTTTTTGTTTGTTTTACTTTTAGATTTTTTAAATTCAACAATTATGTTAAAATATAAGTTAAAGTAATATGTATTATCTTATAATTTTTTTAAGTGGGTATTTACACTTAAAATTTTTAATTGAGAATTTATAATTTCTAAGAATAAGATATAAATAACTCTGTAAGATAAGGCTTGGTGTTACGTAATCCTCGTTGAACTTTAGTGATGACGATGAAAAGGGTGGAAGTAGATAGGTTCTCCTAGCTCCTACTCCATTATCAAATCTAAATGTAAATCATATAAAAATTGAAAAAAAAAAAAAAAACAAAGGAAGCATGTGTGTATGTATAATGTAGAGGTAAATATACGGTATTCAGTGATTGTACATGACATGTGACGAATTTTAAACCAAATAAAAATAAATTGTGGTTTAAAATTTAAAGTCAGTTCATCAATAATATTATGTACAATATATATATATTAAAAATTAGATTTAGAATTGAGTTTTAAATATAAATTAAAAATTATTATTAAATATATAATAATATATTAAATTTGTAAAGTTTAATTTAATAAATATAAAAATTTGAAATTTAATTTTAAGATTTAAATTCCAAACTAAAAGGATCATATTTTTCTACTTATTTTACATTAATAATTCTGATTTTATCGTAATTTTTTCTTTCTTAACATCATACTATGTCTAGTGATAAATTTTTATACCCTAAAAAATGATATTGTATCACTGCATAGAAGTGCAATATGAGACGAGGTTGGTTAATTTGACTAAGCCTACATGAGTTTGCTTGTTTATCTTGCAGTTTTTGTGAATAATTGAGCCTATGTATACATGTGAGAACTGCCTCTCTCTCTTTCTCCTTTTTTTTTTTTATTTTAATAAAAGTGATTGTATCATAAATATATATATACACATAAAAATTAGAAATTAAATTTTAAATGTGGTGGATGTTACAAAACTTTCAAATGAACATTAAATTAGATTGAAATAAAAAATTAATTTTTTTATAAATTATAATTGAACAATTAAATTTTTCTTATTTTGTATAATAAGTTACTTAAAAAATTAAAAAAATTATATTGGATTATTAGATATTAAAGTATATTAGATTAAAATTTTTTAAGATACTTGAAAATAAAGAAAATAGATTCATAGGTACTTACATGTACTTATGGGTTTGCCCACGAAAATATACAACCACATAATTAACTTGTATAAACCTGTGTAACAAATAGACTATACACAAGCTACTCGCAATCAACTTACAAAACCCATGGATTCAAAACTAGTTTTACATGATGATGGTCTTAAAAAGATAAAGTAAATCTGTAAATGGGAATTTTTACTAATAATAAAATAAAAATTGATTTTTATTTACACTGCATCAAAATTTAGTCTAGTTTTTATCCCCTTCTTACTATAAATATAAATATTGAATATTAATATTCAAATATAATTGTAAAATAAGAGTTTATCATATTAGCAAAATGAGTAAATCTTCTTTTACATGAAATTTATTTTTTTATTTTTCATTTATAAAATATTTTTTTAATTTTGCATTTGTGAAACATTAATCTATTTAAATTTTATAGAAATATTGAACACAAAAAAATTATATAAATTAACAATTTAAACTCATGAAAGTGAAAGAAATTAGAAACATAAAATCTTAGCAAAGGAAAGAAGGGATTTATGCTAACAAAAAGGTCAGACCAAGAAAGAAAACGGGGTTAGATTTCAATAATAATCTTGAACCATGATGTTTTAGGTGGGCTAAAGTACCAATCTGCTATTTTTTCAAAAATATATTTTCATTTTACGGTTCTTTCGAAATAATTTATTAGAATACGCAAGGTGCTAGATTGAATGACTCTTCGGACAGAATGGCGCTAGAATGAATGACATCCTTGGCGGTAATGAGAAGGCGCCAAACAAGATGACACCTTTGTTGCTTCTAATTTTAAAAATTTCATGTCAGGCGCCAAACAAGATGGCACTTTTGTTGCTTCAAATTTTGAATTCCAATGCAAGCGCCAAACGTGATGGTGCCTCCCGCTCAACCTTTTCAATAAAATCCTCTCATTTGGTCTGATGCCTCTGTCTTTGAGGGCACCATTTACTCTGGCGCCTTTGCCTATGCGTGCGTATTTTGATAAAATATTTTGAAGGAACGGTAAAACGAAAATAAATTTTAAAAAAAATAGCAAATTTATACTTTTGCATTTTAGGTGCTAAAATAATAGTATCTCAATAATAAAATGATTCAGATCTATTAATTAATTATTTTAGGTATATTGGTGCATTTCAAGGTTATGCAATCTTTTCTTATATATTTAATATTTTAAAAATATATCAAAAAGTTAAGACATCCCATTTTATGATATATTAATAAATTTAAAATTATTAAATTTTATTCAGCTTATATAATACTATACAGATTAATAAATTTAAATTATTTTATTATTTAAATATTATTAGTTTAGTATTTGAGAACGAGTAATTAAAGTCCGGTAAGAGAAAAGGAAAAAATGAAGAAAACTCTCAGAAATCACTGTTTGACTAACCAAGACGGGTCAGTGAAACGTCACAAGTTCGGGGAATCAGATCAGCCCAAGCCCAAATCCACCAGCTCCTTTCGGCTCCAAACTTGTTTGTTTTGCTAAAACCCTAGAGCTCTTACTGCCACCTCTTTCTTCGCTGAAAACACAAACTGAGAGGGACTAGGGCAGTACCAGAAGGACGCAACAATGTCGATGTCCAAGAGTTCCAAGATGCTTCAATATATTAATTACCGGATGCGTGTCACCATCCAGGACGGTCGGCAACTGGTCGGAAAGTTCATGGCTTTCGATCGCCACATGAATCTCGTCCTCGGAGACTGCGAAGAGTTTCGCAAGTTACCACCTGCCAAAGGCAAGAAGACCAACGAAGAACGGGAAGATCGCCGAACCCTTGGTCTTGTTCTTCTGCGCGGTGAAGAGGTCATTTCCATGACTGTCGAGGGACCACCGCCTCCTGAAGAGTCCCGTGCTAAGGCTGTAAATGCCGCTGCTTTGGCTGGCCCTGGAATCGGCCGCGCCGCCGGAAGGGGAATTCCCACGGCTCCAATTGTGCAGGCGCAGCCGGGTCTTGCTGGTCCAATTCGTGGTGTTGGTGGTCCGGCTCCAGGGATGATGCAGCCGCAGATCTCGCGCCCACCGCAGCTTTCAGCCCCACCTGTTTCGTACCCGCCTCAGCCACCGGTGATGCGACCACCTGGGCAGATGCCGGCTTATCCTGGGCAGGGTCCCCCACCAATGGCAAGAGGTCCTCCACCACCAGGGCCACCTGGGCAGTTTCCGGCTGCAAGACCCGGCGGACCACCACAACCTTTCCCTGTTCCTCCACAGTTTGCCCAGAGACCCATGGGACCGCCTCCTCCGGGGCAGATGGGGCAGATGGTGAGAGGACCACCAGCTCCACCTCGGCCTGGAATGCCAGCACCACCTCCTCCTCGTCCTGGGATGCCTCCCCCACCTGGCGGTGGTGTTCCGGTTTATGGTCCACCTCGGCCGGGCATGCCCCCTCCGCCAAACCCCCAGAATCAGCAACAGTAATGGTCAATTAGGTGTGTCTCTGTCTCTATTATTTGCTTTTGTGTTTATTCTTATCTCATTTTGTGAAATTTGGATGTTGAGGAGTTGCAGCTGCAATTGTTTGTTCCATCGTTATCTCTGCCTTAATTTACATAATTTGTTCATGAGCATAGGATTGAAGAAAGAGTGATGAATTGTCACGAATAAGTTAGTTGTTTTTAGACATTTTATTTTAGGTTAAAAATTAAGGGTTTCCACTTTCAAAGTTTTTCATATCATGACAACAAAATTCTTTGTAGCTGGCTGTTGAGGAAATAGATTGTCTTCGTATATATGGAGAATGATTAATGAATTTACTAAGTAGATTGGTTTTGGACGTCCTTTAGTACAATTTCCCCATTGTTCTTTGGTTTCATTTTCTAACTAATGAGGAAGAGGGAAGCAAAAATCAATGATCAGTGATTCGAGGTAAATATGAGGAAACAGAAAAGAGAGGGGGAAAGCATTGAAATGGGAACGGATATCAATAGCTGTCTCTCTGTAGCCATTAGAAGAATAGCTCTATCAGTGACATAGTAATTTTTTCGTTTTGAAAGATATTTTGGTTGGTTTGTGTAACAACTAATACTTACATATCATTAGAGTTATCCTGTTGGGTGATAATTGTGGCTATATAAAACAACTTTAACTCAGAGTGTCTGTAGGATGAAAAGTGAATAGTTAAGTTTAGTGAGACTGGTTTTATTCATACATGTAAATCAAGTTTCTGGTATTCTTCAAAATGACTGGACGCATTGCAAATAGATATTCATTATGTAGTTTTCTATTAATGTGCTACTACTTGTCTCAGAGTATAAGAAATCAAAGAAATTAAAAGAATCCCTAAATGTGGTTTAGGAACATTTGTTTGACTAGGAATTATTTATTCTTTCAATAGATTTGTAGTGCGGGATTAAAACATGTCCAAGAGGAGAAAATGGAGTGAACAATATAACTTTTTTGCTTATTTTATATGATTTATTGTTTCGATTCAAGCATGATAGGGTAATATACTGTATTATTCTGGACATATTCCTTCCAATGCAATGAGATGATTGTCTACAATTTTTTGTTAGAAAGTGCAAGTCCTATTCGAAGCTGGAAGCTGGAATAATGGAAAATATGATTGAAATGTAGTTTTAAATCTCTAATAAGCAGCTAATCCGTTGAACATTTGCACTAGGCTACTTGGCCTGGAAGTTGAATGGGAATTACAAGCTGGGGGGGGGAATATTTGGGTTTTTTCTACCATTTTAACCTTAATTTAAAGTACAGTTACTGTCACTGAAAAAAGTGGAATGGTAACATATCTTTAAACCCTGTAGTGTTTGACTATTGTGATATGAACCGTGGAATAATGTTAGCATGGCATTGTTTGATGTTTTATGTGATGAAAGAAGAGGGCTTACCAAGGTGTGCTTAGATAAGAAGTTAAAGGGCAATACAAGTTAAGTGATATATCAAAACATAATTGATTGAGATTTTAGTTGTTTGTAAAATCTTTTTAGTTGTGTAATTGTAGGATGCTAATCTTTTAAGAAATAAGCGCAGAAATATAAAAAATTTATTGTTTATCAAAACCTTCTATGCATGGAGTTCTACCCAACTAAGTACTAATTGAACTCAACACTGTGTTAAGGCCCATTTTATTGATGGTATTGAATTGTATTACTGGACTAATTATACATATATTCGCTTTTGGCATACAGCTAGTACTGTACTGAGCATTAACTTTTTGGCTGTGTTGTTGACCAGGCTTCGTATTATATTCACTAAAAATCATCAAACTTTTTATGGCAGGTATCTTCTAGCTGATGTTGTGATGATTTGAATCATGATCTTCTGCACCACTAAACACTAAGCTTTTGCTGCCGAGAAGTTGTTGCTGGGACTCCCATAAATCCCTTAATAGCTAGAAATTTGTGAATGTCTTGATAAGTATGTGTTAGAACAGTCCCATTTTGGGAAGAAACTTGTACTGTTAGCATGATCTGAGCATTATACGAATGAAGCGGCTGTGTAGATTGTCAAAAATACTAATGCCAGATTTTCGGACAAACTTTCTGATTTGAGTGTGTAGGACAGGATCAGTATTCCCCCTTTTTTCTGACTAAGTAAAAAAGATTATTGAGCAATCTGTTCTAATGATTCATTTTTGTTTTTTGATTTGTTTTTAGTATAATTAGCACATGTTGTTTAATAAATTACTCTACATAATATAATTTCTGAGTTTGGCCTTCATCAATCTATATTGGTATACTAAACTCACTCTCCCAGGGTTGATTATATTGAAGAGGCCATTAGCTACGATTTGGTGTCAGAATATTAAATAAATCAGTGATACTATTATTATTATTATTATTGCAGTTTATTATTCAACTAGTGGAGAGTTTTCTGGCACTTCTTTTTTTCTTTTTTTTGGCCAATTGTTAACATGTAAGGGAATTTTTTACCTCCAAATTGTCTCATTCTTTCCTATTATACCTCAGTTTCTATTATGACTTATTTTTGTACAAATTCCATTCAAAGTTTTATTAAATTTACATTAAAAATAGATAGAGATGAGGGAAATAGTAACTGCCCCGAATAGTTTGGAATGAAAAATGGTTCAGAAAATTTTCATTCATTGATTGTGCGTGTAAGTTATTATAATCTTGCTGTTGTTGTGCTTTTGGCACCCACTGCCGGCGCATTTTCGTCCATAGCAATAACTCAAATTGCTTTTAATATTTGGACTTGGACAAAAACTCTATGGACCCGCTTTTACTCTTTCATATGCTCTACACGCCTTTTTGAAGCCTCCTTGGAGGGGAGCCTCTCTGCACCAGTTCATATTTAACATCTCAAGTTCCTTTCCCATTTATACTTTTTAAAAACTTTCAAATTCCAGACTTCTGTTTAACTGACTTCACAATTTACTTAACTTCTCCTTATTTATTTATTTATTTATTTTAATTTTTTTTTATCTCTTCTATGACTTTATAATTTATATATGATTTCTTTTTTTTTAATCTACTCCATTACATATATTTTTACTTTTACTTTGTTTCACCTTTATTATTTATTGCTGATACATTAATATCACCAAATGATATATATATATATATATATATATATATATATATATATATATATATATTGGTCTTTTTACACGTACCTTAATGCATATTGAGAAGCTTTTATTTTTTACTCAAGTTAAGGGTAATTTATATTTCACGACTATCATTTGTTATTACTCTCAAAATACATTGAATGTATTTCCTTTATAATTCTTTTTTTTTCCTCTCTCTGATTTTATATGTCTTTTATTAGCTTTCTTTACATAAAAACATTCAATATTATAATTTGTCTTTAACTTTAAATTACATTAAAGAATTTAAATGTATGTGACTATGATTTTAATTTAAAATCAACTTGAATTATATTTAATATATATGGGAAATGTGTATGATGCTAAAATGGAGAATGACTTTTAATAATAATGACATAACTAAAAATTAAAGCTTTTAAATTTGAATTTTGTTAAAAAAATTCAAACAAACTAGATATAATTTTTTGGATTTTTTTTTGCAATAAATTGTAAGATATTAATACTTTAGGCTTAATAGTTTTTACTCAACATTTATTACTTAAACACAAAACACTTAATACAAATTGAGATGATTTTCATTTATATCAAAGTGAAAGAAACCCAATAAAAAAAATAAAATTGACATGTAATATATGTAAGCAGCGATGGAGTTAGGAGTTTTGACTTGAGAAGTTGGATTTGCAAGTAAGTGAAATTTTATTTACAAGCATACTGTAAAATATATAATTATATAAAATAATTCTAATCTTTTTTGATAATTTTGATTTAAGATATTTTATTTTTAAAAAATTATTTAATAAAATTATGAAACATTTAGAAAATTATAAATTTTTGTTAGAAAAATTATAGAGCCTTATTTATTTGAAGATTCTACGGTACTCTGAAGATTTTGAAACTTAGGTGATCACTATTGTCATTTAAAAAATTTGTTTCATAAAATTGTAACAATTTATGAAAAGAGATGGAAAATATTGAAAATTGCATATGACCTTACTACTCCAATTTCATTGGTTTCACGGTCACCAATTTGTTAAGTACTCAATTCTCATCGAATGATGCAACTAATCAAGCTTAGTAGATCCTCCAAATGGGATATTGTCTGCTAGTAATTATGCAATGACCTTACTCTTCAGGTTGCGTCGATTTCACAATCACCAATCTATATGTATTAAGTTCTCATTAAATGATGCAACCCATCCAGCCCTATCGAAAATTTATTTTAGAAAATGATGAAAAATTTGCTGACAAAACTCAACTAGCTTCTCCTCTTCTCTGCTATATCAAATAACAACAAATTAGAGCCATTTATTAGCAATGGTTTCGCTTTCAGCAAATCCGAAACTCTTTTTCACCATCTTCATCACTTCTCTAAGTTCAAAAAATTCCAAGTCAAAAGAGGTTTGCAAAGCCTTCAGTCTGTTGATTCTCTCAAATTTTTTCTCTTGGATTCCATATCCTAACCTTCAATCCGTTGCTCTCCCTGTGCTTTCTTCTCGTGGCATGTCACAAGATCGGAAACTCCAACAGCCATTGAGAGAGTGAAAATGTTTTTCTGAAATATGTCTTCCCAACGAAAAACTTTGTTGCTATGATAGTGAGACTCCCCTTATGGGAGTTGGAAAAAAGTTTAATGCCTACCTATCTTCAATACTTTGGGTTATTCTTGCAATTTTTTCCTAATCATGTTGACTTATTATTTATAATTTCCTTTTACAGCAGAGACACATGGTATGTCAATGCCTTGGGTTCTGGAACCCCGGATCGCTCAAAAATACCGTAATCTTCCTCTATTTTTGTAAGTTGCAGTTGGGGCCCCCCGATCCAATTTGGAAAAAGGCGCCCAGGGCCAGCACCTTCTTTTTCACCCAGGGAAGCAGAAATTATTTCCGCCATTGAAGGTTCAGATGAAACTTCGCCGGCGCCTTTGCAGGCAATTCCAGCAGCGCTGTCATCGGAGATTAAATTTCAAAATAATTTCAAAAAATTACTGCTAATTTCAAGAATAATTTCAAATAGCGGTTCGGTATGTCCAGGAAACAGTGAAAATAATTTCAAAAAATTACTGCTAATTCATATTAAATTAGCTATATTTCTAAAAGAATCAAAGAGACGAAATCAATAAAATAACTAGATAAGCGCATAAAGAGGAAAAGAAAATGCATAAACGATTGAAATTGACGAGGAGGAAGAAATTAAACATTCTCAGACTCATACAAATAAAGTATTATGCATTAATCCATTATAGATCATATACAAGAAAATTTTAGAAATTAAATCTTAAATTTGAAGGATTGATTATACTGAATTGATATCACAATCTTTAATCCATTAAATAATTTACATAATTTTCTCAACCATGGTGATTAGTCATTGAAAAATTACGGAAGCAAAATTTTCTCTATTTCTTCAAACTTAAATCTGTGTTGATTTCAATGGGCAGTGCCCACAACATTTTTTGAAGTGTAGAGGGAATCCGTTTCTAAAAATAATGATATTAAAGCATATGTTTATCTACCTATCAAATATAAAAAATATCACAAAAGAAATTGGATCTAATAACATTGAGATTCAACTCCAACCAGTACAATTTTAGTTGAATTTTGATCTTGTAAGACTTATAATTTAAATTAAGTTACATATTCAACTCTTTTTTTTAAACCCAAATTGGAAAACAATTAAAATTTTCAACATTTCTCTCACCCTTTGTCTAAACATGGTGAGAAAAAGTATGAAAAAAAAAGTAGAAAAAATATGAAAAATTATTTTTTTGCTTATTGTTTAAATGTACAGAAAATAGGCAGAAAGAAAATGATAAAAATATTGATATTAATTTTTTTAATTTTCTTGAGAAGTTAAAAAATAAAAAAAATAATTTGTTGAATAACAAAATTATCTCTATCACAAATCAATAAAATTATGAAATAAATTTTATAAATGAACAATTTTAATATTATAAAATTTTCTGTCTCTTTTCTACACCGGCACCTATAATTATATATATTTATCTATATATATGTTCTCTCCTCTCCTATGCTTTTTTTTTAAAAAAAAAATTTCGTAGACCCATAAAGGGTGAATGTATCTGAGTTTATGCGCAATATTAATTTGGCGACGGTATTAGGTGACGCTCTGTCGCGTATGATATATCTGATAAATGGGCCGAAGAAAATTCGCCTAGAAATAATATTCATATCACTGTTAGAGCAAAGGTCAGTCGTTGTAGTATAGTGGTGAGTATTCCCGCCTGTCACGCGGGCGACCCGGGTTCGATCCCCGGCAACGGCGCTTGCTCTTTTATTTTTTACTGAGCGTCCTTGTGGTTTCAATTTTAGGCCCACCAGATCTGGGCCCAAAGATTAAGCGTTTAATTTCTAGTCCGAAATGGGCCATATGGACCGAGCTTTTCTCATTTAAATCCTAGTCCGAGGTGTATTTGGTGCAATTACTGCCAGTTAAAACGTCTTCGTCTTTCATAAATGGTATGATTGGGGTTAAACTAATCCTTCAAATCATTTAAAAAAATTAATTTTTCCCAATTAAATTCACATATAATATTATTTATAAATTTATTTTAAAATAAATTAAATTTTATTTCATTCTTTAATTTAAAAAAAGATAAAAAAATATATAAGTAATATATTATTATATCTTTAATTTTATATTGTAAATATTTTTAAAGTATAGTATTCACATTATTTAATAATTTTAGAAAAATAAACTACACAACAAAATTTGGTGATCATTTATTAATGTCAAATTTTATTCTTGATTAGAAAATTTTAATATATTATTTGATTATGAACATTCCTTAATATTTTTTACTTAAATTCCTTAACATTCCATATTAATTTCTTATTTTTAGTGTGAAAAGGACTTAAATTTATTAAATAATCATTTAACATATTGTAAATTTATTTTGCTTATATATATACTAATTTTATTGTATAAATTTTATTATAGAAAAATTAAATGATTATTTGTTATTTATGAAAAACTATTATATTGTAATTGTAATATATGTTAAATTGGTAAATGTATAAATAAAAATGTTTAGTAGCTTAATTAATGGTTAAATTCTTTTTTTTGTGTAATCTAAGGTTTGTGCGTCATCTCCTCTCTAATATTTTAAGCAAAATAATAATATATATAATTATGCATTTTAAGGATAGTTTTATCATTTTAAATAAATTTTTATGAATTAGTTGATTCAAAATGTTAGGTTCCGTAACTTTTTCAACTTGACTAATTAAGAGCTAATTGGTTGATCAAAATAGTTATTTACTAAATGCTTATCCCAAATCAACTAAAAATTAATGAATGAATTATTTACTAAACACCCTTATATATATATATATATATATATATATATATATATATATATATATAGTTTGCATATATTTCTTTTCATTTTTTCCAAAAAATAATTTTATAACTTTTAAAATAATTTTAAATTTAAAATAATAATTATAAATTTAAAAATTACATATTTAATGCATCATTGATTGGTACCAATAATTCAAAACAAAGTAAACTTTAATAAAAATTAGTTGATTTTGGAATTATTAATTTGGAAACAAAATCATTAATTTAAAAACAAATTATTTATGTTGGGTTGATTAAATGATAAAGAACTGAGTTTAGAAATGAATATTGGATTGATTGGGTGGATATTTTTATAGTATATTAATTTAATTGAAGATAAAAATATTAAAAAAGAAAAGAGCATGAACCCACCTTTGGACATGGTTTGTCCATGCGGATCTGATGTATCAAACTACTTTAGGTCCACATTTAAATGAATTCAACTTTTACAAATCCTAATTCATTTTTTTATGGCAAATTGACTTAAAGTTTAAGGAAAGGAATCCAATAATAAAATCAGCATTCAAAGTTTTGTTTAAGGATGGACAGAGTTTTCCAACATTATATGGGATATTGGGGAAAAAGGTAACGGGATATGTCCAAGTGCTGCAAAAATTAATCTTACAAATTAAAAATCAAGCATTTAACAGCAGTCAATTTGCTTTACCAGTCAAGTTACATCAAACTGGAACTAAAAGATAAAAATATCCTATTTAATAGAGGATAAACAATTCTTGCATAGAAACCCACCAAAGTAAGTGCCGATTCCAAATAAACAAAAAAAAAAAAAAAAAAAAGACTAGCTTGGTCGTTCTCTTTCCGGAGTTTAAATGCTGCACACCAACCCAACGATATCGATTTTTAGGACCATAACAAAGTTGAAGGCCAGTGTGAGTTAAGACACTAGGTTCCCTCTACATTGTATCCAGTGTATGAGTTACATGGTAGGAAAAAAATAATTTGAAAACACTAGATTTATTTTCTATATAACCAAACAATAAAAGAGAAAATATCCTTTTTCATATATTTTCTTTTCTCCTCTTTTTCTCTCCTCATTTTGTTTTTCTATACTTTCTCTCACTTTATCCAAATGTATAGAGTAAGAGTAAGAGTAAATATAATGTGGAGAATGTAAAAATCAAGAGAAAATAATTGTAACACAAAGGAAAGACGATAAATTTTATTCATTTTAAAAGTAAATAGATAAGATTTTTAAAATTTTATATGCAGTAAACAGATACAATGAAAAATGATCATTTTACGGTCAAATAAATATTGCACAATTAAAATATGAGAATCACTAATAATGTTTTTGAGTGGAACATAAACTCATGATTTATATTGTAGAAAAAAAAAAAGATTGTCAAATTAGAAAATGTCTATAGAGAGAAGGAATGAGCGGAGAGTTCCGAAACTCCAATTTATTCTGTTTAATATGAAGAACGTAAAGATCAAGAGAAAACAATTGTGAAACAAAGGAAACACAATAAATTTCATTCATTTTTCAAGCAAATAGATAATATTTTTAAAATTTTATATGCAACAAACAAATAAAATGAAAAAAGATTTTTTACAGTCAAATAAATATTGCACAATTAAATTTGAGAATCGCTAATAATGTTTTTGAGTGAAATATAAACCCATGATTTATATTGTAGAAAAAAAGATTTTCAAATTAGAAAATGTCCATAGAGACGGACCGAGCAGGGAGTTCTGAAACTTCAATTTCTTTTGTTTGAAAAGACAAAAGTATAATACTAAATAGAATAAGTTTAAATTTAATTTATTATTGGCATAAAATATTTTATATTATCAGAATACACATCATTAAAAAGATAATAATAATTAAAAAATTTTAATAATAGTAAATAAATTTTAATAATTTTTTATTGACATAAACATATAAGTAGGTGATAATATAAAATAAAATTAACTTACTAATGATAAATCAAATTTAAATTCATATAATATTTGATTACATAACATTTTGCCTTGTCATTCGGCACAGGAAAACCAGGCCTATTTTCAGGTATTATAGCATTATTCGTATCTAAAAGCAGACATTCTAATTACTAAATATGCAATATATGTCATGCAAGTGATACACACTTATCTATCATAATAACATCGCGTGTTTAGGAAATGTCAACATGCACATTGCATGTACAAACATTTTTGACACAAAAGAGGGGGAAATCCAACTTGCGTGCCATCACTCACTAAAGGATTACGAGAATTTTAAAGAATATTAGTTAAAAAAATTGATTATTTTATTAATTAATGAAATGATAATTTTTTAATCAGGGCATATAGATTGTTTGCCTACTGATCAAGCAAGAATTTATCCACAGAGATGAGCCGCTTGTTTTGATGTGGCAAGTGCTGAGACACCTTATTGCAAAATTTTTGTTACTCCCTCTTTTCCTCTCTCTCTCAACATAAATGGGCCGGTATAACTTCGAGCCAAATGAAGCAAGGTTTGGTTGAAAGGAGCTTTCAAAAGATAGCAACACCTTTGCAAACAGTGCTACCAAAGCCTCGTTGGCCAAAGCTACAATCATTCAATGACAGGATAACTTAATGGAATTTAAATAACCTTTCTTACCAGATAACTTGCCCAATATAGCCAAGAAGCATGCAAAATTACGTCTAGTCAAGGACAAACTACCTAAAATTGTGCAGAACTAGCATTATTCCTTCAAGCATTATATGCTATCTACAGATTATATGAAGGAATATGGACCCAATAACAACCAACATGCAAAATTAAGTTCAGGGGTGGACAAAAACAGAAACAATGTGAGAAACAGAGAAACTGAAAACTCAAGACAGATAATTAATAATAGTTATAAGATCCGATTGATCAAAACAGAAGCAACCATTCAACACTACTTCACAAAAGTACTTGCTTATCTCCAAAGAAAAGAACCAGTGAAAGACCAGTTAGCCCACATATCAAGCTTTTGGCATTAGATTAGACTGTCTCTGCTGTTTACTATGAATTCTACTTTTCAGAGTTGTGTTCATCGATCTCACTTTCAGATGGTGTATATACATGCCATCTGAATATTGTCTTGTTCCTAGAAAAGAACTTCATTCTCTTCCGGCAGTTTAAATGCTCCATACCTACATAATTGACATTAATATCAGACATTACAACTATGTCCTGGATTTTGGAGGTAATGGTATAACAAGAGCTGAGATTATCCAAATGCCCGACGAATCCTACTTCTTTAGACTGAGGGTATATCCAATGAGAAAATTATGAGGCGTTGTTTGCTGAAGGACAACATAGATTCAACAGTTAACGTACAATATGGCAAACGGTAAATTTAAATATGAAATTAGTGGACAATAGAAAAACAAGGAGACTATAAAATAGAATATACCATAAGGAAAGGAGGTTCATTCCTTAAGAGATCCCTCTTCCCCAACCTCTAAAAGTTAAGACTAATATAACACTAACCAAATCTAGCTAATAAAATGCCAGGAGTGAAGAAACTGGAGGAATATTATTTCTTGGAAAGCCATCACACATTTTTAAACACAATATGATCAATAGGTAAATAATATGATATTGAAGATTAAATCATACCGGGAAACAACATTCAGCACTTCAACATTGGCATTTTTCAAAGCATCCCCCAATGAGAGGAGACTTGGAATATGAGCAATTGCCTCAAAATTATACTGAGCTCCTTCAATCTTAAAATACTTGAAATCAAAAGCATAGAACTCTCCACGTTTACAATAGAGAAGGCAGTTACTAGAATGATACATCAAAACAGCATCTCTCATAGAATTTTAGTGGAATATATAAACCAGGAGGAAAGTCAATTGATGCCCCAATATTTATAAAGAAAAGCTCTGTCCAAGATTCTGCCACACCATATTCCTCCATCACCCAAAATTCCAGATCAAAAGTTCCATTGCACATATAAATGTGACCCCTATAAACTCCCAGGACAATATTCCCAGCACAAGTCCATTTATGTATGTCTTCTGAGCAATAATACTCTGGAGAAGGGAAGGATTGGAACATCTCAATTTCAAAGCTAAACCTTAAAATCACAGCTACATCATCATCGTCAAAAGTAAGCCAGTGAAGTGCTCCATTGACACAAGTAGGAAATTTTGCCCCACACAAATAATCCATAGGTGTTCCAACAACCCTCCATGTTTGAGTCCCAAGAGTGTGCATTTCAACAACCGTATCATCCATCCACCCGCCATTATCTTGAACTTTACTATATTTTTCATATATTCTTATCACTTTATACTCGTTAGCTCTTGGATGGAAGCCAAACCCACAAACAAACGGGCCCATTTGTCTCTTAAAATTAGTTGGTTTAGGAAGTCTAATGAACTCCCCTGTAATAGGGTTACAAACAACAAGAGGATTTTGGTCCCTTGGGTTACACAAGCAAAGCAACACATTGCATGAATTCACTACACCAAACTTGTCATCTCCAGGCTTGGGACGAATATAAGGTCTATTACCACAATGACTTTTGGCTTCAATTCTTTTAGCAAGCACCATTTTAGCATCACGTAAAGGAAGACTGAATTTGGCCTCAAGCTCCATCTAACCCTCACAATCAGGCTCAGCAAAATCCTCAAACTCACATGAACAGGAAAGACCATGTTGAGCAAACATTTCAGGTTCAAAATCAAGAAGATGGAGGGTTCTTGAGACACATTTAGGATCATTGGTTCGAATCAAGACATCAACTTCTGCATGCTTAAGGTGCAATTCAGCAAATTTTGGGTCAGAAATTAATGTGCGCCAACTTCTGCTCACACACCTGCAAATAAGAACCCCCTTCATGGGAAGTCTAAGCAACATATTAATGATGATACAATCTGGAAGATCCTCAATAAAAGATCTCAGCTCCTCAATTTCTGTATCATCAACTTGCTCTGATTTTCCGGTTCCACTCTGGTTTTCAAGGGCCTCTAGATTCCTTTTTCTTATTATGGTGATCCTATGTTGACAATGAACACAGAAGCAAAGTTAACTTCTTGATAGACTCATAATGAAAGTGAGAGAGGTGGTTAAGAAAAATCCTAAAACTCACATTCCTAAAAGCAATATGATGAACTGAAAAACAAAGCCCATAAACTTATATCAGAATCAAAAGAAAAAACTTGTTTCCAATGGAAGAAATTATTGCAATTTATCCAAATAAGCGGAAAAAGGATAATGAGAAGGAAAACATGCATCATATCTGTAAACAGAACAGTCCAACTCCAATAGGAACTTTAAACGCTGATGATAAAAGGAGGTGAAGAAAATTGAGTAAATGAGGATCGGAGGTTACAAACCCCAAGAAGAAGAAGAAACTAATGCCAACCTTTTGCCTCGAACTAGGGGCAGGAACTAGCCAACTCGCATGATTTATTTCAAAATTTATTGCTCTGGGCTTAACTTGTCATTTATTTGTATGTAAAATTTTTGGCATATCCTAATATAAAATTTAAGATGTTTAGTATTTTTTTATTTATTTAGGTTTAAATATTAAAATTTAAATAAATTATTAATAAATTTAAAAATTTATTCATATTTTACTTAAATATCTACTTTTCTCTAAAATGAAAAAAATCAATTACACATAAATTTAGGAGTATTTCATGGTTTTTGGAAACTCGTATCCAATATCTTACCCCATATTAATTATTATATTAATCAATTATAATTAATTTGAACAATTGGTAACATATCAATTATTGACAATTTTATTTTATGGTATTAAAAAAATATAATCAACTCAATAAATAGAGATACAATGCACAATTTATTCCACAAATTGCTCCTATTTTTTAGTATTTTACTCAAACAACTGTCAAGGGGTTGATGAGTTGAACCCAATCTTCTGGTGTATATAATTATCTAAACGGAAAATTACGCTGGTTTTGCATTTTTTTACTTAAGTCACCAAATAATTTTAAATATTAAAATTTATCTACATATACTTTAAATTTTTAATACTTTATCTACTTAAACTATTTTCTATAAAAAATTTAACAACAAAAAATGCATATCTATCACACATGATTTTTACTAACTTATATTTTGATTCAATTAGATATTCATTTAGAATTAATTTACTTAAAAAATTTGTATTTATCACCTATTTAAAAATTCTAAATTGAATTGTTGAATTCTAATTTTCAATAGAATTAAAATATTTTTAAGTAAATTATTTTTTCAAGATAAATTGAGTCTGAATGAGCGTCAAATTAAGATAAAATATAAGAAGTAGAGATCATGTACAATGAACCTGAATATTTTGTTAAATTTTAGATAAAAAATAATTTATGTGAATAAAATATTAACAGTGGCAAAGTTCAACTGTTAAAATCATAGGCGAGTTTAAGTGATTTTAAGTAAAAAAGAATAAAATTAGATGTGGATAAAGTATATTTATCCTTATATAATGTTTTACTTATTTTATTGGAAAGTATTTTTGTAAAAAAATATTATTTATATATATATATATATATATATATATATATATATTGTGAAGGAGAGGCATGTAATTTATATTTTTGATTAAAAAATGATATTTAAAGTTATAACAATAAAAGAAAATAAATTTATCTTTGAAAAAGAAAATTTTCTATTTTTTAAATTCTTCATATTTAATAATAAAAAATAAAATACTTTAAAACAGGAAAAACTCCACAAAGAATTGCCAAATATTTTTAAAAAAATAATTAATCCTTTAATTATTTTATTAATTAACAAAGTAAAAATATTTTAATAAATTAGGATATACAAGATTTGTGCCTATTAGGAAAGCAAGAATTCATCCACTAATAGGAGCTGCTTATCATGATGTGGCAAGGGCTGAGACATCTTATTACAAATTTTAAGTTGTTCCTCCCTTTTCTGCTTTCTCTCGACATAAATGGGACGCTTTAACTTCAAGCCAAATGAAGCAGGGTTTGGTTGAAAGTAGCTTTCAAAAGATAGTTACACCTTTGCAAACAGGGCTACCAAAGCCTCCTTGGTCAAAGCTACAATCACTCGATGACAGGATAACTCAACGGAATTTAAGTAACCTTTCTCAGTAGTTAACTTGCCCAATGTCGCCAAGCAGCATGCAAAATTACGTCTAGTAATCGACAAACTACCTAAAATTGTGTAGAACCAGCACTGTATCTACAGATTATACGAAGGAATAGGAACCCAATAACAAAACCAGCATGCAAAATTATGCCCAACCATGGACAAACTACCAAAAATTGTGTAGAACTAGCATTATTCCTGCAAGCATTATATGCTATCTACAGATCATGTGAAGGAATAGGGACCCAATAACAAAACCAGCATGCAAAATTAAGTTCAGGGGTCGACAAAAACAGAAACAATATGAGAAACAGAGATACCGAAAACCCAAGACAGATAAATAATAATAGTTGTAATATTCCATTGATCAAAAGATAAGCAACTATTCAATACAACTCCACAAAATTACTTGCTCATCTCCAAAAGAAGGACCCAAGAAAGGACCAGCTACCGCACCTATCAAGCTTTTGGCATTGGATTAAACTGTCTCGGCTGTTTACTATGAATTCCACTCTTCAAAGATGTATTCATCACTATCGCTTTCAAATTGTGTGCATGAACATGCCTTCCCAAAATCTTCTTGTTCCAAGTAAAGAACTTCATAATCTTCCGGCAGCTTAAATATTCGACCACACCTACATAGTTGACATAAATATCAGACATTACAACTATGTTCTGGATTTTGGAGGTAGTGTTATAACAAGAACTGAGATTATCACAAAAGCCCAACAAATTCTACTTCCTTAAGTTTGAGGGCAAATCCGATGAGAAAATTATCAGGTGTCATTTGCTGAAGGACAATCAAGATTCAACAGGTAATCTACATTATGGTATATGATAAATTTAAATGCACAATTAATGGATCATAGTCAAATAAGGAGACTATACAAAAAAATATGACCATTTTGAAAGCTTTTAGTTCAAATAATATTCGATATTCTTTAAAAATTTTATATTTTTTATTGCGTCTAAGATTTAATCTCTAATTGTTGTATGTATATATTTAGTAGTTTAATCACTCCTTCATTTATCTAAAAAAAGGGGAATATAACCATAAGGAAAGCACGTTCATACATTAAGAGATCCCTCTTCCCCAACCTCTGAAAGTTGTGACTACTATAACACTAAGTCTAGCTAATATAATACCAGGAGTGAAGAAACTGGAAGCATATTATTTCTCGAAAAGCCATCACACAGTTTTAAACACAATTTAGGAGATCCACAGATGAATTATTTTAAGAACATAACAATATGATCAATAAGTAAATAATATGATATTGAAGATTAAGTCATACCAGGAAACAACATTCAGCACTTCAACATTGGCATTTTTCAAAGCATCCTTCAATGAGAGGAGACTTGGAATATGAGCTATTGCTTCAAATTTATGCTGAGTTCCGTCAATCTTAAAATACTTGAAATCAGAAACATAGACTTCTCCAAGTTTACAATAGAGAAGGCAGTTAAAAGAATGATACATCAAAACAGCACCTGTCTCGTAGAATTTTATTGGAATATATAAACCAGGAGGAAAGAAAATTGAAGCCTCGGTATTCATGCAAAAAAGCTTTGTCCAAGATTCTGCCACACCATATTGCTCCATCACCCAAAATTCAAGGCCAAAAGTTCCATTGCACATATAAATGCGGCCCCTATACCCTCCCAGGGCAATATTCCCGGCACTCCTCCATTTATACGATATATCAGTGTCTTCTGAGCAAGAATACTCAGGACAAGGGAAGGATCGGAACGTCTCACTTTCAAAGCTAAAACATTGAACCATAGCTACATCGTCAAAAGTAAGCCAGTGAAGTTCTCCATTCACGCAAGTAGGAAATGTTGCCCCACAAAAGAAGTATGGAGTTGTACCAACAACCCTCCATGTCTGAGTCCCTAGAGTGTGCATTTCAACAACCATACTATCATCCATCCACCCACAATTACCTTGAGTTTCACTATATTTTTCATATATTCTTATCACCTTATATTCATTATTTCTTGGATGAAAGCCAAATCCACAAACAGCAAACCAACAATTTTGTCTCTTAAAATTTGTAGGTTCAGGAAGTCTAATGAACTCCCCTGTAATAGGATTACAAACAACAAGAGGATTTTGGTCCGTTGGGTTACACAAACAAAGAAGCCCATTACATGAATTCACCACACCAAACTTGTCATCTCCAGGCTTGCGACGAATATAAGGTCTATTACCACAATCACTTTTGGCCTCAATTATTTTGTCAAGCACCATTTTAGCATCACGCAAAGGAAGCCTGAATTTGGCTTCAAGCTCCATGCAACCCTCACAATCAGGCTCAGGAAAATCCTCAAATTTACATGAGCAGGAACGGCCATGTTGAGCAAACATTTCGGGTTCAAAATCAAGAAGATGGAGGGTTCTTGAGACACATTTAGGATCATTGGTTCGAATCAAGACATCAACTCGTGCATGCTTCAGGTGCAATTCAGCAAATTTTGGGTCAGAAATTAATGTACGCCAGCTTTTACACACACGCCTGCAAACAAGAACCCCTTTAATGGGAAGTCTAAGCAATATATTAATGATGATACAATCCGGAAGATCCTCAATAAAAGATCTCAGCCCCTCAATTTCTGGGCAATCATCTTGCTTCGATTTTCCATGTCCCGTCTGGCTTTCAAGGGCCTCTAGATTCCTTTTTGTTTTCATGGTGATTCTATATTGATAACGAACACAAAAGCAAAGTTAACTTCTAGATAGATTCATTCTGAAAGTGAGAAAGGGGGTAAGAAAAATCCCAAAACTGACATTCCTAAAGCAATATTATGAACTGAAAAGCAAAGCCAGTAAACCTATATCCAGAACAAAAGAAAAAAGTTTCTTCCAATTGAAGAAACTATTGCAATATATCCAAAAAAGAGTAAAATGGATAATGAGAAGGAAAATATGCAATATACCAGTAAAAAGAACAGTCCAACTCCAATGTGAACTTTAAATGCTGATGACAAAAGGAGGTGGAGAAAATTGCGTAAATAAGGATCGGAAACTTGAAACCCTAATAAGAAGAAGAAGAAGAAACTAATGCAATCCTTTTGCCTAGAACCCAGGGCTTTATTTGATGTGGTGCAGTAAACCTAATCCTACTAAAATTAATTTGATAAGTAAATATTATATATTGAATTAAATTTAAATTAGAATATTTTTTATTGGATCAAATTGTTAAGATCACAATTCTAAATCACAAGTTTAACAACCTATTATATTTTATTATTATTATTATTATATCACTTATTATTTATCATTAATTTTACATAATTAATTAATAAAAATTAATTATTATTATTATAAATATAATTATTTTGTTATTATCATTTAAAAATTATATTATTATTATTGGATATAACTAACATAATATGAAAATAAATGAAGTTACAATAATTTTTAAAGTGGAAAACTTGTGGACTAGAGGAATAGAAATTGCAAGACTTAGCTTAAAAAATTTCACTATTAATTAAAATACATACAGCTATTTTATTAAGTAAATTCACAATGTACATGTAAATATATATATATATATATATATATATATATATATATATATATATATATATATATAATTATGTTATTATAATAATAATTTATTACTTTAATTAATATATTTATTTAGTTATAATAAGTATTTTATGTACGTTTATCTATAGTAATTATTTTTTATTTTTATGTCTTATGATAATAATTTTGAATTCTCATATCATTGATATTAACTTTTAATTTTAATTTAATTATTTATTTTATAACTTTATGTAATATATATTGATAATTTTAAAATATATAAATTCATTACTTTAATATTAAATATTAATATTTTTATATTATTATTTAATTTGATAAACTTATGTAATATGTATTGATAATATTAAATATATATAAAATTCATTAATTTTAGCTTTAAAAATTATTTAATATTACTCATTAGTATAATTATAATATAATATATATTAGGGTAAAATTTTAATATATTAAAATTTAATTTCATAATATATATTAATAAATTGAATTATTATTTATTGATATTGCCAAATTAACTAATAAACTGATGAATTAATACTTATCAATTTTAATTATTTATTAGATTAAATTAATTAGTCTCAATCTCTTATCGGATCAAGTTATTATTATTATATTTTTCATAGTAATTCCAATCCTAGGCTAACCTATAAATATTTTACTATATTACTGGTAAGAGATTGGGACTACTAGAAGTATCATATGACATATATTTTTCTGTATTAATATATTATTTTACTATAAATGTTTTTAATATCAATTTATTGCTTCTTTGTTTACTTACATTGCAACACGCTACTAAAATTCTCTAAACTTAATACTGAAATTTTAAATTGATATTTTTTTTTAAAAAAAAATCTAAGTTGTTTAAATAAAGAAGTATCATACGTTTTTATTATTTGTGACTAAAAAAATATAATATTTAAAATTATGGATATAGAAAAAAAAACTTTCTTCCTTAAAAGAGAAAGTTCTTGTCTAGAGAAATTATTTTGTTAAATTATTTATTAATATTTTAATAATCTATAATTATATTTTTATAAAAAATATTTTTCGAATTCATCATTGACATCATTTTGACTTCGACTAATCATGGCGTCTGTTCCTTGTACTAATCATGACTTTATTATCCTTGAGTTAAAATCCCTACCTTAGTTTGCTGGCTGTCAGGCTGATTGCGAGCATAAACTTTCTCTTTAGAGGAGAAGGGACAATTACCAAAAAATATCAGTTGTAGTCAGGGTCTCCTTGAATTATTTAGCAGGTCTGACAAATCACACATCAATAAATTTATTTCCAATAGGCGATGCACCTCCATGAAAACTTGCTCGAAGAAAGTGCACGAAAAATCTTTCATTAAAAAACTTTTAACTTTAGGCAATAAACTGCCTATTCATCGAATCCGATTTTAGGTCATAGAGTCCAACAAAGGTTATGTATGACTCAGGTCTTGTTCAGGATGAAAACAACTTCCTCTGAAAATACGATTTTTGGAAATATCTTCAGTCATTTGTAATTGCATGATGTTTGAATTTAGCTTCTCTGTGAAAATGATATAAATTTTGGACAATGGGCCCAATCTATTATATCTCTTTCTCCTTTTATGTTCTATACCATTTCTTAGAAAATGCATTGAATGAGTTCCGAAAAGAAATAAATACAATATATATACATTTTTTAAAACCATAAGTTGCAATAATAAAAAAAAGGTTAGTGAGATTAAGTAAAGCTATATCTTTATTTTTTAGAAAATGGCAGAAGGAAAGATCCTCTCGCTTCTCCATGTGAAAATGTCTTATATTATCAGATATTCCTATTCCTAGGACTATAGTATGATAGAACATATTTTTCATAAACAACCCAAGTAGCAATCTAAGTCCAGCCTAGTCATAAATTTGCAGGTGTTCTTTGTAGTTGTCTACTTCAAGTGATCACTGTTAAACAGCTACCTGAATACCATGAATGTTCAGCTTTGCATGCATGGAATCTCTTATTCAATTTTTATTAACTTACTTGGTGCATGGTTGTGCAGAATTTTTCTTTTTTTAATGAGAAATCCTTTAGATTAAATACCATCCTCCTTTTTTGCTCCTTTTCTTGCTTAAGTAGCCTTTCATAACATTCAGATTAATTTATATTATATAATATAATTTTAGTAAGATATTAATATGTCTTCACTCTCTTAATTTTGCTAACTGAAAAATGTCAAATTTGTGACTACTGGCAATATTCTATGACATTTTTTGTTATATTGTTCTTGTAAGGAGAGAAAGGGTGACAGGGATAGAAATAATTATAATAGATTGCAGGAAATTTCTAACATAAAATGATAACAAGAAAAGAAGTGCATTGGAACATAATCCATACTACGTGGATAATAGTAGGGTTCAATTTTTTTTGGATGCACACAGGTAGCTCTATTTATATTTAAGTCTCGTCTCTAAAACTCTCATACAATGTGGTGATATTTCTACATTTTTCTCTAATTTGATTTGCCGTGCCGCTGTGACATTTAAATTGAACTAAAATACTATAAAATTATCATTTAATATAGACAATCAGACGAAGATCATTCTGATTTATTGTATTCATTCAGGTTGCCATGATAATGGATGATAAATGATGAAGATTTCAAACCATTATTTCATTACTTTTTTTCTTCCACTTATTTCCTTTCTTTCTTCCCCATTTTTATACGTACTGGGGATGTAAAACACTGCTAACTAGTTTGTGCCAAGTGGATTTGATATGCAATTATTATCAACAGGTTTTTTTTATGAATCCTATGTCAGAATAGATTGAGTTTCTTACTGTACTTTTGGAGTGATAACAAGGATAGAATTGCAAAATATGTTCTCATTGTGGTACGAGGATTTTTCTATTTTCATTCTAAACTTAAGGAAATAAGTTCCAATAATAATACAGCAAATGCCGAGCAACATGAAAAATTGGGTCAGGGTTAACAATTGCAATTTAAACCAGAAAAGTGGAGAATTACCATTTCTGTGTTGAGGTCAACTTTTTATGATATAGATAGTCAGAAATACAATATTATATTAATATATCATTAAATTTGATTGTATATTATGCTTATTTTTATCTAAAGTTAAATTACGTACGTCATGTAATGATATATTAACAATTGGATTTAATAATGCATTAATACATCATTATATTAATACTGTACCACAGAAATTTTCTCTTATATATACTAAGCTGCTAGATTAAAGATCTTATTCATATTCAGAATGATGGCTTTGTTAATAATTTGCAAATTTTAATTTTTTATTTCTCATTTCTGATTGAAATTTTCGACCAGAAATTTAAAAATCTTGTAAAGGAGCTTTTCATTTCATTTAACTCCGATATACCACTACTTCTTTTCCAACCTTTTATGAACATCAGTTTGTTTGCTCGTTCAAATTATCTTCCAACTAAAACAAAAATGGTGGTACTAGAAGGAAAAAAAGGTTTCTTATTTATTTATTAATTCTAGTGCGAATCATATTAAAGAAGATAAATTATTTCTATTATTAGAAGTCTATGATATTGTGCATTAAGGCCAACTTAAAATAATTATTAGCAATTAAAAATGAAATGAATTTTAAAACTCATTTAATTTAATATATAACATTTAATTGGTAGAAAGATGAAAGTAAATGAACCACTGCATATTAATTTTGATTAGTGAAATTAGTAAAAACACAAAACTTTTAGTACATTAATATAAATAAAATACAAATCTATCAAATCCTCATACTATCAAGTATTATTAGAGGTTTCAAAATGAATTGAGTTTAATGAATTAGTTTGGAATTCATATAATTTTGTTTGACTTGAAATTATGATTAGTAAGAAAAATGATAATAGTGGCCAGACTTGATAAATGATTAGGACTAATTAGCTTGATTTAATAAAGGATTGAAATTTGTAAGTGTTAACTTGTTAATTTATTAGACTAACTTATTAGTCTTATAATAGTAGTAAGTAATAAATATATAATTTATTATTATATGTTCAATTTATATATATATATATTAAAATTATATATATATATATGAATAACATTAAATAATTTTTAATATTAAAATTAATAAATTTATATAATTTATATTGTTAATATATATTATATAAATTTATCAAAATAAATAATTATATTAAAATTTGAATTATTACTTTTATATTAAAAATTTAAATTATTTAAAAAATTTAAAAAATAATTTTGATATTAAATTTAAATATATTATACATATATATAATATAGTAAATTGTTATTTATTTATTATTATTATAATTATTTTTATTAATATAATATTTATATAATTATTTATTTATATATATATTATTAAATAAAATAAATATATAATATAAAATAAATATATATAAAATTCTCAATCAAAATAAAATTCAAATTGTTTTATTAAATGAATATATTATTAAATGAAAATTCACATATTTACTAAATTTCAATAATATATATTTATTTTATTAAATATATATTTAATAATATATATATTTATTTTCATATATAATATATATGACTCACTAATATAGATAATAAAATTTTAAGTGATAATAATAATAAATAATTTTAATTAATTGATAATGTAAAATTAATAATAAATAAATAACTAATATAATAATAATAATAATAAAAATATAATGAGTTATCAACTCATCTGATAAATATCAATTTGAGACTAGAATTGAAGTAACATAATTTAAAATATACCTAGTGAAAAAGTAATTTGATCTAAAATTGATTTGACCAACAATTTTTACTTATTAGATTATTTGATAAAGTTGAATCAACTCGTTTTAATAAATCCAAATATTACTGAATTCATTACTTATAAATAAAAAAAATGAGATTTCTCCACTCAAAAACAACACACATAGATCATATATCATATAAAATCAATTGTAAATTAAAATCTATAATTACACTTAAATAATATTAGTTAATTAATTTACATTAATTTCATGTAATTATCTAAAAATTTCTTTACGCCGGTGATTTGTTTGTAAATACAATAAATAATAAGTGATATCATCCTGTAACATTAGTGGCAATAGAAGAAAACATAAAATGAGCAATCATTTAAAGGGGATCAAGATACCTTGGTAAATAAGGGTAATCCCAACTTCCATTAAAGCAAGTTCAACTACCCCTAGACAGCTAGACAGACCAACAAGTCCTGCTGCCCGTGCGCACTTAGACCCGCACCTGGGCTCAGGCCTGAGCCCACCATTCTATACGAATTAAGTTTGTTGGCATCATGGGAGCTTGCAAATAACGTTCACCTTTTTATAATTCTTAAAAATAATTAAATCATTAAAAAAGTATACATAAAAATTAAAAATCAAATCTTAAAAGTTAAGGAGAATACCTTTAATGTTACATTAAACTGACTTAGATTAAATAAATATACATATTTTTTATAAATTATAATTAATTAATTAATTTTTTTATTTTATATAATGAGTTAATCAAATAAATTTAAAAAAATTATAATAAGCCATTATACACTAAATTACAAAATAACGTTGGATTAAAAAAATTCCTCCAATATATGAAGAACTATTAAAAAAATAATTAAGTTTGTAAAACCTAAGATCATGTGGGCTTGTTCACGTAAGTTTATATTAAAAATGGGCTTCATTTTTTATGCTTGCCCCACTCGATGCCCACAGATGCCTGGAGGCAAGAAACCTGTTTTACATCCCTAGCCATTACCGCTTCGGGCACTTTTTACTTTCCAAACCAACATCTTTTCCATTTCGGCTCTTTGTTGATTAGCAGACATACTCATCTCTGTCCCTTTACTTATCTGCGTTCAAGCGAATGAATTTATAAGGAAAAAAAACGAAATTTGCCTCCTCACTTTACTTATCATCACACACCTTACAAACCTAAAATATCACAAATTCAAAGTTAGGTCTACAAGGAAATCAGACACAGAGGAAACCACAATTTTAACATGAAACAACCTATTTCAAAAATATTTCTATGAAGAAACATGCTTCCCTCCCCATTTAGTTGGATCCAACCAAAATGCTTCAAGGGCACACTTCTGGCATAGTGGTGGTCGCCATGTCAATATACTCAAAATATGAAAGGTCCAAAATCATTGAATTGGATTCAGTGGCGATACTAAGAACAAATTATGAAAAGCTAATTCCCACCATCCCTGATTTCAGAACAAACAGCAAATTATTTAGGAAGCATAACAAAATGTGAGATTTGAAGGAAGACTGGTTGTGCTTGATATATCAGTGAAATTATTTAAAAATCCCTGAAATAACCATAGTAATACATTATTGCTCAGACAACTAGAAGTGCAAAAGTCAGAAGTAGGAATGAGGAGATACAAATGATATAGTAATTAAACAGAGCAAAGCACTAGGAAGATGCCGTAAACACGCAGAGTTTGTCTGTGTCTCTCCTCAATGCACAATGAGGTACGGACAGGGCCTCACAAAGTAAATATTTTTGTTCCATTTATATTCCTGTCTTACTAAATGGTGTAATTAGCACTGCCATCCAGTGAGTTGTTTACAACTGACCTGACATAGTGAAATTTTGCAATAAAATGCCAAATCTTCTATAACCATCAATGTTAAAAGATCAATAACATCATTGAGTAAGCTCTCATATTAGACTAGCAAGTTGCAATCTAAAGAAGAAAATATTGACCTCGCAGTAGCACGGACAATTAAAAGAAAAAACAAAAAGGAAACATATACTACAAATATGAATGACATAACAACAAAAGAGTAGCAAAAAACTTGGTGCAGATAATCATCCATTGGAAGTCTAAATGATGTAAAAAGCATATATTTCAAAATAATGTCACCATTAACCACAATTTCACTAAAAGAAAAGTCCAAACTAAAATTAGCAAAAATTATATCGAGTAATTGACCACAAACTAGCTATGAATTTGTATACAGGAATTTGCATAGCTCACAATTTTTGTGGGGTGAAAGTTTGGATGTTCGAAGCATTTAGATCACAATATTCTTCAACAACTGAAACTTTAGAAGAGCACCTAACTTATCAAGAGGCAGGTTTATACTTTGAACATGTAGCATGAACCCTAAAAAAGAAGAATAATAATGCCAATTTATATATTCAAGAGTCACATCAAAATCAAGAATAATTCAATAATGATCATAGGAAGAAAAAAGTCTCAGTCACAAATATACGGCATCACAAAATCTAAAATCTACAATCAAACTAATAATTAATAGCTTCAGCTTCTAGATAAAAAAAGTAATGAGCAAATGGAAATGATAAATTGCAATGCTTATGGGGAAAAGTGTTAAAGGATGGATTAACGAATAAATCTATGGCTAGAGATGAGAAAGTATTGGGTTTGTGTGATTTGCACGGTTCGGTAAATCTGTAACTAAAATAATTGGTTTAATGTGTGAGAATCAATTAAACCAAGGATTTCGCTTTCGTTCTCCTTCCCATGCACGTTTTCAGCGTTTTATACATTGCAAGTGAATACAAACAGTTACATAATAGCACAAACCTTAGGTCTATATGTATATGTGCATATCAAATAAACTACCTGACAGATAAATCTCATTAATACCTAAAGTAAAGTGTGAAGAATCGTTACTGTTCCTCATGATCGCAATCGATCGCTGTTGTCGGCTGTAACTGCAAAATCTTCATATCGTTATCAATGGTCATTGTTGAGAGCCCTTCAATCTCTATTGTCCTTGCTCGCTTCCCTTTCCATTTGGTCTGGGCTGCATTCTGAATTAGGCCCAAGGGGATAAATAAAACCAAACAATTTATTGGGGCCAATTCATAAATGTCTTTATTCCCATTTTCCCACATGCTCAGTGTGCCATCAATTTATTGGTGATCCAAAGCACCAATGCACCACTTAGTGTATCATAGATATTTCTTAACAGGGATTACCAAAAAGGCCCATTTTCAATTTGGAAAATGCTAACAATAACTTCCGAAGTTGTTATTTAACATTAAATACGTATTCCTAACCAATCAAATTTAATGCTTCATTTCTCTTTTTAATAATATAATAAATGATAATATAATTAATATTAAAATCAAATTTAATGCTTCGTTTCTATTTAAATGTTATATTATTATTAAAATTAGTGTTCCTCATTTATTATATTACTAAAAATAAAAATAAAGCATTAAATTCAATCAATTGGGGGATACCTAGTTAATGCTTGGCAATAGTTTTGGGGCTGTTGTTAGCATTAGCCTTTCAATTTTTCATCATACACTTCCTTAAAAATGAGGCGAAAATGAAAGAGAACATATGATCTTGGATTCGTAGTAAAACAAAGGGACTATATCATATAACACGATCAAAAGGAAAACAGGCCCCTCTTCCCCACTGCATGACAATAATTGAATTATGAATAACCTATTAAAATATCATCTAAATCTGCTTAAAATAATGCAAGCAATGAAGGACCGCCCAGCGTATGACTTCTTTTAAGAGCCAGGACACAATTTTTCAATACACAGCTTATGGGATCCCTACTGCTGAATAATATTGAGAATAGAACATGTGATCATCAGTTAAGTCGAATGAGATATATAAGTTTAAATCTTAATGGGAAACAACATTTAACACATCTACATTATCTCTTTTCACAGCATCCTTCAACGAGACACAACTTGGAGAATCATGTTTATTATTTAATAAATAAAAAATAGAGTAAATCTTGTATGCGTTTTCTGTGCATCAAAATTAAATCCCTGAACGTATGATCTTAAGAAAATCATGTTTACTAGAACTTGTTTTGGCCAAGTGTCCAAGATGACTAAAAGGAACTATCTTCTTATTTGTGAAAAAGATGCGGATCAACTGAATATAATAAATAGACATAACTTTGCACAAAGTAATGAATAGATGAAAATTTTTGAACATATAAAGTGCTAATAAATAAATTATTAACTTAAAATAAATCTGAACATATATATTTCTCACACTCACCCACAAAAGTACACATATGCTTAATTTGAATCATATTTAACTGAATTCACCTTTTAAAAAACCGATTAAGTTAATATGACATTGACATGCAATGTGAGGGATAAATAGCCCTATCCGTGACCATAACTACATATCTCTTGTGCTTAAGAAAATGTTTTTGTGCATGGTGCATGTGCACACACTTTTTACACAAAAAAGGAGCATCCTGGGATCCGCATGCTCATCTTAATGTCTAAGTGCTGAGACATTATTCCTTCTAGCCAAGTAAAGCAAGGTTCAGATGAAAGTAGTTGAGCCTTTGAAATTAAGCCAGTAACCTGTTAATGCTGTCCTCTCAACCAAGAAGCAACTTGTCACTGGATATAACTCCTTTGCAGAAAATGCTATCAAGGCCTCTTTGTTCAAAGCTACAATCAAGAGACAAATGATAACGACTTCAATGATAGGATGATGTTCACACATTTCATTTCCTTGATAATTCAATTGAATTTAAGTAACCTCTCTTAGGAATTAACTAGCCAATGAACAAAATACCAAAAATAATGTAGATCTATAAGAAAAATGTAAGGACGCTTTTAAGTGCTGAAATATTCAGTTATACAAATGAACCAGGTTCTCACCTCAGTCTAATCTGAGAGCATCATAGATGACAATTACATCCCTTGTGTCAATCTTCTGCTCTTAAACACCAGCTTGTTACAATATACACAGATCGTAAGGAATAGGAACCCAATAATAAAAACAGCGTGCAAAATTATGTTTAGGGATAGACAAAAGTATTCTAGCAAGCAAAAAATAGCCACCATCCGGCCAACAAAATAGAAAGGATATCAGAAACTGAAAACTCAAGACAGGTAATTAATATTTAATAATAGTTATAAGATTCCATTGGTCAAGAGATAAGCAACTATACAATAGTCAATACAACTGTCAAGCATTTTGCATTAGATTGAACTGTCTCTACTGTTTAGTATGAATTCTATTCTTCAGAATCATATTCATCACTCTCACTCACAGATGGTTTGTATAACCATGCCATCCCCATATCCTCTTGTGCCAAGTAAAAAACTTCATTCTCTTCCTGTAGTTTGAATGCACCACACCTACATCAATTGAGATAAATATCATACCTTACTATTATGTCCTTGAGGTTAAATCAAATGGAAAAATAATCAGGTGTCATTTGCTGAAGGAAAACCAAGATCCGACTAACTTTGTACATTATAGTATACAGTAAATTTAGTCAAACAATCAATGGATCATAGTAAAATAAGGAGACTATACAGTAGAATATGAAGGAAAAGAGGTTCATAAGTAAAGAGATTGCCCTTCCCCAACCTCTGAAAGTTGAGACTAAAATAACACTTGCAATCTTGCTAACATAATACCAGAAGTGAACAAACCGGAGGCATATTATCTCTTGAAAAGCCATCACACAGCTTTAAACACACAACTTAGGGGATCCACAGTTGAATTATTTAGAAAACAAAACAATATGGTCAATAAGTAAATAATATTATATGAAAATTAAATCTTACCAGGAAACGACATTCAGCACTTCAACATTGGCATTTTTCAAAGCATCCTTCAATGAGAGGAGACTTGGAATATGAGCAATTGCTTCAAATTTATAGTCAGTTCCATAAATCTTAAAATATTTGAATTCAGAACCATATAACTCTCCAGGTTTACAATAGAGAAGGAAGTTACGAGAATGATACATCAATACAGCACCTGTCTCGTAGAATTTTATGGGCAAATATAAACCAGGAGGAAAGTCCTCAATATCCATGCAGAAAAGCTTTGTCCAAGATTCGGCCACACCATATTCCTTCATCACCCAAAATTCAAGACCAAAAACTCCATTGCACATATAAATGCAGCCCCTATACTCTCCCAGGATGATATTCTCTACACTCCTCCATTTATATATGTCTTCTAAGCAAGAACGCTGAGGACAAGGGAAGAATTGGAACATCTCACTTTCAAAGCTAAAACTTAAAATCATAGCTATGTCATCATCGTCAAAAGTAAGCCAATGAAGTGCTCCATTGAAACAAGTAGAAAATTTTGGCCTATACGAAAAAGATGGAGGTTTTCCAACAACCCTCCATATTTGAGTCCCCAGCGTGTACATTTCAGCAACATACATCCATTCACCATTATTTTGAGTTTTGGTATATTTTCCATATGATCTTATCACCTTATACTCATTAGTTCTTGGATGAAAGCCAAACCCACAAAAAAATGGCCCCATTAGTCCCCTAAAATTAACAGGTTCAGGAAGCCTTACGAACTCCCCTGTAATAGGATTACAAACAACAAGAGCATTTGGGTCCCTTCGATTACACAAGCAAAGCAAGTCATTACATGAATTCAGCACAATAAGCTTGTCATCTCCAGGCTTGGAAGGAATATAACGTCTATTACTACAATCATTTTTGGCCTCAATTTTTTGGTCAAGCACAATTTTCGCATCTTGAAAAGGAAGCCTGAATTTGGCCTCAAGCTTCATGTGACTCTTACAGTTAAGCTTAGGAGAACCCTCAAAGTCACATTTACAGAAAGGGCCATGTTCAGCAAACATTTCAGGTTCAAAATCAAGAAGATGGAGGGTCCTCGAGACACATGCAGGATCATTGCTTCAAATCAAGACATCAACTGGTGCATGCTTAAGGTGCAATTTAGCAAATTCTGGGTCAGAAATTAATGTGCGCCAACTTTTGCACACACAACTGCAAACAAGAACCCCCTTCATGGGAAGTCTAAGCAATATATTAACGATGATACAATCTGGAAGATACTCAAAAAAAGATCCCAGCCTCTCAATTTCTGGGTCATCAACTTGTTTTGATTTTCCATCAGTCTGGCTTTCAATGGCCTCCCGATTCTTTTTTGTTATCATGGTGATCCTATATTAACATTGAATACATAAGCAAAGTTTACTTCTTGACAGACTCATTCTGAAACTGAGCAGTGGGGGGGGGGGGGGAGTGTGGAAAATCCCAAAACTAACATTAGTAATAGCAATATTATGAACTGAAAAGCAAATCCATAAATTTATATCAAGGGTAAAAGGAAAAAAATTTCTTCCAATGGAAGAAATTATTGCAATCGATCCAAATAAGCGGAGCATGAAAAAGAAGGAGAACATGAAATATACCAGTAAACAGAACAGAACAATCCAATGTGAACTTTAAATGCCGATGACAATAGAAGAAGAAGAGTGAGGATGGGCAAACTGAAACCCTAATAACAAGAAGAAACTAATGCGACCCTTTTGCCCAGAACACAGGGCTTCCGGCTTCGTTTGATGTGGTGCGGTCAAACTACCCCATAAACACGCTCCCAAACATAAGGGCGGGAAATCGGGCGGGTATGGGGGATTAAATGCCTCTAAGCTAATCGCTCGCTCAAAATTATATGTTATAAAATTGAATCCGTAATAACTCACAAATACTATATTACTTGCTTGGAACCTACTTTACGGTTACCAACAGTTATGATTGAGTGTGAGTGGATTTAAAATATTTTAAATAGAAATGCCAACACATTAGTTATTTTGCAAATTGATTCACTACTTACTTTCTTATATATAACTTTATCATAAAATAATCTAGATTTATATGAAATATTATTATTTCCATTTGCAAAACTAATACAAAAGAATTAATAAGCATTCTTCCATTAGATGAAATTAGTTATACATAAATTATTATTGTACTTTGTTAAAGAAATTAGCGAAGTTAAATTGAAATAGAAATAAGATATAAATAGAAATACAATGTATTTTAAAAATTAACATTGCTAGTTTTTGTTTTTGTTTGTTTAGATAAAATGAATAAATGAATCTAGTATGTTCCCTAAATGTATAGAATCCTTAGATAAATAAATTAATTATATATAAAGCACTATGATTAGGTTGCTTTCTATAAATAGGATGGAAGACAAAGTAAAGTTGTATTTTCAATGTTTGATATCTCTGTCTAATGAGTGATGATGAGGAAGAAGCCAATAAATTTTTCTTTGCAACCAATGCTTAAAATAACATCATTCTTTGAATATTTGCGGTTGAGTTGCAGTTAGTATTAAATAGTGAATTTTAACTTATATCTGTCCACACAACTAAACTATATAATTTTAGATTGGGCGGGTGGTTTGTAGCGATTGGATGCAAAACTTCCCACCCTACCAAACATATTTCTTGTGGGACCGAATGAACTTTATTTTATGGATAAACTAGTGACTAAGTTTGTGGATATTTAATAAAATTTATAATATTTTTTAAAAAGGTATAATAATTTATTTATATTTTAAAATATACTATTTAATTTATAAAAATTTAAAATATGAATTGTGCATTATTTTTATTTTTTTAAATTTCAATCTACATATTGTATGTAATTATATACTAGTAAAAACTAATAATAAAAGAAAATATTTATATTATGCTTGATGCGATAAAATATAAATAAAAATGATTGTTGAATATAAAAATATTTTCATAATTATATTTCATACATAAAAATAATATATAAACTGAATGGAAAATGAGTATTTAATATATAGATAATATAATTTTTAGTATTTAATATATAAATGGATTTTATACCACCGTTACCTCGTCTATTGTTACGTTATAAGAAAATTTCTAAACTTTGTTACTTTTTATAAAAAAATTTAGTTATATTTATTTTTTAATATCGTAATATCTTCATACATATTAATAATATAAATAATTTTTATTTTACAATTAATCAAATTAATTTAGATAAGCAATATCATTTTTCAAATATTTTTTATATCAATGTATTTCAATACATTTCTGTCAAATTTTATAACCAAATAAAAAGAATAAATTAAAAATAACAAATTATATAAATGTTTTAATAAATAATTTAATTAATTTATTTTATAATTTTTAATGCTTTTCCATTGATAAATTCACTTATCACCTTGATAAAAATAAAACAATAAAATAATTTTAATTTAAAAAATACTTATAAATCGTGTTTAAAGAAGAATTTGATTTAAAGAAGTTTTTTTCCTTTAAATGTAGGAAGGCAACATATAATATCAAGAAAATATTAAAAAATTCAAGCAAATCCATTTAATTTAATTTTTAAATATTTTTATTACAAATAGAGAATCTAATTGACTCATTCAATTTATTTATATAAAATATTTTAAAAAATTTGTAATTCATATTTATTGATGAATTTTATTTAAAAAGACTTTTCTAATAAATATAAATAATTTATTCGTTAATAGTGTAAAGAGTATTACATATTTAGTAGAGTAAATATAAATTATGATCTTAAGAACTATTTAATAATTTTAATTATATTTATTAGTGTTTATATTATATGTTTTAGTAAATAATTTTCACCTCAAAGCAAGAATTATTAGATATTATTTTATTATAAAAAATATTTACATAAATTACGTCAAATTAAATGTGTTATACGATGTAATAAATAAAAGGAACAAAAATAGTAAGCATTGACATAGACCAATTTTCACTTATACATATTTAGTTTAAAATATAGTACTTGAAATTTGATATAAAAATATTGATAAAATTTAAATAATAAATTTAATTCTAATTTTCAAATATATTAATTCAAAATAGAATGAGTAAATAATAAATTCAATTAATACAGTATATAAAAATAAAAAATTCAATTAATATTTTATATAAAATCATGTTATTTAAAATATTTTTATAATACAAATAAAAGATATCATATTATATTTATGCTATATAGTGATTTGAATGTCTAAGTTGCAAACAAATGAATGAACATTAAAAATAAAAAATATGTAACAAAATAAATTAAGAAAGAGAAATAATATATGAATTATAAAGTTATACAAATTAAAAATAGAATATATAATTAATTAATTTAATTAAATAAAATATTTAAATTATTAAAAATGATTTTATAAAAGAAATAAAATAAATTATAATATATCCATGTTATTCAATATATTGCATCTAAAATTTTAATAGTAGAAGTAAAAATGAAAAAAATATAATGGAGTAGATAAATTAGGAAACACGCTATTTGGACTATAAACCATTGATGAAATTTCAATTAATGTGTTTTTAATTTAAAATATAATACTTGAAAATTATTAAAAAATAAAAAAATATTCAATTTAATTATTAAGTATTGTTTTTAAAAATTAAATATATAATTAATTAATTTTTTAATAATTTTATTTTACAATTTTAATTTATATTAAATATTTAAATAAGCCAAAAATAAAATATAATATATTATATACTACTTGGCAATATTGGTGTTTAAACTGTAAAAAAGAGAAAAACATACAATAGAGCAAATAAAAAGAAAAGAAATAACATGTGAGATATAAAATAACAAATAAAGATAAGGAATGGACAAGCCGGATTGGGCTAACCCTTGAATTGGCTTGTGTGGGCCGTCATTAAATTGGCTGAGTCAGGTTCATCCATTTTTTGATCCATTTCAATGGCTTTAATAATAAGAAAAATAGAATATATAATGAATTAATTAAATAAATAAAAGCTTTAACATAATTAAAATATTCTTATAATAAAAATATATAATCTGATATATTTTTATTGCTTAAAAATATTAGTGTCTAAACTTTAAATATCATTGGTGGATAAAAAAAGGATAAGAAAAACATATAATAAAATAGATTAAATGAAGAAAAATAATAATGTTCAAGTTATAAAGTATAATACACAATTAAATAATTCAATTAATAATTTCAATAATGAAATTTTAATATATTTAAAATATTTTTAAAAATTTAAATATAACATAAATAATATTATATCCATATTACTCAATAATGTTGATTTTTGAGTTATAAGCAATATAAGAGAGCATGAAAAATGAAAAAAATGTGTAATGGAGCAAATAAAAACAAGAGAAATAATATTTGAGCTAATAAATAATCAAAGTTAAAAATAAAATATATAATAAAATAAATTAATTTAAACAAATAAAAATTTTAAATTTTTTAAATATTTTTATCATAAAATCAAATTTTGTTATATTAAATTCATATTACTTCATAATATTTGAATTCTAAATAATATAAGTAAAATGTAAAAAATGGAAAAAGCATGTGAAATAATAGATGAAGTATAAAGCCTTAACATAATTTTAATTAATATATGTTTAATTTGACATATAATAATTAAAAATTGAGATGAAAGAAATATTTATAAATTTTAAATAAATAAATTTGATTTTAGCATTCAAATTTTATTATTAAAAATAGAATAGTTAATTAAATAGTTTAATTAATAATATTTATATTAAAATTTAATTTATTTAAAAATATTTATAAAAATTTAAAAATATATAATGTTATATCTATACTATCTAATAATATTAATATTTTAATTATAAATAATATAAATGATTATAAAAAATAAAAAATATAAAGTAAAATAAATAAAAAGATGAAACATAATAGTTCAGTTATAAAATAAGAGAAGTTAAAACTAAAATATATGATAAAGTAAATTAATTTAATTAAATCAAAATTTTAAATTATTTAAAATATTTTATAACAAAAAATTTATTATATAAAATTTATATTATTCAATAGTGTTTAAGTTGTAAATTGTATTAGTAAAAAGAAAAAATGTAAAAAAATGTTAAATAGTTGACATTCAATTAATTTGACACATAATGTTTAAAAATTGATATGAAAGAGACATTTATAAAATTTAAATAAATAAATTTTATTTTAGTTTTTAAATATTATTAAAAATATACTATTTGATTAATTAAAGTAATTTATAAGTTTTTAATAAAATTTTAATTTTAATTTATTTAAAATATTTATAAAAATTTTAAAATAAAAAATATATAATATTATATCTATGTTATTAAGTGATATTAATGTATGAGTTATAAAAATAAATGTATAAAATAGAAAAATATGAAACAGAACAAATAAAAAAAAGGAGAAATAATGTTTGAAATATAAAATAATAAGAATCAAATAAAATATATACTAAAATAAATTAATTTAACTAATTATATAAAAAATTTAAATTATTTAAAATATTTTTATTCTAAGTAAATTATACTATATTAAATTTATAATATTCAATAATAATATTTAAGTTATAAATAATATAAATAAAAAGAAAAATAAAACTGAAAAACAAAGTGTTGGACGGGAAATTTTCTTTCCTCAAGCCAACACGTGTAATAAAAAAAAACCAATAGCAGCCAAAAAAAGTTAAAAATAGGAACTTTACAAGAAACTAATAAACATACACAATTCTTGGCAAAGTTCTGCTTGTTATATCATTCATCATATGCAGAATTACATCTGACCAGGAGGGAGGGAAGGCATATCATTCAAACATTTGAGCAATAAATAATCTTTTTTGCTGCAGAATCAACCACAAAATTTGCCTTCCTATATATACACTTGATTTCAAGGGAACTTAGTTAAAAACAGTAATTTCTTGGAGGTCTTCCACCAAGCTATATGCATCAGCAGCTAAAATATTAGTATTCTGTAAAATAATATGTAAAATAGATAAAGAGTCTAATTCCACTATTATTAGGAGTAGATTCTTATTATATGCTAATAATAAACTCTCTTAGGTCAAATAATTTTGCCATATAATTTGAATATACTTTCAATCTTCTATTATATCCAACCACCCATTTTCTAGTACTATATTTGATTACAGCTGAACATGCTGCTAGTCTTGAGTTGTTTTTTGCAACTTCATTAGTATTCAGTTTATAGCAACTTAAAAGGATACGTCCTATCTAATCTCCCTAACTAGTTGTTGAGTATGTACCCCACTAGGTGCCATGGTGGCCCAAAACTCTGTTGCTTTTGATATAGTAATATTCCTTTCATTGTAGTAGTAGCTTTTCTAACCTGTGCTGCACATGTGTCTATTTTTTATATAAAAAATAATAAATATATAATAGAAAGCATAAAAGTTTTTAAAAGTAATTTATCATGTTCATTTTGTAGTTATATATTCAAATTTATAAATAATAAAATTCTTAAATATAACATAAGAGTTAAAAATATGATATATAGTTAAGTAGTTAAATTAAATTAAAATTTTAAATTATTTAAATATTTTTATAATAAAAAATTTGCATTGCATTCATATTATCTAGTGAAATTGATATCTCAATTATAATGAATAGTAATAAATAAGAAAACATGAAAAATATGTAGTATAATTGATAAAAGGAATTGAAATAGTGTGTTAATTATAAAAAATTGTATTTAATTTAAAATATAATATTTAAACAATTTATATAAAAATTAATATTATTTAAATAAGTAGACTAAAATTCTATTTTAATCCTTCAAATTTTCAATTTCTATTAATTTAGTCCCTAAATTAAGATTTGTATCAATTTGATTCCCGAAGTTTTAAGCTCAAGTAAAATTTTGGCCTCTCACGAGAACCAAAATGTTGTAAATTTTTACTCCTCATAGGGACTAAAATTTTACTTAGGTTTAAAATTTCAGAGACCAATTTGATACACATCTTATTTCAGGGATTACATTGATAGAAATTGAAAATTTAGAACCTAAAATAGGGTTTAAGTCAAATAAGTAAAGTAAAATTTATATTATTTTATTAATATTTTTATTAAAAATAATTTAATAAGTGACTGCTGAATTATAAGTTTTAAGTTCTTTAAAAATTGACTTTCAAGTAGTATTCCAACATACAAGAATTGAGTCGTGTAAGGAAGACACAACAAATCCAATTTAAGTGAAGCTAAAGCAGACAACCAAAACTATTGATACCTTGTCCGGAAACTCAGCAAGGAACTATTTGCAGTAACTTTGATAAAAGGATGCGATAAGGAATAACTTTTCTTTATTTTTGTTTTTGGGATCGGGTTACCGCCATCGATTCTTTCTTCTCTTTTATGCTTATTTCTTTCCTCTTTTGTTTCTCATAAGCAAAAACCTTTTTCTTTTTTCTTTTTTCTAATTTTATGTACTTTCAACTTTATTCCCTGTGTTTTAATTTTACTTATATGCAATTTTTTCTTTAACAGGTTTTCTTTATGATTTAATTTTAGTGGGGTTTAAATTTCACACCAGCTATCTAGCATCAATATTTAAGCATCCACCTGCATGTTTCTAATTAATTACTTCTCCCGATCTCTTGCGTCTCCCATCACTCATGTTGCAGCTGTTACTCACCACGGCTACAAAAGAAATAAAATTCCTTTTTCATTTAAAATTAAACACCATTTTAAAAATTTATATCGTAAAAATTTACTTAATATTAAATATTTTTTTAAAAAATCATTTAAAATTAAAATAGAATTTTATTTTAAACTATGCCAAACAAAGTAATAATGGTATAATTACACTTGATATTATTTTAAAAATTTTAGTTTCTTTATATTCTTGTGTTCAAAGTTCAAACCTAAAATCTTGGATCTTAATATGTGTGTAATTAAATAAAATACTATTTCTATCATTATTATCAAGTATATATATATGTGTGTGTGTGTGAGGAAGGATTCATTGATACTGGGGTGTAAGTTTAAATGATTTATACCAAATCTAAGCCATTAATATCAATAAATTTGAAGGATAAGATTAAATCATCTTAGGTAAGTTTTTTACACTACCTGTAACTTACTCTCTGAAATAATAAATAATAATTATCATATCATTAATGTACTAAAATCAATTTTTTGTGAAAAATAATTTTAATGGAGGATCAATTTCAAGTAATATACAAAAATATTATAATTATCAAATAAAAATATTTTCATCATTTGAAATCAATGTATGATTATGAAGCTACTATTATCTTGTGATGTTTCTTTTGCTAAAAATATTTTTATTAAAATATTAAATAAAATAGTTAGTATAACATAAACAAAATATTTTATAAATATATAATATGAAATTAATTTTTTTTATAAAAATAGATAAAAAGAATTATGATTAATATATTAAACTAAATTCCCTTACAATTAGAACAGATAATCATAAAAATTACAAACCAATATGCATATGAGCTCTAAAAAATTTTATGATAATACCTAATAATTATAAAAAATTATTTTTAATTTAAATGTCACAATAATATTTTACTTTCAAAATATAATTAAATTATTTAATATAATCCTTGACTATAAGTCTTTCTCTTTTTTTTATGAAAATAATATAATTGCATAAATAATTTATTAATATTTTTTATTGTTAATATTATAAATATTTACATAATATTTCAATTATAATATACAATGTATGTTTAATCAATATTTTGACAAAGAGAACTAAATTTTTTATTTAACAGTTATAATATTTTTAACTTCTTATCTAGGATTTAAAAATGGTTCGTAACATTATATTACTTGCAATATTGCAATTTCAGACCTGATCGCATTTGCGATCCATAATTTTCATAATTTTAGACCACTATGATTGTATTTTCCCATATTTATTCACATCGTAGTGATACCATGATTGCAATTACGATCACAACTACAATTTAAATTCTTACTTCTTATTTGAATATAAATCTTATTTTTTGGTAATTAATCTAAATCTTATTTAAATTTTTACAAAAATTGATTTTAGTACATTAGTGATGTGATAATTATTATTTATTACATCAATGATGAGGGAGAGCAAGTTATATAGATTGTAAAGAATTACCTAAGTTGAATTAATCCTAGCTTCCAAATTTTATTGATATAATAGTTTAGATTTGGTGTAAGTCATTTAAACTTACATCGATTTATAGTGCTAAAATAACAAGGATAGGATTTGAGAAATTGAAACCTCAAGACACCTAATTAAATATAAGTTAGGGATGATGTACAAAAAGATTTAGAAATCCATTTTTTCATTTTACCCTTGAACCTCATCAAATTTATTAAATTGCCCTCCCACATTAAAACTCCCTCTTTACTCCCAATTTTCTCACTTTTTCCAGAAGTTTGAGCTGGCCACTCCTATTCCTCCTCAACTTCTTATTCAATTCAATCAAGTCAAATTTAATCATCTTCAATAAGATTAAGTTAAGGAGGTCCAAGAAAATTCTTCATATATCTTTAAGGGTAAGGCCACCAAATTTCCAATCTTTTTTTTTATCTTTTCTAACATCAAGTAAATTAAAAATCTATTTCACTACCTAAAATTTAAGTTTAATTTGTTAATTTAGTTATAAATTAAATTTCTATGAAATTGATGATTCAATGTTAGCATCTTCTTAATTAGGGTAATTTTTTATTGCTGGTAGGAGGAAAATATTGTTGTTATTGCTTGAATGAGAGATGAGTTGGGTTTGTTGCATGTAATTTAAGTAAAGTTAAGTGTTGGTTCTACATTTTTATATGAATTTTTGGAAATTTGATATCAGTATTTGACTATAGTATTTGAATACTAAGCCTTAAAGGGATGTATTCGGATATTATATTTGAATATCAAAACTTGAATTTGCCTTTGGATGCAAGTAGTCTACTATTATAATTGATTACTTCAATTTGTAAAACTAAATAATAGAATACAATAGTAGAATACTTCTTATTTGTGAACTAGGTAATAGAATACATTTTATGTATGAACTAAGTAATAAACTATATTAATAGATTACTTTTAGTTTGCATGCATTCTAGAATTATATGGCACTATGAGGTTGTATAGCATACATACTAAAATAATTAGCTATGAATGAATGCATGTATAGTTAATAATAACATACTGTGAGGAATGGGATGTGATGTGAGATGATACATATTTTTCTGTGATTAAATTATCTTGTATAACCATATATGATACTTTAATGTGATATTAAAATGTGTTAATGGTATTATTAATATTGAAATCCTATTGAGGGATCTGTTATTGAATGGAAATAGTATGCTAAGATTATAGGTTAAGACATGTTTTTTGGTTCTATAAATTCGTAAGAGTATATGGAAAATTTTGGGGGTATTTGGATATAGTATTTGAATATGGGTTCTAGTTATAATTCTAGATGATTATACTCGAAGATCCTATTTAAGTATCATAAGGAGACCTTACCTTTAAATGTAGGTATTTGAGTACAATACTCGACTAAAGCCTTACTGAAAGCCATAGTTAAGTATTATAGTTGAATAATATGAGAAATGACACTCTTTGCTTAAGAGTATTTGACAATTATAATCAAATATGGGCTTTATGAAGCCTCATATTTAACTGTTATAGTAAAGTACCCATGCTTTAAACTTTGTATGATTCTTTTGATGGTATTATGTGATAGCATTAAGCTATAAATTGTATAGTGATAAATTTATTTGGTGAATGCTTACATGTTACTAATGATTTTATTTTGATTGGGAATGTTTGTTTGTGTGAATTGCTTATCAGTAGTAATTATTTATTGATTGTAAAGGTGAATGGCATTACTGATGACGTAAATCTAATGAGGATATGTTGTGATTGTGAAATTGTGACTGAATGTGTTTGATGCCATCGGGCATAATGAAAAAAATGAGAATGTGATGAAATATGTAAATATGATTAGGAGAGTTGATGAAATGAAATGTGAAACTAGATCAAGGGGAAAATAGTGAGAGGGGATAAAGTGAGAACTTAGAATATACAAGGTGGTTCATTTACTTTTCTTTATTCATGTTGGTACAAGAACCTAGGTTTTCTTTGTATAAACATAAAAAATTGAGCCTTGGAAACTCTTGTTTATGAATAATAGTGAAACATGGACTCTCCACCCAATGGCCTTTTTTTTATAAAGTTTGGAGTGGTTTTGGTAGTTGCTAGGAGTTATCACCTGTATCTTATCCTAAGCACTCATGTTACATCATATGGCATGTCTCACCCTAGTGCTCATAGGGAGTAGGTAGGAAGAATGGCAAGCAGTCCTAATCGAATGGGTAGGATGAGAATAATCCTTGGCATTAGAGTTAGTTGATATTGTCTATATTGTCTATGCATTTTTATTTTTGAATGTGAATGATTATGATTGATAATGAAAGTTAGACAAAATGGATTATATATATTGTCATCTTATATTTTCTTATTGATTATTGCATACTATTATTAATAAATAATTGTGTTATGTGATATAAAAGTTAGAAATTGTGGATATGATTGTGGATTGCTATGATTCAACACTTAAATAAAATAAAATGGTTATGAGTATGGTTGTTTATGATTGTTAAATAGGTTATTTGTTTATTGAGTCTATAAATCACTGTTATTTTTATTTAAAATGTTTTATAAATTTGTATGTTGTAGCTCCTTAGCTACCACCAAAAGCTTAGGTGTAAGATTCTCTTAGAGAATAGGTTTATGTAGCCATAATTATGTTTAGTATGTTGTGGGATTTGTAGGAAAAATTATGAAAATGTGTAAGAACTTGGATATAAATTGCAAATATTATTATGCATGCTTTAATATTAGATATAAAAGAAATGGATTAGGTTCTAATACCTATGTAATGATGTCAAAGTAGAATTAGATAAGGTCATGAAAATCAAGTAAAGGAATTTTATACTAGTCACAATTAAATGGGTTGTGACTAACAAATATTGCAAGCTTGATCTTAATACTTTCAAATGCATCATATTTCTATATTATATATATGTATATATTATATGTTAATTGTATCAAAATAATAGATACTCATGCATCCTGCCCAGAACATGTATGACAAGAAACTTAAAAAATTCTTTTTGAAGACATTCAATATCTTTTAAAAAGAAGAATGTTGAATGAATGTTAAAACATCTTTTCAAACTTTACCTTCATTGTTTGAAGTTTGTTTCATCAGATATTAATAAACTTTATTCTTGATTATTTGTAAATTGACAAATTCTTTTTCTAATTTATTGTTATATTTTTATTAAAACCAAAGAAGTCGTTAGTATGTTACTCTAATTAATCTGGTGATAATATCAATAATTTAATACATGAAAGTCAATAATTTAACCACAGTTAATTTTATCCATTGCAGATGCACATAATTATTTATTTATGCAATATTTAAACAATGGAAATTAATTTTTAGTAATACCTGATATGTTACTACATAATAATTTTAATAATTTATCTATTGCAGATGAGACAGGAAATGCGTAATTTCAATCAAATTCTTAACTTTTTATTATGTGAGTTTTATTGAATAAGTTATCATGTTTTTTTTCATACCTTTGCAGGGATTATGTGAGTTATGTTGTTTTGGCACGTCATAGTTGCTAATGTTTGACAAATCCATCATTTCTAACGCCAACAAAACTGAGAATGAAGATACTGGTACAGAGAAGGTGAACATTGGCTATTTGGAAGTAGTTTCCAGCAGTATTGGTTCTTTGGAAATACCATCTCCCATTGTAGTCATTTGATTAGTATTTGAGCCATACATATATTAAGGAAAGTAAATATTCAAAATTTGATTTCAAATGGTATCGGAAGGATTCCAATTTCTTATTATATTTATACTTTTTATATGTTAACTATAATAAAATAACAGGTATTCATACTAATGCATAAGTTATAAATTAGTATGATATGATGATACGATGATCTCCTGCCTCACCTCACATCAATGTTTTAAGCTTTCCCTTTCTCAATTTGGGCTTATTTATTTCATCAAAAAAATATTTTTAATGAAAAATCATTGATATATATATTATTAAAAAAATGATATATCATTTATATAGTTTATGATTAAAAATAATATTTAAAATTATAATAATAAATTAAAATAAATTTCTCTTTGACATAAGTAATATTATTTTATATTTTAAAATATTTTCATTCGTTTTAATATTTCAAGTAGGAAAGGATTTTTCATGCAAAGAATCTGACCCTTGGATAACAATCTGTTTGCAGAATGACTTCAATCTCTCCATTTTTGTTTTCTTTCTTCTCTTTTAGGGCATTGCTATGGTACCCTAGGGATTTCAAACCCGGAGTGACGTGACACAACACAAGCCCTTAGATGATATTACTAAGAATTTTAATAATTTCATCTAATGTCCTAAGATATGCCACATCACCCAGAATTTTGGAACCCTCGGTCCACATAGAATTCTCCTCTCTTTTATACTTTGTTTCTTTTCTCCCTTCTCTCTCAGCGGCGAAACTCTTTTTCTTTTTCTTTGTTTTCACTTAATTGCAACTTTATTCTTTCTGCTTTTTTTACTTGTGAGTATTCTCTGTGTTTTTTTCTTTTTCTTTTTTAATTTTTTGACCGAAGGGGCCTAAGCCCAAAGAGATTATTCTGTGTTTTAATTTTACTTTAGGGTTGCAACCTTTTGTTTTACAGTTCTTTTTTATGTTTTATTTTTAGGCAAGATGCATTATTGATAAATAATGAATTAATATATCATTAAATTTAACTATTGATATATTATTATAATATATTAAATCTGATTCTAAAAAAAATAAATTTGATATATAATCAAATCTGATAATAAATCAATACATCATTGTATTAATAATTTATCAAATTCATTCCTATTTTCTAGTGAGGTTTGAATTCCACGCTAACTACCACCAATATTTAAACATCCAATTGGTTTGTCTTCTTTCCTTACTTCTCCGACCTCTCGTCTCACATCACTCATTTGGCTCCTGATCGCTCCATTAAAGCATTTTTATCATTTTAGCTTCCGAAGGTCTTGAGATAAATCGCTAAATAATTTTTCTTTTTTTAATCTATCTTGTTGATGTTATTAACATTTTTAAATGCCTTTTCTTTTAATATAAATAGTACGAGTTAAACGTTGAAATGTGGCGAAATTTTTTATACACTCTTTCTTTTTTCTGAACATATCATATACTCTTCTCTAATAGACAATATGTTTCATAGATCTAGGAACTCTACAATCTATAAAAAAGTGTGATTAAGGAATAAGCTCAAAGGAGTGAGAATATATAAAATGGTTCCTCACCTATCAAAACATGTATGATAATCTATTAATTTGATCTTTCAACTATTCATATTTTAGAGTTTACAATAAAATTTTCTTTTTAATTATTATTTTTTAATATAAATTATAAAGCTATCAAACTCTTGTACTATTTACAAAAATTCTTAGTAATTATTTTTTTTAAATAATTTTCTATATGCTTATTCATTAGTAGTAAAAAAAATTATATACATGTAGTAAGTCAAATTTAAACTCCTTTTTTTATTTAATCTTTACAATAAAAATTGTGGCTAACTATAATATCGGCTTCAAAATTCACTTATCTTTGATATCAAATGCATCTCAATGTTTTATTTCTTAAGAAAAAATAGCAAGATTTATAAATAAAATTGTAATGTTTATGGAAATTTTAAAAATACTTGCAAGATTGCCGAGTTTAAGTATTGGCTTCTTTCAAATTATGACCAAGATAGATGTTAAAATTGTAGAGTTGTTTTATGACTTACATACATACAAACAATTAGGAATAATAGAATTCTTTATCATGTAGTAGTATAATTGTTATTCATATTTGCAATAAAAATTCTGACCAAGTAATTTCAATCGTAATTCTTTTTTTTAAAATAAAGTCTGGTAATTTTTTTTTGGGTAAATGAAGTCTTGTAATTCTTTAATCAGGTGCTTCTAACACATCACTTTGCTGATGTATGATCAACTGAATAAGAGAACTTTTAACATTAATGTGCTTCTTACTCCTTCTATGCGTGGATATTTTAGGGTTCGGCCGACCCTGACATACTAGAATATGACAGTTATATTTCAGTCATAATTATTGTAATATCTTAAAATAGGATGTTATGATTATTTAATTTATTCTATAACAGGGATTTTTGACTTTATTAATAAAGTATTATAAGATTTTAATGAAATTTTAAATTTTTGAAAAAACAAAAACATTCACAATGTCATTGTACAAGGATATACAAGAGCATTTATATTGTTTACAATATTAAATACTTTAGCAATATCACACATTTTGAATTAAATAAAGTGTCTGTTGACTTAAAGTACGTGACTCACAAAACCTTTTTAATAACTTCTTAGTTTACGTTTTATGTTTTTTTAATATTATAAAGATATATTAAATTATCGAAAGTTAAAAAAATGAAATGAGTTTATAATGTTATTTAATTACACAAAATTATTAAATTAATAGTAAAATTATTTTCATTGCCATTAAATAAAATATATCCTCAAATCAAATTGAAAGAAGTAAATACGGTTGTTTGACAAGATAAATGCTATCTTGCTTTATCTTTATCCATTATAAAAAAATTAAAATAATAATAATAAAACAAGATATTTACAAAGATGACGAAGGCTAATTTTCGTCATCTTACATCATACAGAGGTACGAAGCCTCTACCGTTAAGCCGGCAAAGCCCCTTTTCATTTAAGGTTTGTATGTTTGGCTGGAGGCAAAAATGGGAGGAAGTGAAAATGAAAGGAGATGGAGATGAAAGTAATTTCACTCAAATTATTTGGAATGGGTGAAAATATGAGGGGAAGTAAATAGGGATGAAATGAATTTCCTTTGTTTGGAATGAGTGAAAATAGAGGAGAGAGGAAATGTGAATGAGAAAAATGACTAAAATATTCTTTTATTATGTTATGTTGAGGTAGTTATAATATTATTTAATAAAATTAAATAAAAAATAATTTACAAATGAAGAAAAATATGTTAATTTTTTTCTAATTTCTAACATATTTATATTTATAATTTTTATTTTCATATAATTAAAAAATATAAAAGAAATTTGCAATATATTTTAAAAAAAACTTATGATGAGGTAGTAAAATTACTATATTATCCTTGTTTAATAGAATTATATATATTTGATGATAATAATTTCATTTGATAATTTTAAATTACTTTTAATTTATTTTATTACTAATAATATTAGTCAATTATTGATTATGCATTTTTTAAAGACTAGAATTAATATATTTTTATTATAAAATTAATTAATAAATGATATCTTATTACATAAAATTAATTAGTAAATAACACATTTCTCCTAATATTATCAATTTATTTTTTGGTAGCAGAAGATATATATCATGTTCGGTAACTGTTGCAGTAGACATATACACACATACACATAAAGCAATAATTCACTTAATATAAATATACAAACTTCTATATTGTATTTAAATTAAAAGAAGTATAATTAGTGGGAATAACATTCAACATAACTAAGGTTGAATAAAAAACATTTGCCTCTTGGGTACAATGTACATACATTGCATTGCTCTAATAACTATAAACACAACAAAGACCTATCACATTTTGTAAAAAACATTCACATAAAGGCAAAGTGCTGTCTTTCTATATTCAGATTGTTGTATACTTTCAACGACACTATGTCTTACTTTTAAAATAAACATAATATAACATAACTACATGAAGTCCAATCTTGTCTTCAATTCCAAATTCTACTAATTATACACATACACTTCATACCACCCTATATGGTGTGTACAATCACATGTTTATGCTAATAACAATACAATGAAAATTCATCCAATAACTAACTCTGACCTTACAATGACCAGTACATAGTTTAGTGTAGTCAACATTTCCAAGTGAGGCACATTTCCATGAATGTGTGAAGCCAATGTACCTAGAATTTAGAGAAATGTCATAGTCAGAAAACCTTGTGATGACATGTTATCAATATGAAAACAACCATCATAGTAACAATGTGCATGAATATGTATCTATGCAAAGTCATAACAAGTGTCAAGACACAAATCCATACAAACTAATTTACAATCATGCAAACTCAATGGACAACAATAAATGCTGACGTCACTATATATTTTCCACTAGTATTGCGTTGTATACTTGCATCCCAAGCAACTTAATGGTCCCGTTCATTAGCCATTAGTTGGCACAACAATTGCAAGCGAAAATGAGGTGGCACACCAAAGAATTTATTCTTGACCTTTTCATTATCACACAAGAAGTTATAACACTTTAGAAGGAAATCTTGAGGGACTCCTATGTTCTCCAACTCCCCCCAAACTTCTGCCTCACTATAATAACAAAGTTTACTACTTTGAAAGATAGCTACACTTTCTTTAATTGCCTGAGTATGTTTGTCTGCTACCTCTCTCATTACCTCTGTCATCTTCTCCATTCCTATGTCTAGTCTTTCATACCCTCTTTCAATGACATCAACCATTGGTGCTTTCCTTTTAGAACCCCTTGAAGATGAAGTTTCTTATGAGTGAGTAGAGGGATTTGAAGGTGCATACTCTTAAGAGTGGTTAGAGGGAGCTATCTCAGGACTGAATACATCAGCATTGTGTGTGAAATTAGGGGCTTGACTTTCCCATTGAACATTCGGATTAGACATAAATTCAAAGCTGTCATTGAAGTTAAAGCCTTCTCTCTCCTACCTATGAACTTTGTCCCTTGATGTCTCAGCGTGTGCACCTGTAGCTTTGTCTCTAGCAAAGAGCTCCAACAACTTGTCATAATTATTGATAGGAGTCCGTTTCCATTTTTGTGCTTCTGGCTTGTCCTACAAAATGCACCCTCCATTAGATAAACATTTAACATGAATAATCAACAATCAATGCCTTTTAATCGAAACATATGCCTTTCTATGAAACATTATAAATAAAAGCATGCAATATGAATCTTTATGCCATATCTTCTAATGTGTGACAATAATGTTGGTAATTTTCATTCACATATAGGGTGTCTAAGTTACTTGATTCATTACCGCACAAATCTCATTCCATACTTCTGACTCAGTTTCAAACATTCTTGTAATTGGATTCCAGGTTACTTCGCTCCACTTGTGAAATAGGTCATAACACTCGTTAAAGTGCTCCTTCAATGTTCTCATTCTGTTTTTGATGTGGTGTTTTTGGAAAAATGGACCAATGGTGTGTTTTAGCTCCACTACTACAGTGGCATAAGCCACTATAGTGAAAGTCCCATCAGGCCTGTTGCCCTTATGCACTTCCTCTAGTAATGCATCTAGCAACATTGCATCCATATCAAGCGTCCACCGTAATGTGTCTCGGGATGAACCCTCCTTACCGTTACTAGATTTCCTGTTCCTTGGCATCGTCTATCTGTGAAACATAACATAAACTTTTAGTGTTAGTTAATATAATTAAAATCAAAATTGTATATCACCATTAGAAAGTAAATGAGTTAAAGGAATTCATAGTTGCACAAATCTTGTATGACAAACATAAGTGTAGCTCATAATAACACATATAAGCTTTCCATTCTATGCTATCAAAAATTAGACAAACCATCATAATTAAACTGCTATACAAGGATAAATGAAATGTTATGCTTACATAAGACACAACTCTTGTAATAGAGAAATATAAAATTTCCAAACAATCTCCTATTTATGTCACAACAATTATCCCTATCACATTAGAAATTAGAAAATGATCCCAAAAATGAAAACTCTGACTATCACAAGTTATTCTCATAGTCATTCCACATTTGGGTGGCTATGTGTTCCCTAAGAAAGTATACTTCCCGGTAGTCCTCCTCAGTATTTCGTGCTTCACGGTCCCTAGAGTCTTCTATGTCATTATGCAACAGCTCACGATCTACTTCATCCATCAACCGTGGATCGGGATCAACATCCATCAGAAAATTATGTAGTACACAACGTGCAATGGTGATATCTGTCATGGTGGTGAAAGAATAATATGGTTCTATTCCACTGGCTACAATAGGAAACCTCTTTTTAAGGACACTAAATGCTCTCTCAATCGCATTTCTGAGCAAAGCATGTCGATTATTAAATATTTCTTTTGCATTTTGTGGACTACGTGTTGTGTACTCCTTCAGGTGATAATGCACCCCTCTGTATGGTGTCAATAACTCACTTTTCAGAGGATAACCTGCATCACCTAGGTAGAATTTGCCTAGCATATATTACAATCACACAAATATAAATAACTATCTTCATATCAATCTTCTAATGAACTTCTGAGAATCAAATATATCCTATTGTTTAAAAGCATGACATATTATCTTACCTCTAAGAATTTTTAATTTATCCCCTCTTTTAGTCAATGCATGTTTTAGGACTCTAGAGTCAGATGTAGTTCCCATCCAGCTAAAACATATGTGAATTTCATATCAAAACCACAAACTGCTAATACATTTTAAGTTGGATAATCCTTTCTACCTCGGAATCGAGGAGCATCTTGTCTTGATATCTTGACTCGTATATGAGTCCCATCTAAGGCTCCAATACAATCCTGTATTATATTAATTATTCAAAAGTTGAAATAAAAGATGATTGCAACAGTAACAACACACGTCAATGAAGTATCTTAGCATTCTGTTGAGGAACCTCCGAGATTGACTAATTGAATTACCTTGAAATAAGGATAAAACCTACTGTTATTGAAAATCTGTTGAGGAACCTCCGATCGTGTTGGTTGAACTAGATACTCATCCCCAAGCAAAATAGTAACTCGTAAAACATTATGAAAGTGCCGACTAATTATCTCCCTAGATCGATGGAAGAAGAAAGACATAGTCCTATTTTTTCCATTATGAGCTAACATGTGCAAAAATTAGGCAACCTGCTCTTCCACTACTGCATATTTAGAATCTCTAACTTTACCAGTTGCTCTCAACTTTTGGCACAGGTGATGGAAAGCATGGGGACTCATGCATACGAGATTATGGCACCTATCAGGCTCTAATAAGTTTTCAAGTAGTTGTTGACACATTTGATCTCTTGAACCACTAGATTCATCAATAGGAAGTTACAAGCAACTCACTTGAAATTGTAACATTTGCATTGACTGTACAGTGTATGACACCATTTGGATAATAAACATATTACATAATCTTTTCCACTCTTCTATCATATCTACATTAATCAATTTGAATAGCTCTAGCCACTCTTCGAATAAGTCATCCATGTTATCTTCCATGATAACTTTGAAAATACTGTAAATGTGTAACTATTAAATGGACAACATAAATACTATATTATGACATGGAAGATTCATAAATATGATTCAAGTGATCATTTACAAGAAAACAGGCCACATAAGTTTAAACAACAGTTAATAAATAATCCTTATCACCCATTTAAGTCAGGTTAGTACCCATAGATGTGCACTTACTTTAAGCAATGATGAACAGGTGTATCAAGCCTTTTTTAATTCCTTAAACGAGGACTCTTCCTTTTCACTGCAAGATTTGTGCGTAAGACATCCATGTAAGAAATTTTTGTTAAAGTGTACTCATACATATAACAAATGCGTATATAAATTAAAACATTAGTAATTGAAACTTAAGCACCATAAACACACATATATGTTGAATTCAACCACACTAAAATTTTGTAAAAAAATTTCTATCATCATATTCATAATGTTCATTTTAATTAATTTAGTTATGTGAATTATAAAATAACTATAGAGAAATGTAAGGAAAATAATTTATTCCCTTAGAGCCTACATTCGGATAAAAATTTAGTAAAAATAAATATTTGAAACCCTTATACGATTGTGTGGTGTGTATATATATATATATATATATATATATATATTTCATCTTGTCTTTTTAAAAGATTTTATATACATAAAGTATGCTATTAAATTTGTTAGAAATTGCAGTTAACTTTACCTTGAAATTTTACACGAATGAGAGATTAATTTACATTATGAAATAATTATATTTTCATCATCACATACTTATACATTAGTGTAAATTAAATAATAATTTAACTCCTATTTTTTATTATATTTTCCAACAAGTGAAATCAGTATTTTATTACAAAATAATTGGACTAGTTAATTAAGTATAGAATTATTATATTTTGATAAAGGGATAATAATTGAATTTATAAAATAATGTACCAATTGCTTGTTAAACAACCATGTAATGTGACAGTTGTGATTTTTGAACTAAAAACCTAGTAATTTAATTAAATTTAACTGTGATATACTGTTACTATATTTTTTTTGTTGAAAAAATTTATTGATTACGTTGTGCCTTTAACATATAATTTTAATCTGGTTTAACACTGTCAACATGACTTATTTTTAGTTAACAAGATTATCTTAAAAAATTGAAAAATGACAAATTACAGTCTCCATACTGTATATTTGCAAAACTACTGAATCTTCCATATTATTCAATTTGGCAGAAATTGATAACCAACAATCAGA